>CM074436.1:19309914-19909914 GCA_037101425.1 Elopichthys bambusa
GTGTTGTATCTGAATGCATAACGGATGAGTTAGCTCATTTATCGCAACACCACATTTGTTATGTGATATCTCTTCAATGCCTTGAGTTAGTGTTTGTATACAGTGCATAACTTACATGTTGCAATGCATTATATTAATTTCTTCTATACAAAGCATAATACGCATTGCACGCAACGCATAACTTACATGTTAGTTCTTGTATGCATTGCAATGCAACAGCACATATGTTATATTAATTTCTTCTATAAACAGCATAATAAGTTAACTATTGTAGGCATTGCACTAAAATAGTTGTTGATGCATTGCGCTGCAACAGCATATGTGATTTGTTTTCTCTTCAATACACAAAGGAAAGAGGTAGTTCTTGTGTGCAGTTCACACTGCATCAGGAATAAATTACTGGTATGCACATATTATATGTTATCTCTTCAATGCATAAGGAATACGTTCGTTTTTGTATACAATACAAAGAAGCAGTGCATATCTAACATGTTTGCAATGCAACAGAACGTTATATTAATTTCTTCTATACCTAGCGTTAACTATTGTATGAAATGCACTGAAACGGTTCTTGATGCATTGCAATGTAACAGCATATGCGATTTGTGTTCTCTTCAATGCACAAATGAAAGAGTTAGTTGTTCTATTCAATGCAGTGCAACAATCATCTCTCATGTTATCTCTTCATCGCAAAACGGAATAACATACTGCAATGCACATTATGTGTTATATCTCAGTGTAAAACGGACAAGTCAGTTCGTTCATCGCAACACCACATATATTGTTATCTCTTCAATGCATTAGGAATAAGTTTATTTTTGTTACTGTTTGCAAGGAAACAGTTGCATAACTTACATGTTAGTGCTGTTGCAATGCAACAGCATGTATGATTTGTTTTCTCTTCAATGCACAAAGGAAACAGTTAGTTCTTGTATGCTATAACTGCAATGCAATGAACAATGCAAGGAAAAAGTGCATAACTTACATGTTAGTGCTGATGCAATGCAACAGCATGTGTGGTTTTTTTTCTCTTCAATGCACAAAGGAAAGAGTTAGTTCTTGTATGCTATGGTGACATACTGCAATGCAATGAACAATGCAAGGAAACAGTGCATAACTAACATGTTGCAATGCAATATATGAATTTTTTTCTATACAAAGCATAATACGCATTGCACGCAACGCATAACATGCATGTTAGTTCTTGTATGCAATGCAGTGCAACAACCAATACGGAATAACTTGATGCAATGCAATGCACAACGTCGTGTTGTATCTCAAAGCATAAAGGATGAGTTATCTCATTGATCGCAACACCATATTTGTTATGTGATATCTCTTCAATGCCTTGAGTTAGTTTTTGTATACAGTGTATAACTTACATGTTGCAATGCAGCAGCACATACATTATATGTATATATTAGTTAACTCTTGCTTGTAATGCAATAAAGCAGTACATAACTTACATTTTAGTTCTTGTATGCATTGCACAAGAAATGTTGCAACAGCACATTTTTATTTTTTTTCTTCTAAGCACAACATAAGTTAATTATTGTATGGAATGCAACAGTTCTAGATGCATTGCAATGCAAAGGCATATGTGATATGTTTTCTCTTCAACGCACAAAGGATATAGTTAGTTCTTGTATATAAAGGCAGTGCAACAAGCTCCTATCATGTGTTATCTTTTCACTGCAAAACGGAACAACTTTCTGCAATGCAATGCATCTCTTGAATGCATTAAGAATTATTTTGTTTTTGTATACAATGTAAGGAAACGGTGCATAATTTACAAGTTAGTTCTTGATACATTGCAATGCAATACACATGTTATGTGTTATATCTCAATGCATAAGGAATAAGTTCGTTTATGTATACAATACAAAGAAGCAGTGCATAACTAACATATTTGCAATGCAACAGAACGCTAAATTAATTTCTTCTATACCTAGCGTAATCTTAACTATTGTATGAAATGCACTAAAACGGTTCATGATGCATTGCAATGTAACAGCATATGTGATTTGTTTTCTCTTCAATGCACAAATGAAAGAGTTAGTTCTTGTATGCAATGCAGTGCAACAATCATCTCTCATGTTATCTCCATCGCAATACGGAATAACTTACTGCAATGCACATTATGTGTTATATCTCAGTGTAAAACAGACAAGTCAGTTCGTTCATCGCAACACCACATATATTGTTATCTATTCTATGCATAAGGAATAAGTTTATTTTTGTTACTGTTTGCAAGGAAACAGTGCATAACTTACATTTTAGTGCTGTTGCAATGCAACAGCATGTATGATTTGTTTTCTCTTCAATGCACAAAGGAAAGAGTTAGTTCTTGTATGCTATGGTAACATACTGCAATGCAATGAGCAATGCAAGAAAACAGTGCATAACTTACATGTTAGTGCTGTTGCAATGCAACAGCATGTATGATTTGTTTTCTCTTCAATGCACAAAGGAAACAGTTAGTTCTTGTATGCTATAACTGCAATGCAATGAACAATGCAAGGAAAAAGTGCATAACTTACATGTTAGTGCTGATGCAATGCAACAGCATGTGTGGTTTTTTTTCTCTTCAATGCACAAAGGAAAGAGTTAGTTCTTGTATGCTATGGTGACATACTGCAATGCAATGAACAATGCAAGGAAACAGTGCATAACTAACATGTTGCAATGCAATATATGAATTTTTTTCTATACAAAGCATAATACGCATTGCACGCAACGCATAACATGCATGTTAGTTCTTGTATGCAATGCAGTGCCACAACCACTACGGAATAACTTGATGCAATGCAATGCACAACGTCGTGTTGTATCTCAAAGCATAAAGGATGAGTTATCTCATTGATCGCAACACCATATTTGTTATGTGATATCTCTTCAATGCCTTGAGTTAGTTTTTGTATACAGTGTATAACTTACATGTTGCAATGCAGCAGCACATACATTATATGTATATATTAGTTAACTCTTGCTTGTAATGCAATAAAGCAGTACATAACTTACATTTTAGTTCTTGTATGCATTGCACAAGAAATGTTGCAACAGCACATTTTTATTTTTTTTCTTCTAAGCACAACATAAGTTAATTATTGTATGGAATGCAACAGTTCTAGATGCATTGCAATGCAAAGGCATATGTGATATGTTTTCTCTTCAACGCACAAAGGATATAGTTAGTTCTTGTATATAAAGGCAGTGCAACAAGCTCCTATCATGTGTTATCTTTTCACTGCAAAACGGAACAACTTTCTGCAATGCAATGCATCTCTTGAATGCATTAAGAATTATTTTGTTTTTGTATACAATGTAAGGAAACGGTGCATAACTTACAAGTTAGTTCTTGATACATTGCAATGCAATACACATGTTATGTGTTATATCTCAATGCATAAGGAATAAGTTCGTTTATGTATACAATACAAAGAAGCAGTGCATAACTAACATATTTGCAATGCAACAGAACGCTAAATTAATTTCTTCTATACCTAGCGTAATCTTAACTATTGTATGAAATGCACTAAAACGGTTCATGATGCATTGCAATGTAACAGCATATGTGATTTGTTTTCTCTTCAATGCACAAATGAAAGAGTTAGTTCTTGTATGCAATGCAGTGCAACAATCATCTCTCATGTTATCTCCATCGCAATACGGAATAACTTACTGCAATGCACATTATGTGTTATATCTCAGTGTAAAACAGACAAGTCAGTTCGTTCATCGCAACCACATATTTTGTTATCTATTCTATGCATAAGGAATAAGTTTATTTTTGTTACTGTTTGCAAGGAAACAGTGCATAACTTACATTTTAGTGCTGTTGCAATGCAACAGCATGTATGATTTGTTTTCTCTTCAATGCACAAAAGAAACAGTTAGTTCTTGTATGCTATGGTAACATACTGCAATGCAATGAACAATGCAAGGAAACAGTGCATAACTTACATGTTAGTGCTGTTGCAATGCAACAGCATGTATGATTTGTGTTCTCTTCAATGCACAAAGGAAACAGTTAGTTCTTGTATGCTATAGTAACATACTGCAATGCAGTTATGCAAGGAAACAGTGCATAACTTACATTTTGCAATGCAATATATGAATTTATTCTATACAAAGCATAATACGCATTGCACGCAACGCATAACTTACATGTTAGTTCTTGTATGCAAGCAGTGCAACAACCAAAACGAAATCACTTAATGCAATGCAATGCACAACGTTGTGTTGTATCTGAATGCATAACGGATGAGTTAGCTCATTTATCGCAACACCACATTTGTTATGTGATATCTCTTCAATGCCTTGAGTTAGTGTTTGTATACAGTGCATAACTTACATGTTGCAATGCATTATATTAATTTCTTCTATACAAAGCATAATACGCATTGCACGCAACGCATAACTTACATGTTAGTTCTTGTATGATTGCAATGCAACAGCACATATGTTATATTAATTTCTTCTATAAACAGCATAATAAGTTAACTATTGTAGGCATTGCACTAAAATAGTTGTTGATGCATTGCGCTGCAACAGCATATGTGATTTGTTTTCTCTTCATTACACAAAGGAAAGAGGTAGTTCTTGTGTGCAGTTCGCACTGCATCAGGAATAAATTACTGGTATGCACATATTATATGTTATCTCTTCAATGCATAAGGAATACGTTCGTTTTTGTATACAATACAAAGAAGCAGTGCATATCTAACATGTTTGCAATGCAACAGAACGTTATATTAATTTCTTCTATACCTAGCGTTAACTATTGTATGAAATGCACTGAAACGGTTCTTGATGCATTGCAATGTAACAGCATATGCGATTTGTGTTCTCTTCAATGCACAAATGAAAGAGTTAGTTGTTCTATGCAATGCAGTGCAACAATCATCTCTCATGTTATCTCTTCATCGCAAAACGGAATAACTTACTGCAATGCACATTATGTGTTATATCTCAGTGTAAAACGGACAAGTCAGTTCGTTCATCGCAACACCACATATATTGTTATTTCTTCAATGCATTAGGAATAAGTTTATTTTTGTTACTGTTTGCAAGGAAACAGTTGCATAACTTACATGTTAGTGCTGTTGCAATGCAACAGCATGTATGATTTGTTTTCTCTTCAATGCACAAAGGAAAGAGTTAGTTCTTGTATGCTATGGTAACATACTGCAATGCAATGAACAATGCAAGAAAACAGTGCATAACTTACATGTTAGTGCTGTTGCAATGCAACAGCATGTATGATTTGTTTTCTCTTCAATGCACAAAGGAAACAGTTAGTTCTTGTATGCTATAACTGCAATGCAATGAACAATGCAAGGAAAAAGTGCATAACTTACATGTTAGTGCTGTTGCAATGCAACAGCATGTGTGGTTTTTTTTCTCTTCAATGCACAAAGGAAAGAGTTAGTTCTTGTATGCTATGGTGACATACTGCAATGCAATGAGCAATGCAAGGAAACAGTGCATAACTTACATGTTGCAATGCAATATATGAATTTTTTTCTATACAAAGCATAATACGCATTGCACGCAACGCATAACATGCATGTTAGTTCTTGTATGCAATGCAGTGCAACAACCAATACGGAATAACTTGATGCAATGCAATGCACAACGTCGTGTTGTATCTCAAAGCATAAAGGATGAGTTATCTCATTGATCGCAACACCATATTTGTTATGTGATATCTCTTCAATGCCTTGAGTTAGTTTTTGTATACAGTGTATAACTTACACGTTGCAATGCAGCAGCACATACATTATATGTATATATTAGTTAACTCTTGCTTGTAATGCAATAAAGCAGTACATAACTTACATTTTAGTTCTTGTATGCATTGCACAAGAAATGTTGCAACAGCACATTTTTATTTTTTTTCTTCTAAGCACAACATAAGTTAATTATTGTATGGAATGCAACAGTTCTAGATGCATTGCAATGCAAAGGCATATGTGATATGTTTTCTCTTCAACGCACAAAGGATATAGTTAGTTCTTGTATATAAAGGCAGTGCAACAAGCTCCTATCATGTGTTATCTTTTCACTGCAAAACGGAACAACTTTCTGCAATGCAATGCATCTCTTCAATGCATTAAGAATTATTTTGTTTTTGTATACAATGTAAGGAAACGGTGCATAATTTACAAGTTAGTTCTTGATACATTGCAATGCAATACACATGTTATGTGTTATATCTCAATGCATAAGGAATAAGTTCGTTTATGTATACAATACAAAGAAGCAGTGCATAACTAACATATTTGCAATGCAACAGAACGCTAAATTAATTTCTTCTATACCTAGCGTAATCTTAACTATTGTATGAAATGCACTAAAACGGTTCATGATGCATTGCAATGTAACAGCATATGTGATTTGTTTTCTCTTCAATGCACAAATGAAAGAGTTAGTTCTTGTATGCAATGCAGTGCAACAATCATCTCTCATGTTATCTCCATCGCAATACGGAATAACTTACTGCAATGCACATTATGTGTTATATCTCAGTGTAAAACAGACAAGTCAGTTCGTTCATCGCAACCACATATTTTGTTATCTATTCTATGCATAAGGAATAAGTTTATTCTTGTTACTGTTTGCAAGGAAACAGTGCATAACTTACATTTTAGTTCTGTTGCAATGCAACAGCATGTATGATTTGTTTTTTCTTCAATGCACAAAAGAAACAGTTAGTTCTTGTATGCTATGGTAACATACTGCAATGCAATGAACAATGCAAGGAAACAGTGCATAACTTACATGTTAGTGCTGTTGCAATGCAACAGCATGTATGATTTGTGTTCTCTTCAATGCACAAAGGAAACAGTTAGTTCTTGTATGCTATAGTAACATACTGCAATGCAGTTATGCAAGGAAACAGTGCATAACTTACATGTTGCAATGCAATATATGAATTTATTCTATACAAAGCATAATACGCATTGCACGCAACGCATAACTTACATGTTAGTTCTTGTATGCAAGCAGTGCAACAACTAAAACGAAATCACTTAATGCACAACGTTGTGTTGTATCTGAATGCATAACGGATGAGTTAGCTCATTTATCGCAACACCACATTTGTTATGTGATATCTCTTCAATGCCTTGAGTTAGTGTTTGTATACAGTGCAATGCATTATATTAATTTCTTCTATACAAAGCATAATACGCATTGCACGCAACGCATAACTTACATGTTAGTTCTTGTATGCATTGCAATGCAACAGCACATATGTTATATTAATTTCTTCTATAAACAGCATAATAAGTTAACTATTGTAGGCATTGCACTAAAATAGTTGTTGATGCATTGCGCTGCAACAGCATATGTGATTTGTTTTCTCTTCAATACACAAAGGAAAGAGGTAGTTCTTGTGTGCAGTTCGCACTGCATCAGGAATAAATTACTGGTATGCACATATTATATGTTATCTCTTCAATGCATAAGGAATACGATCGTTTTTGTGTACAATACAAAGAAGCAGTGCATATCTAATTAATTTTTTTCTATACAAAGCTTAATACGCATTGCACGCAACGCATAACTTGCATGTTAGTTCTTATATGCAATGCAGTGCAACAACCAATACGGAATAACTTGATGCAATGCAATGCACAACGTTGTGTTGTATCTCAAAGCATAAAAGATGAGTTATCTCATTGATCGCAACACCATATTTGTTATGTGATATCTCTTCAATGCCTTGAGTTAGTTTTTGTATACAGTCTATAACTTACATGTTGCAATGCAACAGCACATACATTATATGTATATATATATATATATATATATATATATATATATATATATATATATATATATATATTAGTTAACTCTTGCTCGTAATGCAATAAAGCAGTACATATCTTACATTTTAGTTCTTGTATGCATTGCACAAGAAATGTTGCAACAGCACATTTTTATTTTTTTTCTTCTAAGCACAACATAAGTTAATTATTGTATGCAATGCAACAGATCTAGATGCATTGCAATGCAAAGGCATATGTGATATGTTTTCTCTTCAACGCACAAAGGATATAGTTAGTTCTTGTATATAAAGGAAGTGCAACAAGCTCCTATCATGTGTTATCTTTTCACTGCAAAACGGAACAACTTTCTGCAATGCAATGCATCTCTTGAATGCATTAAGAATTATTTTGTTTTTGTATACAATGTAAGGAAACGGTGCATAACTTACAAGTTAGTTCTTGATACATTGCAATGCAATACACATGTTATGTGTTATATCTCAATGCATAAGGAATAAGTTCGTTTATGTATACAATACAAAGAAGCAGTGCATAACTAACATATTTGCAATGCAACAGAACGCTAAATTAATTTCTTCTATACCTAGCGTAATCTTAACTATTGTATGAAATGCACTAAAACGGTTCATGATGCATTGCAATGTAACAGCATATGTGATTTGTTTTCTCTTCAATGCACAAATGAAAGAGTTAGTTCTTGTATGCAATGCAGTGCAACAATCATGTTATCTCCATCGCAATACGGAATAACACTGCAATGCACATTATGTGTTATATCTCAGTGTAAAACAGACAAGTCAGTTCGTTCATCGCAACCACATATTTTGTTATCTATTCTATGCATAAGGAATAAGTTTATTTTTGTTACTGTTTGCAAGGAAACAGTGCATAACTTACATTTTAGTGCTGTTGCAATGCAACAGCATGTATGATTTGTTTTCTCTTCAATGCACAAAAGAAACAGTTAGTTCTTGTATGCTATGGTAACATACTGCAATGCAATGAACAATGCAAGGAAACAGTGCATAACTTACATGTTAGTGCTGTTGCAATGCAACAGCATGTATGATTTGTGTTCTCTTCAATGCACAAAGGAAACAGTTAGTTCTTGTATGCTATAGTAACATACTGCAATGCAGTTATGCAAGGAAACAGTGCATAACTTACATTTTGCAATGCAATATATGAATTTATTCTATACAAAGCATAATACGCATTGCACGCAACGCATAACTTACATGTTAGTTCTTGTATGCAAGCAGTGCAACAACCAAAACGAAATCACTTAATGCAATGCAATGCACAACGTTGTGTTGTATCTGAATGCATAACGGATGAGTTAGCTCATTTATCGCAACACCACATTTGTTATGTGATATCTCTTCAATGCCTTGAGTTAGTGTTTGTATACAGTGCATAACTTACATGTTGCAATGCATTATATTAATTTCTTCTATACAAAGCATAATACGCATTGCACGCAACGCATAACTTACATGTTAGTTCTTGTATGCATTGCAATGCAACAGCACATATGTTATATTAATTTCTTCTATAAACAGCATAATAAGTTAACTATTGTAGGCATTGCACTAAAATAGTTGTTGATGCATTGCGCTGCAACAGCATATGTGATTTGTTTTCTCTTCAATACACAAAGGAAAGAGGTAGTTCTTGTGTGCAGTTCGCACTGCATCAGGAATAAATTACTGGTATGCACATATTATATGTTATCTCTTCAATGCATAAGGAATACGATCGTTTTTGTGTACAATACAAAGAAGCAGTGCATATCTAATTAATTTTTTTCTATACAAAGCTTAATACGCATTGCACGCAACGCATAACTTGCATGTTAGTTCTTATATGCAATGCAGTGCAACAACCAATACGGAATAACTTGATGCAATGCAATGCACAACGTTGTGTTGTATCTCAAAGCATAAAAGATGAGTTATCTCATTGATCGCAACACCATATTTGTTATGTGATATCTCTTCAATGCCTTGAGTTAGTTTTTGTATACAGTCTATAACTTACATGTTGCAATGCAACAGCACATACATTATATGTATATATATATATATATATATATATATATATATATATATATATATATATTAGTTAACTCTTGCTCGTAATGCAATAAAGCAGTACATATCTTACATTTTAGTTCTTGTATGCATTGCACAAGAAATGTTGCAACAGCACATTTTTATTTTTTTTCTTCTAAGCACAACATAAGTTAATTATTGTATGCAATGCAACAGATCTAGATGCATTGCAATGCAAAGGCATATGTGATATGTTTTCTCTTCAACGCACAAAGGATATAGTTAGTTCTTGTATATAAAGGAAGTGCAACAAGCTCCTATCATGTGTTATCTTTTCACTGCAAAACGGAACAACTTTCTGCAATGCAATGCATCTCTTCAATGCAGTAGGAATTATTTAGTTTTTGTATACAATGTAAGGAAACGGTGCATAATTTACAAGTTAGTTCTTGATACATTGCAATGCAATGCACATGTTGTGTGTTATATCTCAATGCATAAGGAATAAGTTCGTTTTTGTATACAATACAAAGAAGCAGTGCATAACTAACATATTTGCAATGCAACAGAACGCTAAATTAATTTCTTCTATACCTAGCGTAATCTTAACTATTGTATGAAATGCACTAAAACGGTTCTTGATGCATTGCAATGTAACAGCATATGTGATTCGTTTTCTCTTCAATGCACAAATGAAAGAGTTAGTTCTTGTATGCAATGCAGTGCAACAATCATCTCTCATGTTATCTCCATCGCAAAACGGAATAACTTACTGCAATGCACATTATGTGTTATATCTCAGTGTAAAACAGACAAGTCAGTTCGTTCATCGCAACCACATATTTTGTTATCTCTTCAATGCATAAGGAATAAGTTTATGTTTGTTACTGTTTGCAAGGAAACGGTGCATAACTTACATTTTAGTGCTGTTGCAATGCAACAGCATGTATGATTTGTTTTCTCTTCAATGCACAAAAGAAACAGTTAGTTCTTGTATGCTATGGTAACATACTGCAATGCAATGAACAATGCAAGGAAACAGTGCATAACTTACATGTTAGTGCTGTTGCAATGCAACAGCATGTATGATTTGTTTTCTCTTCAATGCACAAAGGAAACAGTTAGTTATTGTATGCCATGGTAACATACTGCAATGCAATGAACAATGCAAGGAAACAGTGCATAACTTACATGTTGCAATGCAATATATGAATTTATTCTATACAAAGCATAATACGCATTGCACGCAACGCATAACTTACATGTTTGTTCTTGTATGCAATGCAGTGCAACAACCAAAAAGGAATCACTTAATGCAATGCAATGCACAACGTTGTGTTGTATCTAAATGCATAACGGATGAGTTAGCTCATTTATAGCAACACCACATTTGTTATGTGATATCTCTTCAATGCCTTGAGTTAGTTTTTGTATACAGTGCATAACTTACATGTTGCAACGTTTCAGTGCAACAATCATCTCTCATGTTATCTCTTCATCGCAAAACGGAATAACTTACTGCAATGCACTTTATGTGTTATATCTCAGTGTAAAACGGACAAGTCAGTTCGTTCATGGCAACACCACATAATTTGTTATCTCTTCAATGCATAATACGCATTGCACGCAACGCATAACTTACATGTTAGTGCTTGTATGCATTGCACAAGAAATGTTGCAACAGCACATTGTTATTTTTTTTCTTCTAAGCACAACATAAGTTAATTATTGTATGCAATGCACTGAAACAGTTCTAGATGCATTGCAATGCAAAAAGGCATATGTGATATTTTGTCTCTTTAACGCACAAAAGATATAGTTAGTTCTTGTATATAAATGCAGTGCAACAAGCACCTGTCATGTGTTATCTTTTCACTGCAAAACGGAACAAATTAGTACAATGCAATGCGTCTCTTCAAAGCATTAGGAATTATTTAGTTTTTGTATACAACGCAAGGAAACAGTGCATACATGTTGCAATACATAGTTCTTTGTAAGCAATGCAGGGCAACCATTACCTGTCATGTATTATCTCATCACTGCACAACGGATTAAGTTACTGCAGTGCACATGTTATAAAGTTATCTCTACAATTCATAACGGATGAGTTATTTAATTCATCGCAACACCACACGAGGACTAAGTTATATAATTCAGGGAAACAGTGCATAACTTACATGTTTTAGTGCAACAGCACATATGTTATATTAATTTCTTCAAAACACAGGGTAATAAATTAACTGTTGTATGCAATGCAATCAAACAGTTACTTGTATTTATTGCAGTGCAACAGCATATGCGATTCGTTTTTTCTACAGCGCACAAAGGAAAGAGGTCGTTCTTGTATGCAATGCAGTGCAACAACAGTACTGCATGAGTTATCTCTTTACTGCACAATGGATTAAGTTACTGTAATGCACGTTTTATCCCTTCAGTGCATAACGGATGAGTTAGTTAATTCATTGGAACACAACATAATATGTGTCATCTTTTTAATGAATAAGGAATAATAAGCATGCACGAAACAGTTCTTGTATTCGTTGCAATGCGAACAGCATATATCATTTATTTTCTCTTAAATGCACAAAGGAAGGTGTTTGTTTTTGTACAACAAGCAACTATTTTGTGTTATCTCTTCATTGCAAAAAGAATACGCTTGTATGCAATGAAATGAAACAACGCATGCTATACAACATCTGATGTTAGATCAGTACAGACAGTAGTCCATAGTGGGCTGACAGAACACATTTCCAAACAGTATTTGATAATGAACTTTTTACATATACTCAGTGAAGTCTTCTGATGTCACATCAGCCATATAAAAGTCAAATTTGACCTACTGAACATATTTCTGACCAAAGAGTCCTCGTACATGAACTTTCTATGAATACTCATTGTCTCACTATTATGTTATTTCAGCCATACAAAAGCCTATGTTTGACTTTTTAACGTATTTCTGGCAAATTAGTCCTCAATCATGAACTTTCGGTACATACTCATTGACTGTCTCTGATGTTGCTTCAGCCATATATGAAGACATTTTTGACCAACTGAACATATTTTCTGCAAAGTAGTCCTCGATCATGAACTTTCTATACTGAATCATTGACTCCTGATGTTACATCAGACAGACAGTAGTTTATATTAGACCTAATCAACATATTTCTTGCCCAAGAATACTCAGTCTTGAACTTTTTATACATATTCATTGACTCCTTCTGATGATACGTCGGCCATAGAGTATTGCATATTTGACCTAATGGACATATTTCTGGCAAAAATAGGTCCTCAGTCATGAACGTTCTATACATACCCATTGACCACATCTTATGTTAGATCAGTATAGACAGTAGTCCATAATTGGCTGACAGATCATATTCCTGACCAAACAGTATGTGATATTGAACTTTTTACATATATTCATTGAAGCCTTCTGATGTCACATCAGCCATATAGAAGTCCAAATTTGACCTGATGATCATATACCTAACCCAAAGGTCCATGAACTTTCTAGACAGACTCATTGACTCCTTCTAATGTTAAATCAGACAGACAGTAGTCCATATTTGACATAATGAACATATTTCTGGTCCAAGAGTACTCGATCTTGAACTTTCTTTACCGACTCATTGACTCCTTCTAATGTTACATCAAACATAAAGTAGTCCATATTTGGCATATTGAACATATTTCTGGCCCAAGAGTACTCAATCTTGAACTTTCTAAACAGACTCATTGACTCCTTCTGATGTTACATCAGAAGAACAGTAGTCAATATTAGACCTACTTAATTTTTTTCTGTCCCAAGAGTCCTTGTTCATGAACTTTCTATACATTTGACTTATTCTGATGATAATACATCGGCCATAGAGTATTGCATATTTGACCTAATGGACACATTTCTGTCAAATCAGTCCTCAGTCATGAACTTCCTATACATATTCATTGACTGACTCCGATGTTACATCAGCCATACATGAGCCCATGTTTGACTGAACATATTTCTGGAAAATTAGTCCTCAAACATGAACTTTATATAAATGCAAATTGACTACTTCTCATGACACATCAGCCATAGCATATTGAATATGTGATGGACATAGAATTGATGATGGATTTTTTTTTTTGTCTTAAGAGTCCCTGATCGTGAACTTTCTATACACACTTAATGCCTCATTCTAATGTTACTTCTGGCCCAAGAGTCCTTGATCATTATCATTCTATACATACTCATTGACTCCTTCTGATATTACATCAGCCATAAGGAAGTCCATATTTTACCTACTGAACATATTTCTGGCACAAGGGACCAAGATCTTGAACTTTTTATACATACTGACTGACTCCATATGATTTTATTTCAACCTTATGAAGTCCATATTAAACCTACTTACATTTTTTCTGTCCCAAAAGTACTCGATCATAAACTATTTGTACATACTCATTGCCTCACTCTGATGTTACTTCAGCCATATATGAGACCATGTTTGACCTTCTGAACATGTTTCAGGAAAATTAGTCCTCAGTAATAAACTTTCTAGACATTGACTCCTAATGATGACACGTCAGCCATAGAGTATTGCATATCTGACCTAATAGACATTAATCCTCAATCATGAAATTTCTATACATACTCATTGACCTCATCTGATGATAAATCATCCAGAGAGTAGTCATACTGAATATATTTTTGGCCAAAGGGACCTTAATCTTGAACATTTTATACATTATTATTGACTCTTTCGATGATACGTCAGCCATAGAGTATTGCATATTTGACCTAATCTGGCAAATTAGTCCTCAAACATGATCTTTTTATACATACAAATTGATTGCTTCTGATGATATGTCAGCCACAGAGTATGGCATATTTGACTTAATGGATATATTTCTGGCCAAAAAGTACGCGATCTTGAACTTTTTATACCTAATTATTGACTTCTTTTGATGATACGTCAGCAACATTTGACCTAATGGACATATTTATGGAAAATTACTCCTCAGTCATGAACTTTCTATACATACCCATTGACTCCATCTGATGTTAGATCAGTACAGACAGTAGTCCATATTTGGCTGACAGAACACATTTCTGACCAAACAATATTTGATAATGAACTTTTTACATATACTCAATGAAGTCTTCTGATGTCACATCAGCCATATAGAAGTCAAATTTGACCTACTGAACATATTTCTGACCCAAGGGTCCTCGTACATGAACTTTCTATGCATACTCATTGTCTCACTATTATGTTATTTCAGCCATACAAAAGCCCATGTTTGACTTTTTGAACATATTTCTGGCAAATTAGTCCTCAGTCATGAACTTTGTGTACATACTTATTGACTGTCTCTGATGTTGCTTCAGCCATATATGAAGACATTTTTGACCAACTGAACATATTTTCTGCAAAGTAGTCCTCGATCATGAACTTTCTATACTGACTCATTGACTCCTGATGTTACATCAGACAGACAGTAGTCTATATTAGACCTAATCAACATATTTCGTGCCCAAGAATACTCAGTCTTGAACTTTTGATACATATTCATTGACTCCTTCTGATGATACGTCGGCCATAGAGTATTGCATATTTGACCTAATCTGGCAAATTAGTCCTCAAACATGATCTTTTTATACATACAAATTGATTGCTTCTGATGATATGTCAGCCATAGAGTATGGCATATTTGACTTAATGGACATATTTCTGGCCAAAGAGTACGCGATCTTGAACTTTTTATACCTAATTATTGACTCCTTTTGATGATACGTCAGCAACATTTGACCTAATGGACATATTTATGGAAAATTATTCCTCAGTCATGAACGTTCTATACATACCCATTGACCACATCTTATGTTAGATCAGTATAGACAGTAGTCCATAATTGGCTGACAGATCATATTCCTGACCAAACAGTATGTGATATTGAACTTTTTACATATATTCATTGAAGCCTTCTGATGTCACATCGGCCATATAGAAGTCCATATTTGACCTGATGATCATATTTCTGACCCAAGGGTCCTCGTACATGAACTTTCTATGCATACTCATTGTCTCACTATTATGTTATTTTTAGCCATACAAAAGCCCATGTTTGACTTTTTGAACATATTTTCTGCAAAGTAGTCCTCGATCATGAACTTTCTATACTGACTCATTGACTCCTGATGTTACATCAGACAGACAGTAGTCTATATTAGACCTAATCAACATATTTCTGGTCCAAGAGTACTCGATTTTGAACTTTCTTTTGCGACTCATTGACTCCTTCTAATGTTACATCAAACATACAGTGGTCCATATTTGGCATATTGAAAATATTTCTGGCCCAAGAGTACTCGATCTTGAACTTTCTAAACAGACTCATTAGGTCCTTCTGATGTTAGATCAAGAAGAACGGTAGACCTACTTAATTTTTTTCTGTCCCAAGAGTCCTTGTTCATGAACTTTCTATACATTATTATTGACTCATTCTAATGATAATACATCGGCCATAGAGTATTGCATATTTGACCTAATGGACACATTTCTGTCAAATGAGTCCTCAGTCATGAACTTCCTATACATAATCATTGACTCACTCCGATGTTACATCAGCCATACATGAGCCCATACTTGACTGAACATATTTCTGGAAAATTAGTCCTCAAACATGAACTGTATATAAATGCAAATTGACTACTTCTCATGATACATCAGCCATAAAGTATTGAATATGTGATGGACATAGAATTGATGATGGATTTTTTTTTTGTCTTAAGAGTCCCTGATCGTGAACTTTCTATACACACTCAATGCCTCATTCTAATGTTACTTCTGGCCCAAGAGTCCTTGATCATTAACATTCTATACATACTCATTGACTCCTTCTGATATTACATCAGCCATAAGGAAGTCCATATTTTACCTACTGAACATATTTCTGACCCAAGGGTCCTCGATCTTGAACTTTTTATACATACTGACTGACTCCTTATGATTTTATTTCAGCCTTACAAAGTCCATATTAAACCTCCTTACATTTTTTCTGTCCCAAAAGTCCTCAATCATAAACTTTTTGTACATACTCATTGCCTCACTCTGATGTTACTTCAGCCATATATGAAGACATTTTTGACCAACTGAACATATTTTCTGCAAAGCAGTCCTCGATCCTGAACTTTCTATACTGACTCATTGGCTCCTGATGTAACATCAGACAGACAGTAGTCTATATTAGACCTAATCAACATATTTCTTGCCCAGGAATACTCAGTCTAGAACTTTTTTTAGCGACTCATTGTCTCTTTCTGATGTAACATCAGACAGACAGTAGTCTATATTAGACCTAATCAACATATTTCTTGCCCAAGAATACTCAGTCTTGAACTTTTTATACATATTCATTGACTCCTTCTGATGATACGTCGGCCATAGCGTATTGCATATTTGACCTAATCTGGCAAATTAGTCCTCAAACATGATCTTTTTATACATACAAATTAATTGCCTCTGATGATATGTCAGCCATAGAGTATGGCATATTTGACTTAATGGACATATTTCTGGCCAAAGAGTACGCGATCTTGAACTTTTTATACCTAATTATTGACTCCTTTTGATGATACGTCAGCAACATTTGACCTAATTGACATATTTATGGAAAATTATTCCTCAGTCATGAACGTTCTATACATACCCATTGACCACATCTTATGTTAGATCAGTATAGACAGTAGTCCATAATTGGCTGACAGATCATATTCCTGACCAAACAGTATGTGATATTGAACTTTTTACATATATTCATTGAAGCCTTCTGATGTCACATCGGCCATATAGAAGTCCATATTTGACCTGATGATCATATTTCTGACCCAAAGGTCCATGAACTTTCTAGACAGACTCATTGACTCCTTCTAATGTTAAATCAGACAGACAGTCTCTGAGAAATATGTTCATTATGTGAAATATGGACATATTTGACATAATGAACATTTTTCTGGTCCAAGAGTACTCGATCTTGAACTTTCTTTACCGACTCATTGACTCCTTCTAATGTTAAATCAGACAGACAGTAGTCCATATTTGACATAATGAACATATTTCTGGTCCAAGAATACGCGATCTTGAACTTTTTATACCTAATTATTGACTTATTTTGATGATACGTCAGCAACATTTGACCTAATGGACATATTTATGGAAAATTACTCCTCAGTCATGAACTTTCTATACATACCCATTGACTCCATCTGTTGTTAGATCAGTACAGACAGTAGTCCATATTTGGCTGACAGAACACATTTCTGACCAAACAGTATGTGATATTGAACTTTTTACATATATTCATTGAAGCCTTCTGATGTCACATCGGCCATATAGAAGTCCATATTTGACCTGATGAACATATTTCTGACCCAAGGGTCCTCGTACATGAACTTTCTATGCATACTCATTGTCTCACTATTATGTTATTTTTAGCCATACAAAAGCCCATGTTTGACTTTTTGAACATATTTCTGGCAAATTAGTACTCAATCATGAACTTTGTGTACATACTCATTGACTGTCTCTGATGTTGCTTCAGCCATATATGAAGACATTTTTGACCAACTGAACATATTTTCTGCAAAGTAGTCCTCGATCATGAACTTTCTATACTGACTCATTGACTCCTGATGTTACATCAGACAGACAGTAGTCTATATTAGACCTAATCAACATATTTCTTGCCCAAGAATACTCAGTCTTGAACTTTTTATACATATTCATCGACTCCTTCTGATGATACGTCGGCCATAGAGTATTGCATATTTGACCTAATGGACATATTTTTGGCAAAATAGGTCCTCACTCATGAACTTTCTATACATACCCATTGACCCCATCTTATGTTAGATCAGTATAGACAATAGTCCATAACTGGCTGACAGAACATATTTCTGACCAAACAGTATGTGATATTGAACTTTTTACATATATTAATTGAAGCCCTCTGATGTCATATCGGCCATATAGAAGTCCATATTTGACCTGGTGAACATATTTCTAACCCAAAGGTCCTCATTCATCAACTTTCTAGACAGACTCATTGACTCCTTCTAATGTTAAATCAGACAGACAGTAGTCCATATTTGACATAATGAACATATTTCTGGCCCAAGAGTACTCGATCTTGAACTTTCTAAACAGAATGATTGACTCCTTCTGATGTTACAATAGAAGAACGGTAGTCAATATTAAGACCTACTTAATTTTTTTCTGTCCCAAGAGTCCTTGTTCATGAACTTTCTATACATTATTATTGACTCATTCTGATGATAATACATCGGCCATAGAGTATTGCATATTTGACCTAATGGAAACATTTCTGTCAAATCAGTCCTCAGTCATGAACTTTCTATACATAATCATTGACTCACTCCGATGTTACATCAGCCATACATGAGCCCACGTTTGACTGAACATATTTCTGGAAAATTAGTCCTCAAACATGAACTTTATATAAATGCAAAATGACTACTTCTCATGATACATCAGCCATAGAGTATTGAATATGTGATGGACATAGAATTGATGATGGATTTTTTTTTGTCTTAAGAGTCCCTGATCGTGAACTTTCTATACACACTCAATGCCTCATTCTAATGTTACTTCTGGCCCAAGAGTCCTTGATCATTAACATTCTATACATACTCATTGACTCCTTCTGATATTACATCAGCCATAAGGAAGTCCATATTTTACCTACTGAACATATTTCTGACCCAAGGGTCCTTGATCTTGAAATTTTTATACATACTGACTGACTCCATATGATTTTATTTCAGCCTTACGAAGTCCATATTAAACCTACTTACATTTTTTCTGTCCCAAAAGTCCTCGATCATAAACTTTTTGTACATACTCATTGCCTCACTCTGATGTTACCATATATGAGACCATGTTTGACCTTCTGAACATGTTTCAGGAAAATTAGTCCTCAGTAATAAACTTTTTAGACATTGACTCCTAATGATGACACGTCAGCCATAGAGTATTGCATATCTGACCTAATGGACATTAATGCTCAGTCATGAAATTTCTATACATACTCATTGACTCCATCTGATGATAAATCATCCAGACAGTAATCATACTGAATATATTTTTGGCCAAAGGGTACTTAATCTTGAACATTTTATACATTACTATTGACTCGTTCGATGATACCTCAGCCATACTGTGTATGGCATATTTGAACTAATGGATATATTTCTGGCCCAAGATTATTCAAATCTGAACTTCTTATCACTCCATCTGATGTTACTTCACCCATACAGCAGTCAATTTTAGATCTACTGAACATATTTCTGGCAAATTAGTTCTCAATAATGAACTTTTTTTATATATGCAAATTGATTGATTCTGATGATATGTCAGCCATAGAGTATGGCATATTTGACTTAATGGACATATTTCTGGCCAAAGAGTACGCGATCTTGAACTGTATATAACTAATTATTGACTCTTTTTGATGATACGTCAGCAACATTTGACCTAATGGACATATTTATGGAAAATTATTCCTCAGTCATGAACTTTCAATACATACCCATTGACTCCATCTTATGTTAGATCAGTACAGACAGTAGTCCATATTTGGCTGACAGAACACATTTCTGACCAATCAGTATTTGATAATGAACTTTTTACATATACTCGGTGAAGTCTTCTGATGTCACATCAGCCATATAGAAGTCAAATTTGACCTACTGAACATATTTCTGACCCAAGAGTCCTCATACATGAACTTTCTATGCATACTCATTGTCTCACTATTATGTTATTTCAGCCATACAAAAGCCCATGTTTGACTTTTTGAACATATTTCTGGCAAATTAGTCCTTAATAATGAACGTTTTTCATACATGCAAATTGAGTTCTTCTGACTTCTTCTACTCATTGTCTAACTATTATGTTATTTCAGCCATACAAAAGCCCGTGTTTGACTTTTTGCTTCAGCCATACATGAAGATATTTTTGACCAAATGAACATATTTTCTGCAAAGTAGTCCTCGATCATGAACTTTCTATACTGACTCATTGACTCCTTACATCAGAGAGACAGTAGTCTATATTAGACCTAATCAACATATTTCTTGCCCTAGAATACTCAGTCTTGAACTTTTTATACATATTCATTGACTCCTTCTGATAATACGTCGGCCATAGAGTATTGCATATTTCACCGAATGGACATATTTCTGGCAAAATAGGTCCTCAGTCATGAACTTTCTATACATACCCATTGACCCCATCTTATGTTAGATCAGTATAGACTAAACAGCATTTTTCTTGCCCAAGAATACTCAGTCTTTAACTTTTTATACATATTTATTGACTCCTTCTGATTTTATTTCAGTTGACAGAAGTCCATATTAGACCTACTTAATTTTTTTTTTATGTTCCTCAAGTCCTTGTTCATGAACTTTCTTTACATATCCATTGTCTCACTCTGCTGTTACTTCAGCAATACTTTTTTTTTTAACCTACTTTAGATAATTCTGGCAATTCAGTCTTTCATCATGAATTTTCTTTATAGACTCATTGACTACTGATGTAATATCAGATAGACTGTAGTCCATATTGAACCAACATATTTCTTGCTCAAGAGAACTTGGTCTTGAACTTTCTATATTTTCCATATTAAACCTTCTTAAATGTGTTTGTCCCAAGAGTCTTCGATCATGAATTTTCTATACATATTTTTTGCCTCACTCTGATGTTACTTCAGTACTCTTGGCCAAAAATATGTTTAGTAGTTCAGGTATGGACTTCTGCATAGCTGATGTAACATCTGATGAAGTCTAGAAAAATGTTCATTAGGTCAATAGGGACTATTGTATAGGGACAATCAGTATTACTGATGTAACAGCAGAAGGCGTCATTTAGTATGATTTGAAAGTTCATGTTTAGGGACCCTTAGGCCAGAAATATGTTCAGTAAGGTCAATGTTGGACTTCTGTCTGGCTGATGTAACATCAGAATGAGTCGATAAATGTGTAAAGAAAGTTCAAGATACAGTACTCTTTGGCCAGAAATTTGTTCAGTAGGTCAAACATGGACTTCTGGATGGCTGATTTATGGCTAAAGGGAGTCAATTTGTATATATAAAAAATTCAAGATCGAGGACCCTTGGGTCAGAAATATGTTCAGTAGGTAAAATATGCACTTCCTTATGGCTGATGAACTATCAGAATGAGGTATTGAGTGTGTATAGAAAGTTCACGATCAGGGACTCTTAAGACAGAAAAAATCCATCATCAAATCCATGTCCATCAAATATGGATTTGGCTGATGGCTGATGTATCATGAGAAGTAGTCAATTTGTATTTATATAAAGTTCATGTTTGAGGACTAATTTTCCAGAAATATGTTCAGTCAAACATGGGCTCATGTATGGCTGATGTAACATCGGAGTGAGTCAATGAGTACGTATTCAGTTCATGACTGAGGACTGATTTGACAGAAATATGTCAATTAGGTCAAATATGCAATACTCTATGGCCGACGTTTTATGAGTCAATAAAAATGTATAGAAAGTTCATGAACAAGGACTCTTGGGACAGAAAACAATTAAGTAGGTCTTAAGAAAGTACTGTTCTTCTGATGTAACATCCAACATATGTATGGAAAGTTCAGGATCGAGAACTCTTGGGCTAGAAATATATGTTCATTATGTCAAATATGGATTACTGTCTGTCTGATGCAACCTCAGAGAGAGTCAATTAGTCTGTTTAGAAAGTTCAAGATCGTGTACTCTTGGGCCAGAAATATGTTCAATATGCCAAATATGGACTACTGTATGTTTGATGTAACATAAGAAGGAGTTAATGAATCGCTAAAGAAAGTTCAAGTTAGAGTACTTCTTGGACCAGAAATATGTTTATGATGTCTATTATGGACTACTGTCTGTCTGATTTAACATTAGAAGGAGTCAATGAGTCTGTACAGAAAGTTCATGAACGAGGACCTTTGGATTATAAATATGTTCAGCAGGTCAAATATGGACTTCTATATGGCCAATGTGACATCAGAAGGCTTCAATGAGTACATGTAAAAAGTTCAATATCACATACTGTTTGGTCAAGAAATATGTTCTGTCAGCCAGTTATGGACTACTGTCTATACTGATCTAACATAAGATGGGGTCAATGGGTATGTATAGAATGTTCATGACTAAGGCCTAATTTGCCAGAAATGTATAGAAAGTTCATGACTGAGGACTAATTTGCCCCAATGCAAAAATGTCATATACTCTATGACATTTCATCAAAAGGATATTGGTTTATGTAAAAAGGTCAAGATCGAGTACTCTTTAACCAAAAATATGTCCATTAAGTCAAAGATGCAATACTCTATGGCTGACGTATCATCAGAAGCAACCAATTTCTATGTATAAAATGTTTAGTTTAAAGGAGTAATTTGCCAAATATGTTCAGAAAGTCAAACTAACTAGAATGAACTAACTCATCCATTATGAATTTTAGAGATAACTTATAACGTACATTGCATTGCAGTAATTTAATCCGTTGTGCAGTGTGAAGAGATAAATCATGACAGGTGCTCGTTGCACTGCATTGCTTACAAGAATGAACACTTTCCTTTGTGCATTGAAGAGAATACAAATCACATATGCTGTTGCATTGCAATGCATCAAGTATACTAACGTATTCCTCATGCATTGAAGAGATAACATAACACGGGTGCTGTTGCATTGCACTAAATACAAAAACAAAATAATTTTGTTTGTGCATTGATAAGATAACATAGGAGGAACATATGTGAAGAGATAACACATACATATGTATATATGCATAACTTATGAGTCTTGATTGTTATTTAATATATACATTCCACTGCAGTACATTCAAAATCCTAACTAACTTACAAACATTTCGTTGCAAATTAAAGAGGTAACACACTGCTGTTACGTTGAAATGCATAAAGGAATACAAATAAGGTATGCGCTTTTTCTTTGCATTGTAGAACTAACATCGTTCTGCATTGAACATCTCAAGTTAATGCATCTCAAGTTAATGCGTTGTGCAGTGATGAATAACAAACTTATTATTATATATTATGCTATGTGATTCTCTTCAATACACAAAGGAAAGAGTTAGTTCTTGTATGCAATGCGGTGCAACAACCAAAACGGAATAACTTAATGCAATTCAATGCACAACGTTGTGTTGTATCTCAGCGCATAAAGGATGAGTTAGCTCATTTATCGCAACACCACTGTGATATCTCTTCAATGCCTAAGTTAGTATTTGTATACAGTGCATAACTTACATGTTGCAATGAAACAGCACATACATTATATGTGTATATTTATTAGTTAACTCTTGCTCGCAATGCAATAACGCAGTACATAACATACATGTTAGTTCTTGTATGCATTGCACAAAAAAATGTTGCAACAGCACATTGTTATTTTTTTTCTTCTAAGCACAACACAAGTTAATTATTGTATGCATTGCAACAGTTCTAGATGCATTGCAATGCAAAGGCATATGTGATATGTTTTCTCTTCAACGCACAAAGGATATAGTTAGTTCTTGTATATAAAGGCAGTGCAACAAGCTCCTATCATGTTATCTTTTCACTGCAAAACGGAACAACTTTCTGCAATGCAATGCATCTCTTCAATGCATTAGGAATTATTTAGTTTTTGTATACAATGTAAGGAAACGGTGCATAACTTACATGTTAGTTCTTGACACATTGCAATGCAATGCACGTTATGTGTTATATCTCAATGCATAAAAGGAATACGTTCGTTTTTGTATACAATACAAAGAAGCAGTGCATAACTAACATGTTTGCAATGCGTTATATTAATTTCTTCTATACCTAGCGTAGTGTTAACTATTGTATGAAATGCACTGAAACGGTTCTTGATGCATTGCAATGTAACAGCATATGT
Source organism: Elopichthys bambusa (assembly GCA_037101425.1). Taxonomy (NCBI): domain Eukaryota; kingdom Metazoa; phylum Chordata; class Actinopteri; order Cypriniformes; family Xenocyprididae; genus Elopichthys; species Elopichthys bambusa. Next base: position 19,334,732 of record CM074436.1, read on the forward strand.
GATTTGTTTTCTCTTCAATGCACAAAGGAAAAAGTTAGTTTTTGTATGCAATGCAGTGCAACAATCATCTGTTATGTTATCTCTTTATCGCAAAACGGAATAACTTACTGCAATGCACGTTATGTGTTATATCTCAGCGTAAAACGGATGAGTCAGTTCGTTCATCGCAACACCACATATTTTGTTATCTCTTCAATAAGGAATAAGTTTATTTTTGTTACTGTTTGCAAGGAAACAGTGCATAACTTACGTTAGTGCTGTTGCAATGCAACAGCATGTATGATTTGTTTTCTCTTCAATGCACAAAGGAAAGAGTTAGTTCTTGTATGCTATGGTAACATACTGCAATGCAATGAACAATTCAAGGAAACAGTGCATAACTTACATGTTGCAATGCAATATATTAATTTATTCTATACAAATTATAATACGCATTGCACGCAACGCATAACTTACATGTTAGTTCTTGTATGCATTGCAATGCAACAGCACATATGTTATATTAATTTCTTCTATAAACAGCATAATAAGTTAACTATTGTAGGCATTGCACTAAAATAGTTCTTGATGCATTGCGCTGCAACAGCATATGTTATTTGTTTTCTCTTCAATGCACAAACAAAGAGTTCAATCTTGTCTGCAATGCAGTGCAACAAGCACCTGTTATGTGTTATCTCCTCCCTGCAAAACGGGATAACACTGCAATGCACGTGTTATAAGTTGCAAGGAAACAGTGCATACCTGACATGTTGCAATGCAATAGTACATATGTTATATTAATTTCTTCTATGCACAGCGTAATGTTAACTATTGTATGAAATGCACTGAAAACGGTTCTTGATCGTTTTCTCTTCAATGCACAAAGGAAAGAGTTAGTTATTGTATGCAATGCAGTGCAACAACCAAAACGGAATAACTTAATGCAATGCAATGCACAACGTTGTGTTGTATCTCAATGCATAACCGATGAGTTAGCTCATTTATCGCAACACCACATTTGTTATGTGATATCTCTTCAATGCCTTAAGGAATAAGTTTTTGTATACAGTGCTGTTGCAATGCAACACCACATACATTATATGTATATATATTAGTTAACTCTTGCTCGCAATGCAATAAAGCAGTACATAACTTACATGTTAGTTCTTGTATGCATTGCCCAAGAAATGTTGCAACAGCACATTGTTATTTTTTTTCTTCTAAGCACAACATAAGTTAATTATTGTATGCAATGCACTGAAACAGTTCTAGATTCATTGCAATACAAAAAGGCATATGTGATATGTTTTCTCTTCAACGCACAAAAGATATAGTTAGTTCTTGTATATAAATGCAGTGCAACAAGCACCTGTCATGTGTTATCACTGCAAAACGGAACAACTTACTGCAATGCAAGTGTCTCTTCAAAGCATTAGGAATTATTTAGTTATTGTATACAATGTAAGGAAACAGTACATAACTTACATGTTAGTTCTTGATACATTGCAATGCAACAGCACATATGTTATATTAATATCATCTATGCACAACAATCATTTTATTATTGTATGTGAAACAGTAATGCAGCAGCATATGTGTATTCTCTTCAATGCACAAACAAAGAGTTCGATCTTGTATGCAATGCAGTGTTTTGTATTTTTGCACCACGTGAGGACTAAGTTAGTTCTTGTATACAATGCAGGGAAACAGTGCATAACTTACATGTTTTAGTGCAACAGCTTATTGAACATATGTTATATTAATTTCTTCAAAACACAGCGTAATAAATTAACTATTGTATGCAATGCAATCAAACAGTTACTTTTTTCTTCAGCGCACAAAGGAAAGAGGTCGTTCTTGTATGCAATGCAGTGCAACATCAGTACTGCATGAGTTATCTCTTTACTGCACAAAGGATTAAGTTACTGCAATGCACATGTTTTATCCCTTCAATGCATAACGGATGAGTTAGTTCATTCATTGGAACACAACATAATATGTGTCATCTTTTTAATGAATAAGGAATAATAAGCATGCACGAAACAGTTCTTGTATTCATTGCAATGCAACAGCATATATCATTTATTTTCTCTTAAATGCACGAAGGAAGGTGTTTGTTTTTGTACAACAAGCAACTATTTTGTGTTATCTCTTCATTGCAAAAAGAATACGCTTGTATGCAATGAAATGAAACAACGCATACCTTCTTAATGTATTCTCTTATGCACTATAATGCTACAGCACATACATTTTACGTCTTTAAAGCATAACGGCATAAGTTGGAAATGATAAATAGCAATAGCACTCTTATCTTTTCGTTGCACCAACGAAATGATTTTGTTATTGTATTTATAGCACATATGTGTTTTCTATTCAGTCCACATCGTGTCTTGTATGCAGTGTAATTACAACATATGTTATGTGTTTTCTCTACAATGCACAAATTACTTTTAATCATTGCAATGCAACAGCACATATACATCTCTAACACACAAAAGAAAAAGTATAAAAAAAATACATGTATTTCAGCCATACAGAAGTCCATATTTCATTTTTCATTTTTTTCTGTCCAAAGACTCCTTGATCATGAACTTTCTGTGCATATTCATTGACTCCTTCTGATGATACGTGAGCCATAGAGTATTGCATATTTGACTACCGGACATATTTCTTGTCGATATTGATCTTAAACATTTGATTTATGATGTCACTTCACCCTTAAACAAATCCATATTAGACGGAATTACATATTTTCTGTCAAAACAGACTTCGATCATGAACTTTATATACATACTCGTTGCCTCAGTCTGATGTTACTTCAGCCCCATAGAAATCCATTTTAGACAAAATTAACATATTTTGCCCGAATACTCAATCATGAACTTTCTATACACGCTCATTGACTCCATCAGTCCATATTTGGCTGACAGAACACATTTCTGACCAAACATTATTTGATAATGAACTTTTTACAAATACTCAGTGAAGTCTTCTGATGTCACATCAGCCATATAGAAGTCAAATTTGACCTACTGAACATTTGTCTGACCCGAGTCCTAGTACATGAACTTTCTATGCATACTCATTGTCTCACTATTATGTTATTTCAGCCATACAAAAGCCCATGTTTGACTTTTTGAACATATTTCTGGCAAATTAGTCCTCAATCATGAACTTTCTGTACATACTCATTGACTGTCTCTGATGTTGCTTCAGCCATATATGCATATATGCATATATACATTTTTGACCAACTGAACATATTTTCTGCAAAGTAGTCCTCGATCATGAACTTTCTATACTGACTCATTGACTCCTGATGTTACATCAGACAGACAGTAGTCTATATTAGACCTAATCAACATATTTCTTGCCCAAGAATACTCAGTCTTTAACTTTTTATACATATTTATTGACTCCTGATTTTATTTCAGTTGACAGAAGTCCATATTAGACCTACTTAATTTTTTTTTATGTTCCTCAAGTCCTTGATCATGAACTTTCTTTACATATCCATTGTCTCACTCTGCTGTTACTTCAGCAATACTTATTTACTTATATACTTATACTTTAGATAATTCTGGCAATTCAGTCCTTCCATCATGAATTTTCTTTATAGACTCATTGACTACTGATGTAATATCAGATAGACCGTAGTCCATATTGAACCAACATATTTCTGGCTCAAGAGCACTTTCTATATTTTCCATATTAAACCTTCTTAAATGTTTTTGTCCCAAGAGTCTTCGATCATGAATTTTCTATACATATTTTTTACCTCACTCTGATGTTACTTCAGTACTCTTGGCCAAAAATATGTTTAGTAGTTCAAGTATGGACTTCTGCATGGCTGATGTAACATCTGATGGAGTCTAGAAAAATGTTCATTAGGTCAATATGGACTACTGTATTACTGATGTAACAGCAGAAGGCGTATGATTTGAAAGTTCATGTTCAGGGACACTTCGGCCAGAAATATGTTCAGTAAGGTCAATGTTGGACTTCTGTCTGGCTGATGTAACATCAGAACGAGTCGATAAATGTGTAAAGAAAGTTCAAGATCCAGTACTCTTTGGCCAGAAATTTATTCAGTAGGTCTAACATGGACTTCTGGATGGCTGATTTATGGCTGATGTAATTTATGTTGTGATGGCTAATTTGTATATATAAAAAATTCAAGATCGAGGACCCTTGGGTCAGAAATATGTTCAGTAGGTAAAATATGGACTTCCTTATGGCTGATGAAATATCAGAAGGAGTCAATGAGAATGTATAGAATGTTAATGATCGATGACTCGTGGGCCAGAAGTAACATTAGAATGAGGCATTGAGTGTGTATAGAAAGTTCACGATCAGGGACTCTTAAGACAGAAAAAATCCATCATCAGATCCATCAAATATGGATTTGGCTGATGTATCATGAGAAGTAGTCAATTTGTATTTATATAAAGTTAATGTCTGAGGACCAATTTTCCAGAAATATGTTCAGTAGGTCATACATGGGCTCATGTATGGCTGATGTAACATCAGAGTGAGTCAATGTATAGAAAGTTCATGACTGAGGACTCATTTGACAGAAATATGTCCATCAGGTCATATTTCTTGGGTTTGAAATATGTTCAGTAGGTCAAATATGGACTTCTATTGTTGTGGTTTCTTCTTTTTGTGAAAAAAAAAAAAAAAAAAAACACTTCTCAAGGATCTTTGATTCAGAATACAAGCTTTATTTCAAAGCCGGAGCAGTTATGTCTGCAGAGACAACAGCTGCCCGTTCCTTGTTTTCAGCTCATATTTATACTATGTGATATGAGCTGAGGCCAAGTTATGTGATCATATTTACTGCATTCTTTAAATAGAATTTTCCATACTTGTAGACATATTTCTTTACGCTTCACATTTCTCATGTACTCAGCAAACTTAGCACACACATATAAAGACCTTATGCTCTTCATATGATTATAATTGTGGAGTGAGACATGCTATATTATGCTATATTATACTCAATTTTACGATAATAAAATCTTCTACACTATATGGCCAATGTGACATCAGAAGGCTTTAATAAGTATATGTAAAAAGTTCAATACCAAATACTGTTTGGTCGGAAATATGTTCTGTCAGCAAAATATGGACTATTGTCTATACTGATCTAACATCAGATGGGGTCAATGGGTATGTATAGAAAGTTCATGACTGAGGACCTATTTTGCCAGAAATACATCCATTAGGTGAAATATGCAAAACTCTATGGCTGACATATCATCAAAAGGAGTCAATAGTTAGGTATAAAAAGTTCAAGATCGAGCACTCTTTGGCCAGAAATATGTTAATTAACTCAAATATGCAATACTCTATGGCTGACCTATCATCAGAAGCAGTCATTTTGTATGTATAAAAAGTTTGAGGACTAATTTGCCAGAAATATGTTCAGAAAGTCAAACATGGGCTTTTGTATGGCTGAATAATAGTGAGAAAATGAGTATGTATAGAAAGTTCATGAACGAGGACTCGTGTCAGAAATATGTTCACTAGGTCAAATTTGACTTCTATATGGCTGATGTGACATCAGAAGACTTCAATGAGTATATGTAAAAAGTTCAATATCAAATACTGTTTGGTCAGAAATGTGTTCTGTCAGCCAAATATGGACTACTGTCTGTAGTCTGTAGTCCATATGGACTACTGTCTGTAGTCCATAACATCAGATGGAGTCAATGGGTATGTATAGAAAGTTCATGACTGAGGAATAATTTTCCATAAATATGTCCATTAGGTCAAATATGCAATACTCTATGTTCAGTAGGTCATACATGGGCTCATGTATGGTTGGAGTAACATCAGAGTATGAGAATGTAAAGTTCATAATTGAGGACTAATTTGCCAGAAAAATGTTCAGTAGGTCCAATATTGACTTCTGTATGGGTGAAGTGACATCAGACGGAGTGAATAGAAATGTATAAAAAGTTCAGATTCAAATAATCTTGGGCCGAAATAAATCCATTAAGTCAAATATGCAATACTCTATGGCTGACATATCATCAAAAGGAGTCAATAGTTATGTATAAAAAGTTCAAGATTGAGTACTCTTTGGCCAAAAATATGTCCATTAAGTAAAAAATGCAATACTCTATAGCTGAGGTTTGTTCAGCAGGTCATACATGGGCTCATGTATGGCTGATGTAACATCAGAGTGACTCAATGAATATGTATAGAAAGTTCATAAGTTCATGAGGACTAATTTGCCAGAAAAATGTTCAGTAGGTCTAATATTGACTTCTGTATGGGTGAAGTAACATCAGAAGGAGTGAACAGAAATGTATAAAAAGTTTCGAATAATCTTGGGACAGAAATAAATAAGAAGGAGTCAATGAGATCTTGAAAGTTCAAGATCAAGTACTTTTGGACCAGAAATATGTTCATTATGTCCAGTATGGATTACTGTCTGACTGATGTAACACTAGAAGGAGTCAATGAGTCAGTAAAGAAAGGTCATGAATGAGGTCAGAAATATGTTCTGTAGGTCAAATATGAACTTCTATATGGATGATGTGACATCAGAAGGCTTCAATGAATACTCATTGAAGCCTTCTGTAAAAAGTTCATTATCAAATACTGTTTGGTCAGAAATGTGTTCTGTCAGCCAAATATGGACCACTGTCTGTACTGATCTAACATCAGATGGAGACAGTGGATATGTATAGAAAGTTCATGACTGAGGACTCATTTGTCAGAAATATGTCCATTAGGTCAAATATGCAATACTCTATGGCTGACATATCATCAAAAGGCTCATGTGTGGCTGAAGTAACATCAGAGTGAGTCAAAAGTCACGTATAGAAAGTTCATGACTAAGGACTCTTGGGACAGAAAAAAAAAAAAAAAAAAAAAAATTCTAATTATGGACTACTGTCTATCTGTTGTAGCCTCAGAAGGAGTCAATGAGTCTGTAAAGAAAGTTCAAGAACGAGTACTCTTGTGCCACAAATATGTTCATTATGTCAAATATGCACTACTGTCTGTCTGATTTTACATTGCTAAGCTTATGGAGTTATTTTACTGTCAAATGTCGAGAGCACATTATTGTGACGCGAGAGCACATCGATGTAATGCGCGAGCGCAAATCTCTCCGCTAGCGCGATGATTTATTTTGCTCTCGCACAAAACTGGACGCGCGCTCTCAAATATACAGTGCTCTCTTATGAACTCCCTCTCCTCTCACTCAGATATTGCGTGTGCACGCTCAAACTGTATCCTGTGCGCTCGCGAATCTCTCCGTGCTCTTGCAGAAATTAATTTGCTTCTGGGTTAAACGCTGTCAAAAGTTATCATCCAATCAGAAGAGACGACTGATCCATGAAAATGCTACGTGGAATCTTATTGGCTGAGAGTGAACTGCGCCTGGAATTCTTTCGACAAAGATGGATTTTTAATTTCTTTACAATTTAATAATATTAAATATTATTTATATTGTAATAAAATGTAACCTAGTCTAACTGCATCACATTACAGGTCAAATCCCAATTTATCTAAACAAACAAACAAAAAAAGTTTCTTAAAGTTATTGTGGTCATACCTTTTGTGTACTTGTTGAAATTTACATAAAAAATAGGTAACATTTTAAAATAAGGTTTTTATTTGTTAACATGTTTTATTATCTAATACAACTTTTGATTTTAATAATGTATTAGTAAATGTTGAAATTAACATTAACAAAGATTAATAAATGCTGTAGAAGTACAGTTCATTATTAATGTTAACTAATGCAGTTAAATAATGTTAATGAAACCTTATTGTAAAGTATTACCAAAAAATATCTTCTGATTTAAGACAGAACAAGATCAGGGTCAAATCATCATTCCCTAAATACATAAAATGTGGAGATCAAATATAAACACTTATAGTGAATTTCTTTTGAGGTCTGGTAAAACAAAAATACTTTAGCTATAAGCTCGTATGTATGCACGAAAATTACCTTTGAAACGAATGTTATTACACTGTTCTGCCAGTAGGTGGTGACTAGTGACTGTTAAAATGTATTTGATGTATCAGAATCATTAATTCAAGAGATTCGTTTAAAAACACTGGACGAAACATGTCTTCATTAATTTCAAACGATTTTGTAATCAATTCATTTAAATTAATACATATTTTTGTAATAGGCTAATTTAAATTAAATTAGTTGTTTAACCTTTTGTTTTAAATTAATGTTTAATTTAATGTTTTGGTCCATGACATTGGATAATATGATGGTTTTTGATAAATCTTTCAGTGGGGTTTGACCTGTAATGTGATGCAGTTAGACAAACAAGCTTATTAATATAGAAACAATCCAAGAGCCATTTCTAAGATATGGCTTACATTTTGATTAATATTATTAAATATTATTAAATTGTAAAGAAATTAAATATCCATCTTTGTCGAAAGAATTCTAGGCACAGTTCACTCTTAGCCAATAAGATTCCACGTAGCATTTTCATGGATCAGTCGTCTCTTCTGATTGGTTGATAACTTTTGACAGCGTTTAATCCAGAAGCAAATTAATTTCTGCAAGAGCACGGAGAGATTCGCAAGCGCACAGGACACAGTTTAAACGCACGCAGGACAGTTTGAGCGTGCACACGCAATATCTAAGCGAGAGGAGAGGCAGTTCATAAGAGAGCACTGTAAGGGTGGACTTCCTACAGGGGTTCAGGCTGTAGGGTTGCCGAATGACTTAAGAAACTTTATAAGCGAGATGGCATAAAACTGTACATTTCTTGTCCATTACCACCCACTGCAACTTTTACCAACGACGGAAATAAGCGCAGTTACAATAGCAAAATATGTGGGAGAGCGTTGCTATAGTGTGACAATATTGTATTGCAATAGGGAGCACATTAATGTTAATACTAAAAATCGATCGAGGTGATCACTATCAACACCTTTGTCTTCCAAATGGCCCTTGTAACAAGAGAGAGGGGGTTGAAACAGTAAAGCAAATGTCTTTGTTCATTTTAAAATATCATATAGATATTTTCAATCTTACAAATCCCTCCTTGGCACCTTTGGCCACACTCATGTAGTCCAAAGGTGGCACAGTCCATGAAGACATGCTTTCTGTTGTGTTTAGATGTCATCTTCAGACTTCTTGTAAAGACTTGTTTCAACAGCAGTTGGTCATTCTTCAGTCTTTGTTCTCATTTCAGTCCTGCATGAGAAGGTCCATCAAATGGTGTTGCACCATTCATAGATTTGCAAATCATCCATTGAACACCACACCTCCACAAGAATCAGGCACTGATGATGGTAGAACTCATCTGTCCCTCCTTTGAGATAAGACATAGGATTTGAACTTTTGCAGCAGGGATCCTGTGATTTAAAGAACATATAGCACAACAAACAGCAAAAGCATACATATGGCATTTGTCATTGGTCAGAGGTTTGATGTGGTCAGATTAAAATAGTCTCTGGCAATAAGCCCTTAAAACGATGTACTTGATAAAGTGGTCAAGGCGAGAATAAAAGAAGATCTTACAAGCTCTTACATTGTTTTTGGAAACATTGAAATAAATTGCATAATAACAAAACATTTGACTTTGTATGTGAAGATCAAATCTATGTGGCTGCAATCATAATCATGTAAATCATGCAATCATGCTCCAGACAAAAGGTGAGGAAGTTTTACAATTGTGATGCAAATTTGGTCCTGTTGTTGTAACAGGGAGCCAGCTTGAAGATGTGAGTATGAGGTGTGATCTGGCTCAAAATCTTTCAACACCAATGTTTTTGTTAAGGAGTATGATAAAGTGCAAAGTTCAGAGTTACTGAATCCTGTTGTGAGAAAAGCATGTTCATGGTTAATGTAATTGTGAATCACATTGTAGCCACATGGCAATTCTGTGCTCCTGTACATTGTTTTAATGCAGCTATATGGAAAATAGCTGAGTTTTCCACTTAGGAGGCAAACAAATTCAACATAGTCACACATGCAACTAGAAATTGCAATACAATTCCAGTACTACACATTATTCCAATTAACACAAAATACATGGTCTAGAATGGATAACATCTACAACCTTTAACCTAAGTGTTTCATACAACACTTACAGTAAAGCAATCATTTGTTTTAAAGAATAAACTCAGCTAGTCTATGTGTACATATAGTATCACAGACAACTTTAATGTTTGTTCTATGTGCACAATGTGTTTAGCACAATTATAAATTTGAAAATACAAACAGGATCATTGCTATTGGACTGCTAATCCACTAGCAAGTGAAGTTAATGGTTGAAGGCCTTGCATGAACAATGCCGTTAACTCGCTTAGAGATTTACCTGCAATTGAACGTTGATCTTTGTTCTTAGAAAGTGGTTTCCTATTTTTCTGAAAATAAGGTGGAGGTCTACCCCTACCCAGTGACAAGCATTTTTCCTCTATATGGCCTATTTTCTGACAGGAACTGCAAAACCTGTTCTCTTTGCCACAGGGTTGTTTGCTGTGTTCTCCTGGAGTTTGAGGATTTTCATGACTCTCTAATGCCTGTACACCATGCGTTCTGGTACATGACTCTGTGCTATTACCGTGCTGCATCACCTTAAGAACTGAAATAGGCACACTTTCTTGAGTAGTAGCCTCTGAACAAAACATTCCAGATTCATTAGAGCAAGTCACTTCATCTAAGAATTGAACATGCTTTTTAGCCCCATTGCTGTTAAGCAATTTGGGAGACTTTTTAGCACTTAGCTTAGCCATGAGATCTGCAATGGTGTCTTTGTGTTTTTTACACTTTTCAGTCAGAGTCCATATTAGACCTACTTAATGACGCCTTCTGATGTCACATTAGCCATATAGAAGTAATATTTGATCTACTGAACATATTTCTGACCCAAGAGTCCTCGTTTATGAACTTTCTATACATACTAATTGCCTCACTATGATACTAATTGCCTCACTACGCCATACATGAGCCAATGTACTCAAGTACTCGATCTTGAACTTTCCATAAATATTCATTGACTCCTTCTAATGTTACATCAGACAGACAGTAGTCTATATTAGACCTACTGAACATATTTCTGGCCAAAGGGTACTTGATCTTGAACTTTTTATACATACAAATTGACTGCTTCTGATGATATGTCAGCCATAGAGAATTGCATATTTGACTTAAAGAACATATTTCTGGCCAAAGAGTACTTGATCTTGAACTTTTTATACATAACTATTGACTCCTTTTGATGATCCGTCAGCCATAGAGTATTGCATATTTGAACTAATGGACATATTTTTGGCAAGTTTGTCCTTAAACAAGACCTTTTTATACATACAAATTGACTGCTTCTGATGATATGTCAGCCATAGAGTATTGCATATTTGACTTAATGGATTTATCTTTGGCCCAAGATTATTCGAATCTAAACCTTTTTTATAAATTTCTATTTATTCCTTCTGATGTCACCACCCATACATAAGTCAATATTACAGGTGCTGGTCATATAATTAGAATATCATCAAAAAGTTGATTTATTTCACTAATTCCATTCAAAAAGTGAAACTTGTATATTATATTCATTCATTCATTACACACAGACTGATATATTTCAACTGTTTATTTCTTTTAATTTTGATTATTATAACTGACAACTAAGGAAAATCCCAAATTCTGTATCTCAGAAAATTAGAATATTGTGAAAAGGTTCAATATTGAAGACACCTGGTGCCACACTCTAATCAGCTAATTAACTCAAAACACCTGCAAAGGCCTTTAAATGGTCTCTCAGTCTAGTTCTGTAGGCTACACAATCATGGGGAAGACTGCTGACTTGACAGTTGTCCAGAAGACGACCATTGACACCTTGAACAAGGAGGGCAAGACACAAAAGGTCATTGCAAAAGAGGCTGGCTGTTCACAGAGCTCTGTGTCCAAGCACATTAATAGAGAGGTAAAGGGAAGGAAAAGATGTTAGGGATAACCACACCCTGGAGAGGATTGTGAAACAAAACCCATTCAAAAATGTGGGGGAGTTTCACAAAGAGTGGACTGCAGCTGGAGTCAGTGCTTCAAGAACCACTATGCACAGACGTATGCAAGACATGGGCTTCAGCTGTCGCATTCCTTGTGTCAAGCCACTCTGACAGCATCAGAAGCGTCTCGCCTGGGCTAAAGACAAAAAGGACTGGACTGCTGCTGAGTGGTCCAAAGTTATGTTCTCTGATGAAAGTAAATTTTGCATTTCCTTTGGAAATCAGGGTCCCAGAGTCTGGAGGAAGAGAGGAGAGGCACACAATCCACGTTGCTTGAAGTCCAGTGTAAAGTTTCCACAGTCAGTGATGGTTTGGGGTGCCATGTCATCTGCTGGTGTTGATCCACTGTGTTTTCTGAGGTCCAAGGTCAACGCAGCCATATACCAGGACGTTTTAGAGCACTTCATGCTTCCTGCTGCTGACCAACTTTATGGAGATGCAGATTTCATTTTCCAACAGGACCTGGCACCTGCACACAGTGCCAAAGCTACCAGTACCTGGTTTAAGGACCATGGTATCCCTGTTCTTAATTGGCCAGCAAACTCGCCTGACCTTAACTAGACCTTAAAATCTATGGGGCATTGTGAAGAGGAAGATGCAATATGCCAGACCCAACAATGCAGAAGAGCTGAAGGCCACTATCAGAGCAACCTGGGCTCTTATAACACCTGAGCAGTGCCACAGACTGATCGACTCCATGCCACGCCGCATTGCGGCAGTAATTCAGGCAAAAGGAGCCCCAACAAAGTACTGAGTGCTGTACTTGCTCATATTTTTCATGTTCATACTTTTCATTTGGCCAAGATTTCTAAAAATCCTTTCTTTGTATTGGTCTTAAGTAATATTCTAATTTTCTGAGATACTGAATTTGAAGATCAACCAATGTTGTTGGCCTACATTACGCTTTACAGACAATTAAAAAGCAAGAATTGTCAGAAATGTAGATAATATTTTTGGACAGTTGTAATTGAAGAAAAAGATAGGAAAACTGAGCTATAAAGTGTTTAAAACCAGACAAGGACTCTTAAAAAAAAAAAAAAAAAAAAAAGAGCTGGAGAAAATCACAATCAAAGTGAATTACTAAAGAAGTAATATGAGTTAAATATGAGTTAAAGAATTAGCAGTATTAGATTATTGAAAAGATAAAGTAATAAATAAAAGCAGATCTGATAAGATGTAACCATGTACTCCTGATACAGTAAAATAATCTAGTCAGACAGCTTGATTGTACAAGCCTCAGAGGAAGCAAACTAGAAATCAAATGCTGATTAAATGAGAAAGACTGAGAAAATGTCCAACTATGACAGTGTTGATAGAGCATTGACTAAAATAAGGTTATTAGAATGATATTACCACTTAAACTTAAGAAAACATCTAAGTGAACATAAAATGAGCAATTAAATTACACGAACAAAGAAACACTAAAGTATAGTTATAGAGCGAGAAAGAGAACCTAGGTGTTACATTCACATGGACTTTCTGTGTGTTTTCATCTGTCACGTGTTCCTTTGTTCTAGTTTCCCGCCACAATCTGTCACCATGTTTCTCCGCCTCCTCCCGGTTAGCTGTCCGCCTCCTGAACCGCCTCCTACATCATCTTCAGCATCTTATCTTCCTCTTCCCCTCTCTCTACGGCGCGAGGACGCGCCTTTCCGGGAGGGGGCGTAATGTTACATTCACATGGACTTTCTGTGTGTTTTCATCTGTCACGTGTTCCTTTGTTCTAGTTTCCCGCCACAATCTGTCACCATGGACACTAATCACATTCATGTCAGCTGTTCCTCGTTTGAGTTCAATCATCTGTGTATTTAAGTTCCAGTTTCTGTTGATCATGTTGTCGGGTATCGTTTGGACGTTAGTGTGTGTATCTCCTGTGTTCCTGTATGCTCCTTTGGATTCTCTAGTAAAGTTTGACTCTTGATATTATATTCCTCTTTGTGCGTGTTTCTACACACCTAGTATTGTAACACTAGGTCAATCAGTTTTAATAAAGTAAGCTACAAAAGCATAAGATTTGAGACAGTGTCAGAATAAATGGAAAAAAGTTTAATAGAGAAACAAATGTAACAGTAACAAATGTAAAAGAAAAAAATAACAGTAAAATAAGAATAAGACACAATGTAAGAAAATTAAACACTAAAAAGAGATTTTATGACTCAGTAACAAGAAAAAGAAAAATAATGACATTATATATCAACCATACATAAAACAGATGTATACAAAAACAAGCAACATATTAAGAAATATAAAGGGAAAAATGGATACAAATTTAAATTATAAATTGTAATGGATATAAGGTTCAAAATTGATAAAAAATGAACTAATTAAATGATACAAAAATATTTTTATAAAGTAAGAAAAAACAGATGTGTAAAGATGGACAGAGATACATGATATATAAAAAAATAATTAAATAAGACATTTAGCAGATATTGTTGAAAAAAATAAGATCAAGATTAAACAGATATGTACAACTCTTATTAGAGCTTAATAAGAGGATTAGTGAAGTTCCAAAATATGAAAGCACATAAAGTTACAAAACTAGGGAAGTTAATTACTAGAATTTAAAATTTAATAAAAGTAATGTTTTTACCAAATGCTCTTAAGGAAAATAGGTGAGAATGAAATGCTTTTTCTATAAACAACAAAGAAAGGTTGCCATAAGGACCTACAATGTGTCTGTAGGTGATGATACTTTATAGCAGGGTGTAATGATAGGTCGACAGAATGGGGATCCATTTGCACCTTTTATTAAGAATAGTATTAACAAGGCAAGGGCAAAGGCAGAGACGTAAACAGGGACAGGCAATGGTCGAGGCAGGCGGCAGACAAACAGGATCAGGGTACAGGCAATGATCAGGGCAGGCAGTAAGCAAACACAGTCCAGTAAACAGGCAGGAATCAGGGCAGGCAGCAGAGAATCACAGAGGGTAAACAGTCCAGACGGCAACAGTATAACAATCCACAGAAATGATCACCAGGGCAAATCAAGTCTTCACAGTGAGTGAGTGAGCGTGAGTGTGTGTGAGAGTGCGAGTGTGAGTGTGTGAGTGTGTGAGTGAGTGTGTATGTATGTGAGTGTGTGAGTGTGTGTGTGTGTGTGTGTGTGTGTGTGTGTGTGAGTGAGTGTGAGTGTGAGTGTGAGTGTGTGTGTGTGTGTGAGTGTGTGAGTGTGTGTGTGACTGTGAGTGTGAGTGTGTGTGTGTGTGTGAGTTTGTGTGTGTGTGTGTAGTGAAAACATTGCAGAAATTAGTGTAATATTATAAACACAACCAATACTAAATGAACCTAAATATAAATTGTGTAAATACCAGTATAGACTAATAATTAATTTAGAAATGAAACAAAACAGTTGTGGTACACATAGGGAACACATATTGACTATGACTATGACTTTTCCCTTAATAAACTCCTAATTCACTGCTTATTAATAGTTAGTAAGGTAGTTGTTAAGTTTAGGTATTGGATAGGATTAAGAATGTAAAATAAGGTCATGCAGAATAAAGATATGTGTACTAATAAATAGCCAATGTTGTAGTAATAGGCATGCTAATAAGCAACTAGTTAAAAGACCTTAAAATAAAGTGAGTAACACTTTCTATATAGACCATGCTTATAATGATATTTAGGCCCATTTATACTTATTTGTAAGTAAGTATTACTATTCTATAAATATATTTATAAAGCCTCATTGAGGAGGAGAGACGGGAACAGATGCTGGAGGCGGAGCCACTATACCGCATTATAAGAACAGTTATAGATACATTTATATTACTTTTATAATTACTTAAGCTATGCGTTTGCTTTTTCAATGTGCATGCTCATAATCCATTATACACTGTTTGTAACTGTTTTTTTTCTTTTTTTTCTTCTCCTTATTTTATTTGAGGAATAACAGGAATTGTTGTTCATTAGTTACATTTACAAGTAAGCAACTTAAAATGTATAATGAGCACATCTTCATAATTTCTTAACATTTGCTTTAGGAAAATTGCATCCTGTGTTTTCACTTTACTTAAAGCCATCAGTGATGCATTTATAGAGATTAGTAACGGTATTATTACTCATATGCAGGTTGCATCTTTATAAATACATTCATGGAATCATACGACTGACTAATTAATACTTATAAATCAGTGTATAATGGATTATAAGTGTAATGATTGGGTTGACAAACACAATAATAGTAAGGATGAACCAGTGGCAGAAACAGTGACAGGCAGTGATCTGGGTAGGCAGCAAACAATCAGAGTCCCAAGGCAGGCAGAGATCAGGGCAGACAGCAAACATACACAATCCAGGAACAGGCAAGGGTCAAGGCAGGCAGCAGAGAATCAGAAATGAGTAACAGTCCAAGGTCAAACACAAGAATACAGAATACAGAGGAAATGCTCAGAAATGTCAGACAGGCTAAACAAGACTTCACATGGAGGTGTGGAAGTGGAAGTGTCTTTTATGTGTGAGTGAGTGATTGTATAATGGGTAGCAGGTGCAGGGTGTTACAAACTAGTGGTGTAGAAACACGCATGACGAGGAATGTAAGACCAAGAGTCAGAGTTTACTAGGTAATCCAATGGAATATACAGGAACATAGGAAATAAACACACTAGCAACGTAAGATAACCGACAAAGACAAGTGAGTAAGGTGACTGTTTATATAATGAGTCCAGATGAGTGATAATGATGACTGACTTGAGGTGCGGGATGGTGATGGTGTGCAGGTGCAGGACAGAGGGAATGCTGGGAAGTCTAGTGCAGGAACCAATGACTGTAACAGTACTTCCCCCCGACAGCAAGGCGCGTCCTCGCGCCGTAGAGGAATATCGAAAGGGGAAGGCTGGAGGGGGTTCAGGAGGTGGACGGTGAAGCTGGAGGATGAGTTGGATGGAGGCACAGTCCCCAACCAGGATGATGGACATCGGTGGCGACGCTGAAGGGAGGAGCCATGGTGGTGAAGGCATCAGCACCACCTTGGGGACAAGCGAAGGCGGCCGCGGCGATGGAAGAGGAACCCACGGCGCAGATGGAGCGGTTCAATGCCGAGGACCCAGGCGACCGCGACGGAGCCACAGCGACGACCATCCGAGGAGGATGCAGGGATCCTGAGGACTGAGGTGTAGCTGGAGCGACCGAGGGCGGCAGCGGAGCCTGAGGGATAGCGGAGCTAGCTGGAGCAGTAGGGGTGGAGGGCCGGAGAGCAACGGACGGCCCGTAGGTCCGTTGCGTAGGCGATGTGACGTCCGACCCAGGTGAAGCCGACGGTCCGAGTCAGCTCCACGAAGCCGATGGCTCGAAGGTCCCAGCAGAAGACGAGGGAGGGAGGAGCGTAGGTGAAGGAGTCAGGGCGACGGATTGAGGAGGAGAGACGAGAACAGATGGTGGAGGCGGAGCCACTGGATCCTTACGCCCCGGAGGAGATGGCTCACAGTAGTCCCGCGATGTAACCACGTCACTGAGAGGAGGTGATGGTGGTGTAGCGGGACTTATGGGTGACAGCTCAAGCAGAACAGCAGACTTGGTTGGGGTCAGGGAAGAGGACTGAGATGGAGATTCAGTAAATATTTCCAAGAGAGGAAGTGGAAGAGAGAGGCTGGTAGGGATTGATGAGTCCAGTATAGAGTTTTCAAACAGCTGGGGAGTAGTATTGCTGAAGATGAACTCACTCTCAGTGACGGGCAGGTGGGTGGGGCTTCTGTCCTGCTCATCGTCTCCAACACCTACTCCCTCGACGCTGGATGGGACCCCCGAATCGAACCTCTCCTCAGATGGCAACACCGCAGGCTCCGGGGTGATGTCAGGCTCGGTCGCTCCTCCTGGACGTCTCTGACGTCACGGCGGGGTCGTCGTCTCCATCTGTGGTGGGTCTCTGGTTGGGAACTGGGTTTGGCGGGGTTCCGGATCAGGGCCGCTTGAACTCCAAGCATTTAAGCATGGCCTCCTTCCAGTTCAAGCCGGTGGTATCTGGGAGATCAAGGTCCATTGTAGTTTGCCACGAACCAGAACATCTTCCTCAATTCCTCATCCTCCAGCTGGCTGTTGACGGTAAAAAGGAAAAATTGTGAAGAAAACACAAAAAAGTCATGGCTCTCCTGAGCCATATTGATGAATTTGGCCCATTCATCCATTTAGGGCGGTCGGTTATTCTGTTACAAACTAGTGGTGTAGAAACACGCACGACGAGGAATATAAGACCAAGAGTCAGACTTTACTAGGTAATCCAATGGCATATACAGGAACATAGAAAATAAACACACTAGCAACGTAAGATAACCAACAAAGACAAGTGAGTGGAGTGCTCACTGGTGGCAATGATGGGCATTCTCACTCGTGAAAATAAGCATGAGCATTTAAAAAGCAAACGCATGACTTATAATTAATTATATAAATAATATAAATGTAACTATAACTGTTCTTATTCAGTATAGGTCTTAATAAGTCTTTATAAATATGTTTATAAAATAGTAATACTTGCTTATAAATAAGTATAAATGGAGCTATAATTCATTATAAGCATGGTCTTCATAGAAAGTGTTACCATAAAGTGTTACCAAAGTTGTATATATTAAAATGTGAATAAAAATGAAGAGAGAATTAGAATAAGAAGAATAATTAAAATGGTAGAGACTGGTATATAGAAAAAATAACCTACATAATAAAGTGGAAAAACTATTATATGAAGATTTTATCAAATAAGTGAAAAAATATATGAAATATATATTTTTCATTTTAAAAGTATATAAAGGAATATAAATAAGATGTAAGAGTTATTAGTACAACAAGTACAATAACAAACAGAACTAATTAAAAGGGTCATTGAAGACCGTTGAAAAAGAGCAAGAAAGCAGTATTGTTAGAGGACAAACTTAAAGCTATTAGCTAAAAAGAGAAAACATGGTTTTGAATAAAGTCTGAGAATTAGTGTCTCAGGCTGTGCAATGAGTACTTTGGAAAATAATTTAAAATAAAGTAATGACTTACAATCGGATAAATATAATGAAGATTAAAATTTAACAAATAAAGTATAAGCTATATAGAAAATTTGCAAATGTAAATATAAACTTAAGGAAGGATTTAAGAAAAAGAAAAATAAGGGATAAAACTTGTTAAATTAGACATATTAAGAAAAAAATAAAATAAATAAATAAATAAGGAGATAATACAGCTAATACAGCTCGTACAAAATGCAGCAGCTAGAGTTCTTACTAGAACTAGGAAATATGACCATATCAGCCCGGTTCTGTCAACACTGCATTGGCTTCCTGTTAAACATCGTATAGATTTTAAAATCTTGCTAATTACCTACAAAGCACTAAATGGTTTAGCTCCCCAGTACCTGAGCGAGCTCTTAATGCATTATAGTCCTTCGCGTCTATTACGATCTCAGAATTCAGGCCAGCTAATAATACCTAGAATATCAAAATCAACTGCAGGTGGTAGATCCTTCTCCTATTTGGCACCTAAACTCTGGAACAATCTTCCTAGCATTGTTCGGGAAGCAGACACACTCTGTCAGTTTAAATCTAAACTAAAAACACATCTCTTTAACCTGGCATACACATAACACATTATCAATTTATTTTTTCAAATCCGTTAAAGGATTATTAGGCTGCATAAATTAGGTCAGCCGGAACCGGGAACACTTCCAATAACACCAGATGTACTCGTTACATCAGAAGAAGAATGGCATCTACGCTAATATTAGTCTTTCTGTTTATCCCGAGGTTTACTGTAGTCAGCCGGATCCGGGCCGTATCCGGGTGAGATCGAGGACCTGCGCCATGACACAACCACAACACAGCCCTGAAGTATCAGCAGAGATTGAGTCAACTAGATCATCCACTGTGAAGGCCTCATCAACATGACAACCAGTGGCGCATCTCCTCAACAACCGTCCATACCGGTGTGATGAATACGATCCTCAAATGGATGGAACTGAATTAAACACTTTGAATGTTGCGATCATATCTGACTTATGATAGCAACCTGAGTCGTAACAAAGCACTGTTCGCCAGAGGAGAACTGGCCCCCCAACTAAGCCTGGTTTCTCCCAAGGTTTTTTCTCCATTTTAACACCTGTTTGCCACCTGATGTCACCTGTTGGAGTTTGGGTTCCTTGCCGCTGTCGCCTTTGGCTTGCTTAGTTGGGGACACTTGACAATTGACATTTGATATTCAACAGTGCTTTGATCTGCCTGCATTGACACTATTCCTTACGAGCTGCTGTGCAGCCAAAATAATGTACCAGTTATCACTGTAAAGCTGCTTTGACACAATCTACATTGTAAAAAGCGCTATATAAATAATGGTGACTTGACTTGACTTGACTAATAGTAAAATAAAGAGAGGAAATAGTTCCACCCAGAGGTCAGAGACCTGTGTAATGATTGGCAAATACAAAATTAGGAAATTATATGTGCTTTACTTGCCAAACACACTAGGGAACTTTAAATGTAAAGAAGATGTTTTAAAACTAAAATTAAAGGGAATAAAGCAAGCCCTTGAAACATAACCTCTTGGTTAAAGCACAATGAAATGTGCCATGTCCCATGGAGATTGAGTCAATAATAATGTATAGAAAGTTCATGAGCAAGGACTCTTGGGACAGAAAAAAATTAAGTAGGTCAAATATGGACTACTGTCTGTCTGATGTAACCTCAGAAGGAGTCAATGAGTCTGTTTAGAAAGTTCAAGATCGAGTACTCTTGGGCTAGAAATAGGTTCATTATGTAAAATTTGGACTACTGTCCATCTGATGTAACATCAGAAGGAGTCAGTGAGTCTGTTTAGAAAATTCTAGATCAAGTACTCTTGGGCTCAAAATAGGTTCAGTAGGTCAAATATGGACTGCTGTATGGCTGATATAACATCGGAAAGAGTCTTTAAGAATGTATAATAAGTTAATTTTCAGGAACTCTTTAGCCAGAAATATGTTTAGTTTATCAAATATGGACTACAATTTTGCTGATTTAACATCAAAAGGAGTCAATTAATGAAATCTTCTGTATGGTTGCTAACATCCGAAAGGGGCAAAAGAAATGTATTGAAAGTTGATGATTGAGTACTCTTTGGCCAGAAATATGTTCAGTAGTTCAAATATGGACTACTGTATAGCTGACATATCAGAAAGAGTCAATGAGTATTTATAGAAAGTTCAAGATCGAGTACTCTTGGGCCAGAAGTAACATCAGAATGAGGCATTGTGTGTGTATAGAAAGTTCAAGATCAAGGACTCTTAGGACAGAAAAAATCCATCATCAAATCCATGTCGATCAAACATACAATATTCTATGACTGATGTATCATGAGAAGTCAATTTGTATTTATATAAAGTTCATGACTGAGGACTAATTTTCTAGAAAAATGTTCAGTAGGTTAAACATGGGCCCATGTATGGCTGAAGTAACATCAGAGTGAGGCAATGAGTATGTACAAAAAGTTCATGATTGAGGACTGTTGGGACAGAACATTTTTAAGTAGGTTTAATATGGACTTCTGTATTGCTGAAATAAAACTAGCGTCTTCAGGAACTGTTCTGTCTGTTTGGCGATTGCTTTGAATCTGGTAAGAGTAATATTCTACTATGTCTGACAAACATTTTAGAAAGTGTGCTGATCCCTGTCCCAGGTTTTTGACTCCCGGTGACTCACACAATCTGTGCGTTTTCTGTCTGGGACGCGGACGGCTTGACGAGCGGTTCCTTTCTGGCCATAACAAAGCACCCGTGAGCCTTCTATTCCTTCCTGAATTTCGCTGATGTGGAGGGATTGAGCCAGCATGGGTATGTGTCGATGCCCCCTATTGATGAGTTGTTTGCGAACTATCTCGTCACTGGGCAGGCCCCGACACTGAAAGCTCCGGTCCTGCCCTCTAAGCCCCTTAAAGTGACCTCTCGCTTGAATGGCAGGGCATACGCAGCAGCAGGTCAGGCTGGTGTGGCTTTAAACACCATGGTGGTGTTACAGGCCTACCAGGCTGACTTGCTGAAGGATCTGGATCAGGGGCAGGGTCTGTCCCCTGAGGCTGCGCTGCACCACAGATCTGGCTCTCCGGGCCACTAAGCAAGCCGCTGCTTCGATTGGGAGATCGATGGCAGTGGTGGTGGCCACAGAGAGACACCTGTGGTTGAACCTGGCTGACTGCACTGGTTTCACCCTCTGAACTTTTTGGTACCTCCGTCAAGGCGGTGGTGGAAAAGTTCAGAGAGGCGAAGGCGTGCTCGGCTGCGTTTAAGAACTGCATACCACTCAGATCCGATCCTTGGCCCAGACAGACAGGAGGTCCTGACCCGTTTCGATTCGAGGATCGGAGACAGGGCCAGAGGTCCAGTGTTGCCTCTCGGGCACCTCCTCTTCGGAGTAAGACCCAGAGAAGGCGGGACTCTAGGAAGAAGAAGCAGGATCTGAGGGAGGTAATCGACCACAGCACTGGTGATTGATTTCCTCTCTGCGAGGGTAGTTCTCTTCTACCCTCTCCTCTCTTCTTCCACCTCCTGGTCATGGAATTTTTAATGTAACAGGCTCATGATGAATATGAATATCTTTAGGCTTAAAGGACCCTAGATTCCATCCCTTACATGATAGGAGTCTTCGGTCTTCGAGCCGCAGGAAGGTAAGCTGGTCTATATTTACATTATAGTATATCTGACCTTTATTTTTCCTGTATGGATTTTTCATGTGTGTAAACAGAAAAATTTAGAATAAAGGTGTTTTAAGGGCTCTGAAGATTTAAAACCAGTAGGTTGGCTTGAATGATTGTTTTGGCTTGGCAAACAAAATGGCCACCTTTACAGCCACCATTGGTAGAGTAGCTTCTCCTCTGGTTATAGCTAGAGTTGTTTTGAGGTTAGCACTCTTCACTTCAGATAGATCTATGTCTAGTGTCGGCCTCCTGGGCCGCCTGACATTGTTGGCTTGGGTTGAGCTTTGTTCCTTTGAGCTCTTAATTTAGAGTTTAGAGTAGCCTCTTCTCTCATGAGTTTGTAGGCTGAGTTTTAGCCCCAGGCAGATCTATGCTTATGTGTGGCCCTATGAGCCCACAGCTTAGCTGGCCTAGGCTAAGAACTAGGGTTAGGTGTTTGCTTTGCATTCCCCCTTGTATCTTTACTCCCCTTGTTAGGTTGTATAGTTTCCTAGTTTTGGCCTCCTCTTTCTGAGTTGTCAGGCCGAAAAGCCCTTTACCCTCTTGTAGTGTAGGTGCAAGATAGATAGCAGCTAAGGTAGCAGGCTATCATTAGCCTCCCTGATGCCGTTGACTCAGGTGGTAAGCCCCTTACTTTAGGTGGATAAGAGAATGCTAGTGTTGCGTAGGCCCTGCTTGTCTTCCGCTTGAACCCCTTGAATTAACATTCAAGTTTGAGTGTAATGGTGTCAGCTTTATCCAGCTCCCGTTCTCTAGGGTTCAGTACAGATGTACTGAACCCTTCAGTACATCTGTACCTTATACAGTACATCTGTACCTGTATGCCTTATACAACTTCTGGTTGGTATAAGGCATCCATTCTTGTGTTCAGGATGGCATGAATGAAGATAAAGCATCACTTTTATGCTTTAAGTTCTAGCTTTTGCCCTACACAATGTGAGCTATAATCTATTGTTGCCACAGGTTAGCACTTGTTTCTGTAGTAGTAGGCTTGTTTATGGCCTCCTTCAGAGCATGGTGATTATTTTGTACTCCCCTTGCATTAAGAGTAAAGGTGTTTGCTGAGTACATGGCCTGCTGGATTGCATAGCTCAGGTTGAATTCGTCTTGGGAACCTCACTAGTCAGTTTGGTTCCTTTGTTAGCTCCCTTAACTCCCTCCAATTGCCTGTTGGAATGTGTGGTTTTAAGCTCAGGATGAGTTTAGCTAAGTAACCTCACTTTACTGTTTGGTTCTCAGATTAGGCTCCCTTAGAGCTTAGACAGATGCCACTAGCTGATGCCACGTGTCTTTTGGAGTCGCAGGCCCCGGTTTGGGCCTCCTCTAAGAACATGTTGGTGCAGGCTTGTTGTGGGTGTTCACACTGCCACTGGCTGATGCCCGTGTCTCCTGGAGTAGCAGGCCCACACTGGGCCTCCTTTTTGGAACAACATGTTGGCGGAGTTTTTTGTACTCCTCTTGCTTTAAGAGTGTTAAGTGCTTTACTGAGTACATTGCCTGTTGGAATGTATTGTTTGATATTAAGCTCAGGCTGAGCTAATAGTTAACCTCACTAACTAGTTTGGTTGTATATGCGGCTCCCTGAGAGCTTAGTAATTGCCACTAGAAGTGACGCCACGTGTCATTCTGAGTTGTAGGCCCCATTTGGGCCTCCTTCAGAGCATGATGGCGTAGGTTTGTACTCCTTTTGCTTTTAGAGTAAAAAGGTGTTTTTACCGAGTACATGACCTGGTGGTATGTTGGCTCAGATTAAATTAAACTAGTTAACCTCACCTGATAAATTTGGTTTTTCTACTTGGCTACCTTAGAGTTTAGAACACTGCCATGAGCTGATGCCACGTGTCTGGAAGTCGTAGGCCCTTTTTTGGGCCTCCTGCAGGACGTGTTGGCATATGTGGAACTCCTCTTGCTTTAAAGAGTAAAAAGGGTTTTTACTGAGTGCACTGCTCATCAGATTGTGTTAGGTAGACTATTATGTGGGCACCCTGAGTCTAGTCTGCTGGATTTGCTTATCAGCAAGCAAGCTGTTCAGATGTGTGGCCTTCACAGGCCTCCCTTTAAGCTTCCTCCTCCCATTTCTTCCCTGGTGCAGTTGTCTCAGGTGGTAGGCCCTGTGAATAAAAAAATGCTAGTGTTGCTGTGGGCCTACTTTTCTAGAGCTTTTCATTCTATACTTTGTTTAGTCTTTTCCCCTGAATCCCTTGAATTAAGATTCAAGCTTGAGGGAAAAAGTGTTAGCTTTCTTTTAGCTCCTGTTCCCTAGGGTTCAGTACAGATGTCTCTGTCTTTGGTGAAAAGCGCCCACCCTTAAAATTCACAATTTCAGGGTAGTATGAATGAAAAGTGAAGCATTCTCCTGTTTCTCAGGATTGTTAATGCTCTAGTTCTATTTTGCCCTACACAATGTGAGCCCTCTAACTCTATTGCTGCCACAGGTTAGCACCTGTTTATGCCAAGGTTTATGCCCATGATCATTTGAAGTAGTAGGCTGGTCTTTGGCCTCCTTCATAGCATGGCAGCATATATTCTTTGTACTCCCCTTTCTGTAAGGGTAAGAAGTGTTTTTACTGAATACATTGTCTGTTGGAATGTGTTGAATAGAATTCAGGTTGAGCTAAGTAGTTAAACTCACTACAGTAGAGAAGGCCCTGGAGTAGAAGGCCCTGTTTAGGCCTCTTTTAGAGCATGTTGGCGTAGTTTGTACTCCTCTTGCTTAAAGAGTTTAAGTGTTTTGATGAGTACATTGCCTGTTGGAATGTGTTGAATAGAATCAAGCTCAGGTTGAGCTAAGTAGTTAACCTCACTACATAAGTTTGGTTCTATATTTGGCTCCCTTAGAGCTTGGACACTGCCACTGACTGAAGCCTGTGTCTTACTGGAGTAGTAGGCCCTGTTTGGGCCTCTTTCAAGAACATGATGGTGTAGGTTTGTACTCCTCTTGTTTTAAGAGTAAAATGTGTTTTTACTGAGTACATTGCCTGGTAGAATAGTGGCTCAGGTCAAGTTAAATTAATTAACTTCACCGGAGAGTTTGGTTATCATATTTAGCTCCCTAGAGCTTAGAAGACTGCCATGAGCTGATAATGCTACGTGTCTTTCTGGAAGTTGTAGGCCCTTCTTTGGGCCTCCTGCAGCGCATGATGGTGTATGTTTGTACTCCTCTTGCTTAAAGAGTAAAAAGTGTTTTTACTGAGTACACTGCTTGTCGGATTGTGTTAAGGTTGACTGTTATGTGGGCACTCTACAGACTTATCTGCTGGTTTGACTTGGTTTCATTCTGAACAAGTTCCATGTTTGTGGGATCTTGCTTATCAACAAGTGAGCTGTTCCAGGTGTGTGGCCTTCACAGGCCGCCCTTTGAGCTTTCCCCCACCGCATCTGGGGGTTCTAAAGCAAACTGAGCATGTAGTTCACATGTTGGCTTTTTGCAAGGCTGCTGTGATGTATTTCTACATATTGTAGAATTTGTGTCATGGTGCAGGACCTTTTTCTGGGCCTCCATGATTTGTGCCTACAGTACTGTTCGGTTGAGCCCTGTACTCCCCTCGTTGAGGGTTGTCCTGCATAGTACTTAGCTCCCTAAGCTGGTCAGTGGTTGAAGGCCTCTCTGAGGCCTCCCTATTGAGGATCAGCCCCTAGGCTAGTAAATGTACTCCCCTGTGTTGGGTTCCTTTTAGAGTGCACAGCCTCCTCAGTGCAAATAATCAAGCGCTGAGTAGATCCTAGGATTGAGCAGAGAGTTACTCCCCTCATTGGTAAGGGTAAAAGATGCTAAGCTGAGTCCTGCTCTCCAGGATGCCCGTCTCTACACTCTGGTCTGAGTTAGTTACTGCCTTTTTGCAAGTTTTGAAGTTTGGTCCCAGAGGCCTGTGAGCGCCCTTGGTAGGCCTTCTGTGGAAGGCCTCTTTGAGGCTTATAGCTTGGGCTGTTGGCCATAGGGAGTGCTGTCACTGACAGCCTATGTTTGACCCATAGGGAGAGTGGCACTTCAGTTGAAGCTGCTAGTTCTGACGTTTGTCTAGCCATTTGTTGGCATGCACTCCCCTCAAGCATGGCGGCATGGGTATATTGTTCCCCATATGCGTTCAAACACAGTGTAGAGTTCCCTTTCGAAAGGGAACGTCTCAGGTTACGTATGTAACCAGGGTTCCCTCAGGACAGGGAACGAGACACTGCGTTTCCTGCCATGCATTGGGGCTGCCTGCTGAACAGTCCATTCAGTCATAAGGTACTGACTGCTTCTCTAGGTGCTCCTTTATACTTCCGGGTCGCATCTATAATGATGTCATAGGCTGTCCCTGGCCAATAGGATTGGTGAGATTTGATAGTTGCTTTCAAACATCGGTTCACGTGATGACGTTCCCCCATATGCGTTCAAACGCAGTGTCTTGTTCCCTGTTCTCAGGGAACCATGGTTACATACGTAACCTGAGACGTTTTGTTGCATTGTGTATGCATTGCAATAGTTAACTTATTAACTTATTAAACTTAATTGCTGTTGCATTGGAACATGTAAGTTATGCGCTGTTTTTTTTGCATTGTATACAAGAACTAACTTATTCCTCATGCATAGAAGAGATATAACATATTTCACGTTGTGTTGCGATGAATGAACAAACGCATCCGTTGTGCACTGACGAGATAACACATAACGTGCTTTGCACTGCAGTAACTTAATCTGTTGTGCAGTGAAGAGATAACACATGACAGGTGCTTCTTGCACTGCATTGCTTACAAGAACAAACTCTTTCCTTTGTGTATTGAAGAGAATACAAATCACATATGCTGTTGCATTGCAATAAATACAAGAACTAACTGTTTCATTGCATACAAATTATTATGTTGTGCATAGAAGAAATTAATATAGCATGTGTTGCAAGTTCTAATATCAACTTTTGTATGGATGAAATAACATAAGAAGGAGTCAATGACAATGTATAAAAAGTTCAAGATTGAGTGCTCTGTGGCTCAGGAATATGTCAAATATCCAATATTCTATGGCTGACGTTTAATCTGGAGTCAATGATTATGTATAAAAAGTTCATGATCAAGGACTAATTTGCTAGAAATATGTACATTGGGTCAAATATGCAATACTGAAGTAACATCAGAGTGGGGCATGTATATAAAGTTCATGATCGAGGACTCTTGGGAAATAAAAGATTTAATCAATATGGACTTCTGTATGGCTGAAATAAAATCAAGACAGTTCAAGGTTGTTTATTCTTGGGCCAGAAATATGTTCAGTAGGTCTGTGTGGCTGATGTGACATAGGAAGGCTTCAATGAGTATTATATATGTAAAAAGTTCAATTTCTAATACTCTTTGGCCAGAAATATGTTCAGTAGATCAAATGTGGACAACCGTCTGGCTGATGTTACATCAGAAGGAGTCAATGAGTATGTATAGAAACTTCATGTTTGACGACTCTTGGGCCAGAAATATGTTCAGTTCATATTTCTGAACTGCTTTCAGTTCATTGCGCCACAGAACAAGTTAGTTGTTGAGTACATTGCGATGAACCAGTGCATGCCTTATATGTTATTCTTCACTGCCCAACGGATAATTGATATTTTGAATGCAGTCACAGTGTTATGTGTTAGCTCTTTAATGCACAGGAAATGAGTTATTTATTGTATTTATTGCAATGCAAATAGCACATATGGTACGTGATACGTGTTATCTGTTTAATGCACAATGTTCTTTGTAAACAATGTAATGAAACAGCGCATACCTTATCTGTACTCTTTTTATGCATTGCAATGCAACGGCACATACATTTTACCTCTATTTTGCACAACGGAATAAGTTAGATATTATATACAATGCACTGTTTTCTCTTCAATACATAAAGGAATTAGTTTTTGTATGCAATGCAGTTCAATAGCACCTGTGTTATGTGTTAACTGAACAATGTACAACAAAATAAGTTTTTGTATACAATGCAATGAAACAGTGCATAGCTTATATGTTACTCATCACTGCACAATGCATTAATTTAGATTGTGTATGCAATGCAATGCAAAAGCACATATTTTATATGTGATCTCTTCAATGCAGAAATGTTAGTTCTACAATGCAATGAAAAAGCACATACCTTATATGTATTCCTTTATGCATTGCAATGTAATAGCACGTGTTACCACTTTAATGTGCAACGAAATGTTTATAAGTTAGTTAGGATTTTGAATGCACTGCAGTGCAACAGAATATACAGTGGGTACGGAAAGTATTCAAACCCCCTTAAATTTTTCACTCTTTGTTATATTGCAGCCATTTGCTAAAATTATTTAAGTTCATTTTTTTTCCCTCATTAATGTACACACAGCACCCCATATTGACAGAAAAACACAGAATTGTTGACATTTTTGCAGATTTATTAAAAAAAGAAAAACTGAAATATCACATGGTCCTAAGTATTCAGACCCTTTGCTCAGTCTTTAGTAGAAGCACCTTTTTGATCTAATACAGCCATGAGTCTTTTTGGGAAAGATGCAACAAGTTTTTCACACCTGGATTTGGGGATCCTCTGCCATTCCTCCTTGCAGATCCTCTCCAGTTCTGTCAGGTTGGATGGTAAACGTTGGTGGACAGCCATTTTTAGGTCTCTCCAGAGATGCTCAATTGGGTTTAAGTCAGGGCTCTGGCTGGGCCATTCAAGAACAGTCACAGAGTTGTTGTGAAGCCACTCCTTCGTTATTTTAGCTGTGTGCTTAGGGTCATTGTCTTGTTGGAAGGTAAACCGTCGGCCCAGTCTGAGGTCCTGAGCACTCTGGAGAAGGTTTTCGTCCAGGATATCCCTCTACTTGGCCGCATTCATCTTTCCCTCGATTGCAACCAGTCGTCCTGTCCCTGCAGCTGAAAAACACCCCCACAGCATGATGCTGCCACCACCATGCTTCACTGTTGGGACTGTATTGGACAGGCAATGAGCAGTGCCTGGTTTTCTCCACACATACCGCTTAGAAACAAGGCCAAAAAGTTCTATCTTGGTCACATCAGACCAGAGAATCTTATTTCTCAGCATCTTGGAGTCCTTCAGGTGTTTTTTAGCAAACTCCATGCGGGCTTTCATGTGTCTTGCACTGAGGAGAGGCTTCTGTCGGGCCACTCTGCCATAAAGCCCCGACTGGTGGAGGGCTGCAGTGATGGTTGACTTTCTACAACTTTCTCCCATCTCCCGACTGCATCTCTGGAGCTCAGCCACAGTGATCTTTGGGTTCTTCTTTACCTCTCTCACCAAGGATCTTCTCCCCCGATAGCTCAGTTTGGCCGGACGGCCAGCTCTAGGAAGGGTTCTGGTCGTCCCGAACGTCTTCCATTTAAGGATTATTAAGGCCACTGTGCTCTTAAGAACCTTAAGTGCAGCAGAAATTTTTTTGTAACCTTGGCCAGATCTGTGCCTTGCCACAATTCAGTCTCTGAGCTCTTCAGGCAGTTCCTTTGACCTCATGATTCTCATTTGCTCTGACATGCACTGTGAGCTGTAAGGTCTTATATTATAGACAGGTGTGTGGCTTTCCTAATCAAGTCCAATCAGTATAATCAAACACAATTGGACTCAAATGAAGGTATAGAACCATCTCAAGGATGATCAGAAGAAATAGACAGCATCTGAGTTAAATATATGAGTGTCACAGCAAAGGGTCTGAAAACTTAGGACCATGTGATTATTTCAGTTTTTCTTTTTTAATAAATCTGCAAAAATGTCAACAATTCTGTGTTTTTCTGTCAATATGGGGTGCTGTGTGTACATTCATCAGGAAAAAGAATAAACTTAAATGATTTTAGCAAATGGCTGCAATATAACAAAGAATGAAAAATTTAAGGGGGTCTGAATACTTTCCGAACCCACTGTATGTTATCTCTTCAATGCACAAATGTTCTTCTATACAGTGCATACCTTATATGTTATTCATCACTGCACAACGGTTTAAGTTAGATTGTGTATGAAAAGCAATGCACATATGTTATCTTATCAATGCACAAACTAAATGATTTGGTTTTTGTATTCAGTGCAATGCAACAGCACCCGTGTTATGTGTTATCTCTTCAATGCATAACAGATGCGTTAGTTTATTTATCGCAAAACCACGTGTTATGTGTTATTTTTTCAATGCATGAGGAATACGTTAGTATACAATGCAAGGAAATAGTGCATAACTTACATGTTCCAATGCAACAGCAAACTAATGTTGTAATAAATGTAATGTGTAATAAATGTATTGTACGCAATGCATTGAAACAGTTAATTCTTGATGCATTGCAATGCAACAGCATATATATGTGATTTGTTTTCTCTTCAACGTACAAAGGAAAGAGTTATTTATTGTATGCAACACAGTGCAACAAGCACCTGTCATGTGTTATCTCTTCCCTGCAAAACAGATATCCTACTGCAATGCACATGATGTGTTTATATCTCAATGCATAACGGATGAGTAGTTTATTCATAGCAACATCTTTTCTTTTCATTGCACCGACGAAATGAGTTTGTTATTGTATTTATAGCATGAATCATATGTTTTCTATTCAGTGCACAACGTGTCTTGTATGCAGTGCAATTAGAATGTATGTAATGTGTTTTCTCTTCAATGCACAAATATCTTGTAAGCATTGCAATTCAACAGCACATTTACATCTTTAACACACACAAAAAAAAGTATAAAAAGTACATGTATTTCAGCCATGCAGAAGACCATATTTAATTTTTTTTTGTGTGTGTGTGTAAAGACTCGTCGATCATGAACTTTCTGTGCATATTGATGATACGTGAGCATTGCATATTTGACCTAACATACATATTTCTGGTCAAAGAGTACTCGATCTTAAACTTTTGATTCATGTCTGTTGACTCATGATGTTACTTCACCCATACAGAACTCCATATTAGACGCAATTACATATTTTCTGTCTTCGATCATGAACATTGTATTTATTGTATTCGTTGCGTCAATCTGATGTTACTTCAGCCCCATAGAAATCCATTTTAGAGTACTTGATCATGAACTATCTATACATACTCACTGATTCCAACTGATGTTAGATCAGTCAGACAGTAATCTATATTAGACGTACTAAACATATTTCCGGCCCAAGAGTACTCAAGTTTTTCTGTTATTTACTGTAAGGGTCTTCTTATCGGGACGCTCCGTTCTCGTTTGGCACTCTTCTCGAGGGAAGAGGTGTCCGCATCTGTGCCTGGTGATTCTGGCCCCATTTGTGTTGAGGCAAAATGGCGGCTGCAATCATGGGGCTTGCAGGTGAGCACGTTGGGAAGTTTGAGAGAGTTGTATTCTCTCTCAGCTTCCCCGGGGCAGACGAGGATGAGTTGCTGGATGACAATGAGCGTCATAGCGTCTGGCAGTGAGCGCTCCTCTGGCTGCTGTGTATGCGGAGCTGCTGGTGTTTTTGGGACGCGCGTCTGGCAGGCTGCGGCTGCTGTGAGGGTACGTTAAGAAAGGGACAGCACGTGGACGGCTCGACGAGCAGTTTCTTTCTGTCCATGAACGCTGCAGCTCCCATAAGCTTTCCATTCCGTCCTGATCTCTATGTTTGAGATCGGGAGGGCATGGAAAAACCCCCAGCCATTCAGATTTGTATCTGAGCCCAGACAGACGGGAGGGGGAAGTAGCAAAAGTGAGATGGGTGATTGATTGTAAATACCACTGTGTTTGTAATCGATCCCCCAACTACAAAAAGGGCGATTTATATCTACCCTCTCCTCTTCTTCTTCCACCTCCTATATATATTTATATATATATGTGTATGTATGTATATATATATATATATATATATATGTATGTTTATTTACATGCATGTATATATATATATATATATATATATATATATATTTATATATCATGCTCAGATACTTCTTATGGTCAGACTGATGGCTGGGCTCATAGTGATTATTTCTGACGGCCCACCTTTTTGGTTTGATAATGAGAGGATCTTTTAGGCTTAAAAGAACCCTAGATTCTGTCCTTTCATGTGGAGAAAAAGGAGTATTAGGAATCTTCGGTCTTTGAGCCGCAGGAAGATAGACTGGGTCTATATTTTATGTTTTAAAATAAGACCTGTATAGTTCCTGTATAGTTTTTCTGAGCATGTAGTTAATCAGGAGGCTGGTCCATTTTGAGCTGAGGCTCTGAGACAGGGCCAGAGGTCCAGTATGGCTGCTCGGGCACCTCCTCCTTTCGGAGCAAGGTGCAGAGATGGCTGGACTCAAGGAGGAATAAGCAGGTTTCAAAGGAGGTGATTGATCACATATGCCAACTGAAGTTTGATAGGTTGGCTAGAATGATATATTGTGCAGGCCACAAAATGGCCGCCTCTTAGCCACCTGTTGTTTAGAGTAGCTTCTCATCTGCTGTTTGCTAGAGTAGTCTGAGTTAGCACTCGTCACTTCAGTTAGTATGTATGTTCAGGCCGGCCTTAAACGGCCACCTAACATTGTTTGCTTGTGAGCTTCGCTTTCTTTCTCTTATCCATGAGATTTGGAAGTGAAACCTAGGCTTCACTAGGTTTGTAGCCTTGTAAGAAGGCCTGTAGCTTAGCGGACAGGCTAGAGCTAGGTTAGGTGTGTTATATGTTAACCCTATGTATACTATCCCTTGTCAGGTGGTATAGTTCATAGTTCTGGCCTCCTCCGGAGGGAGTTGTTAGGCTGTATGCCCATTGTCCCCTTGTTTATTTAGGTGCAATTGGTGAGTTAACAGCTAAGGTTGTAGACTGTTTTTAGACTCCCTGGTGCTGTTTTTCTCAGGTGGTAGGCCCTTATCTTTGCGTAAGTAAGTTATGCAGTGTATGCTAGGCCCCACTTTCTAGAACTTTTCATGCTATGAAAAATGTTTTTTCTCTGAACCACTTGATTTCCATTCAAGTTTGAGTTGATGGCGCTAGCTTTTTAGCCTCCGTCCTCTAGGGCTCAGTACAGATTTGCGAATCTGTTTGGAGAGAACATTTATCCTATTAGGATAGCATGTATTTCAAAGCATTGTGTTTTACTTTGAGTTCTAGCCTTTTGCCCTACATTTGTATGTGAGCTTACTTATGCTACCACAGGTTAGCACCTGTTCTCATAATAGCAGGCCTTTTGATATTAGCCTCTATTTGGAGAGAGTGGTGATTATTCAAATGAATATTCCCCAGTTAGGTTTTATTTGTGTCACTGAGTGCATCACCTGTTGGATTGCATACTCAGGGTAGTGTTAGAACCACCTTTGCAGTCTGGTTTCTATTAGCTCCCTTTGGTAATCTTGATAACAGCTATATTGCATATAACTTGGAATGTAGGCTCTTATGTCTTTAGCCTCTTTCTAGTTAGCAGCTTGTGTTTTCAAGTGCTGTTGTTAGGTGATCATAGTTTGCTCACATAGATTATACACTGCCACAGGCTTTTGCTACATGTCTGTTTAGGGTAGTAGGCCTTGGTAGGCCTCCCTTAGACTATGTAGGCATTTATTGGTTCCCCCTTTAGTCACTGGCATAGGGTACATTGCCTGTTGGAATGTGTAGCCATAGCTCAGGTTGTAGTTAACTTCCCACAGCTGTCGCTGGGTTAGAGCTGGTTCCCTGTAAGCTTGGTTCCCTTATATTCACGAGCTGGCACCACGTCACTGAAATGGTAGGCCCTAATAGGTCTCCTTTTTACATGTTGGCACAGTTTGTGTTTATATGTTTCAAACGGGCTGAACGCCACTTGTTGCTGAACTTGAAGGCCCCAAAAGACCTCCTTTTTAGCTGACATGCTAGCAGGATGCTTGTGAATCCATCGACCCCACCTCTGTTGAGTAGGCCTTAAGCAGGCCTCTCATGGAGTATGGTGGCGTAACATGCATTTCCTTTTTAGAAACGAAATCGTTGAATGCATGGCCTGATGGTTGGTATGGTTATGGTCGCCACTAGCTGATGCCACGTGTTCACTAGGGTAGGCCCTATGGGCCTCCCGTGTAGCATGTTGCAGTTCAGTTATATACTCCTCTCACTTTGAGAGTTAAAAGGTGCTTTTACCGAGTACTCTTCTGAGTGGCTGACCTCTCAGGGGTGAGTTTTTGTGGTAAAATCTTACTGAGGTTTGGTTTTAACTACATCAGCCTCTTTGAGTCTGGGTTTCTACTCTAGTTGAGCTAAATAGCTACCTAGTATCTAGGTTGGTTCTATTTTTGCTCCTAGAATCCTAATTCCCACTAGACTAACGCCGTATGTCTTAAAGGTTTTAGGCCCTCTGGGCCACCTTTTTTGAACATACTAGCTTATGTTGTAGTGTAATCCTCTTACTAGAGAGCTATCAGTATCCTACTGAATGCACTTCTGGTTGGCCAGGGCCCCAGGTAATAATTTAACCTCCTTATGGTTCGGTTATTTATCCTTCCTGGTGCTTTAAACACTGCCACGAGCTGATGCCACGTGTCTGCTGAGG
Source organism: Elopichthys bambusa (assembly GCA_037101425.1). Lineage (NCBI taxonomy): Eukaryota > Metazoa > Chordata > Actinopteri > Cypriniformes > Xenocyprididae > Elopichthys > Elopichthys bambusa. The sequence goes on from CM074436.1 coordinate 19,369,776, forward strand.
TTATAGGCCCGTCAAAGGTCTTCCTTAGTGCGTGTTGGCGTACGTTGTACTCCTCTTGATCGACATTTGTCTCAGCCATATTATTTGCACTCTCCTTAATACTCTGGAGTCGGGTAACGCGTCGGCGCGTTTTGCAGGATTTTTTTCACATTGCAGCAAAACAGACTTAAAATACTCCGTCATTTTTTGTCATAGAGACATAAGTAATATATCAATTGAAACTAGAGAATGTCTTCTTTTATTTGTGTACACCCAAGGTAAAAACAAAATGTTGTGCTTTTTGCAAAATAAAGAAAACTAACATGATGCGTGATCTCTCTCCAATCTGATAGTTCTTAGAAAATGAAGTGTAACTTAGAGAACACTAATGACACAAAAATGAGACTTATGTCTAAAGAAATGCTGAAATGTCAGGTTTTAAATCTTGTAAGTCAAATCGAAAACAAAAATGATCTGTTTATGTAATCTGTATGAAAAGAGAGACATGTCAGAAATCTGTGAGTCAGTTCATTATCCACTAATTCGCCACACCCACGGAGCGAGTGCTATTCAGACGAAAATTCTGTATGTATACATCGTCGCAATCGTGTATTTTTTTATCTTCAAAAGTATTTATCTGCATGTTATAGCCATGGTTAGCGATCTCTAGAAGCCTCTGTTAGTTCCTGGAATGTCACATGGTATGCCTGTTCTTCATTAGGAGTCATTTGTGGACTAAATGTGCACAGGGCGCCCTCCGGCTGCAAGTATGAATGGAAAACACAGTATCCAGCGCTCATAGTGATGACAATACATATTGAATAAATATTACTCCTCTGTATAGAAAATTGACATAAACATATGAGAATCCATCAATATTTCTCCAAATGTGCATGCTTTTAAGCTAAAAGCCTATATGAAATGCCATAGAGGTAACATGAATATTCAGACGCTTTGCATCACAGAAATACATTATATTTTAAAGTATATTAAAATAGAAAAAACATTATTTTAAATTGTAATAATATTTCACAGTATTGCTGTTTTTTCTGTATGTTTGATATACAGCATGATGAGCTTGAGACTTCTTTTAAAAACATTATAATAGTAATGCGTCCAATCTTTTGACTGGTACTATAATTTAAACTATAATAGGCCTATACAAATTTTTCTTCACATGATGTGCAATAATGCGTGCATGCATAAGATCACAAAAATCATGTTTTTTTTTTTTTGTCAAGAGTGGACGTTAATACTGTTATCAGCATGATCACAGATGGTTTTTTCACATAGCCTACCTGACTGAAAGGGCTCATTATGCGGGTCATTATGCAGGTCATTATGCAGGTCTTTGTCTTCTCAGGTGTGAATCACAGCATTATTCATGAAGATTCACGCCTCCATGCATACTGTGTTTCTTGACAAATAGTGTCTTACAAAATTTAAATCTCTATATTGTTTTATATTAATGAGTAGGCAGGATAATTATTACATCATTTTGAACCAAAAAACTCTAGTCTACAACCTCCAATACCCAGAAGTCTTGTGAACACAGATTTAATATTTATTTTTTGGCCTTATTTCAGTGACTTTAGTTTTTTGTTTTTTCAATAACCAGTCTCAGACTCCAGAGGGTTAACCTGGCATACACATAACACATTATCAATTTATTTTTTCAAATCCGTTAAAGGATTATTAGAATGGCATCTACGCTAATATTAGTCTTTCTGTTTATCCTGAGGTTTACCATAGTAAACCGTATCTGGGCTGTATCCAGGTGAGATTGAGGACCTACGCCTTGACATGACCACAATGCACCCCTGAAGTATCAGCCGAGATTGATCAACTAGATCATCCGTTGTGAAGGCCTCATCGACACGACAGCCAATGGCACAGTTCCTCAACAAACCGTCCATACTGGCGTGATGAATATGATCCTCAACTGGATTGAACTGGAATAAATACTTTGAATGTTGTGATACTATTGGGCTTATGATAGCTACCTGAATCGTAACAAAGCACTGACATTTGATATTCAACAGTGCTTTGCATCTGCCTGCATTGACACCATTTTCTTTACCAGTTATCATTGTAAAGCTGCTTTGACACAATCTGCATTGTAAAAAGCGCTATATAAATAAAGGTGACTTGACTTGACTTGACTTGACTTAGGCACTGATCACTGAGAAGCTTTAATAGATCCATGTCCTGAGTGTAGTTTAATGTCCTTGGAGAGGAGACAACAACGATTGGCTGAATTGGATCCTGAATTTTAAAATTCTGCTTCACCAGCTTGGACAGCATTGCATGTGGGTAGCAAGCGTGCAGCCAGTAGAGTTGTAAAGCCTTCAAAGGAGCATCCTCAGAGTCAGATACACAGTTCAGGGCATTAAAGCTTTATTATCAATACCCCCTACTCATCGGAATGTGAGCGAGGGGACAAGGGCATGTAAATTGGCGTGAGTGAGTTGACATCCAATGTTTCCAGAGGGGAACCAGACACCTTGTCACCTTGCCAGGATAAGGATTATACACCCTTGGATGAGATGTTGCCTTCACATTCCCAGTTTCAACGTTCCCATAGCGACGACGGCTCTGGCCTTCAGGATGCTGCTTCTTCAGTGGTATTCTCACTGCAGGATACACTCAGGATGGCGCTCACTAAGCAGAATTTGGATCCACCTCCTCCTGTGCCAGGCCATTCAAACCTCTTGCGTTGCTCAGCTTCTCAGCATGAGGATTTCCTAATGCCAAGTTGTCCTGACATTACAGATGTTGTTTCTTCTGTGTTTCGGTCCGCTTCCTCATCTAGACCAGATCACATGGCTTGCACGCTAGCAGCAATTGCTGAGGCCCAGGAAAAGGGCCTTGGCAACATACCTCCAGTTGAGTCGTGCATTTCTTCACTGGTAGTATCACCAGATGAAGCCCTTAGACAGAACCTTCGCTGTCCTAGTGTAGGATGATCTGTTGGTCAGGATTTATAACACCGTCTCAGGCTAGAGTCGTGTAGGAAATTCCATGGCTCATCTTCTGTTAGCGCTTCATTCTACTATGAGCATTAACCCACCGGAAAAAATACCACATCAGAGTTGCTTGACACTTCCTTGCAGGCCTTGGGTTCAATTGCTTTTTCTAGCGGAAAGGCTCTTGGGCTTATTACACAAACTAGGAGGCAGGTTTGGCTAGCACAGTCTAAACTCCCAGAGGATTGCCGTAACAATCTTCATCAGCTACCACTGGTACCAGGACAAGTTTTTGGTCCAGCCGCTCAAGAAGCTCTTGAGCGCAGAGTTCGTGCAGTGGAGTCTTGTTCCCAGCACTTTGAGTGCAGTGTAAATTATTATGAGCCATCCACACAGCGAGTGCCTGTTTGTCACACAAATCTGTTTCAAACACAGGCAGGGATGGTCTTACAGGCCTGCGAAGCAGGCTGCTCGACCTGGTCCTGACTCAAGAAGAGAGGCATCCTGTGCTCGCTTTAGACCACCTGCTCATCCTGTGGTGATTTATTGTCGCCCCCCCCCATGGATAATGGAGCCGCTCCATGTCATCGCTGATGGTCCAGGGTCTGTGACGGGACACTTTTCATCCTCTCAACTACAGCTTTGGAGAGGGATTACTGACAACAAGTGGCTCCTCGACACACTTGAGAAGGGTTACTGTCTTCAGTTCCATCACAGACCCCCATTATTCACACATACTTGGCCCACAGTGGTTCGGGACCCTCATCAAGCTCTTGCTCTATCTCTCGAGGTCCTGAAGCTACTGGAAAAGGGTGTGATAGAGTTAGTAAACCCCCAAAGGAGGCTACAGCACTTTGAGCACTAATGCCAGTCAATATGCTTCCTGGGGTTACATCTAGACTCTAGAGTGATGAGGGCCACCCTCACAGTGTGCAGGAGGCAGGCTATACGGGGAGCTATAGCGAAGTTTCAGGTTCAACGCAAGCTACCTTATCTCAGCTTCCTATGGCTAGTGGGCCTTCTCATGGCAGCTTCATCGGCCATTCAATTAGGCTTTTACACCATCGCCCATTTCAGCGCTGGTTGATAGCCAGACGGTTGTCAGCAGTTCACAACCGACATACCCTGGTATGGGTGACAACCAGTTGTTCTGTCTCCCTGAGGCTTTGGAGACAGGAACAATTTCTGCAAAGGGGTGTACCAATGGGACGGCCGCTGGCATGCAAAGAAGTGGTTACAATCTCACATCAATGTCCTGAAAGCGGGGGGCAGTGCTTCTTACCCTAAGACACTTCAGACAATAGTTATCAGGGAGGCACATTCTGGTGCGGACCAACAACACCACAGTGGTGTTCTTAATCAACCACCAGGGGGGCACGAGGTCTCTATCTTGCCTTCGACTTTCACAAGTGCTGCTGTTGTGGGCGAACAAGCACTTTCTGTCGATAAAAGCGTCACCGGTCACTCCCAGGTGAAAAAATACTATAGTAATTTATAGTAATACTACAGTAAAGTACTTGAATTAATTTGTTGTGGTAATTCTATAGTTGCTGTGGTAACTATATTAATATAAATAAATTACTTTACCCAATACTGTAATAAGTTTTGTATAACTATAGGGTATATTATACTACAATATACACTACAGTTTACTGTAGTAAAAACTAGTACTACAGTAGTATACTAGTATACTAATAGTATACTATATACTAGTATACTATACTACATACTACAGTACATTACATTTTAACAGTTCACTATACAGTGTGCTGTAGCATTCATTAACAAGTGTTGTAAATACTATAATATATACAGTATACTACAATTTACTATAGTATGGTTCAAAAACACTATAGTATTTACTATAAATTACTATAGTAATTTATCCTTCTCTCAGTCATTCAGACTGAGAGAAGGACTTCACAGAATAACAGTGACGTGAACGGAACGGATATAGTCTTCCACTATTCATAGAACCAAGGTTACACCAGTAACTGCCGTTTTCATGTTTTCATACCTGCTAATACTTTATAATAATGTTCAGTTATAAGTCACTTATAACTTATTAGTTAATGATGAACTAATCATTTACAAAACATGAGTATACATTCATAAAAGAATGTGATATACTAACATTTTATGTTTTATTAATTCAGTTGTCATTTATAAATTATTAGTTAATGATGAATGAATCATTTACAAAACATAACTATATATTCATAAATGATTAATAAGTGGTATGCTAATGATTTTCAAATGTGCTGTAAGTTATCTTAAAAAATGTGTAAATCATGAAATAAATCAAACAGATCATTAGTGGATGGTTGATAAGTTATTAGTCGATACATTATCACTTATAAATCATTAAAGTATTTAGTAAAAATAGTTTTATATCATTATCTCAATAAACAATTGTTAATCATGAACAAATGAACAACAAACCATTAGTAAATGATCAGTATATGACATTGATGAAGTTGTAAGCTGGTCTGTGTACAACATGCAGGTATGCTAAAGAACTATTTTTAAGAAGAGTAATTTATTTCTTCTAAAGTGGATAAACATTTATAAATTACTTACAGTCAGGTGATTCCAGTGGGTTATGTTAAATCCTTTTACTCATCAACATAGACTTGTGTTTTGTGTGGAGTGTGTGGGATCTAGTGATAAAGTCATCCTCTGAACCGGTTTTACCTTCCACTGAAGCTCACATCAGGTGCACAGCAGTTTAAGACTCCATGTGTGTCAGAGAAGACAGCTGTCTATACCCTCACCAGGCAGCACTTACACTGCAGTACACACTACAGAGTGTTCAACACCTGTTATAGATGTTAACATATCACTTATTAATCATTTATGAATGTATAGTAATGTTTTGTAAATGATTAGTTCATCATTAATAATTTATTGACTTATAACTGAATTAATAAAACATTCATAAAATGTTAGTATATCACTTAATCATTTATGAATGTATAGTCATGTTTTGTAAATGATTAGTACATCATTAACTTATAATTTATAAATGAATTATAACAACGTTATTATAAAGCTGTTTAATGTTTGTGCTAGTAAGGTTTTAAGAGACTACAAGTCAACACTTTACAATAAGGTTGGTAACACTATGATAAGGTCTCATTTGTTAACATTAGTTAATGTATTAGACAACATTGTCTAACAATGAGCAATATATATATATATATATATTTTTTTACAGTATTTATTAATCTTTGTTAACATTAGTTACAAAAATTGTTTATAGTTTAAGTTAGTTAAAAATAGTCAGTGTTCATGCTAGTTTACAGGGCATTGACTAATGTTAACAAATACAACTTGATTTTAATAATGTATTAGTAAATGTTGAAATTAACATTAAGATAAATAGATGCTTTAGAAGTATTGTTCATTCTTAGTTCATGCTGACCTAAAGTAGTTAATTAAAGAAACTTTATTGTAAAGTGTTACCCAAAATTTTGAATCCTAGTGTTGTACATGGAATGGTACCTTTCTTGAAAATTTGTTTGTATTAATTCATGGGTTGTGTGTGTAAGAGTAAGGTACTGTGTGTTTGCTTCTGAGATTGTGTGTGTGTGTGTGTGTGTGTGTGTGTGTGTGTGTAAAACCGGTGTAAAAGCTGTATGTGTAATGTTTGTGTTGGGGGAGGTGCAACTCACGAAAGGGAGTTTGCAAGGTTGTTTGAAAATATGCTTTTTTTTTTGTAATTCTGCTAGGTGCTGCAGAAACTGCATACTACACCTTTTTTTTTTTAAAAAAACCCCTGCAGTACTGAATTCTTAGACTAATTCAATTGGCTTAGAAAGGCAAATAAAAGCATATTTTGCTTTAAAATACAAAATGTGTTTTATTTTATACTGATGTACAAATTTACATGAAAAAAAATGCAGCATCTAAGTAGTAACTTGCACAGGAAATGGTAGATAATGGATATACACAAGACATGCACATCACAAAGAGACAAGAAAAATGAAAAGAAAAAGAGTGTGAACGTTCAAAGGCCTCTTATAGACTATAAAGATTATTAAATAGACATAAGCCACCCATCACAGTCCTGTATATTATGTGTCACAAGAGTGCCTGTTTCTTAAAATTTACAGTATGACTTCACACAATTTGGCTTCCATTTGCAATGTACACATTGTTTCAATTTTTTCCCAATGGCAATTCAATTTAAGGGGAAGAAAAAAAAATTACACACAGTTACACACTGAAATATAAAAAACACCTGTGGTTGTTACTAAATATCATTAAGGCTGTATTCAAGCTTGGAGAGTATGGCCTACAAGACTATTTTATACCCATGGGGAAAAATGAATGGACATCAGCAGAACATTGCAATTTATGACTGAATTTATAGTTTCTGAATTAACTAGACATCAAAATGGATTTAAGAAATAAAGATAGAGAGAAAACAGTTACAATACATGTCATTTTATATTAAGTCAAAATAAGTTTTACTTAAGGTGGCTGCTCATTTCCAAAATTAAGCAGAGGTTTTTTTTTTTTTTTTTTTTTTTTTTTACTTAAGGCCAGTATTGATACTTGCAAGCCCATGGGAAGCATTTGGTCAGCCTTACACACAATCTAGGCACAAAACAGAGGTGATATTTTCAAAGAACAGAAAGTGCTTAAGAAAAAAGTTCCCACTGTTTTCATAATGTTTGTTGCTACTGTACAACTTGTGTACGGTCTGACTGCACCTGAACTAAATGAGAGCTTCCTAATGTAGGCCATCATTTGCAAGCTTTTTCATACAGTGACTACATTATAATATAACACCACTGCTAATTGATGAGTCTAAATTACCAAGTAATAATAAGATGAAGACTTTATTATTGCACAATTTCAATAATTGGTGAGGGCTGCATTACGCAATAACTGACCAAAATGGATGCTGGAAGACACCTCTGTGACCCCAGCCTGAAGCAGCATTCCCAAGCTATGGGTTAATTTTGATAAGTACTCATTTATCACCAAGTCCTCACTTATCACCGAGGGCGCTTGCGAGTTACAAAAATGAGGACCCTGCGGATGGCAATCAGCCGGTCCTTAAGAGTGTTCATGGCAAGGATGGTCAGCTGGGCTTTGTTTTCCAGCGGCAACACAGCCAACAGCCACCAACACCATGCAGGGCCACTGGGGTTCCCCTGAGAAAAACAAGACCAGAATCATACATAAGTATTGAACGTATTAGATTAGCCTGCCCTAAAAAAAAAAAAATCATCACATTAATCTATCTATAAATGCGAACTATGGGAATTTTAAAATGAATTATACACTGCTATGTTACAGATAGGCTGGAGGTAAGATTACTATGAATGAGCATTTAGAAAAATGTGAGTGATTTGGTGCAAACATTCACCTGTGGGTCAGAGTCTTTGACAGGCAGCTGCCCGAAGTGGCTGATGATTTGGCTCTTCATATCATCTTTAAGTGAAGTGAACCAGGCCATGGCCTGATCATACACTGAGTCATGCAATTTCAGAAGCTCTGTCAGCTCCTCTCCTTCAACCTGAACACAAACATACATTTTAGGTCAGTGTGGAAGACTTGTGACTTCTTTCCTCTAACTCTCTTTTACACACAAATAATACAACTTTCGGATTTGAACTTTCTTGCGCTCATAGAATGCAAAAATATTTCTATACCTTCTTATCCTCTAAATATTCGATCTTGGCTGTGTGGTATCCATCTCTCTGCCCATGACTGATCACTTTGAAACGAGCAATGCCTATGGTGTCCACCACAGAGCGTCCATCAGGAAAAAACTTGACATCTCTCACTTGCAGCATACAGCCGTGGTCCGCAAACCTGTAAATCATAGACCTCACCCATTTAACTCCATGCTACATTAAAACGTTATGCACTTTAACACTTTTTTCTGATTAGGGCCCAAGCAATGAAATTATATGTATGAAACTCTGAACACATATAATTCTTATTTAGCCGAACAGCTTGTGTGCTTAGTCATATGCTCCGCCTAAAAGGGAGTCGGCCATTTTGGATTTAGTGAAAAGTGCATGCGGTAAACTCTTAAAAACTTCTCCAAGGGGATTGTCACCAAATTGTCACCAAACTCTGTCAACATTATACCAGAACATTGAACATCTTGAACGGTTTGGCAGTGGTGTGGTGATATATTTATGGTGAAAAAAGGTTAAAGGGTTAGTTCACCCAAAAATGTCATTAATTACTCACTCTCATGTCGTTCCATACCTGTAAGACCTTCGTTCATCTTCGGAACACAAATTAAGATATTTTTGATAAAATTCGATGGCTCAGTAAGACCTCCATTGACAGCAAGAAGATTAACATTTTCAAATGCCCAGAACGGTACTAAAGACATATTTAAAACAGTTCAAGTGACTACAGTGGTTCAACCTTAAAGGTGGGGTATGTATTTTTTCAACAACACTGTTCAGAAAAGCTTTCCAGCAATGGAGAGAGCTAAGCCGGAAGGCCTTCACATAAAACTGGGTTTGAGTGTCATTGATTGTCTGGAGCTGCTGTGCTGTTGATGACTAACAATGAACACTTGTTTGTATTTACTCCTGTGTACTGTACGTTAATTTTTTGACGTTTGTTCACCATCTGCGCTTTAATTTTCGTGAAGCATTTTGTTGCACATCAGCTGTGATAAACAGACATCCATTCTGGCACTGCGTGTGTAACAGAGTCCAGATAGTGAGAGTTGAGCAGGTAAACCACTGTGCAGAATGCGGTGTTTGGCGCCATTGTCAGTGCACTCGCCTTGCCTGCCAGCAGCAGACGGGGGTTCGAGACTGACTCAGAGCAGGGTGGTTAGGATTGGAGGGTGAGTTTTGGAGGTGGAGCAATGAAGAGAGGGGTGGGTTTGTTTGGGTTGATTTCAAATATCAACAATGTCCAACAGTGTTATTAAAAAAAAAAAATACATACCTGACCTTTAAGGTTATCAAGCGACGAGAATACTTTTTGTGTGCCAAAAAACAAAAAAACAAAAATTAACAACTTTATTCAACACTATCTAGTGATGGTGGTTTGGAATCAAACTACCAAAGTCATGTGGTTTCAGTAAACAAGGATTCGTTACGTCACAAGTGTTTTGAAACGTTTTGAAATTTCAATGGTTCACGTGACTTTGGCAGTTTGATACACGCTCCAAACCACTAATTCGAAACAAAAGATTTGTAAAGCTTCGAAGCTTCATGAAGCAGTGTTTTGAAATCGCCCATCACTAGAAATTGTTGAATAAAGTCGTTATTTAGTTTTTTTGGCGCACAAAAAGTATTCTCGTTGCTTCATAACATTAAGGTTGAACCACTGTAGTCACATGAACTGTTTTAAATATGTCTTTAGTACCTTTCTGGGCATCTGAATGTGTTAATTGTCTTGTTGTCAATGAAGGCCTCACTGACCCATCAGATTTTATCAAAAATATCTTAATTTGTGTTCCAAAGCTGAACGAAGGTCTTACGGGTGTGGAACGACATGAGGGTGAGTAATTAATGACAATTTTCATTTTTGGGTGAACTAACCTTTTAAGAGCTTGAGTACAGAGCTTTTTTTTGCATTAACTGCTTTGTATAAAATAAAATAAATTTTCATTATTACAATGGCCTCCTATGAGACTGACCCTCAAAAAACAAAAACAAAAAAGAAAAGTTAAATGGCACTGGAATAAAAAAAAAAAAAAAAATAGAAGTTTTAATGGGTTTCAGTGGGGACTTTTTCCCTTAAGGTCCTACATGTAACGTGTTAAAAAAAATAAAATAAAAATTGTGTACCTAGTTTAAAATATTTACATAAGAAAATGAGACATTTATTAAAATTCCAATAAAAATACACACTTCTACTAAAATGTATGCAGTTGGGATTACCGAAGGCAAAATTATGAACAGAACTATTAGAACAGTCTTCCTAGTGTTGTTTGGGAGGTAGACACACTCTGTCAGTTTAAATCTAGATTAAAGACCCATCTCTTTAACCCAGCATACACAACACACTATCACATTTCTATCATTTAAATCCTTTAAAGGACTGATAAACTGCATAAATTAGGTCTTCCAGAACAAGGAACCCACAATGATGTACTAATATTAGTCTGTCTCATCCTTATCCTGATGTTACCATAGTTAGCTGGATCCAGTCCGTATCCAGACTAGATGGTGGAGCTGCACCTAGAAACAACCACAACGCAGACCTGATTGTCAGCAGAGACCACTATATCTAGATGAGCCTTAGAGACAACAGCCATCTGCATACACTCTCAGCCAAAACCACGAGAACCAGTCAAGTATTCTGCACAGACTGTATAAAGTGTTTGATACAACAGTTAGTTCTGGTTCTCAAATCTGATTGGCTGAGAGGTCTTCCAGGAGTGCGATATTGCACCATTATCAGCACGGGACTGTTCACCATTTGTATGAATCCGCTTGTCTCTTAGTGTTCTAGAAAGGCAGCATTTCTCCCAGCAACTAATGCTACTGTTTTCGGAGTTGTGAGGTCCGACGATCACCGGGCAGTCCGTGAGAACAGCTGGATCTTTGGCAAGTCATTCTGACATTTGCCCCTGGCTACTATTGGATGTCTCACTACTGTCTGGATATTGTAGCAAATGAGCTCAAAAGGAAAATATCAATAATGAATTCTCATTATAATTAATTATAAATATTTGGATCAGTTAATATAATTAACTTGATTTGGTAGAATTAATATTAATATATTAACCTGTTTGTTGAGCGAACCCTCAGAATTAGTTGTCTATCATGGCCATAAAAAAAATAACTCTTACTGGGTTAAAGGATTGTTAGGCTGTATAAATTAGGTCAGCCGGAACCGGGAATACTTCCTATAACACTAGATGTATTTGTTACATCAGAAGAAGAATGGCATCTATGCTAATATTAGTCTCTCTGTTTATCCCAAGATTTACCGTAGTCAACCGGATCTGGGCCGTATCCAGGTGAGATCGAGGACCTGCGCCTTGACATGACCACAACGCAGCCCTGAAGTGTCAGCAGAGATTGAGTCAACTAGATCATCCACTGTGAAGGCCTCATTGACACGACAGCCAGTGGCACAGTTCCTCAACAAACAGTCCATACCGGCGTGACGAATACGATCCTCAACTGGATGGAACTGGAATAAATACTTTGAATGTTGCGATCCCAGCGGACTTATGATAGCTACCTGAATCGTAACAAAGCACTGTTCGCCAGAGGAGAACTGGCACTCCAACTAAGCCTGGTTTCTCTCAAGGTTTTTTCCTCCATTTTAACACCTATTTGCCACCTGATGTCACCTGTTGGAGTTTGGGTTCCTTGCTGCTGTTGCCTTTGGCTTGCTTAGTTGGGGACATTTGATATTCAACAGTATTTGATCTGCCTGCATTGATACCATTTTCTTTAAGAGCTGCTGTGCAGCCAAAATTATATACCAGTTATCACTGTAAAGCTGCTTTGACACAATCTGCATTGTAAAAAGCGCTATATAAATAACGGTGACTTGACTTGACTGGGTACAGTGCTACTCAAAAGCATGTAGCTGTAATCGCATCAGTAAAGGGACTCTGATTTGCAACCATTGACCACAGAATTTCAGTACTTAGAGGAATATGCACAAAAGTTTTATTTAAATAAATCACGAACATATAACTAATCTAAACACACAATCATGCATACATGGGTAAATGGAGAGTGAAAGTGAATAAAACAAAAACGGGGGAGTGACGCTATGGAAGCGTAGCAGTCAGTTCACCACTGAACAGAACCATCAGCACCTTGGCTTATACCAGCTTATACTAAACCTCTGTTTAATTAGTTAAATGTACGATTAAATGAGCATCTGGATGCAGTTTTGGGAGAAAGTCTTGATGGTTCAGTAGTTCGATCGTGGTAAAGTTGCAATCAAGTTCTTCCGGAAGAAATTATGAACTTTTGATGTTAGCCGTTGTTGGGAGAGAGGAAAGTTACGACATGGCTCGAGGTGTTGAGGCCCTGCCGGCGCAGCTGTGCACCAGGTCTAGTGGTACTGCTGTCGGACCAGATGTCTCCAGTCTTTTCACATGAACAAAAACCAGAAGAAAAAGGAAGAGAGAAGGGGCACTAAGAAAGTGTCCTTCAACTTCCGCAGAAGTCACACCTCTTGAGTTTGGCTTGACCAAAGAGAAAGGTGTTATTTTCAAGTGGGAAAGGTTTCTTTGTTTGGAGGCTGACTCATTTGCATTATCAGAGTGAGCTGGCAGTTTGTGTTACTCTATACTCTGATTAATATAACAAGCATACAATGCGTGTTACAAGGTGTTAAACAAGGATTCCCTTTCGAAAGGGAACTTCAACTCTGCGTTTGCAAACACTTATGGGAAACGTCACGTGACTCGGTGTCTGAAAGCCAATTATCCAATAACTCCAATTCCTATTGGCCGGCGACAGCCTATGATGTCATACAGCGCGACCCGGAAGTATAAAAGGGGTGCCTGGGGAAACAGTCATCATCTTTCGGGGCTGTTTGTGTCATTGCCACTGTTGTGAATATACTCTTGGTATCCTATAAGTACATCTCTATTATGTCTGAGGGCAAAGAGAAACATTTCAGGAAGTGTGCGGATCAATGCCCGAGGTTTTTGACTCTGGAAGAGTCGCACACCCTATGCGTACACTGTCTGGGAGAAGAACACGCACGGACGGTGCTTGAGGGCGCCGTCTGTGTGAATTGTGAGCGTCTTCCTACGAGAACGCTCCGTTCCCGCCTGGCCCTCTTCTCGAGGGAAGAGGCGTCAACATCTGCGCCTGGTGGGTCGGCCCTGCTCGTGCCGAAGCAGAGCGGCGGCTGCACTCATGGGGCTCGCAGATGGAGCTCGCTGCCGAGTTTGAGAGAGGTGTCATAGTCTCTCAGCCTCCGGTGGTGGCTGGCGGGGATGAGCTCCTGGATGAGGGAATTTCACTGATGTGGAGGGATTGGGCCAGCATGGGTATGTGTCGCTGCCACCCATTGACGAGACGTTTGCCAACTCTCTCGCCAACTATCTCGTCACGTTTCGCCAACTGAACTTTTCGGCGGCTCCGTTGAAATGGTGGTTGGAAAGTTCAGGGAGGCGAAGGCGCGCTCAGCAACTTATAAGAATTGCATACCGCTCAGGTCCGATCCTGGGCCCAGACAGCCGGGAGGCCCTCGAGTCACCGCTCGAGTGCCTCCTCCACCTCGGAGCAAGTCGCAGAAGCGGTGGGATACGAGGAAGAGGAATATTGACTTGAGGGAGCCAGCAACGCCGCTGATCGATCCCCTCTCTTGGTGAAGGTAATTCTACATTTGCCTTCGCCCCTCTTCCTTGGCCTCCCGGGGCGTTTTTTAATTACTGTGCATGTTCAGGTTGACACCTTTGAACAAGTCAGGCTGACGACCGGGCCCATGATGAGATTTTTCTGAAGGCCCGCCTTCTGGCTTGATAGTGAAAGGGTTCTTTGGGCTTCTAGAACCATGGATTTTTTCCTTCCCATTTTAAATAATGAAGGAGCAGTCTTTGGTCTTCGAGCCACGGGAAGGTAAGACAAGGTCGGATTTAAATATTTAAATGTTTGACCTTGTGTTGTTCCTGTGTATCTCCTGAACATGTAACAGTAAAATGTAGCATTTAGGATTTTTTTTGGGCAAAACTGGAGTGTTGAGACTGACTGAGCAGGCCACAAAATGGCTGCTGCTTAGTTTTTTCTCTATATATGAGTAGCCTCTCGGCTATTTTTCAGTATAGTTTGAGTTGGTACTCATTACTTCAGTTTATATGTCTATGGCGGCCCTAACCGGCCGGCTGACATTTTAGCTTTGAGCTTCACTTTATTTCTCTCATCATGAGATTTAGAAGTGGAGATCAGGCTTTTGTTATGGTGCCTGTTGTATATACAGGCCTATAGCTTAGCGGCCAGGCTAGAGCTAGGTGATGTGTGGTATATGAAGTAACCCCATATGTATTTACTATCCTTTCAGGATGTCAAGTCACGTCAAGTCACCTTTATTTATATAGCTCTTTTTACAATGTAGATTGTGTCAAAGCAGCTTCACAGTGATAACTGGTACATTATTTTGGCTGCACAGCAGCTCTTAAAGAATAGTGTCAATGCAGGTAGATCAAAGCACTGTTGAATATCAAATATCAATTGTCAAGTGTCCCCAACTAAGCAAGCCAAAGGCGACAGCGGCAAGGAACCCAAACTCCAACAGGTGACATCAGGTGGCAAACAGGTGTTTAAAATGGAGAGAAAAACCTTGGGAGAAACCAGGCTTAGTCGGGGGACCAGCTCTCCTCTGGCAAAAAGTGCTTTGTTATGACTCAGGTTGCTATCATAAGTCAGATAGGATCGCAACATTCAAAGTATTTAATTCAGTTCCATCCAGTTGAGGATCGTATTCATCACACCGGTATGGACGGTTGTTGAGGAGATGCACCACTGGTTGTCATGTTGATGAGGCCTTCACAGTGGATGATCTAGTTGACTCAATCTCTGCTGATACTTCAGGGCTGCATTGTGGTCGTGTCAAGGCGCAGGTCATTGGTCTCACCTGGTTGCGGCCCGGATCCGGTTGACTACGGTAAACCTCGGGATAAACTGAAAGACTAATATTAGCGTAGATGCCATTCTTCTTCTGATGTAACGAGTACATCTGGTGTTATTGGAAGTGTTCCCGGTTCCGGCTGACCTAATTTATGCAGCCTAATAATCCTTTAACGGATTTGAAAAAATAAATTGATAATGTGTTATGTGTATGCCAGGTTAAAGAGATGTGTTTTTAGTTTAGATTTAAACTGACAGAGTGTGTCTGCTTTCCGAACAATGCTAGGAAGATTGTTCCAGAGTTTAGGTGCCAAATAAGAGAAGGATCTACCACCTGCAGTTGATTTTGATATTCTAGGTATTATCAACTGGCCTGAATTCTGAGATCGCAATAGACGCGAAGGACTATAATGCATTAATAGCTCACTCAGGTACTGGGGAGCTAAACCATTTAGTGCTTTGTAGGTAATTAGCAAGATTTTAAAATCTATACAATGTTTAACAGGAAGCCAATGCAGTGTTGACAGAACTGGGCTAATATGGTCATACTTCCTAGTTCTAGTAAGAACTCTAGCTGCTGCATTTTGTACGAGCTGTAGTTTATTTATCAGGCGAGCAGAACAACCACCTAGTAGAGCGTTACAGTAATCTAGCCTTGAGGTCATGAACGCATGAACTAACTGTTCCGCATTTGTCATCGAGAGCATATATGTCGTAATTTAGATATATTTTTAAGATGGAAGAATGCGGTTTTACAGATGCTAGAAACATGGTCTTCAAATGAAAGATTGGTATCAAAGAGCACACCCAGGTTCCTAACTGACGACGAAGACTTAACAGAGCAGCCATCAGGTGTTAGACAACATTCTAGGTTATTACGTGAGAAAGTTTTTTTGAATTTAGTAGTAGGAAATTACTGGTCATCCAATTTTTTATATCAGCTATGCATTCCGTTAATTTTGTGAATTGGTAAGTCTCGTCAAGGCGCGAAGAAATATAGAGCTGAGTATCATCAGCGTAACAGTGAAAACTAACGCCATGCTTCCTGATGATATCTCCCAAGGGTAGCATGTACAGAGTGAAAACCAATGGTCCTAGTACTGAGCCTTGCGGTACTCCATATTCAACCTGTGATCGATATGACCTCTCTTCATTTACTTCTACAAACTGATAACGGTCAGATAAGTATGATTTGAACCATGACAATGCAATTCCACTAATGCCAACATAATTTTCGAGTCTATTTAAAAGAATATTGTGATCGATAGTGTCAAATGCAGCACTAAGATCCAGTAACACTAATAGAGAGATACAACCCCAATCTGATGATAAGAGCAAATCATTAGTAACTCTAATGAGAGCAGTTTCAGTACTATGGTACGGTCTAAATCCTGACGGGAAATCCTCATAGATACTATTTCTTTCTAAAAAGGAACATAGTTGTGATGATACTGCTTTTTCAAGTATTTTTGACAGAAAAGTGAGATTTGAGATTGGCCTGTAATTGACTAATTCTCTAGGATCAAGTTGTGGTTTTTTAATAAGAGGTTTAATAATAGCCAGCTTAAAAGTTTTTGGTACGTATCCTAGTGATAAAGATGAATTTATGATATTAAGAAGAGAATCTATGACCTCTGGAAGCATCTCTTTCAATAGCTTAGTTGGTATAGGGTCTAACAAACATGTTGATTTTGACGATTTAACAAGTTTAGACAATTCTTCCTCTCTTAAAGCAGTAAATGAATTTAATTTTTCCTCAGGGACACTACAATGCACTGTCTGACGCAATACTGTAGTAGACGGTTGCGTGGTTATAATTTTTTTTCTAATATTATCAATCTTGCAAGTAAAGAAGTTCATAAAGTCATTACTGCTGTGCTCTTGTTAATTTAGCCACTGTATCAAATAAATACCTAGGGTTTTGTTTATTTTCTTCTAAAAGTTTTGAAAAATAGGATGTGTGTTCCTAGTTCTGGCTTCCTCCCGAGGGAGTTGTTTAGGCTGTACGGCCAATTATCCCCTTGCTTGTGTAGGTGCAATTATGAGTTTAACAGCTGTTTTTGACTCCCTGATGCTGTTTCTCAGGTGGTAGGCCCTTATCTTTGCGCGGATAAGTTATGCAGGTGTGTGCTAGGCCCCACTTTCTAGAACTTTCATGCTAAAGGAATGACTTTCTTCTGAGCCACTTGATGTTTTGTATTTATCAAGTTTGAGTTGACGTTACTAGTTTTTAGCTCCTGTCCTCTGGGGCTTAGATCAGATTTGAGGATCTGTACAGAGAGTCCTTTCCTTTCAAAAACAGCATGTAGATCAAAGTTTGTGGTACTTTGAGTTCTAGACTTTTGCCCTACATTGTATGTGAGTTTTTTTATGCTGCCACAGGTTAGCACCTGCTCTCATAACAATAGGCCCTTTTGCTGTGAACGGCCTCTATTTGAGTATATGGTGACTTATATTCCCCAGTTAAGAGGTTTATTTGTGTCACTGAGTGCATCACCTGTTGGATTGCATACTCAGGGTAGTTAGAGCCACTTTTTTGAGGAAAGTTGGTATCTATTAGCTCCCTTTTTTAGTGATCTTGTTAACAGCCATATTGCATATAACTCGGATTGTAGGCCTTATGTTATTCGGCCTCCTTCTAGTTAGCAGTTGTTTTACAATACTGTTTAACTGATCATAATATGCTCACATATTCTCACAGGTTTACGCTGCCACAGGCCCTGCCACATGTCTGTTTGAGGTGGTAGGCTTGTAATAGCCTCCCTTAGACCATGTTGGCTTTGTTTGGTTCCCTTTAGTCACAAAAATTTAGGCCCCTTAAGGCCTCCTTTTCTAGTCGACTTGTTGGCAGGATGCCTGGGAAACCATGCCACCATCGGCCACGCCCCATCACTGACGGATAGGCCCTAACAGGCCTGTTCACGATGTTTGGCAACGTTTTTCATGTATTAATCATAAAACTTCTAATACATGGCCTTTGGGTGGTATGGTTATGGTAGCCACTTGCAGATGCCACGTGTTTACTAAGGCAGGCCTACTTCGGTCTCCGGTGTAATATGTGGAGTTCAGTCATGTACTCCTCTCACTGTGAGGGTAACAGGGTGCTTTTTACCGAGTATTCCGAGTGGCCAGCCCCTCAGGTTGATTTGGTAGTGAAACCTTACTGAAGGTTGGTTTAACCTATATCTGCCTCCCTGAGTCTGATTCTAATCTAGTTGAGCTAAGAGCCACCTAGCGCCTAGGGTGGATCTTTTGTGCTCCTAGAAACGGCCACGAGACTTACGCCGTGTGTATTAGAGGTTGCTAGGCCTACGGGCCGCCTGATTAGGCCTACGGGCCAACTTCTGTAGGACCTCTGAGGAGGGCCTTTTTGGAGTGCAGCTTGGGCTGTTGGCCGAAGGGAATGCTGTCACTGACAGCCTGGTGTGACCCGAGGGGGAGTTGCCAAGCAGTTCTCTAACTGCTCTGGAGCCTTTGTCTCAGCCATTTTTCTTGGCAGGCATTCTCCTCAAGCATGGTGGCATGGGTATATCGTTCCCCATAAGCGTTTGCAAACGCAGAGTAGAAGTTCCCTTTCGAAAGGGAACGTCTCAGGTTACGTATGTAACCATGGTTCCCTGAGAACAGTAGGAATTGGAGGAATTGGAATTGAAGTTATTGGATAGTTGGCTTTCAGACACAGAGTCACGTGATGTTCCCCATAAGCGTTTGCAAACGCAGAGTCTCGTTCCCTGTTCTCAGGGAACCATGGTTACATACGTAACCTAAAACGTTATTTTGATAGGAAGCATGATATAGATAAGGTTATGTTACATCAACATACATTAGTGGTTCAATTATAAAGTATGCATAAAACAGCATACAATACAAAAGAGACAGTACAAGACAGTAATAATACACACAATGGGCCTCATTTATGAAACGAACGTACGACAGAAAACAGTGTGTACGGCTGTTTCCACGCAATACTTGGCATTTATCAATATGGACGTGGCGGCCAAATCTCACGTCAGGTCTCCGCTTCATGTACGCAAGTTTTTGAGATAGCTTGAACTGGCGTGCAGGATAGTAAATCTAATGGAGAATTGTAGGCTAATTACAGCATTTTTAACATGAAGATTAATTTCCTGACAAACAACCGAAGCTCATTAGTCAAACATAAACCATTAAGATTAGAACGTCAAATTAAAATTAAATTAGAATAGATGGGTGTTTGTGACCCGTTAAAAATACCATACGATAAATGTTTTTTTTTTTAGTTGTTTAGCTTTACATGCACAAATAGCAGCATAAACAAAAAAACATAAGGATTCACACATCACATCACGCACCTGCAGAGAGTTCCTCAGGGGCAATGTAATAAAGGGGCAATGTAAAAAAAATAAAAATAATTTAAAGGCCTTTACAGGTGTTTTGAGTTAATTAGCTGATTAGAGTGTGGCACCAGGTGTCTTCAATATTGAACCTTTTCACAATATTCTAATTTTCTGAGATACTGAATTTGGGACTTTCCTTAGTTGTCAGTTATAATCATCAAAATTAAAAGAAATAAACATTTGAAATATATCAGTCTGTGTGTAATGAATGAATATAATATACAAGTTTCACTTTTTGAATGGAATTAGTAAATTAAATTAAATTATTCTAATTATATGACCAGCACCTGTATAGATTTTTAATTTAATCGACACACTAGCTTTGATTATTTTTTTTTATCAAATGTTTATTTTTTTTCTTCCATAGAGCCATATAGGCACTCGAGAGCCTAGGTTTCAAACAGACTGAGGAAAATCAGTCAGCCAATCAAAACACCCGCAACCCATAGCAACACATTATTGCAACGCCATGGATATGTAAAAATCAGGGATTTTCTGGCTTTTTAGCGATTCGTTACTATTGTACACATTGTCATGTTAATTATAATTTAAATGCATTTTGTTTTATTGACCACAATATTATCATTACTATTTGTCTGAGAGGGGAACTTTTGATTCATTTCAAATAAGGGTTAATTGCATAATTTAGCACTTAGCCAAGTGTTGCATGATTTAACGTGTTTCTACCATGTTTGGTACTTCATGGCCTATACAAATGTGTTTCTGGGAGTGAATTATAGTGCAAAGCATGCCATTTCCTGTTGTCAGCAGGTGGCACTGTAAGTAGCTGAATATTAACATATAGGACTCTAATCAAACATGTGAAGTTTGGGGCAGTTCGAACAATGTATGTTCGAGTTACAACAGCTTCCTCTTTCATGGTGAAACATCAGACTTTGTCAGGCCGCCATGGACGCCTTTCAGCGAAAACTCAAGATCTTCACAATTTAACATCACTAAGGCCTTAAGATTAGACTGGCCAAGTATAATGTTGTTCTGGTTAAATCTCAAAGATGAGTTAATCACAGTGTAAAACATGTTATTTCCTGTTGCCCACGGGTGGCAGTATGACTGTAACTAAATATTGCCATGTAGATGTCTTTAGCCCAGGACTACAAACCCAATTCCAAAAAAGTTGGGACACTGTACAAATTGTGAATAAAAAAGGAATGCAATGATGTGGAATTTTCAAATTTTAATATTTTATTCAGAATACAACATAGATGACATCAGATGTTTAAACTGAGAAAATGTATCATTTTAAGGGAAAAAATAAGTTGATTTTAAATTTCATGGCATCAACACATCTCAAAAAAGTTGGGACAAGGCCATGTTTACCACTGTGTGGCATCCCCTCTTCTTTATAACAGCTTGCAACCATCTGGGGACTGAGGAGACAAGTTGCTCAAGTTTCCCCATTCTTGTCTAATATAAATGTCTAATGGCTTCTAGTTGCTCAACTGTCTTAGGTCTTCTTTATCGCATCTTCCTCTTTATGATGCGCCAAATGTTTTCTATGGGTGAAAGATCTGGACTGCAGGCTGGCCATTTCAGTACCCGGATCCTTCTTCTACGCAGCCATGATGCTGTAATTGATGCTGTTGGAAAATGCAAGGTCTTCCCTGAAAGAGACAACGTCTGGATAGGAGCATATGTTGTTCTAGAACTTGGATATACCTTTCAGCATTGATGGTGCCTTTCCAGATGTGTAAGCTGCCCATGCCACACGCACTCATGCATCCCCATACCATCAAAGATGCAGGCTTCTGAACTGAGCGCTGATAACAACTTGGGTTGTCCTTGTCCTCTTTAGTCCGGATGACATGGCGTCCCAGTTTTCCAAAAAGAACTTCAAATTTTGATTTGTCTGACCACAGAACAGTTTTCCACTTTGCCACAGTCCATTTTAAATGAGCCTTGGCCCAGAGAAAACACCTGCGCTTCTGGATCATGTTTAGATGTGGCTTCTTTTTTGACCTATAGAGTTTTAGCCGGCAATGGCGAATGGATTGTGTGGATTGTGTTCACAGACAATGTTTTCTGGAAGTATTCCTGAGCCCATGTTGTGATTTTTTTAATTACAGTAGCATTCCTGTATGTGATGCAGTGCCGTCTAAGGGCCCGAAGATCACGCACAGAGATTGTTCCAGATTCTCTGAATCTTTGGATGATATTATGCACTGTAGATGATGATAACTTCAAACTCTTTGCAATTTTTCTCTGAGAAACTCCTTTCTGAAATTGCTCCACTATTTTTTGCCACAGCATTGGGGGAATTGGTGATCCTCTGCCCATCTTGACTTCTGAGAGACACTGCCACTCTGAGAGGCTCTTTTTATACCCAATCATGTTGCCAATTGACCTAATAAGTTGCAAATTGGTCCCTCCAGCTGTTCCTTATATGTACATTTAACTTTTCCGGCCTCTTATTGCTACCTGTCCCAACTTTTTTGGAATGTGTAGCTCTCATGAAATCCAAAATGAGCCAATATTTGGCATGACATTTTGAAATGTCTTACTTTCAACATTTGATATGTTATCTATATTCTATTGTGAATAAAATATAAAATAAAAGTTTATGAGATTTATAAATTATTGCATTCCTTTTTTATTCACAGTTTGTACAGTGTCCCAACTTTTTTGGAATCGGGTTTGTATTATCAAACGTGAAGTTTGGAGCAGATCGGACATTGTAATGCAGAGTTACAACAACTTCCTGTTTCATGGCGAAATATCAAATTTTGTCAGGCCACCATGGACACGCCCTTCGGCAAAAACTTAAGATCTTTGCAATTTAATGTCGCAAAGGCCTTTAGATTAGGCTGACTAAATATGATAAATATCTTTTTATCTGATAAAATCTCTAGGAGGAGTTCAGTTCGTTGAAGTACAATGTCTGGAAATGACAAAAACTGCAAAAAATTTGCAGAGAAATTCTAAATATCTCACTTCCTGTTGTGTTTTCAGATTTTGTTCCTTTTTAGAAAGAAATGGTATCTGCGAGGATTTCCAGTTCATGATGTAGACAGTACCACAGGACTAAGACTGCTCTCATTAGAGTTACAAATGATTTGCTCTTATCAGATCGCGGTTGTATCTCTCTATTAGTGTCAATTAGGGATGTGACGGTGAGAAAATATTCCTACTGGTTAATCGACATGTGACAACACTGGTTATACCGGTGTCACCGGAGGGCGGGGCCTCCATCTTTTTTAAAAAAAAAATCGCTTATGAATCCTGGTGTGCGGCTGTGTGGATTTTACTTTCACTTTCAAATTAGCGGCAATTTTGAATGGTGAGTTATTATTCTTACTGAAAAACAACAACAAAACAGTACAACGACAAACTTGCTTATATTAAACATAGAACGTTTATTAACAAAACGAGTAAGAATACACCATGCTAGGCCAAATAAAATTAAATAGCCAAGGCTAACTTAACATTTATATAAAACTGAAAATCAAACCGTGAAAACTCTGGAACCAAATAAATAAGGAACAGAACGTTTAAGTTCTTTAGTAAAGAGCAGTGAGTAATTCTCTCTCTTACCTTTGTTCTTTGATTAACATTAATGACACTAAGATCTGCCGCTGCTGCACACGACGCAGATCTGACACGTTTTCTCACAAATCTTTACGTTCATTCAAGACTGCTCTTATTAGGACACTCAACAAAACGGACATTTGGGCATAATTTGTGTGTGCAATGGTTCATTCAAGTGTGGAAGAGAACTCAATACTGGCGCGCGTTGTGTGTGTGTCACATAGGCAGGACATTCACAGACAGCGCATTCTCTTTTGTCGCGCTTGGATGTCATACCGATCACAAGTTTAGTACTCAGTACTAGGACCGTTGCTTTTCACCTTGGGAGATGTCATTAGGAAGCATGGCGTTAGTTTTTACTGTTACGCTGATGATACTCAGCTCTATATTTTTCACAAAATTATTTCGGAATGCATAGCTGACAAATTGGATGACTAGTAATTTCCTATTACTAAATTCAGAAAAAACTGATTCTAATTATTGGACCAAAAACCTCTTCACAAAATAACCTAGAATACTGTCTTACACTTGATGGCTGCTCTGTTAAGTCTTTGTCGACAGTTAGGAACCTGGGTGTGCTCTTTGATACCAATCTTTCATTTGAAAGTCACAGTTCTAACATCTGCAAATCTGCATTCTTCCATCTTAAAAATATATCTAAACTACGGCATAAATAAGAGACACCAGCCACCATAGTCACGTTTGCCGGGAGCCAGAGCGCCTGACATCAAAGCAAATTTTTAAATGCTGGCTAATGTTAATCGTGAATCCTCTAAGATTATTATTCACGTTGGCACTAATGATGTTTGACTTCGCCAGTCGGAGATCACTAAAATTAACATTAAAGAGGTGTGTGAACTCGCAAGTACGATGTCAGACACTGTAATTTGCTCTGGCCCCCTTCCTGTTCGTCGGAGTGATGAGATACTTAGCTGTGAGGATTTCCAGTCAGGATTTAGACCGTATCATAGTACTGAGACGGTTCTAATTAGAGTTACAAATGATTTGCTCTTATCATCGGATCGTGGCTATATTTCTCTATTAGTGTTACTGGATCTTAGTGCTGCATTTATCACTATCGACCACAACATTCTTTTGAATAGAATCGAAAATTATGTTGGCATTAGTGGAACTGCATTGGCATGCTTCAAATCATACTTATCTGACCATTATCAGTTTGTAGTAGTAAGCGAAGAGATGTCATATCGATCACAAGATGAAGAAAAAGTATGTGAACCACTTGTAGAATCTGTGAAAATGTGAATAATTTTAACAAAATCAGAGAGATCATACAAAATGCATGTTATTTTTTGTTTAGTACTGTACTAAGATATTTTACATAAAAGATTTTTACATATAATCCACAAGACGAAAAAATAGCAGAATTTATTAAAATGGCCCAGTTCAAAAGTACGTGAACCATTGGTTTTTAATATAGTGTGTCTTTACCTTTAAATCTAAACTAAAAACACATCTCTTTAACCTGGCATACACATAACACATCAATTTATTTTTTCAAATCCGTTAAAGGATTATTAGGCTGCATAAATTAGGTCAGCCGGAACCGGGAACACTTCCAATAACACCAGATGTACTCGTTACATCAGAAGAAGAATGGCATCTACGCTAATATTAGTCTTTCTGTTTATCCCGAGGTTTACCATAGTCAGCCGGATCCGGGCCGTATCCGGGTGAGATTGAGGACCTGCGCCATGACACAACCACAACACAGCCCTGAAGTATCAGCAGAGATTGAGTCAACTAGATCATCCACTATGAAGGCCTCATCAACATGACAACCAGTGGCACATCTCCTCAACAACCGTCCATACCGGTGCGATGAATACGATCCTCAACTGGATGGAACTGAATTAAATACTTTGAATGTTGCGATCGTATCTGACTTATGATAGCAACCTGAGTCGTAACAAAGCACTGTTCGCCAGAGGAGAAAAAGTTTTCACCCCCCGGCTCTTAATGCATCGTGTTTCATTCTGGAGCATCGGTGAATGTTTGAGCCTTTTTTAATAGTTGTGTTTGAGTCCCTCTATTGTCCTTAGAGTGATAAAATGGATCTCAAAAATCATACAGTCACTGCTGGAAAGGGTTCAAATATGCAAAAAATGCTTGAAAACTGGACAAACAAAGGGACTCATGAACAACCATCACCCAAAAAAACCAAAAAAACAAACAAACAAAAAAAACAGTTGTAGATCATCCAGGTAACCACAGACAGTATTAAGAATCAATGGTTCACAAACTTTTGAACGGGTTTATTTTAATAAATTCAGCTATTTTTCTTGTGGACTGTATATAAACATCTTTCATGTAAAATATCTTACTCAGGACAGTACAAAAATAACATGCATTTTGTATGACCCCTCTTATTTTGTTAAAATTATTCACATTTTCACAGATTCTGCAAGTGGTTCACATACTTTTTCTTGCAACTGTGTGTGTGTGTGTGTATATATAATATAATATAATATATATATATATATATATATTAAATTTACAGCATTTAACAGTAAACTGTTTCGTGCTGTAAAAAGCAGCACATAGGGGCGTGGAATCTTTAACACAAGCACTCGTCGTCTCCAGAGTCCAGAAAGCAAGCGGTCAACGGAATCTCTTCAAAACTCTTACCGTCTGCTAAAGAAGAAAACTGCTCAAGGTAAGTTTACTTCTGTTATTTTTTTACTATTTTGCACTCAACTTGTAAAACCACCTTTTTTGTGAGATAATTTTGACTATACTACTTTCTGCGGATCATGTGTTGCGGCCAGACAGACAGTTCTAAACAGGGGGTGAGGCATTTAGCTAGTCTCTGATTATAACACTAGGTTCAATAGGTTTGAGAATAATTGACGACGGGCCGCTGAATTATTTGAAAAATAATGCACATCCGAGGTTGTAATGCAGCCACAACTCCAAGAGCAATTCAACGGCTTGTCGTCAGTTATTCCTCCTCGGTCACCACACCTCAAGACATTGTCCAGATGTTGTATTTCAAGACATTTGTCAGGTTTTTGTCCTTAAATTATGTGTGTAATTATTTCTTACACATCTAATACCAAGCCTCCATTGCTGATTCAAAACTTAATTTTAAAGCTAGTAATGGAGAAGCTCTTCAAGAACAGAGACATTACTACATCGCAACTGAGAAATGGCACAAAGCTTTTTAATTGCGAAACTATTTTATTGATAAAGTTTTAATGTATGTTCACTTCCATGTAAGAGTGTCTTCACTATAAGTGTGTGCGTTTGTATGGGATAAGGAGCAGGAGACTGAGAGTATGCGTTCCATAGATGATAAAACATGAAAAAAGTTTGTCATTTTTATCCTGTTGTTTGCTATATTTTTGCTATATTTGCTTGATCAATTTCTTTGTGGGTGTTGGCTCTTTTGCTGTTGTAGGTTCTAAGGACTTTTGAGATAACTGAAATTGTTTAGCGAAGTGATATAGAACTGTAATGCGGTCAAATCCTCAAGATGCCTGGAACAACTATAGTAAAGAGAGGTAATATTGCGAAAATTATTTGGTTTTCTTTTATAGGAAAACCAAATAAATTCTTTTACATGTATTTCCAATTTAGTAAGATCAAAGTCATGCATTCTTGCAAACTTTGTGCACACACATGCAGTACCATCTTTGCATTTTGTGAGGCAAATGCAAATTCACATACATGTTTCCAGTTGGATACAGAGTACACCCATAGCTTACAGACACTCAATTATTCACTCATCTCTGGCTAACTGGAAAACACACAATCACTCCCTTTTACACATGGCTAAACTGTCTGGGCATGTCTTGACCCCTGCTTCTGATAAGATGATATTTTGTCTTGTTTTCTGTACTGTAACAAACATATACCCTCATTTATTTACTTTTCTTTAGTTTCTAATTACGTTAATCTACTAAACATTTAATTTTCTGTTTGATTTAAAAGTATGTTGAGACTGTATATAATAACTATCTTTTGGCATGTGCAACATAGAGTCACTAACATTTTCTTAATGTTTTCCTCTCAGACCTGGGCGTGTTGACCAGACTTCTTGCCTGATCCTTCCAAAGTTGTATTGATGTATTGGCCTTTTTTTTTTTTTTTTTTTTTTTTCCCTTTTTCTCTTCTTAAGGTTTATTCACACACTAGTTCCTCTCATTGGACTGTGCAATTTACACTTTTCTCTTTGACATTGTTTTTTCCTCCTAAAACGGTTATCATACTGTTTAAATATAGAGCAGTATAGTTTAAAAAATAATAGACGTGTGAGTCGCCGCCTGTCAGTTGCATCATACCTGCGTTGCCCTCGGTTTCCGGTTTTATTTTGTAGAAACCATGGAAACACCAAAGACGCTTTAATATATTACAAACTAATTCTTGTTGTATAGCTCAACCCGTTTAGTCTTATTGTTTAAATCTAATTTTCTTGATTTTTTGCGAGTGTCATGCTGTACCATGCCTCAGAGAAAAACACTATTTTGTGAAGTAGCTAACATAGCATAATCAGATGCAGCTTTATTTTTAGTAACAGTAATACAGCATTTTTTTTTCATCATACGTTTTACAATTAATTGCATGCCATTTATCAACACAAGCCATCCAGCATTTAATATGATATTCTAAAATTGATCTAGCTTACTGCAGTGTGCAACAAGTGTCTTACAGCAGCCACCAAGCGAACGCACAGAGTAACATTATAACATTTTCAACACACTCAAATATATCTAATATGATAAACAGAGCTGTGTTACCTCATATGCTTGACTGGAAAAACGGAAGCAGCGCCGGCGACTGTTTGAATAGCGACCTTTAGCGGACATAAAATCTTACATATTGCACCTTTAAGTCTAATACCTTTAAAAGGTATTCTTATTTGTGTTGGTTAAAGCAAGTGCTATTTTCTTTTTTCTTAACTTACTGTTTGTGTTTATGCTGAGATTCAGTTTGGGTCAATTTCAACCAATTTGTCAATGCCCATATTAGCTTGGTTCTGTCAACACTGCGTTGGCTCCCTATTAAACATTGTATACATTTTAAAATCTTACTAATTACTTACACAGCACTAAATGGTTTAGCTCCCCAGTACTTGAGTGAGCTCTTAACACATTATCTAGACTAAAAACACATCTCTTTCACCTGGCATACACATAACACATCTACTTCTAAAATTCAAATCATGTAAATTGTTAGGCTGCATAAATTAGGTCAGCCGAAACTGGGAACACTTCCCATAACATCTGATGTACTCACTACATCATAAGAAGAATGGCATCTACGCTAATGTTAGTCTCTCTGTTTATTCCGAGGTTTACCGTAGTCTGCCAGATCTAGGCTAGGGATGCACCGATCCGATATTCAGATCGGGTATCGGTCTGATACTGCCATTTTTGCCGGATCGGGTATCGGCTGGACGGGACCGATCCAAATCCGATACTGTGCGTGTACTATTCTATAAAAGAAATGTTAATTTTATAGTATAGCATATATAGGCTATGCATTTATTTATATTATAAAAAGAAAGTATTATGAAAAGAAAGTTAAAACCTGCGTCACTTTTTAGTTTTCATCTTGAACACTGTTTGAGGATCGTGAGTGAACGTTATCATCTCTTCCTCTTTACAGAAGGAAATAAACATGAATGAAAATCAAAAAATATGTTAAAAGTTGCAGTAGCTTACTGAAATCTGTATCACGTCAGTTCAATCAGTGTTGCAAACAATGTCACGTATATGCCGCAGAAAAGCCATTCGTTGACCATAAACTTATAGTCAAAAACAAAACAAAATGGATTAGAAACTTAATTATGTAAGTATAAGTATTATAATATATAATAAAATGGACAAACTGGGTCCGTGTAATCAAACGCATTGTTTTCATTTTGTTCTGGAGGCTGAACTCGCGCTCTGCTGCCACACTGGAGCGCACTCACCACCAACTGAATAGGGGTGGGAATTACAGTTACAGGGAATTAAGCAACATCAGCCTCAGTAATCTGTCAAAATGACGGACAGGCTGCAGATTTTTTTCTGTCACTGCTAAAAAAAACTCCACCAATGACGGAAAATTTTCGGTTAATGCGACCTTTGAGATTATATATTATATAATAAAGTTTGTATTATATATTATAATATTTATTACATATTATATAATAAAGTAAACTTTATATAATAAAGTTTGACTGTGACGGTTGGCATGACAACCACGCCACCGCGGTCATGGAGTGTCACCGGCGGTAGTGTGATGTGTGTATATATATATATATATATATATATATATATATATATATATATATATATATATATATATATATATATATATATATATATATATATATATATATATATATACACACACACATACACACACACACACACACACTTTTTCCTAGAGCTGCTGTAAAGCCAAAATAATCTCTGTCCATTAATTTTCCTATTATCACTGTGAAGCTGCTTTTAAACAATCTGTATTGTAAAAAGCGCTATATAAATAAAGATGACTTGACAAGGTGGCAGTGCCAAACTTTTGGAACACAAAATTTGGTAACTAACAAGATTTAAAAACAGCTTTGCCTCCTATTAACCATTAATCTCATTGGATAACCATCAATTATCTACAATATAACGTCCCTATTTGAATTCCCCAAAAACAGTCAAGTTTATTTTTTAATTTCTGCAATTTAGACCCAAGTACAAACTGCAATTGCCAGATGTTCCCAGTGTTAGAATTTAACTTTTCCATTAAGAGGCCCATTGCAGTTGATTTCCAGTGGCATTTTTTTGTTACCTTCATAAGTGCCATGTTTATGATTACCTGTGTTAAATTTAACCAATTATTTAAATCAATCAGAATACTATATAGACCGTTACCAATAGAATTTTATCATTAACAAAAGCCATCTTTACACTGCAAAGGTGGAACAGAAGCTGCGTCTGAAATAGCATAAATGTTTATTTACACACTGTTTAATATTACTCATAAATTATAAAATTAACAGGAACTCATTACAGGGTCATTATTGTCATTAATCATTATCAGCATGATAATAAACTGTATATAAACAATAGATACAATAAACTGTATACAGAAATGGAGCAGAGAATGTGACAGATCATGAAGCTGTCCATAACTTGGGTCTAGCGTGAGTTTAAGCACTCACAAACACTCAAATCAGGGAAGCTGACTACACTGCGACATGAATCTCTTACACTGAATCTGCACTTTGTTGTTAATGATGGGAGAATTTGCAAGTTTCAGTCAGAATTCCATCAGAGTGTGGGCACTGAAGAAAACTCTTTGTTTTAGCGATGACTAATCTGAATGCCTCTGACTGGCCATCACATTCATAAGCTCAACAGAAATGTGTGTGATTGTTATAATGCTCAATGCTAGTGCTGCACAATCAACATGAAATCGTACTTAAAACTGATTTGGCTTAGTGCGATTATTTTTTTATGCACAGCTTGTCAATGAAGCATGGCTCTGTGATCAGTAGTAAATGCTGTTCCATCACAGTTGGATGGATTGAATGAATGTTAAGTATTGTAGTTTGTTTAACCAATATTTTCACTTAAACATATATTCCATTATAAAAAATGTTTTGAAACAATTTGACTTTTTCAAAACTTTCTGGATTTATTTATTTTTCCAAAACCTTTTCAGGCCTGGAAATTGCTATTTTAAAATTCCATGACTTTTCCAGGTTTTCGTGACCGTACAAACCTGACAAATGTCTCTATGATTTAAACTAGTTTAAAGCCAGAAGAAACCGCTGTCATTCTCAACAGCACTGACAAACACAAGAAACATTGTGCCATGAACAATCAATTTAGAAGGCTTATCAATCTACAAATCACAATCATTTACAATGGATTTACTGTAGTAATACTAACTGCACCCATGGTATTGTGGCAGAAATGTGGTATACTCATATTGAATTTTATTATATAATATTAAATGTATTACAAGGGGTAATGGAATGTAATTACAGTATTTTTTGTTGTTAGACTGTTAAACTGTTAAACTGTTGTTAACAGTTTTTGAATTTATTATTTTTTTTTTTAATAAATGTATTACAGGCTACTGTTTTTGTCTGTTTTTGTAGATTTTTGTATGCACAAGGAGTCTGACAACAGCAGGTATGATCCACACAGAGATCTGATCTCTGTGTGGATCTGATCTCCCCATCATCAAGTCCATCTGGGATTACATTAAGAAACCGAAAAAACAGACAGGTTTCTTCAAGCTTCTTGGAGACTTTACACAGCAGTTCTTCTGGATTTAGTCTGTCTCAGTTTGTTCTGTTTCTTCATGTAATCCCAGATGGACTTGATGATGGTGAGATCATATCTCCGTGTGGAGCTTCGCATTTTTAATATATAAGCCCACAGCATTCCAAACGACATAAATGATGCCTTCATAGAGCATTTGTAACATCAAGCAAAGCACGTGTTTCTCACAGGGCATATCCTGTGCAATGAAGCCTATGAATGTCCTTGTAATTCGCTTCAACCTTTCCAAACTTTATGAAAGATGATTTTATGGAAGCTTAAAATCGAATCTGAAATTCTTAGAATCGATCCAGAATCGTTGCAGAGAGAATCGCGATGCATCGATTTTTTTCTTCCACCCCTAATATATACACACAGTACTTAAATTTATTAGACCACCTGTCATAAGGAGAAAACATAAATATTTTAGGAATCTGTCAAAAACTTAAAACATTTTTATTATACTGATACCAATATTGCTACTACTGATATGTCTATTTTAGCTATTAATTATAGCCATTCAACATTATAGTATAACTTAAAGTCATCACTTTAATAATTTAATAGACTTATTTATTAAACTTAAAAATTTAACTTTTAATTTAAGTGAACTTTGAACAATCTTCATCTAAACCCATTATAATAAATGTCTCATTTAGCTGTGTTTTTAATATAGCAGGGCTCAACGCTAAGGATTTTTTCTACTGGCTGGGTAGGCCTGTTCAGATTTTTACTTGACCTGCCAAAATTTTCACTGGCCCCTCGACAAAAAAAAAAAAAAAGGTATTGTTTTAATTGTTTTTGACCCATGTAGCCTCGTAAACAGTGCTTTATAATTTTTGGTTAGGTCTAACAGAAAATATAGGTCATAGGTAGTAAATATACAGAAATTGAATATAGTAATCAAATGTAAAAACACTGCATTTGCACTGCATTTATACTTCATTGTATAAATTAAATATAGCTTATTAAAGCGACAAAAAGTTAATCAGTCAAGAGTGTGTTCGCAGAGAGCTGCTTCACAGTGTGCTAGTACCAAATTGAGTTCTCTCTTGCATTATCTCGCACTTGAATGGCTTAAAAGCACTTAAATGAATGAGAGCATGATCATATATTATCATGCTAGCCAAAGAATGCCAGGAACAAAACAATGCTGCGTTAATTGTATAAAAAAAAAAAAAAAAAATTGCATATTTGTTAATTTTGTTGCATGCAATAGTAAATTTCAGTGTACATTTCTGCGAATCTTTGATGTTTTTTTACTCACTGCGAGTTTAATATTCTTTCTTCCCCTTCCACTCCACGTTACCACGCCTTTTTCAAAGCTGGTGAGAACTAATCAGCGCTAAAATAGGGCATTCCATGACCCTTTAATTGGCTGACCACAAATTTTAAATTAAGTGAACTCAGGGAAAAAAAAAAAAAAAGACTCTTACCAGTTACTTTATGTATTCACCTTTTGAATTGCAATACTGTACTAAACAGATTTCCCTTGATTAACCAGTATATCAACGTAGGCCCACACTTAAAATTTGATTCAAAGCCTCTTACCCTTTTAGTTCATCAGCAATGCACATGCCAAACTGTTTGGTTCCCGTTTCCATAGATCTGCGTATCATAAGCCTGTATCGAGGCTCAAAAACATGCAGTGGGCAGGGAATAGTAGGAAATGCCATGGTGCAAACAAAGATGGGCACTTCCTGGTTCAAGCTGAAACAAGAAAAAAAGTGCAAGATGCACACATGAAAGAGACAATACCAATGTCCTGACAAGCAATGGAGAACACTTACAATATAGATAACAAATAGCTATGTGATGAATCATTAATTTTTCAGGGTATAACAAAGATAACAGCCTTTGAGAAGTGGTTAAAATCTAGGTATGTGTGTGTAGACATGGTACAGCAAAGGCCAGAAAAGTGTTAAAGGATTAGTTCACTTTCAAATGAAAATTAGCCAAAGCTTTACTCACCCTCAAGCCATCCTAGGTGTATATGACTTTCTTCTTTATGATTAATACAATCGGAGAAGTATGAATAAATATCCTGACGCATCAGAGCTTTATAATGGCAGTAAACAGGGTTTACAAGTATGAGCTGAAGAAAGTGCATCATCCACATCCACCCATTATAAACGTGTACTCCACACGGCTCCGGGGAGTTAATAAAGGCCTTCTGAAGTGAAGTGATGCGTTTGTGTAAAAAAAAAAAAAAAACATTTAACAAGTTATGAAGTAAAATATCTAGCTTCTGCTAGACTGCCTTCCGTATTTAATTTACGAAGAAAGCGTAAATCTCTTGCAGTTCAAAACGCTTGCGCTACATCCTACGCCTTCCCTATTCAACTTACAGAAAACGTGTAATTGACGCGATGCCAGTTTACACTTTCTTCATAACTTGAATTCAGAAGTCTGTATTCCTCCCGGAGCTGTGTGGAGTACACGTTTATAATGGATGGATGTGGATGGAAACACTTTCTTCAGCTCATACTCGTGACCCCTGTTCACTGCCATTATAAAGCTTGGATGCGTCAGGATATTTAGATGCATTTAGGATATAATTGTACTGATTTTTATTAGGGGTTCAAGCACGAAGTGCTGAAACCCTATTGTATTGGTAAGGATTTTTAGGGGTTCAAGCATGAACCATATGTTTTCTATTTTAAATTGCCTGACACTGTCATTTTGTGCCACCAGATGGCAGTAGAAGATCACTAATATAGTTCAAGCTTTCAAGGTGTCAAGGTTTTGTCATTTAAAATCCCTTTTAAACTATATGAATCCTCATAATGACATTACAAATCACAGTTTGTCAGGGTTTACTACTTTATTTGTTCATTTGACTTTTTTGCAATAATATAACATTACAATTAACATGGAAAACAAACTTTACACAAAGCAGACACTTAAAATAAAAGTGAGCCAATAAGAGGTCCTCTGCTGCCACCTGCTGTTTAAAATAGTAGTCATACTACTCACTAATATTGTTCTATAATATAGATTGTTCTAATATTTAGACTTAATAAAATCACTTTTTAAACATACTATCACTTTTTGTCAAAATTCATCACTACATTTCCATTAGAATATTAGTTGTAACAGTTGTGCCACATTATGAGTAAAATGAAACCTGGAAAGGATGTTTACTGAGATTTGCAGAAAACATCTTTACCCATCATGCATTTCAAATACTGAATCTACAAGAAAATGTGTTTGTGTTTATGTGTGTGTGTATAAGCATGCTTAGTGTTTGTCAAATTATCGTTTAAGCCTTTTCGTTCTCTGTGTATGTCTTAGCATATATCATAAGTTGTACATACTTGCTTAATAAAACGTATGCATGTGTGCTTAAAGGCCTTAAAGTGCTTGAACCCCGGTAAATGCTGCTTGCAGCTTTAATTATTAATATTTCTCTGATTGTGTTATATACAAGTCATATATACTCACCCTCAAGCCATCCTAGGTGTATATGTTCTTGTTTGTTTGTTTGTTTTGCTTTATGCAATGCTTTGGCAATAATGTACCCTAAATATGTCATGCCAATAAAGCAATATGAATTGAAATGAACTGAGTAAAGCTTCATTTGAAAGTGAACTAATCCTTTAAGAAAATCACTATATCCAAAGCCAACTTACTTTGACAATTCTTTCATCTCTTCTTCATGTACTTTTCGCCTTTCTGCTAACTCGTCACACAAGTAGCGCTGCAATACTTCTTCCATTAGAAAAGTTATGTTGTACGCTCTAGTGGCCAGATACTGCAGAAAAGAAAGATATGTGCACTTTGGATAAGTAAAGCATCTCCTCGATAACTAATCTCACTAAACTAACTGAAACAACATAAGGAATAATAAATAAAAAAAAGCAAAACATTGATACATTTATGCAGAACATGGGTGAGTACACTTCCTTGAGGAGAGGAAAAAAAAAATGTATAGTAAAATTATTATACGTTAAAACAATTTCATTATTCTCAAGTGTGTGATAACCAGAGTTATCGAGAACAAGCACTAATGGCTCATGAAGACAATGCAGACAATACAGTGATAAAACTGCCATGTGGTTTTTCTAATATAAGACTGTAGGTGACTCTTTATGGAAGTATTATTTTATGCATTATGTATTTAATTGGACAAACTTTGTATTTTAATATTTAAATTTAAATTTCTGGACCTGAAAAGTGGTGGTTAAATTGCCGTCTATGGAGGAGTAAAATATCGTAATTTGTGCTTCAAAGATGAACTTTGCGTTTGGGCTAAATTCCAAGCTCGGAGCCCTCGATTCCTTTGGACAGCACACCAAATACGCTTATTATTATTTGTAGGCCTAAGTGTGAACTCATGAAAACCACTGCCACAGATAATCAGACAATATTTATTTATTTGTTAAAGATTTATTTTTGGCATCTCATCATAGATTCAAATCTATAAATCAAAATGTATTGCATTTATAAGGAAAAAGTTCAGCACCTAAGGCTCTATCGCTATTGCCTCAATGGTGTAGTGTCTTTGGGTTGATTAGGACCGTTTGTGATTTGGTCTTAGTGACTCAGCCGTCCTCTTCACTACTCCTAACGTTTCACAGATTTAGGAGCTAGTTTTAACGCTAAAATGCTTTGTGAAATACCCCTAGGGCAAAAATTTAGGACTCCTAAAATTAGGACTGACACGCTCCTAAATTTTAAGAGTTTATACTACTTTTAGCCTTAAGATGTTTTGTGAATACAGCCCCTGGACTTATTATACTGGAACATTTTGAGCTGCAAATTATAACTTTGCACTCATTTGAAATTGACCTATGACATCCTATAACATGAAATATGTCTAAATTTAAATGATCTCATGGATGTGGCTGTTGTGGTTCATGGTCACATTGGCACCATCTGGCTGCAGTGAATTTGGCATATTTAAACGACTTTGACTTAATCCTTTTACATTTACCCAATTTAAGTTCATATTGCCCGCCATGCACAATTGCCCTAAAGCCACCAGGCTAATAAATTGTGAACAGATATAGAAAATCTCGAACGGTGTTGCCATGGCGAGGGATTAAAGTAAGGACAAAAAAAGATAAGCAAAGTGTCTCATATCTTGCAAAATCATTCTTTGATTTAAATTGAACGTTTGGTAATTGAATGTGGATGAATTTAAAATGAATGCACTATATTTCACATCAATATACACTGCTCAAAAAAATAAAAGGAACACTTTAATCAGAGAATATCATCAAGTCAGTTAAACTACTGGGATATTGATCTGGTCAGTTAATTAGTTAATTAGGTTGTTAATCAGTTTCAGTTGCTTTGGTGTAATGAAATTAACAACAGGTGCACTAGATGGGCAACAATGAGACGACCCCCAAAACAGGAACGGTTATATAGTGGAGGCCATTGACATTTTTTCCCTACTCATCTTTTCTGACTGTTTTCACTAGTTTTGCATTTGGCTAGTGTCACTACTGGTAGCATGAGGTGATACCTGGACCCTACAGACGTTGCACAGGCAGTCCAACTCCTCCAGGATGGCACATCAATACATGCAATTGCCAGAAGGTTTGCTGTGTCTCCCAGCACAGTCTCAAGAGCATGGAGGAGATTCCAGGAGACAGGCAGTTACTCTAGGAGAGCTGGACAGGGTCGTAGAAGGTTCTTAACCCATAAGTAGGACCGGTATCTGCTCCTTTGTGCAAGGAGGAACAGGATGAGCACTGCCAGAGCCCTACAAAATGACCTCCAGCAGGCCACTGGTGTGAATGTCTCTGACCAAACAATCAGAAACAGACTTCATGAGGGTTGCCTGAGGGCCCGACATCCTTTAGTGGGCCCTGTGCTCACTGCCCAGTACCCTGAAGCTTGATTGGCATTTATCGGGATGAAATCCTTGGACCCATTGTCA
This sequence comes from Elopichthys bambusa, assembly GCA_037101425.1. Lineage (NCBI taxonomy): Eukaryota > Metazoa > Chordata > Actinopteri > Cypriniformes > Xenocyprididae > Elopichthys > Elopichthys bambusa. Next base: position 19,407,348 of record CM074436.1, read on the forward strand.
GACCCTATGCTGGTGCAGTGGGTTCTGGGTTCCTCCAGGTGGACAATGCCCAGCCTCATGTGGCAAGAGGCAGGCAGTTCCTGGAGGATGAAGGAATTGATACCATTGAATGACCTCCACGCTCTCCTGACCTAAATCCATTAGAATCTATTAGGTCCATCTGATGCCGCCAGGTTGCACCTCAGACTGTCCAGGAGCTCAGTAATGCCCTAGTCCAGATCTGGGAGGAAATATACCAGGACACCATCCATTGTCTAATTAGGAGTACTAGCACATACAAACTACAGAGTACCAAGGAAACAAATATATACAGATAAAAATGGAATGCATAAGAAATTAAAATAACAATAAAAGCAGAAAATACTCCTATCTGGATGGAAGAGTCAGGGAGTTTCAGTCAGAATATTTGTCAGGTAGCTGTGCGTTTAAACAGTACCTTTGCAGACATATCTTCCTGGAACCACCAGGGCTAACTCAACTTTGTTATCCATCAGAGCGGATCTAAATGGATCTATCCATCAGAGCGGATCTGAATGGATCTTCCTTGTGGCAGAGGGATAACTGTAAAAAATATTTATATTTGTCAGGTAGGGGTGCGTTTAAATAGTACCCTTGCAGACAAATATTCCTGGACTAACTCCGTCCAAAGACTTACTTCCTAATTCTCCCAGCTCCTCCAACCAGACAGCAAGATTTAAAATGCATTAAAACAGTCAGAAATAAAAAGATGCAGCATAAGAGATTGATATAAAATACATTAAAAATAAAATAAAAACAAGAAAAAGTAGTAAAATAATAAAGAGGTGATACATATAAAATTAAGTGCAATCATTTTGGACATAGCACAGTGCTCAATTAGTAAATGCACAGCTAAACAGATGTGTTTTGAGTCTGGATTTGAATCTGACTACTGTTGGAGCACATTGTGATCTCTTCAGGAAGCTGGTTTCAGCTGTGGCTGGCATAATAGCTAAAAGCGGACTTGTTTTGAATGAACCCTTGGTATTTCTAAGTGATTCAATCCTGATGATCTTCGTGATCTGTTAGGTTTATATTCTATGAGCATATCTGCAATGTATTGAGGTCCTTGTTTATAAACAAATAACCGTATTTTAAAATCAATTCGGAATGCAACTGGAAGCCAGTGCAAGGACCTGAGGACTGGTGTGATATGTTCATATTTTCTGGTTCTGCTCAGAATTCTGGCAGCAGCGTTCTGTATGAGCTGCAGCTGTCTTTTGATATTTTTGGGAAGGCCAGAGAGGAGTCCATTACAATAATCCACCTGCTGGTGATTAAAAAGCATGAACAAGTTTCTCTAAGTCTTGACTGGAAACAAAGCATCTAATTCTTGCAATATTTTTGAGTTGATAGTATGGTGATTTAGTTATTGCCTTTTACATGACAACTGAAACTAAGGTCTGACTCCAAAATAAGATTCCTGACTTGATTTTTAGTTGTTTGACCCCTAGAGTGAAGGTATGCGTTCACTTTGAGAACTTCTTTGTTTCCAAATGCAATGACTTCAGTTTTGTCTTTGATAAAATTAAAAATTGGATGTGCCAAAACTTTCTTCAGTTAAACAATGCATTGGCACAGGGTGTAAATGGGGCTGTAGTCATTAGGTGATAGGGCTAAGTAAATATGGGTGTCATCTGCATAGCTGTATATCATTATCTCATTATTTAATAATAATTATAATAACAATAATAATACGTTTTATTTATATAGCGCTTTACAATGTACATTTAACAAGGAAGTGATAATACAAGTAGATGACAAAATAGTTAGAAGATACAGTAGGAACATTATATGGACAGGGCAGCATGTAGAAGAATAGAATCAAGCACAACAAAATACAAAACAGAACTTAAGAGACAACATAACATTCAGAGAATTATTAGTTAAATGATTAATAAATCAATCCATCAATTCAGAGACATAACATTCAGAAAAGTTTTGAGTAATGATTTAAATTCAGAAATATTATCAGCACAACAGAGTGAGCAGGGGATAGAATTCCAGAGTTTTGGAGCAACAACACTGAATGATCTGCCCCCTATTGCAGAGAGGCGATGCCAAAGGACAACGAGAAGGCCAGAGTCAGAGGAATGTAGTGAGCGAGTCGGGGGGTGTAGGGGACGAGCATGTTACAAAGATAAGGGGGAGCCAAGCCATGCAAAGATTTAAAAGCGAGCAGGAGAATTTTGAATTTAATACAGTAAGCAACTGGAAGACAGTAAAGATCATACAAAATTGGGGTGATATGAGCAGAACGCTTGGTATGGGCAAGTATTCTAGCAGCAGAGCTTTGAATGTATTGTAATCTGGAAATGGAGCTGGCAGGTAGACCAATGAAAAGGGCATTACAGTAAGTGTGGCAAATACAAATGCCTGATGTAGTCCTCCAATATTTATATACTTAAATGCATATTGCCTACCGTGCTCTGTGGCAGCTTTAATTTTAAATGTTCTCATAAATGTAGCTGTTGTGGTTCACGGTCATAGTGGCACCAGCTGGCTGCAGTAAATGTGGCGTATTCAAACGACTTTGACATCGTTCTTTTACATTTACCCAGTTTAAATTCATATTGCCCGCTGTGCGCAGTTGCCCTAAAACGTGGCGGCACTGGGCTTGGGCCCGTCATCGCTGCTTGCAGCTATATTTAGGGCGCACACACCAAACGGTGAGAGGACTGTTTATGGGCGGGGCATGGCCGTCATGGAGACAATGAAAATATCTGAAGACTGTTATGAAAATGAATGTTAAAAATAAAAATATGACAAGAAAACCTGTCTATGAAAACATGAACACGTGATTCGAACACTTAGATTATGATTATGATGCAGCAATGTTATTAAGAAGCATTTAAAAGGAATAGCTGCTCGAGGTGACTTTATGCCAGTAAACTGAAGCCCATTCTATGACATCCTATGATATTAATCAGATAACTCAGATACATAACAAACATAACATTACAACTTGTATGTGCACAAAAGGATGCAAATGCCAGTGAACTTTAAGTTACGTGCTATAGCGAGAGTGAGAGAGAGTGAGATCCCGCCATGATGCGCTTTTTTTATGACAGCGCAGTAAACACGGGCAACGACAGAATTTACAATAGATTTCTATAAAGTTCTCATAATAATGCTATGTTTGTCAGATTTGTGCTTTATTTTCATCTACATTATTAAGTGATTCCATTCCATAAATTCACGTTTTCGAAGCCATATGAATTAGCATATGCCATTGAACAAATATGACGAAAAAAAATAAAAATAAATAATTCGGGCATTTTATTTGAGCATGAAACTAAACACTGATATGCAGCACATTTAGCATGTTAATAAATGTTGATATCCCAACGCACCCTGTATTAGATTAATTAGAGGTAGCTATTACAACTTTCATCTGCAAAAAGTTTGCAAATGCAAACGTGAGCTTGACTGAAAGTGTAACTCTTAATGCGCTTTAAAAAGAAAGCCAATGAAACGAAAGCACAACAAATTCACATTCTATTAGGCTACATTAGTGTCACTATTGTAATTTTTTATTTATTCTAATATTTCAGCAATATTTTGGATTCAATATGCACTTTCTGATCAACCAAAATATTATTTTACAGATGATCATAGGTGCTGATGACGTTTCTGCCGGTGGGTGCCCTCTCTCCATGAGAAAAAGCACGTTGAGATTCGTGACAGGACAAAGTTTGAGCGCGTCCAGTGCAAGAGTCAAAGAAATCCATGTCCGAGCAGAGAGATTTGTGCTCATGAATTACATCGATGCGCTCTCGACACTAACAAAATAGAAACTGCCTCAAATGGACTATAAAAATGAAAAGAAAGTAGTGTCTGAAGGCTTCAATCGGTTTTTATTGCTTGAAATGAAATGAGAATATCTTGTGTTTTTCCATGGGTGCTCGCGCCTATGCTGATGATTATTGTTAAATTAATCATGAATATAATTTAAAGGATATTTTCAGCACAAGTTGAAAGCTTGGCACTGCGCAGCTTGCACTGAACTGTATTTTCATCTATCTTGTCAAAGTGAAGTCAGACATTCTCTCTCACGTCTTTTGACGGATGCTGTGGCAGTCTAAACAATCAAGAGCTCAGGGCGCCATCCAAAGTCAATCAGGAGAAGAAAAAAACAAAAACAAACAAAAAAAACCCCCGAAAACATTTTGATCATAATTTACATGATCGATCGTCGCTGTCACGGTCGAGTACTCGATCGCTGTTGCACATCCCTACTTGGTACACATATAGACCTCATCGGGCCTAACAACTTTCATACTCTAAGTTATATGCCAGCTCGACAGGAAGTCAGTTATTATGGGTTGTTTGAAAAACGCATGCTCTGGAATTTTATATACTCCTCCCAGGTGATTAATCCGATCACCACCAAACTCGGTCAGCACAAAGACAAGACCAATGTCAAATCAAAAATCCGCTCGCAATTTAGCAATCTCAAACAGTTTGGCGGTGGCGAGGCAACTGTTATGGCGAGAAAAGGGAAACAAAGTGTGTTATAACTTCTGCATACATTGATTGATTTTTAGGAATCTTAAAAATCCCCATCCTTTATCTAAACGAGTTCTGCTGTGCACTAAATCACTCACAAATCTTATGATAATTCGATAATCTCCATTCAGTTTTCACACAATATTAGTTGTTTTCATGCCATGCATAACATTGGACCATTTCATACTTTTCATCTTCAGATAGATCTTTCTTCCTCCCTATATTGTATGAGAACTGTGACTTGCTTAATAATGTGGAACAACAAGTAGGGTTTCCATAGACCTGGCAAATTATTTCGTCTGAGATTGATACCAGTTATCTAAAAAGACATGGATAAATAAACAAAAACATTTTCTTAGAAAAACTAAAATCTGAAAGTTTATTCTACTGAAATCTTACTGATGTCACTTGCATAATAATTTGGAACGCGGACTAATTTCTGTCACAGTATAGATTTTATTCTTATTGTTTCTAACTGGTCAGTCTCCAACTGATTTTTAAATCTCACTCTGCCTGTGTGTGTCATAGGCGGAGTGCGTGTAAGGCTGGGGAAGGCCATGGGTCAAAAATTAACGGAGGCTTGGCCAAAAATGCAGTATCTAGTAATAAAGTGAAAATGAAAATTAAACGAAGTGTCGATCACGGCATTTAATATAGATGCTCATGTAGCGTTGCGCACTATAACCAATCACACACGATTGGTTATAAACTGATAGGACAGATTTGGTGATTGTGCTCTTGAGAGCGTCAAAACTAATATAAACAGGTTTTTCTATTTATAATCATTTTTTTGCAGCATTGAGCAATGTAGCCAATCACAAACATAGCTGATGATTTCTTGAACACATGAGTTTTTGTCCAGTGCTGATATCTGCACACTCAAATCCTCTCGTCATAATTTAACTTTTAACAAAAAAGTATAGTTATTATGTAGGCCAAATAAGATATATTTATTGTATAGTCAGCTTAATCGATTAGCAGAACTTTGTGATTATAAAGGGAGTGCTTTTATGCACGCTTTCTAGGCAATATAGGCCTAATTAATTCAGAATTTGAAGATAACGTATTTTTTTGCGTTTATGCTGGGATGCCAAGTCAAGTCAAGTCAACTTTATTTATATAGCGCTTTTTACAATGTAGATTGTGTCAAAGCAGCTTTACAGTGATAACTGGTACATTATTTTGGCTGCACAGCAGCTCTTAAGGAATAGTGTCAATGCAGGTAGATCAAAGCACTGTGGAATATCAAATATCAATTGTCAAGTGTCACCAACTAAGCAAGCCAAAGGCGACAGCGGCAAGGAACCCAAACTCCAACAGGTGACATAAGGTGGCAAACAGGTGTTAAAATGGAGAAAAAACCTTAGTCGGGGGGCCAGTTTTCCTCTGGCAAAAAGTGCTTTGTTACGACTCAGGTTGCTATCATAAGTCAGATAGGATCGCAACATTCAAAGTATTTAATTCAGTTCCATCCAGTTAAGGATCGTATTCATCACACCGGTATGGACGGTTGTTGAGGAGATGCGCCACTGGTTGTCATGTTGATAATATCATAATATAATTTGACAGTGGTAGTAGTGAGTAGCCATGTATGGTTTTACCTGTGGTTACCTAGTGTCAGTGAGAATATTTTCATTTAAGCCTATATTAATTATAGATAAAATAATTCTTACCAATAAGAACCCCCACAATTTTTAAAGATGGATCGATACCAACGGATCCAATTTCATATATATTTATTTCGTGATGTTTGCAAATTGTCTTCCTGAATGTTTAGTTAGCATGTTGCTAATGTACTGTTAAACATGGCTAAATTACCATTGTTAAAGTTACCCCCACCCCCCCACCAGAAGCTGGTACCCGGGCGTGGCAGGAGGGCTCAACAGCGCCCTCTTGAATATTTTTGATTTCTCGAATGGTTTGGCCGTGGCGAGGCAACAAATTTATGGCGAGAAAAGGGAAACAAGAAATGTGTTATAACGTCTGCATACACTAATTGATTTTTATGAAACTTCAGCTGTATGTTCGTTGTAGGAGCAGCCCGATCACATGGATGTGACTATTGAGAGTCAAAGTTATAGCGCCACCAACTGGCAGCAGGAAGTGTGTCACTTTCAAAATGCTTTGATCATCCTCTTACTTTTACCCGATTTGCTTCAAACTTCATCAGAATAATGTCAAAACATGGCAGATGTAGACCTGTGAATGTATGTGTGATTACCAGTCGTCACCAAACTTGGTCAGCATGAAGTCAAGACATTGAAGATGCTAAATTGTGAGCGGATTTTTGATATCTCGAACATGATGTGTTCTGAGGGAACAATCTCTACAGTGTTACACAGCTCATCCCAAAGGTGTACAATGGGGTTGAGGTCAGGGCTCGAGGTCAGGGCTCTGTACAGGGCAGTCAAATTCTTCCACACCAAACTCATCCAACCATGTCTTTATGGACTTGCTGGAATAGAAAAGGGCCTTCCCCAAAGTTGGAAGCATAGCATTATCCAAAATTTCTTGGTATGCTGAAGCATTACGATTTTCCATCACTGTAAGTAAGGGGCCTAGCCCAACCCCAGAAAAACAGCCCCATACCACTATCCCTCCTCCACCAAACTTTATAGTTGGCACAATGCAGCTCTGCTTAACCCAGACTCACCCATCAGACTGCCAAACAGAGAAACATGATTAGTCAGTCCACAGAACAGGTTTCCACTGCTCAGAGTGGCAGTGTGCTTTTCACCACTCCATCTGATGCTTGGCATTGTACTTACTGTTGTAAGGCTTGCATGCAGCTGCTCAGCCATGGAAACTCATTCCATGAAGCTCCCGTCGCACAGTTTTTGTGCTGATATTAATGCCAGTGGAAGTTTGGAACTCTTTATCTATAGAATCAGCAGAGTTTTCACTCTGTGACCCCACTCTGTGACTTTACATGGTCTTCCACTTTGTGGCTGAGTTGCTGCTGTTTCTAAAAGTTTACACTTTCCAATAATACCACTTTTAGTAGACAGTGGAATATATAGCGAGGATGAAATTTCACGAACTGAATTATTGCAAAGGTGGCATCCTATCACAGTACCACGCTGGAATTCACTGAGCTCTTCAGAATGACTTCTTTTTAAAAAAAAATGTTTGCAGACTGGGCAACTGCAGATGGGCCAACTGCCTAGAAGACTGACAGGGAAGAGGAAAAATTGTTGAATAAAGTTGTTATTTTTGTTTTGTTTTTGCACACAAAATGTATTCTCGTCACTTCATAACATTAAGGTTGAATCACTGTAGTCATGTTGACTATTTTAACAATGTCTTTACTACTTCTCTGGACCTTGAAAGTGGTAATTTCATTGCTTTCTATTAGAGATTAAAAAAATATATATTTTCAAAAATATCTTAATTTGTGTTCCGAAGATGAACAAAGAGATTGTGGGCTTGGAACGACATGAGGGGCGAGTACTTAATGACAGAAATTTTATTTTTGGGTGAACAGACCCTTTAAGATCTGTTTTGTGTGTAAACAGTGTGATTACGTCGACACGTCATTCCAGCCCTAAATAAAACGTATGTATATACCCAGTTTTCTAAAGCCCAAAGTATACTTTACTCGTGTATACTTACACACGCGCGCGCATACGCGTGATGCGAATTGTGTCATCAGAAGAGTAAGCATGTAACTGTACGTGCACCACCAGATTTTTGTAACCACGTGTACTTTGTACACACAGATTGCACATGCACATAACATTTTTTTTGCAATAATTAGTTTACCCACAAGGTGGCTACCGTGCCCTGGGGGCGTCGATTCACAAGGTAGTCAAAGAAAAACTGCATAAACAGAACAGACTGGAGCACATGCGTGGCAGTCATGTTTTTGAGTCATATTAGAGGATATGTTAGTATGTCCACCAAAAATTATCAATACCAATTTTTAACTTAAGGATTTTCAGTCTCAGCTAAGGATTTTTCAGTATTCATGGGCCTATTTACACCTGGTCACTTCATGTTTTCTCTGATCATGAAAAGACCAAGTGTAAATGCCCTCCAAAACGCTTTAGAGACTGATTTAAATCCAATCAGTCAAACCACTTCAGGAGGTTGTTTGAGACGCATTTCAGATTAAACTGGACAAGTGTACATTTATCTGATTGTTGAAGCCATGCAAGTAAAATTTACTCCTTCCAAAATGGTAAGAAAAAAAACAAAAAACTTGAGAGCATGTTATACTGGCTCCCAGTAACCAGATATGACCGTGCTACCACAAAACACAGATATGGCCCATCAGAGATGAACAGTTGAGCATATTTCTTTCTTCTGCATGCAAACTGCCGTAAATGAAATTCAATGTTCGGCATCACATCCTGAAAATTTAACACAGTCGTTTTCATTAAAATATTCTCCCCCAGCACTGACGCAGCCCTCTCCTTTTGCAGTCTTTGATCTTGAAAAAAGCGGATGATAAATAAACTGCAGCACATATCTGTTGCTTTTGGTGACGTGAACTTTGTGGAGACACATTGTGTGGCCAACTGTAAATTAAACCGTTTTAACAAATCGGATAGATAGCTATCTGATCAGTAAAAACGCATTAAGTGACAAGTGTAAATAGACCCCATATTTACCTCAGAGAGGTTCTCCTTGCACAGGGGACAGTTAGGGTTGTGGTCCAAGCAGCGCTCCAAACACTTGAGGCAGAAAGTGTGTCCACAGGGTGTGGTGACAGGCTCATAAAACAGTCTGCAATAATATATAAGTGAGGAGGTTTTAGATATATACAAAGTTGAGCATTATTTTCAAAGAGAGATTTTCATTTACCTCATGCAGAGAGAACATTCAAAGTCTGCACTGTCCAAAAGCTGTGATGGAACTTGTCTTTCCCGAGAAAAAGTAGTGAGAGTTTCGGATGAAGTTGCCTTGTCTGGGAATGAAGCAAGTGGAGAAAAACAGAAAAAACACAGATCTTAGCAAAGTACAAAATTTTTGTTTAAAGTAACTGTCAATTTTTTCAGCTGAATTATTCATGGCTTTAAAACCCATACTTTCTTTGAGCTGTTTGCTGGGTGGCTCAAAGTCCTTAGCATCTTCTGTCCATTTCCTTTTTTGGACAGGTGGAACAAAAAGCGAAGAGAGGCCAACAGTTTTTATGTTTTCAGATCTTTTTAAAATAGAAGTTCTCTCATCTTTGAAATTGCTGCAACTGAGTGTTGGTTCCTAACACAAAGAAAAAAATGGTTTTAGCATTGATAATGCAGTTGGTCCTTTTCTATGATTCTAAAAATTAGCAAAATTAGTTTTATTAACATTCAGTGTGATATCTTCATTGCAGCAAATTGTTGAACTCAATTGTATCTGTGAACAAATATGCAGTAACCTTGGAGGAGCCTGCTTTGGCTCCATCTCTAGGAAGAGAGGAGTGAAGAGAACTGAGGAGGGATGAGGGTTTGATACGAGGGGAGGGGCCAGCTGGAAGGGGTTGCAGGAACGTAGCCAGACCCTCATTCACAAAGACTGATGAGAACATGTGACTCAGGATCTGTAGATACACAGACACATTTTTACAACAGTGATGTTGGCATGGACATGCAAAACATCACATTGCAGTCACCTAAAACTGATCACTTCATAAATTAAGGAAACTAAGGGCTTAAGTAGGGCTGCACGATTAATCGTTTTTAAACCGAAATTGCGATTTTCAAATGATGTGATTTTTAAATCACAAAGGCTTTGATTATTTCTTTAAACAACAGACTGTTTGCCTTCTGAACGCATTACATTGACACAGAGTTGAAACAATAGGAGGCATTTTAACACACTGCAAGTGCTGAGGTAATAAGCCAAGAACGTGAATCGGAAAAGATGAGGGCTAGCAGTTCATCTCCGCAACAAAGTTTGCCTGTAGAAGTCCTGCCGATGACTTTGTACCTAAAAAATAAAAAGGGATAATGTGCTTAAAGGTCCAGTGTACTTAAAAAAAAGACAAGTACTTAGTAAAAACCTGTTGAAATATAGCTGCGAGCAGCAATTATCGGGGTTCAAGCACTTTAAAGCTTTTAAGCACATGCGTAAAAAGATATAATGTTTTAATTAGCAAGCCTGTAACCATCCTGATCATAGATGGAAAAGACTATTATAGCCAATACAGGGAATTTACCATAGGATATTTATGGTTTATAAAGCTTTTAAACCGTTATCGAAGTTGAGCCAAAAACCTAGGACTAGTTCGTCAAAGTTGATTTTTGAAATAATCTCCAATATTTAAATGAACGATTAGATGGACAGTGGCGGTCCTAGAGGCAAAGTTGCTCAGAATGAGGAGTTCTACCATGTGAAACGAATGTTGTGGGTGTGCACGAAAAACACGATGCTTTACGCACGTGAAAAAGGCGCTCCCTGGTGGACGATTTCTTTCGAATTTCTCACAGGCTTCTAGGGCCGTGAGTCAAAACAGGCCCAGCGAGTTTCGTTCCGGTCGGTCTCTGTTAATCTTGTCTGGAAGCTGCTCAAATGTCAGTGGCCGACGGTAGACATGTTTTTAGAGATGCCTCAATGTCGTCATAGACAGTCAAGGCCCCTCGGAGGAAGACACTGCACACCAATTTTCAAGTCGATCGGACTAACAGTAAATACTCGTAAATATTCGTAAATAATCTAAAATTATTATTCACGTCGGCACTAATGATGTTCGACTTCGCCAGTCGGAGATCACTAAAATTAACATTAAAGAGATGTGTGAACTCGCAAGTACAATGTCAGGAGAAGTAATTTGCTCTGGTCCCCTTCCTGTTCGTCGGAGTGATGAGATAGTTAGCAGATTGTCATCACTCAATGGCTGGCTGTCTAAGTGGTGTCCGCAAAATAATATAGGTTTCATAGACAATTGGAAAAGTTTTTGGGGCAGACCTGAACTGTTAAAAAGAGATGGTATTCATCCCTCTCGGGATGGTGCTGCTCTTCTCTCTAGTAATATGGCACTTAGTCTTAGAGCTGAAACATGACAAACTGGGGCCCAGGTCAGGAAGCAGACAGACCGGCTAAACCGACCGTCTGCTAGCTGCCTCACGTTACAGAAGTCAGATAATTCCCAACACATAGAAACTCTTACACCTAGATATTATCACATAGAGACTGTGTCTGTACCCCGAATTAGTAACAACAAAAAACTTCCAAACCCATTTAATGGTAAAAATTTAATTGATGTTCAACAAATAAAATTGTTAAATATTAGATCCCTTTCTTCAAAATCACTTATTGTAAATAATATTATCACAGACAATAATCTAGATGTGCTGTGTTTGACAGAAACTTGGCTAAAACTATTACTTTAAATGAGTCTAGCCCTCAAGGTTATGATTATCGACACAATCCTCGTCAGAAAGGCAAAGGGGGAGGTGTTGCTGTAATTTATAGTAATATTTACAGTATTAGTCAAAAGTCTCAAATATAATCCCTTTAAAGCGATGTTACTTTACGTAACATTATGTAAGCTGACATTTGTGTTGGCTACTGTATACAGGCCACCAGGACACCATACAGACTTTATCAAAGAATTTGCTGATTTTCTATCGGAGTTAGTACTAGCTGCAGATAAAGTCCTTGTTGTTGGTGACTTTAATATCCATGTAGATAATGAAAGACTCATTGGGATTGGCATTTGCAGATATTCTAAACTCTATTGTGTTAGACAACACGTGTCAGGACCCACTCATTGTCGTGACCATACCTTAGATCTAATATTGCCGTATGGAATTGATATTGATGCCGTTGAAATTCTGCAGCAGAGTGACGACATCTCGGATCATTATCTAGTCTCGTGTATACTACATTTAGTCAAAACAGCTAAACTGCCTCCCTGCCATAAAATTGGTAGAACCATCACTTCTACCACTAAAGAACGCTTTATAAATAATCTTCCTGATCAGTTTCATCGCCTTAGCATACCAGACAGCTTAGAAAACCTCAATGTTGCAAAAGAAACTATTGCCTCTGTCCTTTCCAGCACATTAGACTCAGTTGCTCCTTTGCGTTTAAAAAAGATTAAGGAAATTAATCCAACGCCATGGTACAATGAGCACACTTGGGCCCTAAAGGTAGCAGCCAGAAAAATGGAGCACAGCTGGAAGAAAACAAAGCTAGAAGTATTTCGCATTTCGTGGAGAGAGGGAATGATTGAGTACAGAAAGGCCTTAAAATCTGCTAGATCTGCCTATTTTTCAAAACTTTTAGAAGAAAATAAATAAAACCCTAGGTTTTATTAACACATACAGATACAGTGGCTAAATTAACAAGAAATAAAGCTTCAACTTCTGATGTTTCCAAAGAGCACAGCAGTAATGACTTTATGAACTTCTTTACTTGCAAGATTGATATTAGAAAAAAATATATAACCATGCAACCGTCTACTACAGTATTGCGTCAGACAGTGCATTGTAGTGCATTTACTGCTTTAAGAGAGGAAGAATTGTCTAAACTTGTTAAATCGTCAAAATCAACAACATGTATGTTAGACCCTATACCGACTAAGCTATTGAAAGAGATGCTTCCAGAGGTCATAGATCCTCTTCTTAATATTGTAAATTCATCTTTATCACTAGGATACGTACCAAAAACTTTTAAGCTGGCTATTATTAAACCTCTTATTAAAAAAACCACAACTTGATCCTGGAGAATTAGTCAATTACAGGCCGATCTCAAATCTCACTTTTCTGTCAAAAATACTTGAAAAGGCAGTATCATCACAACTATGTTCCTTTTTAGAAAGAAATAGTATCTATGAGGATTTCCAGTCAGGATTTAGACCGTACCATAGTACTGAGACTGCTCTCATCAGAGTTACTAATGATTTGCTCTTATCATCAGATCGGGGTTGTATCTCTCTATTAGTGTTACTGGATCTTAGTGCTGCATTTGACACTATCGATCACAATATTCTTTTAAATAGACTCGAAAATTATGTTGGCATTAGTGGAATTGCATTGTCATGGTTCAAATCATACTTATCTGACCGTTATCAGTTTGTAGTAGTAAATGAAGAGTGGTCATATCGATCACAAGTTGAATATGGAGTACCGCAAGGCCCAGTACAAGGACCATTGCTTTTCACTCTGTACATGCTACCCTTGGGAGATATCATTAGGAAGCATGGCGTTAGTTTTCACTGTTACGCTGATGATACTCAGCTCTATATTTCTTTGCGCCCTGAGGAAACTTACCAATTCACAAAATTAACGGAATGCATAGCTGATATAAAAAATTGGATGACCAGTAATTTCCTACTACTAAATTCAGAAAAAACAGATATTCTAATTTTTGGACCAAAAACGTCCTCACGTAATAACCTAGAATATTGTCTAACACTTGATGGCTGCTCTGTTAAGTCTTCGTCATCAGTTAGGAACCTGGGTGTGCTCTTTGATACCAATCTTTCATTTGAAGACCATGTTTCAAGCATCTGTAAAACCGCATTCTTCCATCTTAAAAATATATCTAAATTACGACATATGCTCTCGATGACAAATGCGGAACAGTTAGTTCATGCGTTCATGACCTCAAGGCTAGATTACTGTAACGCTCTACTGGGTGGTTGTTCTGCTCGCCTGATAAATAAACTACAGCTCGTACAAAACGCAGCAGCTATAGTTCTTACTAGAACTAGGAAGTATGACCATATTAGCCCAGTTCTGTCAACACTGCATTGGCTTCCTGTTAAACATCGTATAGATTTTAAAATCTTGCTAATTACTTACAAAGCACTAAATGGTTTAGCTCCCCAGTACCTGAGCGAGCTATTAATGCATTATAGTCCTTCGCGTCTATTGCGATCTCAGAATTCAGGCCAGTTGATAATACCTAGAATATCAAAATCAACTGCAGGCGGTAGATCCTTCTCCTATTTGGCACCTAAACTCTGGAACAATCTTCCTAGCATTGTTCGGAAAGCAGACACACTCTGTCAGTTTAAATCTAAACTAAAAACACATCTGTTTAACCTGGCATACACAACACATTATCAATTTATTTTTTCAAATCCATTAAAGGATTATTAGGCTGCATAAATTAGGTCAGCCGGAACCGGGAACACTTCCTATAACACCGGATGTACTCGTTACATCAGAAGAAGAATGGCATCTACACTAATATTAGTCTTTCTGTTTATCCCGAGGTTTACCGTAGTCAACCGGATCTGGGCCGCATCCAGGTGAGACCAAGGACCTGCGCCTTGACACGACCACAACGCAGCCCTGAAGTATCAGCAGAGATTGAGTCAACTACATCATCCACTGTGAAGGCCTCATCAACATGACAACCAGTGGCGCATCTCCTCAACAACCGTCCATACTGGTGTGATGAATACGATCCTCAGCTAGATGGAACTGAATTAAATACTTTGAATGTTGCGATCGTATCTGACTTATGATAGCAACCTGAGTCGTAACAAAGCACTGTTTGCCAGAGGAGAACTGGCCCCCCGACTAAGCCTGGTTTCTCCCAAGGTTTTTTCTCCATTTTAACACCTGTTTGCCACCTGATGTCACCTGTTGGAGTTTGGGTTCCTTGCCGCTGTCGCCTTTGGCTTGCTTAGTTGGGGACACTTGACAATTGATATTTGATATTCAACAGTGCTTTGATCTGCCTGCATTGACACTATTCTTTAAGAGCTGCTGTGCAGCCAAAATAATGTACCAGTTATCAATGTAAAGCTGCTTTGACACAATCTACATTGTAAAAAGCGCTATATAAATAAAGGTGACTTGACTTGAACAGTGAAGTAGCTATAGCCGTTTTTGTTCCTGTTATAGCACCACCAAGTGGCCAGTTGCCGCATCCTTTTTCACATGACCACAGAATGGGCTCTTACATAGGTGTGCTGAGTTTAGTGAAAATATCCTATTCCACTCACAATTTTAGTAAAAGTGGCTCCACCCACTTCAAAGGTTTTGGCAGCCCTTGAATTGGAATTTCAGCTTTTTTTTTTTTTTTTGATAACTATTGACAGTCAGACTAGTTCGCAAAAGTAGGTTTTTCAAAAAAAAATCCAAAATACCTGAACATTTCTCTCCAGAGCGACGAGCAAATCAAAGGCATGCATCTTGTTCGCCTTGAGCCAAGGATTCTAAATGACTTGACACTTGAACCTAGGCCTAACGGTTCAGGTGTTATGAGCCATTTCATAGTTTTGACCACTGCAGCACCCCTGTCAGGCCAAGCTTTGGTGACATTGTAGATGGTGTGAGTACTACCAGCCCTTAAAGTTTCAAGTCTCTACGACTTACGGTGTGGTCTGACTGATCACTTTTAGGGGAGAATGCTGATCCTTGGAAAATTTAACAACTGCAATAGGGTTTCAGCGCTACGAGCTTGAACTCCTAATAACTGTGTCAACCTTGTGAGGCAACACAACCAACCTGTATCAACACCTGCAGAAGCATTACAGACAATTCTATGAATCCATGGCTAAAAGGTCCACGGATAAACAAACTGCTTCGTTGCAACAACCGCAACTGACAGCCAAGCAAACTTCAATTGCTCAAGCATTTTAAAGTGTCACCCCCCATTGCAAAACTTCACGAACATACTTCAAAATAACAGATGATATCTGTTACCTGGCTAAAGATATGGTTCTGGTTTACACTGTGAAATAAAGATGGTTTTAAATCTTGTCCTAAAGCTTGATGAAAAAAAATATTACATTCCCTTTTGTACATTCTTTAATGAAGCCATCTAAAAACTGTATGATGTATGCAGGAAGAAGGTTGAAGCTGAGCTGGAAGATATGGAATATTGATGATGTATTAACAGAGGCAGAATCCTCTTGACTAAAACTGAAGGAATATCCAAACTTATTAATCTCAAGCTTTGTTTACTCCCCCAAAAGTAGTTCAGTGAATTCAATATTATTTAAATTTATACAGAAAAGTAAAATACATACACACACACATATATATATATATATATATATATATATATATATTTTTTTTTTTTTTTTTTTAAACAAACATACAGAAAAAACAACAACAGACCCTTCGTATAAAAACAATCTGTGCACAGGTAAAAAAAAAAAAAAAAGCACATGTAGCAAATTAGCTTAAAAGAAATATGAATAATTAATCATAACTAGGTATAATTAATTATAAATATTTGGATCACTTAATAAAATTAACTTAATGTTATAAAATTAATATTATAATCAATTAACGTTAATTAACGTTTTGCCAATAAACACTCAGTGTTAATTGTTTATTAATTCTAAGAAATATTCATTTCCAGGTTATGGGAACTAACAACCTTATTGTACAGTACTACTCAAGAGCATGTAGTCAGGATCGGCATAATTAGTGACTCCAGTATATGAGCATGAAACATGGATAACTTTACGTGTGACATGAACAAGACTTTAGTAACTAGACTAAACACTTAACTACTCAAACATTCACACACATACATGCATACAGTTTACCAAGGGAAAGAGAGCCGAAGCAGAATACAAGAAGGCAAGAAGTTACAGCATTGTTTGAAATTCAGCAGATCAACAGCCTTGAGCAAACCATCAGTTTAGTTTTAACAGGCCCTTCTTTAAAAGGGGTAAGGATACTTAATGCATCACATAATGAGACTAAGTTTGATACTTGTTTGTCTCACCCATTTGAATTAAAGCTGTCCTAATGCAATTTGTGGAGGCTTCCGTTGAATCTTTGCTGATATTGTCTTGATGAAAGAGAACCAGTTGGATTCAGAGGATCTTTGGTGAATGGAAGGTCTAGGCCGGAGCCTGGCACAAGCTTGGGGTTCCTTAGAAGCTTCTAGAATAGCTTCTTCTCATCAGCGTTTTTCAGTAAAGGAAAAAAAAAAAGACTGATCTTGTGATCAGTGATTTTAAAGGGTGAAGATGTCACACCCTCTTGAGGTGTCTCAGCCAATAAAGAGTTTTCCCTTCAGAGTCTTTGTGACACATTAGTATTATTAGAATCTAGAAGGTTCTTCTCTCAAACATCCAATCCAATGTCTTATGCTAATATCTTGCTACAGGACAGAGTTAGTAACATGTAACATTGCCAAATAGGAAACAAAAGTTGGAGTCCATAGATACCAAACATGCTACCCATGTGATTTTAGGTAATTATAACTTTGCAACTCTGAAACATTAATTCCAAAATAGTTTAAAAGAGAGAATTAATAAATAGAATAAATTACCATAGTTATAGAGAAATACTGTTACAGATCTGAAATAATGAAAACTGAGTAAGTCTTTTAGTCCTTGTGGCTCTTCAGAAAATAAAAAACTGGTTCCCACATTTTGCAGAGTTCCCAGAGATGGTGTATCTTATTCTTTCCGGATGTAAGGTGGAAGGGAGTGCAGTAAGCCAGTCAGAAAAGAGAGGCCTGACATCATAACTTTCTTAGCTACAATCATACCATATAGAACAGGTAACCGTACCTTCAAACTGAGAGACTCCAGCAAATCTGACCAACCAAAAATTGCTATCATTGGATCAGGGAGTAAAACACAGTTATAAACCTTGGCAAAAAAAACTGGAAAATTTCTAGCCAAAAACTCTGAATTTGTTCATAGAACCAGAAAAGATGTGCCAGGGTACCCTCAACAGCTTTACACTTATCACATATGGGGGAGACGGAAGGATAGAATTTGCTAAGCTTTGTTTTACAATAGTGAAGTCTGGAAAGGAATCCCGCCAATACATTAAAATTCTGCAATTTGCTGCCCAATAATAATGACGAAAGTTAGGCAGACCCAGACCCCCCAAGTGTTTAGGTTTATATACATGAGTCAACTTTTGAAACCCCAGATGAAAGGCATAATAATGGAGTCAAGAGTTTTGAAGAAAGTTTTGGGTAAGAAAAAAGGGCACATTTTGAAAAAGATATAAAAATCTCGGAAGGCTCACCATTTTAATTGCATTGATGCGGCCAATCATTGATATAGGAAATGATCTCCATCTTTTTATGTCCTGCTTCAAGTTGTCTGGTAGCACAAAAAATGTTTTTATTTTAACTAAATCCTTTGGATTCTTGGGGACAACCACACAGAGGTATTTTATCAAGTCAAAAGCCGGTTTAAAAGGCAGACTCTGCATGAAAACTGGATCTATATTATTGCTGATGGGCATTGTGATGAGCAGGGCGGGCGATAGCGGCGCGGGTGATAACGAGCTTCAGCTGCGAGTCGCACCGGTCTCGAGTCTCTCACGGAGGAGCTCCGGAAGCATAAAAGGAGGAGCGACGACAGTGAAAGACGAGAGAGGACCAGGCCTGGACTTTATTTTATGTTTTATTATGTTTGTGTGGCCGGCGGACGTCCGTGAGGGTCTGCTGGCATTTACTTTCGTTTTTTTTTGTTTATTTTACATATTAAAGTTATGTTTAACATTCACCGGTTCCAGCCTCCTTCTTCCCATACAAACGAACTGTGTTACAGGCATGAATTTGCTTTTTTGCCAATTAACAGAATAACCTGAAAAGGTGCTAAATGAATTTAATAAATCCAACAGGGGGGGGGAACAGAGTGCTCAGGATCTGAAAGATACAAAAGAACGTCATCGGCATAAAGAAATATAACATGATCTACCCGACCTATGCTTAAAGGCGGAATCTGCGGATGGTGTCTAATAGCAATTGGCGATGGCAAACAACAGGGGTGAAAGTGGACACCCCTGTCGTCTGCCCCTGTGCAACTCAAATTGTGGCGATCTGTCAAGATTTGTTAAAACAGATGTGCATGGATGGTGATACAACATACTGACCCATGAAGAAAAATCTCCTAAATTAAATTCTTTAATAGTGGTTATGATTTAATTCCATTCAATTTGATCAAAAGCTTTCTCAGCATCTAATGCAATAGTTACCAGTTTAGAGATAGATTTGTGCTTAGAATAGAGATAGATTTTTGCTTAGAATAGATTATATTTAAAAAAAAAAAAAGAAACATTGTCTGACATTGAAAAAAGAAAATCTACTAGCGACAAAGCCGATTTGGTTGGGATGAATGATAGTCGAAATACATTTGTTTAGTCTAGTTGCCAAAATCAGTATTGAGAAGAGCAATTGGACAAAAAGAAGATACGTTGGTCTCGTCCTTGTCTTTCTTAAGAAGTAAAGAAATATTGGCAAAATAAAGAGAAGAGGGAAATTTCTACAAAAGGAGTGATTGAACATCCGTAACATAAGGGGTGCAATTCTACCAGCATACCTCTTATAAAATTCGATACAAAAGCCATCAGGGCCAGGAGCCTTCCCATTAGGGAAAGCATAAAATGCATCCAGTATCTCTTGAATAGTAATGTCAGCATTCAGCATTTCCTGGTCAGCTTCACTTAATTTTGGAAGGGGAAGTGAATGAAGGAAGTCTTCAATAGCTTCTGATGATACAGAAGTCTTGGATTCATACAAGTCTGCATAGAATTCCATAAAGTTAACGTGGACATATGTTTGAACAGAACTGAATTACGAAGTAATATTGCAACCCCTCTGGCCCTACACGAAAAAGTGGATTGAAATACATGGGAAAACCAATTACATTTTAAGCGCTTCTGTTCACCATGTTTAATGTGCGTCTCTTGTAGGAAAATGATGTCAGCTGAAATGGAGCGTAAATACGAGAACACTTTAGCTCGCTTCACCTGACTATTCAAGCCGTGCACATTCCAGCTAGCTAAAGTAATATCGCCTCCGTGTGGTGAAGTTATATTATGTGCCATTTTACAAAATGCATCAATTTAGCTGCAGAAACAGAATCACACAGATAAAATGAAGGGTGAACAATAATAAACAAAACAAACTACGTCCTCTCACCCCATCAAAGACGCTTCCCCAAACCAAGCAATGTAAAAAACCCATATATACTGTGGAGCCGAAAAGTAACAAACTCTATGCGGTACTCACAAAAAGTATTCTCATCACCATTCTTGAACCACTGTAGTCACTAGGGGTGCAACGGTTCAAATTATTCACATTTCGGTTTATATCACGGTTTTATGGTCACAGTTTCGGTATGGTTTGTTATGTGCTATGCTCAGGGAAAAAAGGACTACGGTCACAAAAATAAAGAAAATAAGAACAAATAATCAAACTACAACCAAGTCAAGTCAAGTCAAGTCAAGTCACCATTATTTATATAGCGCTTTTTACAATGTAGATTGTGTCAAAGCAGCTTTACAGTGATAACTGGTACATTATTTTGGCTGCACAGCAGCTCGTAAGGAATAGTGTCAATGCAGGCAGATCAAAGCACTGTTGAATATCAAATGTCAATTGTCAAGTGTCCCCCACTAAGCAAGCCAAAAAGCCAACAGAACAGATAATACACATATCCAGAATTACAGATTTACAGAATACAGATTTACTTCAAATTGTTGAAGTAAAATATTGAAAACATTTTTTCAATAGATATATTTGGTTTTGACAAGGTGTGTGCCAAATTAGGTGCTATTAACAGGGATTTTAAGGTATGGTTGCTAGGTAATTTTGTTTTTGAACCTTCAGAAAAATTTAACTCGATTTTTCTCTAGTTTTTTTTTTGTTGTATTAAAAAATAAATAAATAAAATCATACATTATTTTGAAGGTTTTTTTTTAAAATGGAGATTGTGAAAATAACTCATTTGAAAATTTGCTCATTGCGACTCATTTTCACAGCACAAACACAGTAGAGCAAAGACACAAATGAAATAAACAGTGCTTTTTAGGTCTTTCAGATATCTAACAGTAGTTTTCAGGTACAGAACTTGAATAAAGTAGCTAATCAAATGTAAAACAACATTGCGTATAATCTTTACCGTATAAATTAAATAAAGATGAATTATTATGTTACAAAAGCTATTCAGTCAAGAACACATAATGTGCTGTCCAAGGCTCACATGTCCTCACGTTATCAACACGTGATGGCGGCGTAAATGACTGTTCAACGCAGGTGCCATTTTTGAAAAAAAATGTGTGCATGCGTGCGCTTGTTGTCAGTGTTTCCTTGCCCCATGTCTGGATTTATCAGTTTTGCCTGGACTTACTTTTATTTATGTTTGTTTGAATAAATGTTTGCTGCATCTGGATCCTACTCTCGTTCCTCTGAAACAGCCACCGTTATAGGTTACTTCTAAATTTTGGTTTGATGTACAATGCTTGTTGTCTGTAGAAAGGGAGTCAATTCCTTCTATTGTTTCACAAGATATCTTCTTTAAGTGTGATTTAAATTTAATTTTTTTTTTAATTTCTCTGATGTTGTAAACTTTGTTTAATTGCTTAACGTCCTGTTAACGTCCACAAATGACATTTCGGGAAATTATTGCAATGCAGTTTGTGCGCAAGTCTGGAACAGAGATCATCCAAAATTAAACTAAAATCATCCGGTTGTCGATCATGTGTTTGGAGCACAAACCGGATGTTTCCGATTTATGGCCGGTCGACCAGTGCATCTCTAGAAAAAAGGTTACACCACAACAATCATTTGCACAAATGCTCCCAAATAAATTCAGTTCACACAGATTCAATTTCTGGAGCATATGCAACCAAAATGGTTGCGATTTCGAGCCATGTTCTTGTGTTTTTTGTTTTTTTCCTCACGTTTATTTTTGTTTATTTTGTGTTCATACTAGTGGATATGTCTTATGTTGTTGGATGTTCCCTGTCTTGTATTGTATATTCTGAAATTAAAAAAAAAAAAAAAAAAAGTATACTGTAAAGTGCATATTGAATTTGGTCCTCCAAATGTTCAAGTAAATAAATAATGTTCAAGTACATATAAGAGTGGAAATTCCTGCATTATGAACATGGCACATGCAGGAGTTATTAACATTGCATGCAATACCCGAAACCTTGAGCCAAATTTTAGGCCCTGTAGATATACAAATCATCTAATAAACAGAAATCCAAAATTTACTTTAACATGTTTCTTCAAATTAGAGAATTAAATTGTATCTTCATTGAATTGAAGCTTGACGGATGTGCTTCCATAGCAGCCATGATTAACAGCGGTTGGCGCCATCTACTGTGCTGTGGTTAAAGTTTTCTATGCACGATTTGATTTGACGGGCCTCACGAGACTGATTCCTCTCTCCCTAGCCAACTAGTTGATAGATAAAAGAAAAATTAAAACAAGCAAGCATGTAACAACCACAAACGAAAGGAAAATAGGAGTAAAAGTTACATAACTTAAAATGTACTTGAGTAAAAGTACACAATTATTAAAACTACTTAAAGTACAATTTCCGATAAAAACCACTTGATTACAATAACAAGTATTTATAATTATAGCATATATTAACACGCCAGCAGTGTTTGTGTTAAAACATGCTAGCAACACGCTAACAATGAATTTGTTATATCATGCTAGCAATTTTTTTTTCAGTGTGTTAGTGCTCTTAAATACAAGATTAAGATTTATGTTTAAGTTAATCTTTACTGTAGATGCTGTAGTTATTTTTTTGTCATGTCAGATGTTTGCATCATGACAGCTTTATTTGGAAAGAATTGGCACAAAGTTAATGTTGTTTTGAAATAAAAGTAGTTATAAAAGTAGTAGTTATAGTAACTGCAGATTTATCCATTTATTTTAGTGTTCAAAGATAAGTTTGTAATTATGCTTGGTCTTTCTTTGATGTTGTGCAAATAAATAAATAAATAAAAATCACAGTTTGATTTTTTTTCCCCTAAATCGTGCAGCCCTAGGCTTAAGCTTTAAAATGAACATCCAAATCAGAGGAGAAACATCATGTGAGGAGATCTACCACACAAAGGCTGACATACGCAAAAACACAAAAAAATAAATGTACCTTCTGAGCCTCCAGTTTTACAGCAATCCAATCAGATTTCAAAGCCACACAGTAGAAATACTCCTGTAGAGCCTCTTCACTGCGGCCGGCACCTCTGAACACTGCGGCCTTAATATAGTGAGCCTGTAAAGAAAAAACATGGTAAATAAAAGTAACTAAAGCCCAACAACACAAAACAGCAATATTTAAATTATAGCTGCGAGCAGCAGTGGTGGGCACAAGAACTATGGTGTCACTGCCAACTGCTGGCTTTAAAACAATGCATGGTGGGGCACATGCATTTAATCCTCTGGTAGTCTTTGGTTGTTAGGTGACCAAACAAATTGGATTGATGTATTGACTCATGGATTGATGTATTGACTCAATGTATTTGACTCATTATTTAACAAGTTTTGCTGGATTTTTCACCACATAGCAGCAAAATCGACTTAAAATACTCTGTCAATTTTTGTCATACAAATAAAAGTAATACATCAATTGAAACTACAGAATGTCTACTTTTATTTGTGTGCACTTATAATAACAGCAATATGACGTGCTTTTGTAAAATAAAGAAAATAAACGGTGCGCTGTCAGATTTCTATCTGAAATGTGTTTCAAAAACGATCCGAAACTCAGCCTGCCTGCATTTCTATCCATCCATCCATCCATCCATCCCTGACCATTTCTATCTATCCGACCACTTCCATCTATCTGATCATCTTTCTCTCTCTTTCTCAATCTTTCTTTCTCATAGCAACCACCAGAACACCCTAGCAACTGCATAGCAACCACCCAGAATACCCTAGCAACTGCATAGCAACACCCTAGCAACCACCCAGAATACCTTAGCAACTGTATGGCAACACCCTAGCAACCATCCTGAGTATTCTAGCAACCACATAGCAACACCCTAGCAACCACCCAAATACCATAGCAACAATCTAGCAACCATCCTGAGTACCTTAGCAACCGCATAGTAGCACCCTAGCAACTAGCTAGGGCACCTTAGCAACTGCATTACAACACCCTTGCAACCACATAGCAACACCCTAGCAACCAGCCTGAGTACCCTAGCAACCACATAACAACAACCTAGAAACTACCCAGAATGCCTTAAAGGGTTAGTTCACCCAAAAATGAAAATAAATGTCATTAATTACTCACAGTCATGCCGTTTTACACCCGTAAGGCTTTTGTACATCTTTGGAACACAAATTAAGATATTCTAATTAAATCCGATTGCTCAGTGCAGGCCTGCATTTACCGCAATGGTACTTCCTCTCTCGAAATCCATAAAGGGACTAAAAACATTTTAAAAAGTTCATGTGAGTTCAGTGGTTCTACCTTAATATTATAAAGCGACGAGAATAGTTATTTTTGGCGCACAAAAAGTAAGCTACTTTTCAACAATATAGTGATGGGCCGATTTCAAAACACTACTTAGGAGATCCAAATCACTAGCCATTTGATTGGAGCTTTACGAATCGAATTAAACTTCTGAAATCATGTGACTTTAGCGGTCCGAATCATTGATTCGTAAAGATATTAAGTATATTAAGGTAGAACTACTGAACTCACATGAACTGTTTTAAATGTTTTTAGTTATGGATCTTGAGAGAAGAAGAACCATTGCTGTGAATGCAGGCCTGCACCGAGCAATCGGATTTAATCAAAATATCTTAATTTGTGTTTCGAAGATGAACGAAGGCCTTATGGGTGTAGAACGACATGACGGTGAGTAATAAATAACATTTTCATTTTTGGGTGAACTAACCCTTTAACAACCACATTTGCTATCTATTTTTATAAGAATATCCTGTAAGTTTAAGAAATGAAAACTTCCTTGTTAGTCCAATAAAAGCTTTTATTGACACCAGGCCCAGTGAACGACAGGTTTTTCAAAGTGGGGATCTATGACGTCAAAGGGCAGCAAGCACCACTTCCGCACGAGATCAACGCCTACTTCATCACTGCCTGTTTAGCCCCGCCCACCGATTCACGCATGACATGTAATAGGTAAATAACATAGGCCTACGTGGTGCTATCGAGCTACCAAGCAAAAAACATGCCGTTGAGGATTACCAAATATTGTGCAGTGCCTGGACTCAACAGTAATGCAACATGACAGTAACTGTGTTCATTCTAATGCCTGATCTGATATGTAATGAGTGCTTCCCACACATAGACCTGACTTGTGCGGGCCGCCCAGGTATGTTAATGGTCCCCCAAGTACATTTGGAGACATTTTTGCTTTTATTATTTTTATCCTCTTATACTTATATATTCGCCGAAGATGAGGAAACCATCCGCGATCGATTAACTAGTGGAAAATCTCCCCTCGCCCTGTGTGTTTCGTACCTGCTCGTTACATGTGTTAACAGTTTACTCCCACTGACATTCCCACGGGCACTGCATGTTGCAAAGTCACAAGGCGGCATTATTGCGCGTTCTACAAGCTCGCACAACAGCGCTTTAGACTGCTTCAAAGAGATTCTCAATCAATGAAAAGCGCAGATTTATGCCAAGTGATTGCCAAGGAACTCAAGTTGATGAATAATGACATTGTCTACTTTATGGTTTTTATATAAAATGTTTTAGACGGTTGTAAGAATCTGAAGAATCAGCCTGCAATTGTGTAGACATTTCAAAATAAGAGTCCCGGTGCATTTCGGGCTTGTTTATAATTAAAAAGTCACACGCTAAGTTTTTTCTTTTTCTTTTGGGCAAGAAAAGACTAAGAACATTATTTGACACACATATATTATTCATTATATAAATTTTACTAGTAAAATCTATACTATATGAGACACTATATGACATATCATTAGGAAGCATGGCATTAGTTTTCACTGTTACGCTGATGATACTCAGCTCTATATTTCTTCGCGTCCTGGCGAAACTTACCAGTTCACAAAATTAACGGAATGCATAGCTGATAAAAAAAATTGGATGATCAGTAATTTCCTACTACTAAATTCAGAAAAAACAGATTCTAATTTTTGGACCAAAATCTTCCTCACGTAATAACCTAGAATACGGTCTAACACTTGATAGCTGTCTTAAGTCTTCGTCATCAGTTAGGAACCTGGGTGTGCTCTTTGATACCAATCTTTCATTTCTTTCATTTCTAGCATCTGTAAAACCGCATTCTTCCATCTTAAAAATATATCTAAACTACGACATATGCTCTCAATGACAAATACAGAACAGTTAGTTCATGCGTTCATGACCCGTTTCTATTTTTTCCGTATTTATTTCCACAAACACTGAACATAATATCTGATTGACGTTAATCTTATTACTAGTCTTCTCCACTAGATGTCATCCTCTTATTTACCTTGCGTGATGTTATAGCGGGGACCCTGTCATTCATTCGCTGCATTTCCACTGTCGGACCAGTGCGAGCCAGGGCTAACAATGTGCCGTGCTGGGCCAATAGCCTCGGACCTCAAGCACCGAGGCCAAAATCAAGTTGCATTTCCACTGTCGAGCCAGTAGCCCCGCTGGACTTCCCTAAAATACTTATTTTGTTGCACCTGCTTCCATTTATTTACTGTCACAATAATGCACAAAACCACTCCATTAAGACTTTTAAGTCCAAAGGCTTACACATTAAGAAATATATTGATAAAATATATATTTACGTCACATTTCTGAGCATTTCTATGAATTTTCCTCAAAATTATGCGATAATTGCAATCCTAGGAGGTTTGAGCGATCTCTCAGTCTCTCTATACTGTTATCCTTTCAGCCAGAACAGAGGGAGCTCCGGAGAAGAAAACAGGAGTTATGAGTTATACAATGTGACATATTAAGCCGGGAATCAACAAAGGCACAGGGAAAAGACAGAACATTAAACCAAATCAATACATGATTATAATCATATGAGTTGTCTATGTTCCTCAAGCAGTTTCTGGTATTTTTTCATAAACGAGTGTATTTATCATCACAATGAATAACAGAAGTAGCCTTTAGCATTGCTTATAAGTATATTTCTGCCTCATACGGTGATCAGAATCCCCATCGGATTGCAAGGAAGTTATTATTTCACTCGCTGGTGAGAGTTGAGCTGAAAATTGTTTGAAATGTCTTAAATGTTGAAGTTAGCTGGTAGCCTGATATTATAACATGGGAAATGAGCAACGGGGTTGACCGTCTCCTGACTCAGGTGAACTCCGCCTCTGTTCATGGCCACTTCTCAAGCCCGAGCTGGCCCACTTTGGACAAAGGTATTCAAAAAACCCTGGACGTTGGCCCCAAGGAAACCCTGACTAGGCCCGATCGAGCCCCGGAAATGACAGTGGAAACGCGACTGGCCCTGGCACTCACTAGCACGCTCGCTTCTGGCCCGACAGTAGTCTTGCGTAGCCAGACCTTCAGACTGAGGGCAGAAGGTCTGGACTCTATCGCAGCTTTCATTGGCTAAGGACCACCCAAGAAGATGTTTGACTGACATGTAGTGTAGCCAGGTCGACGGGTCGAGGCAGAACAGAGCACTACAAGGCTGGAGGCAGAGCCACAGGCTCATGACGCCCAGGAGTAGGCTCCCAGCAGGACCACGATGTAGCCTTGCCACTGAGAGGAGGATATTGTGACTTGTCGGGACTGATGGGAGACGATGATGCCTGGGTGACAGGCTTGGCGGAGGTCTGGACGTGAAGAGTGGCACAGGAATCCAAAAAAATTAAAGTGTCCTTAATGGCAGTTAGTAGAGGTGGTGGGAAAGGGAGGTTGGGTGGGGATAACTTAACTAGTGAAGAAAATTCAGATTCATAAGAATTCCAGGGACATAGGGAATTCCTCTCACCACACTCATTGAAACTGTCCAATAAGTCCATCTGGTACTCGCTCTCAGTGGCAGGGGGGTGGACGGGGCTCGCATCCATCCCCTCAAATTCCATGAGGACTCCCACGGCGATGGACTGTGACGTCAGCTCACAACCCTGGTCAGACTCACTGTGGTGCTTCGGCTCCAGGGCGATGTAGAGTTCCACCCTCCCATCCTCGGGCGTAGGAACTAACGCTGTGGCAGGCAGAAGCTTCCAGTCTGCGGGGGGCTCAGGTGTCGTCGATCACGGTGGTGACGAGCTGGGTTCTGGGTCTGGCGGGTTCTGGATCGTATATGAGACGGTTTATTTTTTACTCGTGGTCAGTTCCGTGTGTGAGAAATAGTAGAGAAAAACGGAATCAGAGTTGCGAAGGGACTTATATTTTTGTGTTTGCTTTTGTCCGGTGATATACATCAATGCCCTGGTCCCACCACAAGAGATAATTATTAGTGAAGCCTTGGCAATACGAAACCTTACTTGGATGTGCTGAGTGCAGGTGGCAAGTGTGAAAGAGACTAAAAATACTTCAGCAATTTTGGACTTTATCATTTTGAGATGCAGTGAAGAATAATTCTAAAAGGATTTACCTCATTGGAAGAGCTGGTTTCACTTTCATTTCGAGGATCAACTTAATCAAGCCAATTTTTGATTGTGAAAAGTAAGTTTTTTTTCTTTCTAATTGTGATAGTGTCTGTGAATATTAAACTGCAAAAAGACTGTTTAAATTTAAATCCTGCAAGTTTTGTGTGTCTCAGTGTGGATTAATGGTACAGATTGATGCGCGGTTTCGTTTACTACACAACTTGCATTAGTAAATTGACATGGCTATTCCCAAACTATATTGCTATACTGAAATGAGTGAAATTGTCTGAAATACGTATAAATACTGAAATAAAATGTGTTAGCAATGCATTTCACTGCACATTAACATTTAGGCTCTATAATATAACAAATATATGAAATGCCATAGAGATAACAAATTTTTAGACGCTTTGCATCACAGAAATGCAAGTATATTAAAATAGAAAACGTCTCAGGTTACGGATGTAACCATGGTTCCCTGAGAACAGGGAACGAGACTCTGCGTTTACCGCTATGGGGAACTTCACACGTGACCTGATGTCTGAAAGCCAACTATCCAACAACTCCAATCTCCATTGGCCAGCGACAACCTATGACGTAATATGGCGTGACCCGGAATTATATAAAGAGTGCCTAGAGAATCAGTCAGTATCTTATCGTCTTGAGGGACTGTTCAGCAGGCAGCCCGAGGCATGGCATCGCAGAGTCTCGTTCCCTGTTCTCAGGGAACCATGGTTACATACGTAACCTGAGACATTCCCTTTCGAAAGGGAACTCAACTCTGCATTTACCACTATGGGGAACAATATACCCACGCCACCATGGTCGAGGAGAGTGCATGCCAAAGATGGCTAGACAAACGTCCGGCAGTTTCGAAAGAACTGCCAAAAGCAACTCACCCGGCCAGTCACTAAAGGGGAACGAAGTCACCCCCAATGCCATCAGGGAGGCCGATCTGATCTGACAAAGGACAAACTTAGTCTTGGCCAACCCTGCCTGAATACAGCATTCTTCAGAGAAGAGAGCAGGAAAGAGCGACTGCGAACTGAAGCGACTCCAGATGGGCATCCTGGAGAGCAGAACTCAGCTGAGTGCTATAAACCCTCGTATTGAGGGGAGTATAATCCGCTCATCCTCGTATCTACTCAGTGTTTGACTAAATGCACTGAGGAGGCTGTGCGCTAGGGAACCTTGATACAGGGGAGCACAAACCAGCCACACAGAACTGTGCCAACATGTAACAGAAAGGAGGCCCTAGCGGGGCCTTCAACTTCGACGCGTGGCGTCAGCTAGTGGACATCATGACAAAACCAACCAGCAGGCCATGTACTCAGAAACATCTTTATACTTAAAGCAAGAGGAGTACACACTCCGCCACATAACACTACGAGAGGCCTATCCTAGGGCCTACTCTTACAGAGGTGGGTGTGGCCGATAGTGGCTTAATCACATAAGACCAACATACACACTGTGCCAACATGTGGTATGAAAAAGGAGGCCTGGTGGGGCCTGCTACTTTTTAAACACACATAGCATCAGCTAGTGGTCTTAAGGGAACAAAGCTCAAAGGGGACCAGGTCTAGACCCAGAAGAAACCTATGGGTAACTAGCTTAGCACAACCTGAGCTAGGTATGCACATTACAACAGGCAATGTACTTAAAGTATGAAGTACAACAAGAAATGCTAATGATTCTCTATGCATGGTCTAAGGAAGGCCTACAAGGCCTAACACCTCAGACAGACACAAGCATAAACCTGTGGCAGAAAGCCAACAACCTCTGTAGCTATAAGTAAAATGGCTGCTTATGGTAACGATCACAAAGGGAGTTAAACAGAGATAAAATAAAATACAAATCTCTACACTCAACCTGAGTGTGCAATCCAACAGGTGATGCACTCAGTGAAACACACTAACCCTAAACAGGGAGTACAAACACACACACCACGTTCTTAAATAGAGGCTAGTTACAACCTACTATCATAGAAACAGGTGCTAACCTGTGGCAGCACCAGAGTAATGCTCACATAAATATGTAGGGCTATGGTTTTAGAACCCAAAGCAACTGATTGCTTTGTACATACATGCCATCCACACAGGATAAATGTTCTTACCAAACAGATCTAAAAAAACTGTGCTGAACCCTAGAGAACAGAATCTAAAAACTAACACCATAACTCAAGCTTGAATACAAATTCAAGGGGTCCAGGGGAACATGATATAGCATGATAAAGGTTCTAGAAAGTAGGCCTAGCATACAATGCATGACTTATCTACGCAAAGATAAGGGCCTACCACCTGAGCTACAGCACCAAGAAGGCTAATGACAGCCTATAACCTTAGCTGTACAACTCAGCCATAACACCTACATAATAATGAGAGGGAATGGGCATACAGTCTAGCGACTCCCTCAGGAGGAGGCCAGAACTAGGAACTACACAACCTTACAAGGGATAGTAATTTTACATAACGGGCGATTTAAAACAAAAACACCTAACCTAGCTCTAGCCTAGGCCGCTAACTATGGCCTACGGGCCACACAGGCCTGGGCTTCACTTTAAATCCTCTAAAAAATTAGAAGAGCAAAGCACTACAAGCCAAACAGTGCCAGGCGACTGGTGAAGGCCGACCTACACATAATTAACTGAAGTGACGAGTGCTAACTCAAACCAAACTAACAGTATTAGCTGAGAAGCTACTCTAACATAGGAGGCTACAAAACAGCGGCCATAATGCGGCCTGCATGTGTAAACTAGCCAACCTAATGATTCAGTTATTTTGTCCAAAAGAACCCCTTCTAACTTTACTGACTACATGCTCAGGAAAACTATACAGGAAAAACAAGGTCTACACTTTTATAAACATAAAAATATAGACCTTCCTGCGGCTCGTAGAACGAAGATTTCTCCTCCTTATTTCTAGCATGAAGAAGGATGAAATCAAAAGTTCTTTTAAGCCTAAAAGCACTTAACACTATCAAGCCAGAAGGCGGCCTTAGAAAAATATTATCAAAGGCCCAGCCGTCAACCTGACTGTTAAACAAGCACCTGAGCATGTAAAATGCTTTGTTATAAAATATATATACATGCATATAAGCACACACACATATATACATATTATATATATATATATATATATATATATATATATATATATATATATATATATATATATATATATATATATATATATATTATATTATATATTATATATACACGTTTATGGACAGAAAGGAACCACTTGTCGAGCCGTCCGCACACGCGGCCCCTTTCTTAACACGCTCTCACAGCAGCTGCAGCCCACCAAAAAGCCCATCCCAAAAACACCAGCAGCTCCACATACACAGAGGAGCGCTCGCTACCGGACACGATGGCGTCAAACACGGACGTCGCAGTCATCCAACAACTCATCCTCGTCAGCCCCGGGGAAGCCGAGAGAGAATGCAACTTTCTCAAACTTCCCAACGAGCTCACCTGCAAGCCCTATGATTGCAGCCACCATTTTTGCCTCAGCACGGGGCCAGAATCACCAGGCACAGATGCGGACACCTCTTCCCGAGAAGAGTGCCGCTCACAGTAAACAACAGACAGACACACACAGACAGCACCCTCAAGCACTGTCTATGCGCACTCCTCTCCAGACAGAAAACGCCAGAAATGTGTAAATCAAGTGTCAAAAACCTGACACAGATGAACACACCCTCTTGAACGTTTGTAAGGAATATTATAGAATCCCTTACTGGAGTCGACATAGTCGCGATCAGACAAAACAGACCCGAAAGACGAAAAGATACTGACTGATTCTCTAGGCGCTCCTTATATACTTCCGGGTCGCGCCATATTACGTCATAGGCTGTCGTTGACTAATGGAGATTGGAGTTGTTGGATAGTTGGCTTTCAGACATCAGGTCACGTGTGAAGTTCCCCATAGCGGTCGAGTTCCCTTTCGAAAGGGAACCACCATTTTAAATTGTAATATTTAACAGTATTGCTGTTTTTTTTCCCCTGTATTTTTGATCAAATAAATGTAAGCTTGATGAGCATGAGACTTCTTTCAAAAAATTTTAAATAGTAATGTGTCCAATCTTTTGACTGGTACTGTCATTTAAAATATAGGCCTATACAAAATTTTCTTCACATGATGTGCAATAATATGTGCATGCATAAGATCACAAAAATCATGTTTTCTGTTAAGAGTGGAAATGATAATGATGAAATGATATATGCCTTTTGTCATTGCATTCCTTCTTAGTTGACCTAATAGCTCATTATGCGGCTCATTAGGGGCAGGGTCTTAATCTTCTCAGGTGTGAATCACAGCATTATTCATGAAGATTCACGCCTCTCCGCATACGGGCTCCCTAAACAAAGTGTTTTCGAAATTTAAAATCAATACATTGTTTTTTTGTGTCAGAGTAGGCAGAATGATTTTTTACATCATTGTGAAGCAAAAACTCTAGATTAAAAGACTAGAGTTAAGGAGGTAAGACTTATGTTCTGAGTTCAAGTTGTCAGTACTTGGGTGTAAACAAGGATACGTTGAAAAGTGACTCCGTAATGCAGAAGTCTTTTAAAAATGTTTGTGATTTATTTGCTTTGAAACAAATTATGGTGCCAACTAGAATTACACCAAAGTCTCAGTCCGTTATTGATGTAATATTGGTATCTGACTCAGCGAAGATAGGCTGCAGTGGTGTTATTGATTGTTGTACGAGTGATCATTGTTTAATATATAGGTAGAAAAGTGCCAAGGACAAAATTTAATGGACATAATACTGTGTCTGTGAGATCAATGAAAAATTATAGACCCGATTTCTTTTGTGATGAATTGGGAAAGGTTAATTGGTCATATGTATTGGGTTGTAAGGATGTTGATAAAGCTTGGGTGTGTTTTAAGGAATTATTTAGTCAGGTTTTAGATAGGGTAGCTCCTTTTAAGAACGTAAGAGTTAAACAGTGATCAGAACCTTGGATCTCTGATGATATATTACGGCGGCTGAAATTAAGGAAGGAATGTTTTAAAAAGTTTAAGAATGTATTGGAAGTTAGTAGTTTTGAGCTTTATAAATTAAGAAGAAATGAGGTTAGGGATATGATAAAAGAAGCAAAAAGAAATTATTTTAAGGATAAGATAAATGAAAAAAGCTTTGGGGAGTGCTAAAGAAGGTAGGTTATTCGAATGCTGTAAATGTGAAGTCTTCAAAAATTAATATAAAAGGTGGAGGAGAACTTAATTTCTAATCCAAAAGAAGTTGCTGACATTTTTAATCATTATTTCATATCGTTAGCTAATAAATTATATAATTATCTTCCAGGACGGCCTGATATTTATAATGAAAAGCAAGTGCAATCCTTTTATCAGCAACGTGGAATTATTCAAGATTCCTTTAAGTTGAGACCAGTTACTGAAAGTGAAGTTTATAAAATGTATAAATGAAATAAAAATAAATAAGGCTCCTGGGATTGGGAATATTCCGGCTAAATCTCTTAGGTGGGTTTAGTCTTGATGATAGGAGCCAGAGAGTCGACATTAAGGGTATATTGTCTAATCCTTTGTTTATTAATTTTGGAGTTCCTCAAGGGAGTATTTTAGGTCCTTTATTTTTTCTTTTATATATAAATGACCTTAAAGCAGCATGTTCAGAGCTGATGATGCAGCAGTTTTAGTGTTTCATCATGATAAGGGGGTCTTAGAGGAAACAATGACTTTACAGCTACAAGAGATGTCCAATTTTTAGACAATAAGCTTTCCCTACATGCAGGTAAAACTGAGGCTATTCTCTTTGCATCTAAAAAGAAATTGAATAAGGATGATAATTTTTTGATTAAGATCAACAATATGGAAATGGAGGCAAAAAAATTTAGTAAATTATTTGGGTTGTTTAATAGATAATAAATGTGGTGATTTTATGGCTAGAAAGGTATTTACAAAAATATGTGGTAAAATTATATGTGGCTTTTAGCTAGGCAAGCTGATTTATTGGATGTTTAGTCCTTAAAACTGTTGGCAGGAGCCTTGATTCAACCCCATGTTGATTATGCTACCTCCTTTTGGTATAGTAGTTGTTCTCAAGGTATGATTCAGCTCAGATAAATTGCAAAAGGCTCAAAATAAATTAGGTAGAATAATTTTAAAAGTGCGTTCTCGAACACATTTGCATAGCAAATTATTTAAGGAGTTGGGTTTACTGACTGTGGAAAAAAAAAAGGATGTTTTTATTTATTTATTTTTAAAAATTGGGTATGACGCATAAAATTGTTAATAATGTAGTTCCAAGCTATTTAGAAAAATATTTTTACATGGTGAGACAACAGCATTCCTATGGTACTAGGGGTAGAAATTTTAATATTTGTCCACGCAAATTTAAAAGCTTGGTAGGGAAAAATACTTTTCTATTTTTCTTTTTCCAATCAGTATAATCAAACACAGCTGGACTCAAATGAAGGTATAGAACCATCTCAAGGATGATCAGAAGAAATGGACAGCACCTGAGTTAAATATATGAGTATCAGAGCAAAGGGTCTGAATACTTAGGACCATGTGATATTTCAGGGTTTTTTTTTCCTTAATAAATCTGCAAAAATGTCAACAATTCTGTCAATATGGGGTGCTGTGTGTACATTAATGAGGAAAAAATGAACTTAAATGATACTAGCAAATGGCTGCAATATAACAAAGAGTGAAAAATTTAAGGGGGTCTGAATATTTTCCGTACCCACTGTATATTTAAAATAATAATCAAGCGCTTCTTGGTATACAGTTTGTATATCAACAGTCCTAGATTTGGTTTCCCTGTTTGTATGACGATATAGACTACTGCAACCTGTTGATATAGACCGTTATTTCCTCTCATGCATGTCCAAAATGTAAGTGCTAATTGGCCATTGGCTGTAGTTTCTGCAGTGCGTGCAAACAACTTTTTGGCCCAGAAGCGAGAGACACGAGGTGACAGCACAGTTGGATTTCTTTGCCACTAGTTCTTTGCCTTAACTTGAAGAGTACAGTGTATGTTTTTGACTAATTTTGCTTCATCCATATATGAAGTTACTTGCTTAATCCTCTTCGTCCCATGTGAGACATGAGGCCGCATATATAAAGTACTTCCTGAATAATTTATTAATTAAGTGAAAGACATTACAAGCACTCAACACTTAAAGAAAATTAACTGGTTCATCATTGGTTGAATCTCCCTGGTTTGAATAGCAACATAGGAATGTATTGTTTCTATTCAAAATCTTGTTTAAATATTTGCACTTTGTGTGAAAGGATCTTGAAATCTTATGAGACTTTAAAACCATGCATTGTACATTTGCATCTCTTCACAGATCCCTACCTTTGGCCACAGGGGACGGAGTCGGCACATGGTGTCTGCATCCTTGATTGCTTGGCTGAAATTCGTCATTTCCATAAGCAGCTCTGCCCGCCGAGCCAGAAGCCTACATATAGAGGGCTCTGTAGAGAGAATAACGGGTTTTACTGAAAAATATATAGGAATATTATAACAGGAATTAAAGGAGGTCATTTTAAGCTTGACTTCATCTAGATTACTGTGGCAGAAAAGTATTAATAAATTGTAATGTATTATATATAAAATGAATTACAGACCATTTGAATGATGCACAAAAAAAAAAAACATTGTCACTTTATTTTAAAGTATTACCAAAATGTTATGAATGAGAGAGCAAAAACAAATAGAAGTCTTTAGAGCCATTTGCCTGTGTTTGTGTGTGCGCGCGTGCGTGTGTGCATGTGTGGTGTCTCATGTCATGTCCATACAGAGAAAAGTAGTTCTGGCTGAGGGTAATGAGAAGCTTTGTCACAACAAACAAGAACAAAAAAAAGAAAAAAAGATGAACTGATCAAAGCAGCAAACCTCTGGGGAATCACTATTACAAAAACAAAAAAAAATGTTTATATGTCCACCCTCATAAGGCGCAATAAGTATAAGGTAGATAAGATCATTTTATTTGGTTTGATCATTGTGGTTTGATAAGGTTATTGCACTTAAAATGGTCAAATACACAAACGCATGTACAAAATTACCGTATTGCAGTGTATTCGCGCAAACACAGGGCTCCAGACTGCGACTTTTTTTTCCTGCCGGTACAACAATATTGCTTTATTAAGACCACATAGCACAACTGATTTTGTATGGTTAGTTTTACCTACAGTCACCAAACTCAGTATATATATTCTTCTCATTAAGCTGGACAACTTTCTCATTTAAATTTATTAGCTCTAACCAACAGGAAGTTGCCTATTTTGGTTTGAATGTGGAATTTTTTTTTTTTTAAATCAGGCTCTGAATTTTAAACTACTACTCATAGAGGGTTTATTCGATTCAGACCAAACATTTTTAACATGGTGCTAAGACATGTTAAATTGCAAACGGATTTTGGATATCTCAAACGATGTTGCCATGGCGAGAGATTAAAGTAATGTCAAAAAAAGGGAGACAGGAAGAGTCTAATTTCTTCTAAATACATTACACACTATTTAATTCTATATAAAATACAAATGTTTGAAATAAATTTATTAATTTTCAAAAAGCATGTGTAAATTAAAAATAGGCAGATTAATTCTATCTGGTAGAAAAAATGTCATACATAGTGTAACCACTAGAGGGCAGCATATACCTATTTTTAATCAGTGTTGAGAAAACTGTTGAGAATATTGTTTTAGGTACAATTATATTTAGTGGGTATTCTATTTGGATGTATATATTTAGACACGATCAAAGACTAATTTCTGTCACAGCATACATTTTATTTTATTTAAAATGTTGAATCTTCTCTCTCTCTCGCTTTATTGGCATGACTTACACAGTATTGCCAAAGTAGTGGCAACAAATAATGATTATATAATGCATTAACAAAATAAGAATAAACACATATGTATACACACAAAGTAATAACCAAAAAAAAAAAAAAAAGAGAATTAAGAATATTTCTGTTTGGTCCACTGGCTGCTGACTCTTAGATTGGCAAGCTGTTATGTATTTTGCTGCTGTTGCAATCAATTTGGAGTTTTCTCCCAGAATATGATTTATTTTTTCTGTATTTGAAGATGCCATAAAATTTGGTTCTAGTAGTTGGAATTTAGTGAAATAGTCCGATCGAATGTTGAGATAGAGATCACAGTGCAGCAGGAAGTGTTCCTCTGTCTCCACTACTCGCTGAGAGCACAGTGAACACAGTCTCTGCTCTCGCGGCTGCCATCTCTGTCTGTGCCATCCTCTCTCTACAGCTAGGCTATGATCACTCAGCCTGTATCTGGTTAGGGTCTTTCTAACTTTGTTCTTTCACACAGTTCAGATATATCTTTTTATAATTTACTGGTATCTTTCCAATAGCTGATGCAATTGAACAATTTGGTTGGGCCGGATTGTGCTGTGTAGGTTTGGCTGTAGTTTCAGCACCAGCTGTGATAGGGCACTCCTGATCAGTAAGTCAGAAAGGAAGTCAGAAAGGAAGTCAGAAAGGAAGTCAGAAAGGAAGTCAGAAAGGAAGTCAGAAAGGAAGTCAGAAAGGAAGTCAGAAAGGAAGTCAGAAAGGAAGTCAGAAAGGAAGTCAGAAAGGAAGTCAGAAAGGAAGTCAGCTTATCTCTCTCTCATGCGTGGGCGTTTGTTGAGTGAGAATCAGTGCGATTGTGGAGTCAAGTGTTGTTTCTCTCACTGTTCTTTTTACTGTGTATGGTCACAAAGCACTAAAAATATTGTGGTGAGAACGGGGAGGTTGGGTTAGCCAGTTTTTTTGTTTGTTTTTTTTTTTAAACGGCTGCCATGGCGAATGCGGAGACAGCGAGTTCTGAGCGACTCACCCGGCAGCATGGAATAAAAGTGCTGGTTGGAGTTGAGTGCTCAGTTGAAGAATGTGTGTTAGCAGTAGGAGAAGTGGTTGGTCACAGCAGTATTCGTTCGGCGTCTAGAATGAACGGTGCTGTGGTGTTGTTTTTAGACAAAGTTGAAAAAATGAACATGATAGTTGAAAGCGGGATAGTTCTTAATTAAAGCTTGATTAAGGTTTTCCCACATGTTAATCCACCGAGAAAGGTTTTGCTTTCTAACGTGCCCCAATTTATTAGTGATGAAGCGCTGCAACGTGAATTATCTCAATATGGACAGTTGGTTTCTGCAATTAAGAAAATTCCCTTAGGTTGCAAATCCCTGTTGCTGAAACACTTTTGGTTGGGGTGGAAATCTAAAGAGTCTTTTACATCAATACAACAGTGGTGGGACATTCAAAAACTCTGTAATCAGTACACTTTTAATGTTACTAGAGACATGGTTCAATCCATAATGAATCTAGAGGTGGATATTGTGGAACTTCAGTCTTTAAATTAAATTTCTGCAAATCAAAACCAATTGCAGGCCCTTTAAAAAAAAAAAAAAAGCAGCCTTAGCAGATCTATTAGGTACAAGGTCTCAGGAGTTGGTTAGATCCAGATTTCAGAGTCTTTCTGAAATGGATGCCTCGTCCAAGTTCTTCAGTTTGGAAAGGAAAAATGGCCAAAGTAAAAGTATTTAGTGTTTACGGTCAGAAGACGAAAAAGTTCTAACTGAGGTTCCTGACATTCGTAAAAGGGCTGTCAGTTTTTATAAGGAGCTGTATTCTAACAGTTTTGTGGATGGCAAGTTAATGGCTGAATTTGTGTCAAGTCTTCCAAAAGTGAATGAAGATTCATATGCAGAACTGATATGTCCCTTAACAATAGACAAACTTTTCAATGCTTTGCAGAGTATGAAGAATGGTTAAGCACCAGGATAAGATGGGTTGCCTGTTGATTTTTATAAGGCATATTGGTACTTGTAGGGAGAATATCTACTTACAGTTGAGTGATAGTTTGTATAAAGGAAAACTACCACTGAGCTGCAGAAGAGCTGTTTTAACTTTGGCCTCCAATTTTTTTTATCTCTTTGAGATCACCTTTCTTGGGGAGCAGTTTCTTTATTATGCACTGATTACAAGATTTTTTCAAAGGCTCTGGCAAACAGACTGAAGAAGGTAACTGGACAGGTTATACATATAGATCAATCTTATTGTGTACCTAATAGATCAATAGTGGATAATATATATTTAATTCAAGATGTTTTGGAAGTCTCTAGACTATTCAGGAAAATAGTTTCCCTAGATCAAGCATTTGATCGGGTGGATCATCAGTTCTTAATGGTACACTTTTGAAACTTTTGGTTTTCCACCAGCGTTCATTGCTTTGATTAAAGTGCTTTATGAAGATATTGAAGTGTACTGAAAATCAATGGTGGTTTGAGTAGCCCTTTTAAAATACAAAGGGGGTTAAAACAAGGATGCGCCTTGTCAGGTATGCTTAACGCAATAACAATAGAACCAATGCTGAATAAAATTAGATGGTTTTACATATGAGAGTGCTTTCCTACCTATAAAACTATCAGCATATGCAGACAATGTTTTAGTTTTAACCAGTGGACAGGATGATATTAATAAGCTGGTTGATATTGTCAATGCTTATGCAAAAATTTAATCTGCAAATGTACACTGGGCCAAAAGTTCAGCATATAGTGTTGGAAAATGGAATGATGGAGTTTTTTGGGGTGATGAAATAATGATGGAAAGAAACTGGGAAAGTATTATTGAAAATGTAGAAGGAAGATTAGGAAGGTGGAAATGGCTTTTACCCAGAATGTCCTTTAGGGGGAGAGCATTGATTATTAATAACTTGGTAGCCTCTTCATTATGGTACAGATTAATGGTTTTAGAGCCTCCTGAAGGGGTTCTGGGAAAAATACAGGTCAAGATGATCAATTTCTTTTGGGATAGATTACATTGGTTACCACGGAATGTTCTTTATCTTCAAAAGGAAGAAGGTGGTCAAGGAGTTGTTGACCTTAAGCAGGAAAGCAGCTTTTAGGCTACAGTTTGTTCAAAAGTTTTTATACAGTCCAAGTATATCATGGTTTGGACCAGCCTGTTGCCTTTTAAGTAAGGTTGGAGGGTGGGGTTTTAGAAGAAATATCTTTTGGACAGATTGTAAGAGTTTTAATTTGAAGTCTGTTTCTACCTTTTACGAGAGTGCAAGAAAAGTATGGTGTATGGTACAGGTTAAAAGATCATTGTCAAATAAGTCTCTGTATTGGTTTTTGGAAGAACCGTTGATTAATGGTGCTCGACTCGATTTATGTGGAGATAAAACTTGCATCAACCACAAAGTGGTAACAAAAGCCAAAGTTGTTAAGATGAAACTATGCTGATGCACTTACACAAGAGACTTGGAATTAATTCAACAAGGATAGTCCATTTTTTATTAAATAAGTGCAAAGAAAATTTGGGTGAAGAAGACTGGAACTTTATATTAATTAAAGCACTTCCTGATAAAATGGATAATTTTCCTTGTATGGTGATCTCTAAAAGTGTAATAGAAAATTAAACTTTTAATGACCTCAGAAAATTTGAGAGAATGTTTGATACAATAGGCGGAAAGAGTATAAAGTCTGTGTGAAGGTGATAAATAAAGAGAGAAAACATATGGATACACCACGGAGAGATCACTTAAGTGCGGATTTTGAAGTTAAACCCTTTTGGGGCTCTTATTACAAACCACCATTGACTAAAAATGTGGGTGTTCTTCAGTGGTGCATTTTACATGGAATTGTTGCTATAAATGCTTTTATCTCAGTATTGAATCCAAATGTGCAAGACAAATGTCCGTTTTGTGGTGAAAGAGAAACTATTTTTCATTGTTTTATGTAGTGTGAGATTAAGACCTTTGTTTGGTTTATTGGAGATTGTATTTGCTAATGTTAATGAAATGTTTAAAATGATTGTGTTTATTTTTGGTTTTTAATATTGTAAAGGAAAAAATAAAGGACGGTTGTTAAATTTTATCTTAGGTCAAGCAGAGATGGCAGTTTATATTATTAGGAAATATAAAATTGCTGGCAGTAGTAAAAATGTTGAATTGTTGTTCAAGGGGCTTATAAAAGCAAGAATAAAATATGATTTTATTTTTTATTCTCACATGAGGAAATTGGGAAACTTTGAATAGGTTTGGAATGTAGAAAATGTTGTGCTGGATTGAAAATGATACATTGTACTTTGTTGAAGAATTTGAGTAGACCTAATTTTGTGATGTAGTGTTTATTTATTTATTTATTTATTTTTACTTGATGTTGTATAGTTAAAGGTGTGTTAAATCTCTCTCTCTCTCTCTCTCTCTCTCTCTGTGTCTGTGTGTGTGCGTGTGTGTTAATTGGGTGTCAGTGACACTTTTGATGGTTTAAACCTTTCATTGCTGTGTGCTTTGGGCTGCATTAAAGGATAAGAAATCTCTTAGGCCTCGTCTTCCTCAGAGTTTGAATAACAAAAATAGATAGAAGTTCATTCGTTGGGCACTGACAATAGTTTTATATAATTAGTTTAATAATTAGGTTAATAAAAATATAAAAAAGACCTTGTGATGGACGAACCTGTGGCCACACACTGATAAAGGTAACTCCGCCTTCATTCATTCACCATGCATACATTTCCCCTCGCATACATCTCCTTATACATTCATTCACATATTTAAGTAATTTCTTACTCTTTATCTATCCTTTAAGTTTATGATATAGTATTTAAGGTTTATGTTACATGTAATAAAAAGCTACACAGATTTACTAGCCTGTGTTGTTATATTTGTTTCTATTGAGTTTAAGTTACCATGAGGTGGCTCTACAGCGCCCCCTAGCACAGAATCTGAAATCATGGATACATACTAACACACAAATGTATGAAACTTGGTAGATCTCATCGGGCCGAACAACTTCCGCACTGTCATCAGCTCCGCCCAACAGGAAGTCAGCTATTTAGGGTTGTTGGAGAAAACATGCTCTGGAATTTGATATACTCCTAGGCGATTCATCTGATCACCACCAATCTCAGTCAGCATGAGGATGCTAAATTGCGAGCAGATTTTTGTTATTCCGAAC
Source organism: Elopichthys bambusa (assembly GCA_037101425.1). Lineage (NCBI taxonomy): Eukaryota > Metazoa > Chordata > Actinopteri > Cypriniformes > Xenocyprididae > Elopichthys > Elopichthys bambusa. The sequence goes on from CM074436.1 coordinate 19,449,975, forward strand.
AGTTTGGCCGTGGCGTTGAAATGAATTTATAGCGAAAAAGAGGGAAACACATAACTTCAATATACATTGACTGATTTTGATGAAACATCAGCTGTGTGTTCTTTGTAGAAGGCCGATTACATGAATGTGACTATTGTGAGTCAAAGTCATAGCGCCACCAACTGGCAGCAGGAAGTGTGTCACTTTCAAAATGCTGTGAGGTCACCCTCTTATTTTTATCCGATTTGCTTCAAATTTCATCAGAACAATGTCAAGACATGGCAAATGTAGACTTGTGAAATGATTTTTAATATCTCTAACACGGTTGCCATGGCAACGCATCCAACTTTACCATTTGTTTTGGATGCTTTTGAGACTCTTAACATGCTTAAAATTGCATGAAACTCGACACGCATGTCAGCGATGTCATCCAGTAAACATGGGCAAAACCATAGAGACGGGTGGGGAGGAGGGCCTCTTCCGGGCACTTATTTACAGACGGGTATAAAATAAAAGAACCTGAACCTGCTATATTATTAAACTTTAAATTTCATGGTGACTTTAACCCACTGGGGTCTTAGGATTTTTGGGGTCCTGGAGAAGTTTTGACATGCCCTGACATTTGTGCTTTTTTCAGTTGTTTAAAAACATTAAATGGCAAAAGTGTCATTACACTGTATTCAGCACGAACTAGGTTACCATAATATGTATGTACAGTAGGTAGTCAACCAGAATAATACTTTTACCGCCACTGCAGGAACGTGGGGACATGCGTTTGCTGCCTTTTATCGCCAAGTGGCGCTATATTCACAGACTTTTAAAAATGTAAATGTGTCAGTTCTTTCTCTCAAGCATTAATCTGCCACGGCTCTGTTGAGAGCTGTGGTAGCAGATGAATCCAATTGAAACATTGTGGATAAAGAATTCATAATCACAGTGCTGAAATTACAGAACAAATGTAGAACTAAAAATAAATGTAGGCGTTTATTATTTGCATCGAATTTAAGCAAAGTAAATGTTAACACTGTGAGCTCAGTTTTTTTTTATGTAGGCCTATAATTAGAAGTGCAAGTCAATAGTCTCATACTTTTTCTTTTAATTTGTAGTAGATTCATTAACTGAAACATTAACACTGAAATAGGGTAAACGTACTATTAAGCTCACCAAACTCTATATCAAGACATTTTTAGTGCACAGGATATTGGTTTCAGTACAAGAAGTTATGTTAAAATAAAATATTAATCTCACACAATAATATTTAATTTCATTTTAAATGACAAAAGCATTTCAATTAAAATGTACATCATTAAATGCAAGAAGTCTGGCTGTGATTAATGGGTACATTTTTGTACCCTTTCTGTTCTAAAAGTCTGTTCTATTCTTTTTAAAATGTACTTTCGGTAAACTTAACCAATTCTGTTGTAATATTAAAAACCAATTTTATTTTTTAATTTAGGCTAATAATAAAATGATTAGGCCTAGTTTATAACCTTAACCTGTAGATCAACTCCCCCAAATCGTTGTTTGTGTTATTATTGTACAGTAAAAGTCAATAGCTCTTGTTTTTATTTTTTGTGTTTGTTGTAGGCTTATAAAGTACTAGGATTTGGAAATTACCATCATTGTGGTATTTCATCATTATTGTTAATTTCTGACTTCAGCATGCCGAGAGAAGAGTGTTCGTGTTCACGATAATGTCTGCGTGAGACCGCTGCGACCTGCAAGAGTTGTTACCCACATCATTCATTATTTTTTATTTCTTCTTCATTATATATTATGATTTTTTTCGTATCATTGTGTGTTAAAATTAATTTTGTTATGTTAAGAAATTCCATATTCGCAGTCTATAGCCTATTTATAACGTTTTTATTAATATTTGAATGAAATTACTGTATATTCAGCATATTTTACTTAGTTTTCAACATGATAATAATCAGAAATGTTTCTTGAGCAGCAAATCAGCATATTAGAATGATTTCTGAAGGATCATGTAACACACTGAAGACTGGAGTAATGATGCTGAAAATTCAACTTTGACCACAGGAATAAGTTACACTTTACTATATTCACATATATACCATATTTCAATTGTACAATTACAAATGTAATGTTTCCAGACTTTTGATAGGTACTGTATTTTCTTTTTTACATTGTATAAAATCCATGAGGACTTAATGCACAAGTATTTGTAGTACATAAACCAAATCATAAAACTGTCATAAAATATAGAGAAAAAATATTAGATATTGGTTATTGGTTATTGTAAAAGCAAATAAAAGCAAGAAAAAAAAAATCTGTCCCCCTCACTTCTGAAATGATAGCTACACCCCTGGTCAAACAGCAGTCAAATGAAAGATTTTAAAGGCATCTGTCTCTGATGTAGACTGCTGTATATTTATTTATGGATCCAACACTATACCATTGGCATATATTTATTTTTTTTATGTGGAGAGTGGATAACACTGCATGATATGGAGGCGCCAGCGCAATCACTTCCTGATAACGAAATATAATTAATTAATATAATTAAGGTTATATAATTATGAGTGATAGATCATTAGGAACTGTAAATAAATAAAATTAAATAAATTATTTCTTATTTATTTGAACTTCCAATAACATCAAAATGTTATGCTTTTGTAAAATAAAGGAAAAAAATGGATGCGCTTTGTTTGTGAACTGGAGCGCATCTCAACCCGTCTCAACCGAAACTCAGCTTATACGTTTGCCTCACAGACATGAGAAATATGCCCACTGAAAGCTTCAAATTTTAAATAAACCAATTCATACAAATATGCAACTGTCTGATTATGTAATCCATATATGAAACTTGCAGTTCTCTCTAAAGGCGCATCCACTGTTCTGTGGAGTCAGCGTCGTCAACATCTTTACAGCCAACACAGACTCAGAAAACATTAATAAAAAATTAAAATGTCTAATTTTTCCCAACACATTCATAATCATTAGGCTACTTTTACTGATGCTTTGCAGCAAGCTTCATGCATGCCTTCTCGGTTTGACTATATATTAGGGATGCACCGAATATTCAGCCACCAAAATTTTTTGGCCAAAAGTGGCCCAAAAGTGCATTTTCAATTTTCGGACTTTTAATCACCGAAACAATACAGCCGAAATGTTGTGATGACGCAAACAGAAACCGCAACCTGCACGTGCTTGTCTGAAGCAACATGTCTGCGGTGTGGACGTATTTCAGTATATCTGAGAAAGACTCACGGGCAGCGATTTGCAAAACATGTAATGCCGAAGGAGGGGGTACATCTGCAAAGACTTTCTCCACGTCGGGTTTAATTTATCACCTGAAGTCCGATCACTATGCTAAATATGAGAGGAACGTGGCACAGAAAAAGAAAAAAACCTCCGAGCACGCCCACTCCGTCTGTGGCAGACGTTTTTGATAAGGCAAGGAAGTTTCCCAGTGATTGTGTCAAGGCAAAGGGTATTACACAAAAGATTATGGAATTCATTGCCTTGACCAGCCATTCTCTGTCGTAGAAGATGTGGGATTTCGTAGGCTGATCGAGCACATTGAGCCCTGTTATGTCATGCAGAGCAGATGACATTTCTCAGATGTGTGTTTACCTGAGCTGTTTAATGTTGTTGCAACTCACGTCCATGAGGATGTAGCTGCAGATATTTCAGCAATCAGTTTCACGACAGACATATGGAGCTCACACGTCAGCATTATATTGTTGTATCTTTAAGCAGTTGCACTTGTTCTGAATGCACTTTTTTGTAGTAGTCCTACAGAGAAAATTTTAAAATACACTTGACCTAAATGCACTTTGTTTTTATGAGAGAACATTTAATTTTAAAACCTTTCTGCAGGCCAGTAGGCCTGTACATTATTATTTAATGTACACATGAGTGGGGTCAAGTTAAACATTTTAGTTTGAATTTTATTTTATACTGTGCATTGTTGCAATGTGCTAAATATTTGCATAATTTGTAATTGATTTATTCTTTGAAACTTTAATATTAATTTATGCAATTGCAATGCCTTGATTTTAGTAAAGTTAGTACACAGTCATAGCCATAAATGCAATGGTACTAATAACTGGCATAATTTCTTTGTGTTTTGGTTTTCGGCCTTGGTTTCCTCTTTTTCGGTTTTGGCCAAGAATTTTCATTTCAGTGCATCCCTACTATATATATATATATATATATATATATATATATATATATATATATATATATAAAAAAACAGTTCACTCCTCTCACAAAGAATATTATGTGAACTGGTGAATTTGCATAGATTGTTTGTCTAAACAACATTTGGATTGCTTTTAACGTTCATCTGGAAACGCAATATGCGGTATTTAGATTTGTATGGTAAGCCACCAATAAACCTACACAAATGCAGGAGAATACATCAGTATGTTTCAACTTAGTGAAATGTGCTAACTGCTTGTCGCAAATTCAAAAGTTTAAGCCCTCGTTTAAGTCCACATGTTTTTGTTCAAGAAATTACAGTGGCTGCAGCATTTCTGTTGTAAAGAAATGGCCAAATATTAAAGATCAAGTGGACATTTGAAATAAATTTTGTAAGCCAATATTAAACAAGGATTAGATCACGTTGTAAAGTGTAAAAACAATCGTCAGGCATTTGTTATAATACATAAAGAACATTAGTAATATTGTACAAAACATTATGTATTGTAGCGTCTGTACAAAGATCAGATCTGCCAGCCTACTTTACAATCTCCAGAATGCTTTTAACCTCCCGAACTGTGCATATAAATCACAAATCGGCTCCGGCAAGTCCGGAACCAATTGCCCTACTGGAACCTTTGTACACACACACACACACACACACACACACACACACACACACACACAGGTGCTGGTCATATAATTAGAATATCATCAAAAAGTTGATTTATTTCACCAATTCCATTCAAAAAGTGAAATTTGTATATTTTATTCATTCATTACACACAGACTGATATATTTCAAATGTTTATTTCTTTTAATTTTGATGATTATAACTGACAATTAAGGAAAATCCCAAATTCAGTATCTCAGAAAATTAGAATATTGTGAAAAGGTTCAATATTGAAGACACCTGGTGCCACACCCTAATCAGCTAATTAACTCAAAACACCTGCAAAGGCCATTAAATGGTATCTCAGTCTAGTTCTGTAGGCTACACAATCATGGGGAAGACTACTGACTTGACAGTTGTCCAAAAGACGACCATTGACACCTTGCACAAGGAGGGCAAGACACAAAAGGTCATTGCAAAAGAGGCTGGCTGTTCACAGAGCTCTCGGTTCAAGCACATTAATAGAGAGGCAAAAGGAAAGGAAAAGATGTGGTAGAAAAAAAAAGTGTACAAGCAATAGGGATAACCGCACCCTGAAAAATGTGGGATGGATTCACAGAGTGGACTGCAGCTGGAGTCAGTGCTTCAAGAACCACTACGCACAGACGTATACAAGACATGGGTTTCAGCTGTCACATTCCTTGTGTCAAGCCACTCTTGAACAACAGACAGCGTCAGAAACGTCTCGCCTGGGCTAAAGACAAAAAGGACTGGACTGCTGCTGAGTGGTCCAAAGTTGTTTTTTTGCAAAATTTTGCATTTCCTTTGGAAATCAGGGTCCCAGAGTCTGGAGGAAGAGAGGAGAGGCACACAATCCACGTTGCTTGAGATCCACTGTAAAGTTTCCACAGTCAGTAATGGTTTGGGGTGCCATGTCATCTGCTGGTGTTAGTCCACTGTGTTTTCTGAGGTCCAAGGTCAACGCAGCCGTATACCAGGAAGTTTTAGAGCACTTCATGCTTCCTGCTGCTGACCAACTTTATGGAGATGCAGATTTCATTTTCCAACAGGACTTGGCACCAGTACCTGGTGTAAGGACCATGGTATCCCTGTTCTTAATTGGCCAGCAAACTCGCCTGACCTTAACCCCATAGAAAATCTATGGGGTATTGTGAAGAGGAAGATGCGATATGCCAGACCCAACAATGCAGAAGAGCTGAAGGCCACTATCAGAGCAACCTGGGATCTTATAACACCTGAGCAGTGCCACAGACTGATCGACTCCATGCCACGCCGCATTGCTGCAGTAATTCAGGCAAAAGGAGCCCCAACTAAGTATTGAGTGCTGTACATGCTCATACTTCTCATGTTCATACTTTTCAGTTGGCCAAGATTTCTAAAAATCCTTTCTTTGTATTGGTCTTAAGTAATATTCTGATTTTTCTGAGATAGTGAATTTGGGACTTTCCTTAGTTGTCAGTTTTAATCATCAAAATTAAAAGAAATAAACATTTGAAATATATCAGTCTGTGTGTAATGAATGAATATAATATACAAGTTTCACTTTTTGAATGGAATGAAAAATCAACTTTTTTTGATGATATTCTAATGTAATTAGAATATTCTATTGGTATTCTAATCACCTGTGTGTGTGTATATATAAAATGTATTTATTCATTTATTTATTTTTAAATTTGGACAAGCTGCAAAAAAAAAAAAAAAATTATAAAATTCATTAAATTTGGACATTATCATGCTGAGAAACTGCTGATAAAGACAAAAAATAAAAGTCTGCTCAAGGAAATTTTACATATATTTAATATTTGACATCCAATAACTCAGAGAGGAAATAAGGTAGGAGGACAATTAATTTGGAACCAAGGTAGCCTTTTTGTTTATCCATTGGAGCCCCCTGATGGACATTTTTAAAATAGTTTTCACCTGGAGTAACTAGTGGTCAGCTTATTGGATTATTTTGATCTTGGACTCATTTCAACCGGGAGAGTCCACTGTAAGTGGCCATTTCCTACAATCTATGCATGTTTCATGAAGTTATAAACAGAAATGCCAAGTGATCGCTAAATTTTAGTTTTAGTTAGCATCTGTGCGCCTGTGGGGTTTTATGTGTCTTTATTGCGTGATCAATATCTCGTGATCGGCTTTTTGGATTATGCTGATATGTTTGATTCATTTTAATCGTAAAAATCTCTATGGGTGTAGAACGACATGAGAGTGAGTAATATATGACATTTTCATTTTTGGGTGAACTAACCCTTTAAAGCCATCAATTAAAATATGCTTCAGGAGATATTTGACTTTGGCATAAGGGGCATAAAGGAGGTTTTAACTTGATTAGTCAGTTTACACTGTAAAAAGACATTCTGTAGGGTTTGGGTGGGTCGATCCTTTTCCCTGTTGCATCTCTAATGGTGAGAAGTACTAAACAAAACCAAGGTAAGTGGATTTAAACACTTGCATGCCATCCTGCTGGTCATTTGATGGTGAGAAGAGCAGCAAGCAACATGATAAAGGGCTTGACTTTTACCGAAGTTTTAGAAATGATAATGCAGTCTGACTCCTCCAGCGAGCTGCAGGATGTATTGTCTTCTCCCTCTGACACCACAGACTCAGGAGAGCCAGATCCTGATTTTGTTGTGGCACCCTCTTCATCCTCTCCAGCTTCCACTGAAGGCGAGGAGGATTCAGAGGATCCTGGATCTGGGTGGACTGGGAGAAACGGCGAAGTGTGGTTTTCCATCACGTGGAGACAACTCCCTTTCTTCAGCCTACCAGAGGCGTGACTCCAGGGCCGACGCATTAAGGCAGAAACACACCAAGTCGATGAACTAGTGCCGACGAAAGCAAGCAGACTGCGGGGTTGGCTCACGTCGGCAGGGTCTGGGTCCAAAGTTGCCCTGACACACCAAACCGACGCTCGACAGCCGACGGCCAAGTAGCAAGTCCGTTCTGCGCCTGCGTAAGATGAAATGCCTTTCAGTACCAGCAGGTGGCAGTAGCTGAACAGCCAATCAGAATGATCAGATGGCCTGACGGACAACAAGCTCTGATGCCGATTCAACATGTTGAATCGGCCGAAAAAAAGCTGACGAGGACCAACTTCAGTCGACAGTGCAGAACACACTGAGAAAACATAAGTCGGTCGACGAACAAAAACTGCCCGACGGCCGACCGTCAGCTTGGTGTGTTCCTGCCTTTATGCCATCGCAAGGGTCCAGAATGTGGATTGTGTTCAGAAGAGGAGTTACAGAGGAGATGATTGACCTCATTGTCAGCATGACCAACCTCCATGGGCACCACACAATGAGAAACTGGAGGTGCATAAATACACTTACTTTGTTTTTGTTTACTCCATGTAGTTCTGAGAGCTGAGGTGCATATTTTGATTTTCTCAGACACATCAAGGTAAGTGCGCAAAGGTCTCGCTCTCACTCACTCACACACACACACACACACACACACACACACACACACACACACACACTATAATATGCTGTTATACTCCACAGAACTCCATATAAAAGCCAGAAACTAAGCTTTTTTTTGCACAGGCCTTTCTAAAGGGTTAATGGTGCCACCTGGTGATCACCTTTAAAAAATTACAAATTTTACCTCTTCCCAACAGGGAAAATCACCAACAATCAAGAATGCATGATTATATGGTGTCATGGCTTTGCAAACAAAAAATGTCGTTATAATGAAAGTCAATGGGGCAAAAACAGCCACGAACAGTAAATGAGGGAGAAAAAAATGTAAATCTGATGCTGCACAACAAACTAACAATGCATCAAAGCCAATGTTGTTACTAATCTTTCACATGTCCAAGACTGTGATAAAAGGTAAAAATATATCCAGTCCAATCACTTTTAATATTGAAAATAAGTCATTTTGTGTGTTTTTTTTCCCCTACTTCAGTGACATCATTTATAAACTTGGCAATAAAAGAGTAAAAATCCTGGATTTTTTTTTTTTTAAACATTTGGTAGTTTTGATCAGGACTGAGGTTGATTAACAGATTTGTGCAAAAAAAAAAAAAAAAAAAAAAATTAGAAAAACAAAAATTTCTGATACATTTTTACAGCAGTTTAATTTAGTGGATGTTTTCATCCCGAACATAACGAAAGGGTAGTGAATTTGAACAATACACAAGGGTTAAGTAGTATTCATTAATATAGTGTTCTTTTGTCCAGTCAACCCAATATTTTTGTTTAAATTTACTTAATTTTTTGTTTTTTTGTGTGTGTGTGTGTGTGCTATTTGCAGTTACTCATTTTAAATGGTTCACTTTTAAGGAGCTCATTTGATTAATTTTAACCTAATTCTTATTCGTTACATTTTAATTAATAATATTGCTTGTAATCTGTTGCCACAATTTTGAGTAGATATAGTGTATTATTTTTTTTACAGTGTAGCAGTGAGAAAATTCTGACAAATTTGTTTCTCAGCATTAACAAGGTGTGATGTGACTCAACGTGGGACTCTACATTTCTCAGATCACCGACTGAGTCAGCACTGGGCAAGCAGGCAACATACATGTTTACTTCCAAACTGCCTGAGCAGCATATTGTGAGATAAGAAAACATGCAGTACACAAAACGCCTACACTGCCACCATGTGAGAGACCAAAAGAAATTCTGCCAAAACTGTAATTCACAAACACAGAAGCGATGCTCACTATGAGAAACAAACTCAGCTTTCTGCTTTTACACTTTGTCTCTGCAAGTGACCTGTTAATGCTCTGCCTGCATTACCCAGCACAAAGCTTAGAATACAGGCTCTAGACAGGCAAAATTAGGTTTTGCATGATTTGTGGAATTAACACATCCTCATTAAGCGTAAACGTTTTGGTTCTATCTTGTAAAATCAAAATGTGTTAGGAGACATTTGAACTGACCCACTTAATTTTCATATTTCTATTTCTTTTACACAATCATGTAACCTACTAGGGCAGGAAACAACATTCTAATAATGCCTGAAAGGAAAAAAACTTGTAGAATTTAGGACCGTCTTTTCTATTTGACATTCTATATGTCTTTAGACATACAGAAATGCTTTCTGTTATACAAATTAGTTTAATCATAGTACCTGTTAGACAAAGCATGTAACCTAGGGATGCACGATATATCAGCCAATAAATGGTCATTTTTAAAGTTATCATTATCGATCCGATAAGGAAATTGGGCCAATATATTAAAGCCGATAAAGGTTTATCTACTTCAGCTTAGACGCTTCAGATGTGCGCTGTTTACCATGATGGTTTTGAATTGCTTGATATGATTGGAATCACTTTGAAAAGGAAGATACAGTTAAGTGCAACATGTGCAACACAAATCTGTCATATAGGCTACATAAAATTATAACAAGAACATGACTAAAAGAATGTTGTGAATTCTTTGTGCACCCGTATTTCAGCACGACGAGTGCATTGTGGTGGAAAGAGCGCGTGGGATTTAAGCCTTCATGACAAGCACGGTCAAGTTCGCTTGAGCATTTGCAGCATTTTGTGCCATTATAAGTTGTAATATTATGTTTATTTTGTGTATATCTGATTAATCTCATATAGGTTGAGTTTGGTTTAGTTAACAGTAAGCTCTTCATTGTACCCGTGATCATTAGCGTGAGCAGCTCAAACAGCAATGCACATTAATAACTATGATTGGGACTGTGCTATACATAACATTATAATAAGAACACTATTGTAATAAAACAATCTCAATTCTCTGGGTTTAGTTGCAGCGTTTTAGCATGTTGTTGTGGGGAGCGCATCCAGGACAGGAGTTATCTGGCCAGTACAGTCAAGTTCGCTTGTGCATTCACGTCATTTTGTGCAGATAGAAGTCGTTATATTAAGCTTATGTAATATAACTATCTGATTAATCTCATATAGGATGCGTTTCGAGGGTTAAATAATCCGCTAGAAAAGCTCTTCAGTTTCCAGGTGCTCATTCTCTTCAGCTTCAGAGCGCCCAATGCAAACAGCAATGCAAAACATTAAAAGCTATGATTGTGACAGTCATAAAACATTATAATTGTATACACTACTATGGGTTTAGCTGTCATGTTTCATTAACTGTTGAGTTAATTAACCTTTTAGCAAAGCGCTTCAGTTTACGGGTGTTCATTCTCTTTAGCTTCAGTACACACAGCTCAAACAGCAATGGTGTGATTTGAAACTGTAATATTAAAATAAGTTTACCATTACTGTAATATTAAAAATGTTTAATCTTTTTTTTTTTTTTTTTTAACATTGATGTGTTATTAATAACTAGCACTTTTTTGGTTCTCTTATTATTTTCATCAACAATATGGTTTGATTAAAATAATTTCCTTTTTGGCCATGCAGAGGCTATTTCCTTTTATTTATCCATGGCACATGTATTTTGCTTCTTTATATGTAGCCCAAGTAATGTTGTCCAATGACTTATTTAGGTATTTTATTTTTATTTTTTTGTTAGGCAATAGATTTTTTGGTATCACTTTATAATAAGGTCTCATTTGTTAATGCATTAACATGAACTAACAGAGAGCAATAACTTTTATGAATGCTAGTTAATAAAATATTTGTGTTCATGTTAGTTCACAGTGCATTAACTAATGTTACAACTTTGGATTTAAAAAATGTCTCAGAAAATGTTGAGATCAACATTAAGTTAATAAATCCAATAAAAATGAAGTATTGTTCATTCATTGTTGGTTCATGTCAAAGGTTTATGTTAAAATATCCATATTTAACAAGTTATAAAGTAAAATATCTAGCTTCTGCCACACCACCTTCCACATTCAACTTATGAAAAAAGCCTAACTGATGTTGCGTCAGTTACGCTTTTTCCGGAAGTTGAAAACAGAAGGCGTAGGACGTAGCACAAGCATTTTGAACTGCGAGAGGCATTACACTTTCTTCGTAAGTTGAATACAGAAGGCGGTCTGGCGGAAGCTAGATATTTTACTTTATAACTTGTTAAATATGGACATTTTTCTAAAACAAATGCATCGCTTTGCTTCAGAAGGCCTTTATTTACCCCCCGGAGCCATGTGGAGTACATGTATGATGGATGGATGCACTTTCTTGAGCTTCATACTCATTGGTCCCATTCACTGCCATTATAAAGCTTGAACGCATCAGGATATATATATTAATAAAACTTTGATTGTGTTCATCAGAAAGAAGAAAGTCAAATACACCTAGGATGGCTTGAGCATGAGTAAATCTTGGGGTAATTTTCATTTTAAAGTAAACTAATCCTTTAACTAATGCTAGCAAAATGAAACCTTATTGTAAAGTAACCATTTTTTATAAAAAAATTAAAAAAAAGTTAGCCATAGGAGTGTAAAATTAATTTTTAAGGAATCTTACACTGGTTCAAACTAGGGCACTGTATTGTATATGTTTGATTTATGTTGAAGCCTTTTGTTTTTGTAATCAGACTCTCAAAGTATATCAAAAGTTGGATTTAGATTTAGATTTATCGCCTTTCAAATGTAAAGAATTATCAATGCATCTTTGCTTTTCAGTGGTTTCACAGTTTGTGGTAGCGGTCTCATTGTAGGGTCTCATTTCGAAGGCTGCACCCTCCATAAGTTGCGTCTGTCAGCTGCATATGTCACGGAGTCTGTCTCGTTTTAGAAAAACAACCAAGACTATTTCTGATTTCTTTCTTACTTTGGAACGTAATGGTTGCTTTTCTGAAATGGGATGGTGATGTATGCGGCTGACACATGACCCCGGAGGGCACCGCCTTGGGGACAAAATAAAATAAAATATATAAATAAATAAAAACAGCATGTATTTCTCACACTTCAAATAATGAGCAGGTCTAATGCACTGACCTACTTTTGAGACTTGAGCTAAAACAAGAGCCTAACAGCAACCTAAACAAAATTATTAATTTACAAACACACAACATTTCTGCAGTAATTCAGTAATAATTATTATTGTGCCTAATTTATTGTGTAGACAGAGAGTACTATTTGGAACACTTTGGGGTGGGTTGATAACATGCAACAAAACCATAGATAATGGTTGTTGTTTGGTAATTGCTGCTGTGATCAAGAAGACACCAACCTATCTTTTACCAGCCTAACACCTCAAGGAACCCCAATTCAAAACCTCAACTGGTTTATATAAATTATATTGGTCACGTTGTTACATCTTTGAGCGTGAGATACACAATGTCGCCCCCTGTGGCTGTTTCATCAGTCTCTCGGAAAGTAGGTCAGTTCTTTATAAAATACTCGCTGCAATAAATTGGGTGAAAGGCCGCTTGTACGTAAGAAAAAAAGTCTCTTACCTAGTGCCATCGCCTCGTTGAACTTCAGTATGGCGTTGGACAAGTCTCGTTTTTTCCAAAGAATTTCCCCTTCCAACCAGTATCGTCTCGCTTTGCTTTCCGAATTGAACCACTTGTCGATCAAGCCACTGACAATAACATTTACTCGGAGTCCGTCCAGATTAAATTCTCTTGGTGATTTGTTCGTTTTCAAACGACAGCTTCTGCACTCTTTTGTCAAGTCATCTTCCAGACAGCGCTTACAAAAAGTGTGCCCACACACCAAAGACGTCGGTTCCGTTAACAAGCACTTGCAAAGGCGACATGAAAACAAGTCTAAGTTCTGCTCTTCATCTAACTCGTCACTTTCAAAACATCTGTTTTCTGAGTAAGAACCCACGCTTATTGTCTTACTGTCACACTGTTCTTTTGTGCGTATCGTATGCGCTATAACTTCAACTAAAACCTGCAATTCATTGGGTCTCAGTGCCTGAAGATTTGCAGCGATGCAGTAGGAGTCCAATGCATCGGCTATGCGTCCCCCACGGGCCAGGGCATCAGCTTTCCGCAGACAGAGGCCACGGTCGGTGAGCTCAAGCTCGGCTAGCTGAGAGGAATAGATCTCCGCGGCCAGATCGAAGTCTCCTGCCCGGCACGCCTCGTCCGCCACCCCGAGCATTTCCGCACACAAACCCGGTGCGGTCGGGTTAGAGAGTTCGTGCACATAATGTTCGGCGTGATTTTGAATCCCAGAATCCATTTTCTGCTACTCCACATGAAATTCAAATTATTTTTAGGAAAGTGGTAAAAAGGTAGCGTGTAGGATTCTGTTCGAAAGCATGGAATTTAAAATTACATACAAGTTAACCTGATGCAGTCGTGTTTTCAGTTAATTAACAAAAACCCCACCTTTAATACAACACGATCTCGGAATATTGGCGAAATTCAATATTAAGGAGACAAGGCTAAATATTTATATACACTCCTCCGGAAAACAATTCATCTCCCATTCACCACTGCTAACGTTAGGCCCAAGACAACCTTTAAATGACTGGTGGTTCATTTCTCAGTAAAGCAAAAGTAAGGTGTCTAACTTCTGCCAAAATAATACATAACACATCTAGCAATGTTAGCATTTCAAGTTAAAAAGTAAAAACAAAACAAAAAACGTACGTTTAAAAACTGCAGAAAAGTAGTTCGTTGGGTTTATTTTGAAATCACAAACGAGTATCCAAACACGACGCATTTAATTAAGCAACTGACAAAATAAAAGGTTAAATATGATTTTCACAGATCGACTTCTTTGCTGATGGTGACTTTCGAGACCTCTGCTGAATGAAGAATATTCATGGCCGACGTTTAGATGACCCATCAGTTTTATATAAGACCCGATGTCTCCGGCAGCGGCACTCTGCGTAATCCTCGAGAAGTCTTTCGATCGGAATACCTTTTAAAACGGTCCTTCCCCGGATCTCTTTTGTTCTGATCATTCTACAGGATGTCCATGTCTTATACAAGCCACTGAAAACTGTACATATTAATTACTTGTTTTAGCAGAACCGAGACAGTTGTGACGTTACCATTGGGTCTGCACGGGAAAGTGGGATACAGACCGTCTGTCTCGCTGTCATTCACGTAAGAAGCACGTGACGTCAGGGATGAGGCCCCATTGGTGTGTTATATAGCTCACTTATATAATGATTCAAACGGTTGTGTAACCTAAAAGGGGCAGGTATGTAGAAAATAGGAGATAATTTCATATAAATTAAAAAAAAAAGTTTTTTTGATAATGTTATAATATATATATATATATAATATAATATATATATTGTTATAATATATATATATATATATATATATATATATATATATTATATGTTATAATATATATATATATATATATATATATATATATATATATATATGTGGATTCTATGGCACGTGAAAGACATTAAAAATCCGTGAAAAGTTTGAGGTGACGATTTCATAAATGGCTTGTGAACATGGTGCTAGCCTAATACATGGTGACCTAACATTAATCCAAAGTTTTATGTAACTGTTTACTTTATGTAAGTGCAGTTTAATAGCCTACATTCAGTGTGACAACAATGACTAAACCTTGTTTACCAAATTTGTATATTTATGCAGCTTGATGCATTAATTGTATCTTTTATGTATATCCAAGCTTTATCTGATATTTAACTCATTTGTTAAACACATTATGTATACTAAACAAATAAACATCAGTTTTGGCATACAGGTTTATTTACACACTAAAACTTTTAATAAAAATACAAAATTCACCACGCTTAATTGACTATATTTTAAAGAAAAAGTAAATCTTCAAAGCATGTCAGTGACAATTGTCAAGAATTAATTTCTTGGATCGCCAAGTGCACTTAATCCCTGTAGTAATCCTATGGTAACCTGAGATAATAGTTAAAAGTAATCCTAATAAAACACCTGTTTGAAGAAGCAAACAATACCCACCACTTAAAAGTCATTACAAAATCAAAATTGACAATTATTATTGTTTAAGGAATGTTGCAGTGTTAAATTATTAGTTAAATAAATTATGTATCTGTGCACATATTATTATGTAAAATAAATAAAATAAAAAACACTTTCCTTTGTAATGTTTAAAATTAATGTGCCTGCCTCCTCAAAAATCTCTTTTCTGATGATGTGTTTTCTGATGTGAGCAGGTTGTCCAGCAGCCAGAGGAGTTTCAGTCACTCCCTTCCAGCAACCTGTCACTCACATGAAACTGAGGATTATGAAAACAAATTTTTAGGTTTCAGTGTATACATTTTGGCATAATGACAAACTTATTTCAGAAAGAATTACTATTATGTGAATGTGATGTATAATTAATAATAATGAATAAATAATATCAGTGATATACATCAGTTTTTAACCTGACATGATACATAACAAGACACTATAATTTATTCGATGGCTACAGCATAAGGCAAGAGATGTCCTATGCCCCAATGTGCATACTATCCATTCTAAAAAATTATGTGCAATATTACAATGTACAATATTTCAATGTACAGTACTGTGCAAAAGTCTTAGGCACATCAGTATTTTCACCCACCAAAAAGGGTTTTAAGCCAGTTATTTATATATTTGTTCTGTAGTGTACCGACCTGCAAAGCTACGGTACCGTGAGAAGTGATTTGAAACAAAAGATTCGTAAAGCTTCGAAGCTTCATGAAGCAGTGTTTTGAAATCGCCTTTCACTAGATATTGTTGTTATTTTGTTTTTTTGGTGCACAAAAAGTATTCTTGTAGCTTCATAACTTTAAGGTTGAACCATTGTATGAACATTGTGAACCATGTTTTTAGTACCTTTCTGGGTGTTTGAAAGTCTAAATTAACTTGCTGTCAATGCAGGCCTCACGAGCCATCAGATTTTATCCAAAATATCTTAAAGTGCTCCTATAATGGATTTTTGAAAACTACCTTACATGTAGTGTGTAACATAAGTGAATGAAAACATCCTGCAAAGTTTTAAATCTGAAAGTGCACTGTATATAAAGTTATTGTCTCTCAAAAGTAAGAGTCGATTCAATTAAAGGTGCAATATGTAAGAATTTTGCAGTAAAATATCCAAAATCCACTAGGCCAGTGTTATATATTTTGTTCACTTGAGTACTTACAATATCCCAAATATTTGCAACTATTTGTAAATCGTGAGAAAATTGCAATTTTAACCAAGGCTCCGGGACGTGTGAGGAGTCGCCTGTCAATTGCGTCATACCCATGTTACCCGCGTTACCCTCTGTTTCGGTTTTATTTCATAGAAACCAAAGACGCTTTAATATTTACATGTTTAAATAGGCAAAGGAACAACCGTTTTGATATATTTATAGACAGAAAACTAATTATTGTTATATAGCTCAACACGTTTAGTCTTATTGTTTAAATCTAATTTTCTTGATTGTGTGCCAAGCCTCAGAGAAAAAACACTATTTTGTGAAGTAGCTAACATAGCATAATCAGATGCAGCTTTATTTTTAGTAACAGTAATACAGCATTTTCTCCATCATTCAATACGTTTTAAAATTAATTGCATGCCATTTATCAACACAAGCCATCCAGTATTTATTAAGTTCAGCTCCAAGTTCAGTCCTGCTCTGCTTCATACTACAGTAACATTAATAATCGCATCCATGAACATGATTTCTTCTCAGTCCTATCCCAATTCTTTTCTACCGGCCGTTGAGGTGAAGACCACATGTCCCAAGATTCCGCGCTCAAACTTGGCGTCATCAAGCTATGTCTTTGTTTTGAATAGGCCTCTACCGACCTCTAGTGGACAGAAAATATTACATGTTGCACCTTTAAACGAGTGCCCTATTTTCGCTGACAACTTTCCTCTTTTAGACTGTTTGATAGTGCCATTTTCTCTCACCAGCTATCTTAAATGTTAACATCACTCTGCAAACAACGTAATAGCGTACTTCCAGCACACAAACAATTTAAAAAAATGCACTTTAGTGCGTGAGGATGCCAAGGAATAATTCTGAGTGTAAAAGTAGGCTAAGTTAGGATCCATTATGTAACAAGCAAATTACACCTATTATTCACAATATGGAAAGAAGAAATAAAACATATTTCGTTAAGAGCATGACTCAAACATGCCATTAATGGGCTTATTCAAGTTATTTTTATCCATTCTGCATCTCCCACATATGTGTGTTTTAGCAAGGCGGTCTGTGTTGCAAGTTAGTGAATGAAGATACTTGCCAGGTTACATTAGTTTATCCAGTGTAAAACCCGGACACCGCCACACAAATGTAGCTTTTTGTTAATGACTGGCCTACTACAGGATTTAACACAGGGTAACAGCTTACCAGTTACAAAAGACACTGTAACAGTCTTTCACAGGCAATTCTAGTTGCATTTTTCAATTAATTTCTTAAATTATCCTTTGACTATGTTCTGTATATTTCATGTATCACGTCTTATAAATAACGCAAACTAAGGTGACAATTACCACCGAGAAACGTCGTCCTGCTCCAGTCATGAGACATTGCGAATCAGTTTCTGGTTGATCGACTACAGACAATCGGACTCTGGCTCAAAATGATACAGTAAAATCGATGCCATCTTTTCTGTCCATACATTGTATACAATGTCTTGTGAATTGATAGCTGTCATTCAGTTATGGCAATGGCCATTTCGTTTACGGTGTGCGGTGCGTGCAGTAGACGAATCACAAAGGATTGGGCCATCTGACCAATCAGAGCAGTGTAGGCTCACAGAAAGGAGGGGTACAGAGAGACTGATTCTTCAAACTGCTTCTAACGAATCGTTTACGAATCACTGAGAACTGAGGTAAAATTAAATGTATATTATGAGGAAAAAAAGTGTTTTTTGACCTTGCATGCATGTGAACCTGTTGTAGGAGACTCCCAAAACAATGTTAGGAACCTTAAAAAAGGCATAATAGGGGCACTTTAATTTGTGTTCCGTGGCCTTTTGCACAAAGCCAGTTTCAGTTTCTACCCAGGTAAGTTCAAGATTAGTTTGAGCAAACTCTGGTTCCCTTTCAAAAGGGAACTCTACACTGCGTTTGAACGCATATGGGGAACGTCATCACGTGAACCGGTGACTGAAAGCAATGATCAAATCTCACTGTTAGGTTATCAATCCCGAGGCGTGCCTCATCCCAGTCCTCTTAATTGGCAATTGAATGAACAATCTCAGCGCTGAGGGAGAGTATAGTCTCATTTTTATTTAGCTGGGTCAGAGATTATATAGAAAGAGTACAAGGGGTGTAGGATAGATTTAACCAATGAGAGAGAGAATACATCATATAGCTCATGGTATAGGAATGTGATACATATAGAAAAACAAGTCTAAATATTGTAATCTTCCGGCTAAGTATCCATGCCTTCCTGGGGATCCAAGAAGATCCTCTCCCATACTTGCAATACAAAAGGCAGGGACCATTCCCTGTCTCCCCATTCGGCCCAAGCAGAGCCGCATACCTTGAATGTAAGTTGTTCCAGTACATAAAGAAAACAAATGTTATAGTATAGAATACAGAGGACAAAAGACCCTCTGTCTGCCTTCCTTCAATGCTGAGACCAATACTTCAAACATAATATCTTTCACTTGCCCCTTTTGGCAATAAAATTGCCACACCCAAGTCTCAGCATTACTTTTCTTATACACAATCACTTTCTTTACCTTCATAATCATAACATTGCTCACCAAACATTTCCTTAATTTTCCTTCAAAATTACTAACGCTTGACAATTTTATTCATCAAAGCATATTGAGAGGATACAAAGTTATTCATAGCATGATTAATCAAAGCCCTGATAAATGGAATAATACAACGAATAATAAATGCGATGATTAATAGGATCACACCTATAGGAATTAAGGCAGATACAAGCATTTGTTGCCATCCTGTGAGTCACGCTAAGAACCCACTTTTATCATCAACCTCTCATCCTTGTAATTCTTGAGCAATTCTAGTCATATTTTTTAAACCCTCTGAGATTAAATGGCCGTCAGCATCATTCTCAGGGATATAGGTACAACAAGATGTTCCAACCATAATGCACACTCCTCTCGCTGCAGTTAACTTATCTAAGACCAGCCTGTTTTGCAGGGCAGTTAGACGGAGCCCTCAAAGTTCCTGTTGAACACCAGCCAATGTGTCTCTTGTAGTATTGATAAATGAGATTAATTCATATCTTGTAACCTCTACTTCAATCTGAAGACTAGAAACACCTACCCATAGAAACAGTGGATTATCTCTGCTCAAGCTACCAGTTGAACTGCGGCCAGAGAGGGAGCATTTCTTTTTCTGTTTTATCATAATGTCAGGTCTTTGTGGTCTAATAACCATGGAATATTCTTCCAAAGTTACTAGAGCACATCTTCCACTCCAGTCATCCAGGAGAGTAGTGTAGACCCTATATCCACACAACCAAAACCAATCTTTGACAGCTCTAGTTCCCCGTGAAGCAGGAGCATATCTGTCGCATTTTGGACCTGGCCTCAGTGCACAGTACTTAGCGCATAAGTCTTGGAAAAAAGGGTTAGCTCATCCGTAAGAAGTCATAGTAGATATAGGACGTGGTGTTGCTTTAGAACATGCAGTCACATTGAATTTTCCATAATTCAAAAGGCAGTCCATACAACAAGGCATATCTATATCTCACAATGATGGTATCACGGAGTCAGTTCCCACCACCATCACTCAGCACACATCGTCACTGGATTTCCACGCTCCGCCACTCGTTTACAATCACCAGAGTACTGATCAGCGGCACCTGCACCTCATCACACCAGCTCTACAAGAGCACTCACTTCCCACACTTCAATGTCTGATCTTGTTTATACTTACCTGGACCCCATACCTCTCCTCCGATGTCTCTGTGCTCCCACTCCTTCGTCAAGTCTTGTCTTCCCTCGTCGACACTCCTACAAAAGAGAAAGGACTCTGTTATTGCTCAGCTAAGTGACTATACTCAACGTGCCCATATCTGCAAACTACTCACCTGTTTTGTTCCTGAATTCGTGCCTCTGTCTCTGAATAAACCACCAGTTAAATACTTACCCTTTTGTTCCCATCTGTGTCTGACAGAAGACCAGACTGTATGCAGAGCTCCACGAAAACAGGTGAAAACATCCTCCCTCTCAGCACAATCCACGGGCACGTCACCTGCAGTCACTCCCTACCTCGTACATGCTGTTCGCCAAGCAGTCCTTCTCCCAGCACCCACTGCAATATCTTTTTCAGCTGCCTCTGCCAGTCCCATGGCCCGACCAGCGACATTCTTAGGCATGGCGGAGGACTGCAGCGGGTTTCTACTCCAATGCTCACTGTATCTGGAAGCACAGTCCCATCTCTTCACAACGGAACGTGCCAGGGTGGCGTTTATCATCTCTCTGCTGTCTGGACGAGCATCGCAATGGGCACAACCCCTCTGGGAATCTAACGCACTGGTAACAGCCACTATTCAGGATTTCTTCAGCCATTTCCGAGAGGTTTTTGGACAAAGCACAGCCGGCCTGTCCGTACACGACCAACTATTCAACTTATGCCAAGGCGAAGAAACTGTGAGTATGTATGCACTCTGCTTGGCTTGGCGGCTGCCAGCAGATGGAATGAAACCGCGCTGATAACAGCCTTCCGCCAAGGGCTCACTTCTAAGGTAAAGAAGTTAATGGTCGTGAACGAAAATTTCTACAGACGGCTGTAGTCCCACCGGGGTCGCCAGTGTTAACCGTTCCTGCTCTGTCCCTGATCGTGGTCGGAGATGACAGGGGAGACTTTTCACTGCTCCAGGGCCGAAGTAGCTTTCTATTTAAACTTTGGGGTTAACTCCCTTTCCCTTCATTCAGCGTCTATAGTGAGTAAACAAATTACAACTTTATTTGGTCCGAAGATTTATTGTTTACAATAATTGAACAGCGATTAACAGTACAGCCACATAACAGTGTTCCAGTTGCGACAACCGTGACCGAGCAGCCAGAGTCATTAGAGGATATGTTGAGCTACCGCCTGTATTGGCAGCCTCATACTTCGTTTGTGGCCAGAAGGTTTGGCTTTCCACACGTAACCTGCCCCTCGCCGCATCCTCTCGGAAACTGACACCTCGTTTTATCTGGCAGCGGTGCGTCTTCAATTATCGCGCTCCCTGCAGCGTATTCATCCTATATTTCATGTCTCGTGTATTAAGCCCATCATCTGTGCTCCCTCCAACCACTCTCCCCCTCCTGTCCTTGTTGATGGCTCTCCAGCCTATAGGGTTAAGAGATTGTTGGACGTCCGACCTCGGGGACGGGGCCATCAGTATTTGGTCGATTGGGAGGGTTACGGGCCGGAGGAGAGAAACTGGGTACCGGCCCGGGATGTGCTGGACCATTCGCTCATCGAGGACTTCCTCCGCTCTCGTCGGTCCTCTCTCTCTCTCTCTTTTCCCTGCTTTGTTCCTGCACTTGGTCCACCTGTTAGCAATCGCAATCAGCGCACTCTATTGCACCTGTTTCTCTTTGTTCTCTTCTCCTGTGCTATTTAATGTCGCCCTGTTTCTGGCTGCATTGCCTGTTTATTGTTGGAAGCATTATGCTCAAGTCTATTTCTGTTAACTGCATTCCAAGAAGTTTGCCAGTCTAAGGTTAAGTCTAGTCTGTCTTGTCGAGTGTGACTCACCAGTTTTCCTGTCCAGTGACCTGCTGCCTGCCTGTTCCTGTTGGGACTCGTTCCGACAGGTGCTGTGTGTCTCAGCTAGGGCTGTCCGCTTGCTACTACCTGTCTGCTGCGAGTTCAGGTTCAGGTTCGCTGTCCGTGACAAGAGGCGTTTTTCCTGTGTTTACAAGCTTCAGTTCTCCAGTTCTGCGTCCAGCAACTTCTTTCTGCCTTTAGACGGCAGACTGCCTGAGTTTATTATTGAACAGAATAAACCTTATTTCCTGTACCTTGCGTTTGAGTCCTCTGTCCGAACCGTGACAGCATTATGCATGTATGTGTATATGTGTGTATATATATATATATATATATATATATATATATATATATAATATAATTTTTTTTTTTTTTTTGTCATGACAACTTAAGAGTGTTTGGCATGGTAATGGGTATGACAATGTTGATATGTTTGGTCTTGGCGGAATAGATCTGCTACGCTGCTGCTTTTATTGCTGCTGCTGCTGTTGATTATTATTATATGTTGAGTACGGGACTTGCTACTGCCAATACATACACAACATGCTGCTGTGAGCAAGTAAAACATGCTGCTGCTGTACAATATAGCGTACATGAATTACCCCCCAACAGAGCAGGTGACATGATATTTGAACAATACAAGCCAAGTATACTGTATGTCAGAAAACCCCCCATTTAGAAGGCAAGATGATAATTCAGCCCTCACCCCCCAGCAGATCTACCGCCAAAACATATGTACTGCTGCTGCTCCAAAGAGCCATAGGAACCGTGTGTATGCTGGCTATGTGTGCCTGGCCCATTAGTTTTGAGAAATGGGGCATATGCTTGGTCTTGGCGGAGTAGATCTGCCTACGCATTATTCCCCCCAAGCAGATCTAGCCGTTAGACATGTGGGCTGCCATGAGGTGCATATAAGGCGCGTGAAGCATCTAATTATCAAACCCTCTATACTCCTATTGTAAAAGTGAATGTCAAGTCAAGTCACCTTTATTTATATAGCGCTTTTTACAATGTAGATTGTGTCAAAGCAGCTTTACATTGATAACTGGTACATTATTTTGGCTGCACAGCAGCTCTTAAAGAATAGTGTCAATGCAGGCAGATCAAAGCACTGTGAATATTAAATGTCAATTGTCAAGTGTCCCCAACTAAGCAAGTCAAAGGCGACAGCAGCAAGGAACCCAAACTCCAACAGGTGACATCAGGTGACAAACAGGATGTCATTTGGACAACGGAAAAGTAATGAGCATGACTCTAGAATGCGTTCAGCTGACCCAGCCCGAAACACACAAAGGTAAATGAAAACATCAGCCTTGAAAAAGTGTTGTTGAAATGAGCAAATGAGGTGAGCCCTGGTTAAATGCAATACGTTTTGCTCATGTCCTCTATGCTTAGTCGCAGTAATCTAATGTAAATGGCTTGCTGCTGTACAACATAATATGTATTGCTGCTGCTGTATGCTTATATTTTACTCCTACATCGAATTTAAGACTGTAAACGCCCTTCTAAGACAAATAAGGCTTAGATGATGTTTTATAGAACAACAACAACAAAAAAAGGTTGTTGTTTAAACATGAATACCCATCCTGGTTCCAGAATCCAGAAATTTCCCAGAATTTAGTGAGGGTGCTTTAATACAGATGCTGTGTAAGCAACGTCTCCACCATAAGAATAGCAATGTACTGTGAAACATTTAGATTTATGAGTCATTAATATTGAATGATACTTAGATAGAAAATGAAAATATTTGAATCAATATTTCTATACATCTATTGTATGAGTTATATGCTAATGCGTTACTATGGCATATTATATCTTTGTTCCATGCAATGGTTATGTCAATCAATGCAATTTGACTGTGAATCCCATACTATATCACTTCCTAAACTCTGCAGTGTGCACCGACTGTCGGTCCTTACAGCAGCATAAACACTTATTAATGAAAACGTATAGCCGCGAGAGTGTGCAAAACCGTTCATTCATCTCAGTAGCGAACTCAGAAAGTGTCGCTACATCAATGGGCTGCCCACACTGCAATGAGTCTCCTATTTACATTCCTGTTGTTAAACGAATACCTCAGCATTTTAAGCAGAGTGATTCAAACGCGTGTCCATGATCAGCCACACACTCTAGGTAAGTTGAAATGATAAATATCATTCTGCGTGAAATCTATTAATAAAATGACGATAACACATACCACGATGGCATAAATCGCTGTTCGTCCTGAAGTTATAAAATATATGGCCAATATAAATCCAAATACAGCTGCTCACGTACTTGGTATGTAACTAAGGTGAAAACATTGTTTGCGTTTTGATTGATGATAATATTCACATTGCATGATCAACTCATTAGCAGACACAGAACTCATCTCACTCAAATTAGCAACACTTACACAGTGTTTACTAAACCGCAATGTCTGCTGCATTCTGTTGTTGATATTCACTAAATTGCAATCTGAATTTGTTATTCATGCGGCTGCTGCTGCACAAAATACTGGAATTGCTGTAGCTCCGTTAGATGTGTGAATAATGGTTTATCTGTATGCAAGTTTAAACAGATGTGTTTTTAGTCTAGACTTAAACTGACAGAGTGTGTCTGCTTCCTGAACAGTGATGGGAAGACTGTCCATCAAGCCATCAAGTGTTAGACAGTATTCTAGGTTATTTCCTGAAGAAGTTTTTGGTCCAAAAATTAGAATTAGAAAAGTAGTAAGAAATTACTGGTCATCCAATTTTTTATATCAGCTATGCATTCCGTTAATTTTGTGAATTGGTAAGTTTCTTCAGGGCACGAAAAAATATAGAACTGAGTATTATCAGCGTAACAGTGAAAACTAACACCATGCTTCTTAATGATAGCCTTGCTGTACTCCATATTGAACTTGTGATCAATATGACATCTTTTCATTTACTACTACAAACTGATAACGGTCAGATAAGTAAGATTTGAATCATGCCAAAGCAATTCCACTAATGGCAACATAATTTTCAAATCTATTCAAAAGAATATAGTGGTCAATAGTGTCAAAAGCAGCACTGAGATCTAGTAACACTAATAGAGAGATACAACCATGATATGATGATAAGAGCAAATAATTTTAACTCTAATGAGAGCAGTCACAGTACTATGGTACAGTCTAAATCCTGACTGGAAATCCTCACAGATACCATTTCTTTCTAAAAAAGGGTCATAGTTGTGATGAAACTGCCTTTTCTAGTATTTTTGACAGAAAAGGTAGATTCCAGATCGGCTTGTAATTGACTAAAATCTGTAGGATCAAGTTGTGGTTTTTTAATAAGAGGTTTAATAATAGCCAGCTTAAAAGTTTTTGGTACGTATCCTAGTGATAAAGATGAATTAACGATATTAAGAAGAGGATCTATGACCTCTGGAAGCATCTCTTTCAATAGCTTAGTTGGCATAGGGTCTAACATACATGTTGATGATTTTGATGATTTAATATGTTTAGAGAATTCTTCCTCTCCTATAGCAGTGAATGAATTGAAATTTTCCTCAGGGACACTACAGTGCACTGTCTGACGCAATACTGTAGTAGATGGTTGCATGGTTATAATTTTCTCTCTAATATTGTCAATATTGCAAGTAAAGAAGTTCATAAAGTCATTACTGCTGTGCTGTTTGGAAACATCAGAAGTTGAAGCTCTATATCTCGTTAATTTAGCCACTTTATCAAATAAATAGATGTCTTTAGGCCAGGACTCTTATCACACATGTGAAGTTTGGGGTAGATCAGACAATGTATGCATGAGTTACAACAACTTCCTGTTTCATGACGATAATAGCAGGCTTTAGCAGTCAGCTAGGTGTTGCTAGTATGATTCAGCGATGACGGGCCCAAGCCCGATGGCACTGGCAACCCGGTGGCTTCAGGGCAACTGTGCATGGCGGGCGATAGGCATTTACGGCGGGCAATAGGCATTTAAAACGGGTAAACATAAAAGGACCATGTCAAAGTCATTTGAATACATCACATTTAGGTGCAGCAGTTAGTGCTCATATGATCACAAACCACAACAGTCACATCCATGAGATCGTTTAAATTTAGATGAATTTCATGTCATAGAATATCATAACTTAAAATGAGTGCAGAATATCATCCTAATCTGCTATGTCTGTGTTTTTCTCAGACAACCTCTATAAAAATTCCAGAACAAATTACATACTGTTATTTGTGCAAATTCAACAGTACTCTGAGAAATGTAATCTAGTCTTAAAGGGTAAATTCACCCAAAAATGAAAATAATGTCATTTATTACTCACCTTCATGCCGTTCTACACCTGTAAGACCTTTGTTCATCTTCAGAACACAAATTAAGATATTTTTAATAAAATCCGATGGCTCAGTGAGGCCTCTATTGAGAGCAAAGTCACCGTCTCCTCTCCTCTCCTGGTTCTACCTTAATATGATAAAGCGACGAGAATACTTTTTGTGCAGCTTTACAGTGATAACTGGTATTTAATTTTGGCTGCACAGCAGCTCTTAAAGAAAATAGTGTCAATGCAGGCAGATCAAAGCACTGTTGAATATCAAATGTCAAGTGTCCCCAACTAAGCAAGCCAAAGGCGACAGCGGCAAGGAACCCAAACTCCAACAGGTGACATCAGGTGGCAAACAGGTGTTAAAATGGAGAAAAAATCCTTTGGAGAAACCAGACTTAGTCGGGGGGCCAGTTCTCCTCTGGCAAACAGTGCTTTGTTACGATTCAGGTAGCTATCATAAGTCTGATGGGATCGCAACATTCAAAGTATTTATTCCAGTTCCAGGATCGTATTCATCACACTGGTATGGACGGTTTGTTGAGGAACTGTGCCACTGGCTGTTGTGTCGATGAGGCCTTCACAGTGGATGATCTAGTTGACTCAATCTCTGCTGACACTTCAGGGCTGCGTTGTGGTCATGTCAAGGCGCAGGTCCTCGATCTCACCTGGATATGGGCCGGATCCGGTTGACTACAGTAAACCTCGGGATAAACAGAGAGACTAATATTAGCATAGATGCCATTCTTCTTCTGATGTAACGAGTACATCTAGTGTTAAAGAAAGTGTTCCCGGTTCCGGCTGATCTAATTTATGCAGCCTAACAATCCTTTAACAGATTTGAAAATATAAATTGATAATGTTTTATGTGTATGCCAGATTAAAGAGATGCGCTTTTAGTCTAGATTTAAACTGACAGAGTGTGTCTGCTTCCCGAACAATGCTAGGAAGATTGTCAAGTCAAGTCAAGTCACCTTTGTTTATATAGCGCTTTTTACAATGTAGATTGTGTCAAGGCAGCTTTACATTGATAACTGGTACATTATTTTGGCTGCACAGCAGCTCTTAAAGAATAGTGTCAATGCAGGCAGATCAAAGCACTGTTGAATATCAAATGTCAATTGTCAAGTGTCCCCAACTAAGCAAGCCAAAGGCGACAGCGGCAAGGAACCCAAACTCCAACAGGTGACATCAGGTGGCAAACAGGTGTTAAAATGGAGAAAAAAATCTTGGGAGAAACCAGGCTTAGTCGGGGGGCCAGTTCTCCTCTGGCAAACAGTGCTTTGTTACGACTCAGGTTGCTATCATAAGTCAGATAGGATCGCAACATTCAAAGTATTTAATTCAGTTCCATCCAGCTGAGGATCGTATTCATCACGCCGGTATGGACGGTTGTTGAGGAGCTGCGCCACTGGTTGTCATGTTGATGAGGCCTTCACAGTGGATGATCTAGTTGACTCAATCTCTGCTGATACTTCAGGGCTGTGTTGTGGTCGTGTCAAGGTGCAGGTCCTTGGTCTCACCTGGATGCGGCCCGGATCCGGTTGACTACGGTAAACCTCGGGATAAACAGAAAGACTAATATTAGCGTAGATGCCATTCTTCTTCTGATGTAACGAGTACATCTGGTGTTATAGGAAGTGTTCCCAGTTCCGGCTGACCTAATTTATGCATCCTAATAATCCTTTAACGGATTTGAACAAATAAATTGATAATGTGTTATGTGTATGCCAGGATAAAGAGATGCGTTTTTAGTTTAGATTTAAACTGACAGAGTGTGTCTGCTTCCCGAACAATGCTAGGAAGATTGTTCAAGAGTTTAGGTGCCAAATAGGAGAAGGATCTACCGCCTGCAGTTGATTTTGATATTCTAGGTATTATCAACTGGCCTGAATTCTGAGATCGCAATAGACGCGAAGGACTATAATGCATTAATAGCTCGCTCAGGTACTGGGGAGCTAAACCATTTAGTGTTTTGTAAGTAATTAGCAAGATTTTAAAATCTATACGATGTTTAACAGGAAGCCAATGCAGTGTTGACAGAACTGGGCTAATATGGTCATACTTCCTAGTTCTAGTAATAACTCTAGCTGCTGCATTTTGTACGAGCTGTAGTTTATTTATCAGGCGAGCAGAACAACCACCCAGTAAAGCGTTACAGTAATCTAGCCTTGAGGTCGTGAACGCATGAACTAACTGTTCCGCATTTGTCATCGAGAGCATATGTCGTAGTTTGGATATATTTTTAAGATGGAAGAATGCGGTTTTACAGATGCTAGAAACATGGCCTTCAAATGAAAGATTGGTATCAAAGAGCACACCCAGGTTCCTAACTGACGACGAAGACTTAACAGAGCAGCCATCAAGTGTTAGACAATATTCTAGGTTATTACGTGAAAAAGTTTTTGGTCCAAAATTTAGAATATCTGTTTTTTCTGAATTTATTAGTAGGAAATTACTGGTCATCCAATTCTTTATATCAGCTATGCATTCCGTTAATTTTGTGAATTGGTAAGTTTCGTCAGGGTGCAAAGAAATCTAGAGCTGAGTATCATCAGCATAACAGTGAAAACTAACACCATGGCTTCCTAATGATATCTCCCAAGGGTAGCATGTACAGAGTGAAAAGCAATGGTCCTAGTACTGAGCCTTGCGGTACTCCATATTCAACTTGTGATCGATATGACCTCTCTTCATTTACTACTACAAACTGATAACGGTCAGATAAGTATGATTTTAACCATGACAATGCAATTCCACTAATGCCAACATAATTTTCGAGTCTATTTAAAAGAATATTGTGATCAATAGTGTCAAATGCAGCCAGTAAGATCCAGTAACACTAATAGAGAGATACAACCCCAATCTGATGATAAAAGCAAATCATTAGTAACTCTAATGAGAGCAGTCTCAGTACTATGGTACGGTCTAAATCCTGACTGGAAATCCTCATAGATACTATTTCTTTCTAAAAAGGAACATAGTTGTGATGATACTGCCTTTTCAAGTATTTTTGACAGAACAGTGAGATTTGAGATTGGCCTGTAATTGACTAATTCTCTGGGATCAAGTTGTGGTTTTTTAATAAGAGGTTTAATAATAGCCAGCTTAAAAGTTTTTGGTATGTATCCTAGTGATAAAGATGAATTTATGATATTAAGAAGAGAATCTATGACCTCTGGAAGCATCTCTTTCAATAGCTTAGTCGGTATAGGGTCTAACATACATGTTGTTGATTTTGACGATTTAACAAGTTTAGACGATTCTTCCTCTCTTAAAGCAGTAAATGAATTGAATTTTTCCTCAGGGACACTACAATGCACTGTCTGACGCAATACTGTAGTAGACGGATGCATGGTTATAATTTTTTTTCTAATATTATCAATCTTGCAAGTAAAGAAGTTCATAAAGTCATTACTGCTGTGCTCTTTGGAAACATCAGAAGTTGAAGCTTTATTTCTTGTTAATTTAGCCACTGTATCAAATAAATACCTAGGGTTTTGTTAATTTCCTTCTAAAAGTATTGAAAAATAGGCAGATCTAGCAGATTTTAAGGCCTTTCTGTACTCAATCATTCTCTCTCTCCACGAAATGCGAAATACTTCTAGTTTTGTTTTCTTCCAGCTGCACTCCATTTTTCTGGCTGCTACCTTTAGGGCCCGAGTGTGCTCATTGTACCATGGCGTTGGATTAATTTCCTTTATCTTTTTTAGACGCAAAGGAGCAACTGAGTCTAATGTGCTGGAAAAGACAGAGGCAATAGTTTCTGTTGCAACATCGAGGTCTTCTAAACTGTCTGGTATGCTAATGCGATGAAACTGATCAGGAAGATTATTTATAAAGCGATCTTTAGTGGTAGAAGTGATGGTTCTACCAAATTTATGGCAGGGAGGCAGTTTAGCTGCTTTGACTAAATGTAGTATACACGAGACTAGATAATGATCTGAGATGTCGTCACTCTGCTGCATAATTTCAACGGCATCAATATCAATTCCATGTGACAATATTAGATCTAAAGTATGGTTACAACAATGAGTGGGTCCTGACGCGTGTTGTCTAACACCAATAGAGTTTAGAATGTCTGCAAATGCCAATCCCAGTGAGTCTTTTTTATTATCTACATTGATATTAAAGTCACCAACAACAAGGACTTTATCTGCAGCTAGTACTAACTCCGATAGAAAATCAGCAAATTCTTTGATAAAGTCTGTATGGTGTCCAGGTGGCCTGTATACAATAGCCAACACAAATGTCAACTTACATAATGTTACATAAAGTACCATCACTTCGAAGGAATTATATTTGAGAGACTTTTGACTAATACTGTAAATATTACTATAAATTACAGTAACACCTCCCCCTTTGCCTTTCTGACGAGGATTGTGTCGATAATCATAACCTTGAGGGCTAGACTCATTTAAAGTAATGTAATCGTCCGGTTTTAGCCACGTTTCTGTCAAACACAGCACATCTAGATTATTGTCTGTGATAATATCATTTACAATAAGTGATTTTGAAGAAAGGGATCTAATATTTAACAACCATAGCTTTATCATTTGTTTATCATTACTATCTCTATTTTTTATTTGTTGAACATCAGTTACATTTTTACCATTAAATGGGTTTGGAAGTTTTTTGTTTTTACTAATTTGGGGTACAGACACAGTCTCTATGTGATAATATCTAGGTGTAAGAGTTTCTATGTGTTGGGATTTATCTGACTTCTGTAACGTGAGGCAGCTAGCAGACGGTCGGTTTAGCCGGTCTGTCTGCTTCCTGACCTGGGCCCCAGTTTGTCATGTTTCAGCTCTAAGACTATGTGCCATATAGTAATATGAGAGAAGAGCAGCACCATCCCGAGAGGGATGAATATCATCTCTTTTCAACAGGTCAGGTCTGCCCCAAAAACTTTTCCAATTGTCTATGAAACCTATATTATTTTGCGGACAACACTTAGACAGCCAGCCATTGAGTGATGACAATCTGCTAACTATCTCATCACTCCAACGAACAGGAAGGGGACCAGAGCAAATTACTTCCCCTGACAATGTATTTGCGAGTTCACACACCTCTTTAATGTTAATTTTAGTGATCTCCGACTGGTGAAGTCGAACATCATTAGTGCCGACGTGAATAATAATTTTAGAGTATTTACGATTAGCATTAGCCAGCACTTTTAAATATGCTTTGATGTCAGGTGCTCTGGCTCCCGGCAAACATGTGACTATGGTGGCTGGTGTCTCTATTTCACGTTCTGTGTAATAGAATTGCCAATAACTAGGGCACTTTCAACAGGATTCTCAGTGGGTGCGTCACTGAGTGGGGAGAACCTGTTTGATGTTCTTATTGGAACGGAAGAGTGGTGTTTTCCACGGCTAGGCCACCTCGAAACGAACAATGTACAGAGTTCACTAAGCTAGTCGCATCCAAAACAGTATCTGAAGACCTTGCATTCTTACTATCCTCGATTAAAGTTTGGATGCGTGTCTCTAATTCTGAGATTCTCTCTGTCAGCCTGATTATTTCCCTACATTTATGACATGTAAATCCCTCGTCGCTGACAGAGAGAGCTATGCTGAACATGTGGCAAATGGAACAGGTAACAATGCTAGGAGAGGATGACATGACTCACCGCGTTTGATGAACGCATTGAAAAAGGAGCGTGCGAGAGACTGATGACAAGTTAACAAGCTAGCGAGATGCAAACGCGTTGTAACAGCGATTTAGATTCAAAGATTCCAAGCTAGCGACATCAGATTAATGTGGTAGGCAATATTAAATATAAGGTAATAATAATATAAGCAACAATGAATAAAAGTAAGAGATTCAAAACGAAGCTATACAGAGTTACAGACGCAAACCACTCTAAGCAGCGAGGCAGACAGGAGCAATCAGAGAGGCAGACAGGAGCAATCGGAGAGGCAGACAGGAGCAATCGAGCATAAGACTGGTCAATTGTTCCAGAGTTTAGGTGCCAAATAGGAGAAGGATCTACTGTCTGCGGTTGATTTTGATATTCTAGGTACTTATCAGCTGGCCTGAATTCTGAGACTGCAATAGACGTGAAGGACTATAATGCATTAAGAGCTCACTCAGGTACTGGGGAGCTAAACCATTTAGTGCTTTGTAAGTAATTAACAAGATTTTAAAATCTATACGATGTTTAACAGGAAGCCAATGCAGTGTTGACAGAACTGGGCTAATATGGTTATAATTCCTAATTCTAGTAAGAACTCTATCTGCTGCATTTTGTACGAGCTGTAGTTTATTTATCAAGAGAGCAATACAGTGTTGACAGAACGGGGCTAATATGGTCATACTTCCTAGTTCTAGTAAGAACTCTAGCTGCTGCATTTTGTACGAGCTGTAGTTTATTTATCAAGCGAGCATGGCAACCACCCAGGAGAGCGTTACAGTAATCTAGCCTTGAGGTCATGAACGGATGAACTAACTGTTCAGCATTTGTCATTGAGAGCATATGTCGTACTTTAGATATATTTTTAAGATGGAAGAATGCGGTTTTACAGATGCTAGAAAAACATGGCTTTCAAATGAAAGATTGGTATCAAAGAGCAAACCCAGGTTCCTAACTGATGACTAAGACTTAACAAAGCAGCTATCAAGTGTTAGACAGTATTCTAGGAAATTACTGGTCATCCAGTTTTTTATATCAGCTATGTATTCTGTTAATTTTGTGAATTGGTAAGTTTCGTCAGGGCGCAAAGAAATATAGAGCTGAGTATCAACAGCGTAACAGTGAAAACTAACGCTGTGCTTCCTAATGATATCTCAATACCTAGGGTTGTGTTTATTTTATTCTAAAAGAGTTGAAAAATAAGCAGATCTAGCAGTTTTTAAGCCCTTTCTTTCTTTCTGTACTCAATCATTCTCTCTCTCCATGAAATGTGAAAAACTTATTAAAACTTAAATTATGCACATATATTGTGAATTAATTACAACGGATTATGATTAATTACATATATGGTTCAGGATTAGTTCTAGTTTAATAGTTAATTTAGAAAGAATGGTCTAGTTTGTCCAGCAAACTATCAGTTTTCCTTATCGACTATTATAAAAGGAGATTATCCTCTGGCCACAGAAATAACTTTCTATTCTAGCATTAAAGTGAATTTTCGTTGAATTTTCGCCGAGATATTAGCCAAATACCACCGGGCGGCCGCCAATGACGTCACAATTCCGGCACATTTTTGCTTCTAACTCAGGAACCGAAAGTCCCCGCGAGTTCAAACTCGGATGACAAGGTCCCCTCCGGGCCCTTGAGCGGCCACATCCATCGTGGGCCTCGGGGTCGCCCCCCCCGCGGATCGCTAGTTTGTGGGACCCCTGAATTTAAGCGGCCGTAACTCCCGAGCCTAAGCTCGTTGGAAAGGTCTGTTCTCCGACTAGATTTGCTTCAAGTTTGGTGCGATTTGGCCTGGGCGTTCTCGAGATATAAGCACAAAAACATATGCATTTGATCAGGGGTAACTCCCGCCCCCGACCACTCACTACCCCCGCGAAGGTCTCGTTCCACAGGGCCTGTTGAGCTCTATTTACCCTCTGAGTTTCAGAATTATGCTCGACGTCCTGTTCCCGAGATATAAGCGAAAAACCAAATTCCCAATTATTTTCATTCATTCATTTATTCAATATGAAACCAGAAATGGTGTTAGAAAGAGGAGACTTGCACTAAGCATTTTCTTACCTATCATGTATTTCAAATATCTACAACAAAATGTGTGTGTGTGTGTGTGTGTGTGTGTGTGTGTGTAAAAGCATGTTTAACATGGAAAATGTACTTTAAACTAAACACAGACCTTTTTTAAAATGAAAGTGAGCTAATGACTAATCCTTTGCTGCCACCTGCTGGTTAAAGTAGTCATTTTGTCATACTAATATTGTTCTATTATGCATATTTACACTTGATAAAATCACTATTATAATGTTTACAATCACATTTTGTCAAAATTCATCAATTAATTTCTGTTTAAGTATTAATGACAATTGTGCCACATCAGTAAACATTTCGTTACCCATCATTTATTTTGTCAATCAAATCGTTCATTCAAGAATATTTTAAAAACCTACTTCTGCATACTAGTCATAGGTTTTTTGCCCAATCTGATTAAAACCAATGCAGTACAATTCTCTGAACTCTGTTGTTTAATAATGATCAGAAAAAGTTGGACTTTTCCATTAGCGAATATAAAAGGGTCATTTAAAAAATGTGGCCTTGACCAAGTGTCCCTGAAAGCTTATATTTCTTCAAAGAATGCTCAGATCTTTCTGAAAATAAGCAAGCACGTGTAACATGACTCCAAACAAGCAATTTCATGGAGATCGGGACAATAGCTACCTCTAATAGTTAAAAATGTGTTGAATGACAATGTTCTTATGCTTGTAATGGAATTTCCTGAATTTGTCATTTGCCACCAGATGGCAGTAGAAGGCCACTAATACAGTTCAAGATTTCACGTTTTTTTTCCTCAAAGTTTTGTCTTTTAATATCCCTTTTAAACTATGTAAATCCTTATAATATCATTACAAATCACATTTTGTGAGGGTTTACCACTTCATTTGTTCATTTGATGTATGTTTTTGCAGTAATATAACATTACAATTACATTGAGACCTGATGGAGTGAACGTGGAAAATGTACTTTAAACACAAAACAGTCACTGTTTTGACACAGAATGTAAGTGAACCAATAAGTGGTGTGTGTAAGCATGCGTATTATTGTTTAAGCCTTTTCTCTGTGTTTGGTTTAGCATATGTCATCGCTGTTCATCTGTGATTTAAGTGATGACATGCTTGCCTAATAAAGCTTAATATCTTTTTATGCATATGTGTTTATTAAAGGCCTTAAATGCTTGAACCCCGGTAAATGCTGCTTGCAGCTTTAATTATTATTATTATTATTATTATTATTATTTTATTAGGGGTTCAAGTGCGTAGCGCTGAAAGGGGCTCAATCTTTGGTCACGATAAAAAATATGCGTCGATTGGACACTAGGTGGCACTATAACTTGAAAAAAACCCTGAGAACAGCTGTAACTATGCAACTGTTAGTCCGATCGACTTGAAATTTGGCATGCAGTGTTTTGGTCCAAGGGAGCATGACAGTCTATGAGGACATTGGCTTATCTCAAAACAGGGTCATTTAGAAAATGGGCGTGGCAAAATATACTCAAAAGACTATACATCCTAAATGAAAACTCAGAACTTAGGTTACGCTATAACTGTTAAAAAGCTTTAAAAACCATACATTTTCAATGATAAATTGCCTGTTTTGGATGAAATTTATCTGTTCCTTTTATGATTTAAGTGGTTAGATGCTTACTAAATAAAACTTAACATCCTTTTATGCATATGTGCTTAAAGGCCTCAAGTGCTTGAACCCTGGTAAATGCTGCTTGCAGCTTTAATTATTATTATTATTATTTTTATTTTATTTTATTTTTTTGGCCAATGAAGCATTTTGCAATTAACTACTTAAAATGTATCTGATCCCTCTGCAGAATAATTCAGAAACAATGTGAATTAACACCACAACAACTGAAGCAGAAACAAAATTTATGTCACTGCCAATACTTTTGGCCATAGATGTGTGCTTTTGAATAAATTTATTTGATATTTTTATTTATCAAAATTTATTTGATAAAAAAAGTAAACAACAGTAAAAATGGTAATATTGTGAAATAAATTTACAATTTAAAATAACAGGATTTATTTTAAAATGCTGAATTTTCAGCAGCAGTTATTCCAGTCTTTAGTGTCACATGAATGAATCATTCTGATATGCTGATTTGGTGCTCAAGTAACATGTCTTATTCTTATCACAGTTAAAAACAGTTCTTATGCTGTTTAATATTTGTTGTGAAAACCGTGTTAACATTTTTTTTTTTTTATGAATATAAAGTTCAAAAGACCATCACGTATTTGAAATTGCATTTAACAATGTAGCCTATGTCTTTACTTCTCTTTCAATCAATTAAAGCATCCTGGTAGAATTATAAAAAAAGAGTGACTGAGTAAGTGAGCGAGCAAGCAAGCAAATAACTATATAAACTTTCTTTCTTTTTTTCTTTCTATGAATATGAAGCACATTTTTAGGTTACCAGAGATTTTTTTTTTTACAGTGCTGTTATCAAGCCAGAACAGCCTAAAAAATAATACATTTACAAAACAAAATTCATAAATGCACAGCACAATTCATATTTACAAAATCTGATTCGTAAATTCAAAACACAATTCATAAATACACAAGTAAAAGCATAAATATTTCCCCAAATGCTCACACAAATGCATCTTACCTAAATAAATTTAAAATGTTTACACAAATATGTATATGTCAAGTTCTTGAACTAATTTCCATCAAACATTTGTTAATGATGTTACATGTATTTATATAATAATAACTGAAGCATTTAAACTATTAAATAATTTTAATAAATGTTTTACAGTCACTGAAAGTTTGCACGTTACACCTTTGGTAAATGTGTTTTTTTTTTTTTTTATACCGTGCCACACAAATCATCCATTATTTTCACAACTTGATCAAGCCACTCTTTATTAAAACATAACAGTTTTCTCATGCGACTGATCATTCTTTTTCTATGAAATTACATTCACCAGTTTTTGACTCAAACGCTGCAATTATTTCCCATTCACTAGAACAGATTATTTCCCATTCACTAGAATAAATGCTGGCCCTTGAGGTCCGCTTTCCTGCAGAGTTTAGCTCTAACCCTAATCCAACACACCTGAGCAAGCTAATCAATATCACAATTATTAGAAAGTTACAGGCAGTTTTTTTTTTTTTTTTTTTTTGCTGAGAGGGAACAGTGATTCTAGCCAAACCCATTATAATAAATATCTCACTTAGTTGTGCCTTTAATACAGTGTGTTTGGTATCTCTGTCAATATTCTATTTTTATTCAAAAAGAGATAGAGGATGGACCTCTATCTCTTTTTGAATAAAAATAGTTAAAACATTTGCTATCAGTAATTTTATGTATCAGTCCTTTTAAGATTAGGATGCCCAGAAGAGCACGGCTGGGTATGCAGACCACCAGTCAGCTGCTCTCTTTGTGGAGCTGTTAATCCTGTACTCTGTTAGCCAAAGTATGTGGGAATGAAACATTAGCATATCTACTTCAGGAAATGGAAAAATATATTAATCACAGAAATTAACACCCTTTTAGATTGACAGCCTTAATTTATAAGTAGAAGTGTGTTTTGTTTTAAAAAGTGCTTCAATAACTAAAACATAAAACATGTTTACTTTTTAGGAAAAAAGTGCACCTACAGTCACAAGTGTAAGTTCTACCATCCAGAGCGTGGTACACAGCCACAGCGAACTTTGGCAGATGAGCTTCGTGCCAGTGCCAAGAGCTTCACAGTTAAAAATCTGGGAGAGACATGTCTTTTGAATAGTCGCAGTGTGTCTGGAGGTTCCTGTAATGACAAAGCCGGTGATGGTAGACAATCTCAGCCAAAGAGGCAATCTGACCCCAATATCCGCGCCCTCTCTTACAGTGATGTGGAGAATAAGCTGTGTTCAAAAACCAAAGCGTAATGTATAAAAGCAACCTTATACAGGTCTGCCTGTATTTGCCTCCAGCTCAAGGAGGTCCTATTTTCTCAAATGGGCATAGCCAGGACATGGAGGATCACACTATTTGTTTGCTGAAGAATCAGGAAGGTCCATCATTGTCTCATGCAGAGCCCCACAAAACCTGTGAGTCTCCAGATCTTTATTACTCTATGGTTAAGGCATATTCTGGCCTGTGCCTGCCCTCTCAGAGGAATCCAGAGCGTCATGTCCTGTTCGATACTGACCCACGGATCAACTTAGTGGCATCAGACTGCAGCAGTGATGGCAGCATGAGCTCAGATTCTTATGGCATGGCAACCCACACCAAGCATTCTTGCATGAGCTCTCCTGATTTATTACTGGATGAAGGTATGAAGTGTCATCATCACTATCACCATTGTAGAAATTACCAGTTACTCCCTGTTATTCCT
The DNA here is from genome assembly GCA_037101425.1 of Elopichthys bambusa. Classification (NCBI taxonomy): domain Eukaryota; kingdom Metazoa; phylum Chordata; class Actinopteri; order Cypriniformes; family Xenocyprididae; genus Elopichthys; species Elopichthys bambusa. The sequence goes on from CM074436.1 coordinate 19,488,529, forward strand.
CGAGGGTGCATTCTCTCCCCTGCTACATCTAACAACCCAGGATTCCACCACAGCATACTTAGTGTTCATAGTTTTGCTCTAGAAGACCAGCAAGACCCCCACTTCCAGCACTCCATCTCCTACATGTCTCCACAACTCCAGCATCAAGTGGTAGGCACTCGTTCAAGCTGTTCCCAAGACTATCCTCCTCTCTGCCAGGGGAACACTTACTCCCAGAACTCTCCACTGGGTCATGGCCTTTCCTCAACATGTGTGGAAAGCATGTCAGACTCTAGACTTTATAAGCACTCTCCATTACTGCCTAGAAAACCCTACTTATACCAAGAGCAAAAGACCAGTTGGGATCCATATTACAGACAGCACCCACAACCATGCTATGAGCCCTTGAGCTTCCAGGACCTTTCAAAGAACCGTGAACAGATGTGGCGGGTGCCATGGGACTGTTGCTCCACTCTTCCCCCTCCCCATTCGTCCCATCTGCTCCACATTTCATCACATCAGCACCAGGAGCCACTCCCCATGAGTCGTTACCAGGAAGTACAAGAGAAAGTGTTTACCAACCTGTGCAACATTTTCCCCACTGAGCTAGTACAATTGGTCATGGGGTGGTACCCTCATGTGACTGATGCCCAGCAATTGGCAGCAGCCATCTTTCTATTTCTGTAAAATTCTATTTTACAGTGAGTTTAATAGGAGTAAATTATGTGAGAATTTTCATTCTTGGGCGGAGTATCCTTTTTTAACAGTGTAAAAATAAACTGTAAACTTTGACTTTCTCTGCCAGCTTCTTGCACCCTAATGAAATTGAGGTAGCTGAAGTGAATGATCATCTATTTATGTAAAGCATTGCATTAAAAGTACCATGTTACAGATTTACTTTTGATGGGCTGACCTATGAGGAGAATACAACTATAAAAGTAATTTGTCTACCAGTGAATGTTGTAATGCAAGTGATATTTATTTTCTTCTATTTATTTTCTGAAATATTTTACTTTATATTAATGATTATGTTCAGGCGAGCATGTAATGAATCAAAAGGCACTTTTTATTGCTGTTCATCAAAATACATTTAGGTAACTTACAGCAATCAAATAAGAGGAGATGGAATGTCAGAGTATTTGAAGGTGTAGGTGGTCTACAATGGAATCTATTAGGAAATTTAAAAAAAAACAAAAAAAACAAAACAAAACAAAACAATGTGTATTGTTAAAAGCGCTTTACAAATAAATGTAACTTGACAAAATAGGTGTTTGAAGCATTGCATTGTATTGAACAGAACAAGGCATCAGTTAAATGCATATAAGGGATGGGACCCTCTTTGTTTTTCTAGAATGTTCATTAAGACAAAAATATATTTGGCAAGACAAAATATTTTTTAAGGAATATTTTTTATATATTTATTCATATTGTTTCTGGAAGATAACCACCTTCAAATATATAATGGTGATATAATAAGAGGTGATATAATGAAAATAGCTTTTTATTTTCTTTGCAGGTGAGAGGTTCAGAATTGTAGCCATAATCCTGCAGCTCTTTGCCTTTTCCTCCTCTTTCTGATGAAATCTCAACTTTCACTTGAATTTGTGTTTGCCCTCTTCTTTTTTTCCTTCTTCTTTTCTTCTTCTTGGCACTTTTTAATAACATTCTCCGTAATCTAGGTATATTTAAATTTGGAATGGTTATTTTTATGCAAAAGTGACTTTTTAATTATGATTTATTAATTGCATTTTGATGTTTTATTCTTTTACAGAAAAGCTTAATTATGAATATGTGAGGGTGTGCTTGCTTGTAATTTGGGAAGTGGACTTGGGTATTCTGTAGATCTATCAGTGTTATAATAGGATAAATGGTCTGAATATAGCCATAGGTGTAGTGTAGTAAAGGCAGCTCTGTGTACCTTAATTTTAATAAGGACCATTTCTAGCTTAGCTTATGGGTGCATGCTACTGTAAGCAAGTTTTATCCTGCTCTTGTTGAAAGAATCTGAGGTTGGGACATGATTGGGTGAAGATTTTCATGTTTTCATACTTATCAAGCATGAATTATTTCAGAGTTGTTTACATTTTTATGTGACCCATGGTAGCCAGAGAATACCTGTACTTGCTGATAAAAATTGTATCCTTTTAACTTAAATCAGAGATGTTTATGTACATATGATTTATGGAAAAGTATTTTCACACACAAAGTTATGTACAATAGGTAGTACATGTATAAAATAAGAAATATTTTAGGCAACATTTTATCAACTTTTCTTTTTTTTTTGAGGGAGAGAAAGAGAGTTAAATTCTTCTAGGAGTTTATTTATTTTATTTTAAAGCAAAAGTATTTAACTGTACAATCATTTCTTAAATTCAAAATGTTGCAGATGAAATATAACAGATTTGGGCAGATTTGAGAAAATTAAACATTACTTTTTTTTTTAACAGTTCTGATCATTTGAATGCTATTGCTTCTGCTCTTGTTCTATTAAACCTTTTTTAGATCTGAAATCTAAATTTAGGTTAGGATTAAGTGAGGATAATGTTTTGTAACAGAATGTAGTTCAACAGGTTGATTGTATGCCAATTTTATCATGTAAATGCACAATTAGTAGGGATGCTTTATTAAGTGTTCATGACAAGTAATTTGATGATGTGCTCTACCATTGCATTAACTAATAATATTGTAATGCTACTACTTCAAACACATCTTGACAAATAAACAGCCTTCAACCACCTAAGAATTCCAAGGCCATTCTGTACAAAGGCTAATTATTGTAGTCTGTGAGCTTGTAACACCAAATAATAGACAGCACAATTTTCACCTGATCAATGCTGCATCCTAATATGCCTATTATACTATGCCCTAAAAGTATACACTCCTTTTTTTTCTTTCTTTTTTTTGAGAAGAAAAAGTAGATATTTGTGTAGTGGAAGAATAGTAAAGCTTTGGGACTTACTACAATGTCACATCTGTCGCATGGTTATGTGCATCCTGTCACCATAAACCATCCTGTCACAGTTAATGTCCTCATATATACATTTCACATATTTAATACATACCATATTGGAGAGAAAACAAATAGCATGTTGATCTGCTAGTTGTGGGTCTTTCGTGCTCAGAAGTGAACTCATGTGTTTTGAATAATAATGCATTTACAGTTTTTCTCTATTGCTAACACATAACTGAACACTATAACTGATTAATTTGACACAATTCCCCAAACCATTTATTCAATTCTCAAAACAAAGACACATTTCTCAAAACTATAAACATGTTGTAGAAATATAAATCACTTGTTTTCACACACATTCCAATTTTCTTAATGATTTCTGCAAAAATCCCCTTATTTTACAGTGGTTTAACCATGTTCTCATTCAGAAAACACAAACACATAATATAATTAACTATGTAAACTCAAATAGCACACATTTATCCATTAGTAAACATTTAGTAGCGAAAATTAGGAAACACTAATCAGAATCTCAGGATAATATAAACAGGAGCACAGGTGATTGTGCTTTAGAAAATGCATCCTAGAATCATCAACAGGGTTTTATACTATTGCACATACAGTATAATTACAGTACACAGTAACAGTACTTTATATGAGAAAAATTTCACTATTCTGTGTCCAGTAAACAGTAGCACATGTACACCCTCAAATTTGTGATTGTCAAATAGTATTGTATACTGTAATAAAATTTGGCTGAAGGTGCAGAGGATGGCAAATTTATTTCTTAATTTATGAATTACTGTAATTGACAGTATACTGTGCTGTTGCATACACATTTCATATTTAGTTATTTGGTTTTTGAACTTTTCTTCTTCTTGTAAGATCAACTACTTAATCTACTTTCATCTCCTGTAAGATCACTTTACAGTAGTAAAATGAAAATATTTTTTCCTAAAGCTTATTGTTGCATTCTGTCTGCACTCTTTCATTTATGTTGTTATACTGTAATAGACACTGAGCTGCCAAATTATTCTTGAATACCAATAAGAGGTATTTTTTGTTACGGTGTTATGAATTGATCTCACTAGTGTTCACTGGGCAGGAAAGTAATCTATGTATTTGCAGGTTTTGTATGTTATCTGAGCCCAAAGTTTGATTTTGACAGAAGTGAATACATTTTTGACTGAAATATTTGATATTGACATGGAAGTTTGTACAAGTTGGTGTGTAGTTACGAGACTGTGTTTATAGTTGTGAGAAAATGGTAAATTGTTTCATGAATTGCGTGTTAGCAATTGAGGAAAAACTGTAATATTGGCCCAAATCTGTTATGCTATTGTGCTATTTGTACAATATATTTATAAAAGTTTGCAATGTTGTTGCAGATTAAATATAACACAAATAACATTAAATACATTTTTTTCATAAGGTTAGATATTGATTATTAATATCTCAAACAACTTTCAGGGCATCTTTACTTCAGTCAGTCTCACATACTTCACCATACTAACCCTAACCCTATATATATATATATATATATATATATATATATATATATATTCTGCACCTAATCTTTCTCCAAAGTGCAATGGGTTGTGGGCAATATTAGCAATTAGAGTGTGCATGGATCCACACCTCAAATCTACCAGGAATAGTAGAACAGTATATAAATACGGTTATATTTTAAGTGATTTTAACATGTCTCTTAAGAAATTTGATACCCCTACTGCAGACTCTTAATATTCTTTATTCTAGTTATTATTTTTCTCTTATTCATAAACCTACAAGAGTTAAATACGAAGTAAGATCCATATGCAGGCTTTATTAACAGATCTCGTAGTCAAACAGGCAGTGGTCAAACAGGGGCAAACAGGAATGGCAGGGAAAAGGCAGAATCGAAGTCTTACAACAGGCAGTAGATCAGGGCAGGCAGATAAGAATCACAAGTCCAGTAAACAGCAAATAGTCCAAGGACAGAGAATCGTTAACGGGGATATAAACAGGTTCAACAGGCAGACACTCAGAATAAAGAACACTCAGAGATGTACACCGTGGCAATACAAGACCTCGCAATGATAGCGAGGTTGAGTGGCTTAAATAGTCCAGGTAATGCACAGCAGCTGGGTGTGGCAATCAGCGCCAAGGTACGGGGCTTGTGGGAAATGTAGTGCGTGTGTGAGAATGTGTGTGTCAGTATTCCGGCGAAGGCTCCCTCTTATGGCCAAAGGAGGGAATCACAGAGTTCATCTCTGTGACAGAGCCGGCCCTGCTGGCTGCAATAGGAACGCATGAAGCGGGTGAGTTCCTGGTTGGAGGCGCTCGATCTGGCCATTGGACTGTGGATGGTACCTGGAAGTGAGGCTGACGTTGATGTTAAGAGCTTGGCAGAAAGATGTCCAGAGATGAGAGGTGAATTGTGGGCCCCGGTCAGAGACTATATCTTCGGGACCGTAGATCCAGAAGACCCAGTTGCAGAGGTACTCGGCGGTTTGCATGGCGGTAGGTAGTTTGGACAGAGGGAAGAGGCGGCAGGCTTTGGAGAATCGGTCTATAACGGTTAGTATGGTTGTGTCTATGGCTATGTGAGACCAGGGACGTTGAGGCAGAGGTAACGGTTGTAGAAGGCCAGCAGGAACTTGATGTGAGGGTTTGTGCATGTTGCAGGTGTTGCATTGTTTGATGAATTGAGTGGTATCTTTAATAAGGGTTGGCCAACAAAACCGGTTCTGTAGTAGTTGGACTGTGGCTGTGATACCTGGGTGCCCTGATGCAAGTAGGCTATGGACTTGTTCCATGACACGGAGGCGGAAGGGTTCAGGGACGAAAACTTTCTCTGGTGGACATTCGAGAGGAACTTAGACTTGGTTGTTGGCCTGTTCCAGCTCGGTAATAATATCCCACTGGATGGGAGCAACCACAAGCGTTGATGGGATTATGGTTTCGGGTTGACTGTCAACTTGTTCTCCCTCGTGCTGCCTGGAGAGGGCATCGGCCTTGGTGTTCTTTAAGCCAGGGCGGTAGGTTACAGTGAAGTTGAAACAGGTGACGAAGTGACCATCGAGCTTGCCTGGGGTTGAGTCTCTTGGCAGTTCTGAGGTATTCAAGGTTATTGTGGTCTGTTAGTACAACGAAAGGATGCGTGGATCCCTCCAGCCAGTGGCGCCACTCCTCGAATGCGGCCTTCATGGCCAGCACTTCGCGATCTCCTACGTCATAATTCCTCTCGGCGGAATTGAGCTTACGGGAATGATAAGCACATGGATATAGCTTGGGAGGATTGCCTTGTCTTTGTGAGAGGACGGCCCCGAGGCCAGTATTGGAGGCGTCCACCTCTACCACGAAAGGGATGTCATGGTCTGGATGACGCAATATGGGGGCTGTAGTGAAGCGTTCCTTCAGCATCTGGAATGCTTAGACGGCTGAAGTTGTCCAGGTGAGGCGGTGATGTCCCTTCTTGACCAAGCTTGTTAATGGGCTGGCTATTGTGCTGAAGTTTCTGATGAAGCGGCGGTAGAAGTTGGAGAAGCCCAGGAATCGCTGTAGTTCTTTGAGTGTGGTAGGTTGAGGCCAGTCAAGGACAGTTGCTACCTTCTTCTCATCCATAGCAACCCCCTCCGGGCTGATGATATACCCCAGGAAGGAAGTCAGGTGAAACTCGCACTTCTCAGCTTTAGTGTATAGTTGGTGTTTGAGGAGTCGTTGGAGTATAGTACGGACCTGCTGGATGTGCTCTTCGAGGGTGTCAGAGTAGATCAGTATATCATCGATGTAAACTATTACAAACTTGTCCCTGAAGACGTCATTTATGAAAGCCTAGAAGACAGACGGACTGTTGGCTAGTCCGAACGGCATAAGATATTCATAGTGTCAAGTAGCAGTAGAGAAAGCGGTCTTCCATTCATCTCCCTCTCGTATGCGGATGACGTTGTAAGCACTGCGGAGATCGAGTTTGGTGAAGTGTTTGGGACCAGGGGTAGTGGGTATCTAAACTTGATGGTTATATCATTCAGACCTCGATAGTCGATGCAGGGCCATAGACCGCCATCCTTCTTGTGCACAAAGAAGAAACCAGCAGAAGCAGGGGACGTGGAAGGACGTATGAAACCCTTTGCCAGTTCCTCCTCAATGTACTTCCTAATGGCCTCTGACTCGGGTTGAGAGAGTGGAAAGAGTGGAAAGGCCCTTGGGTGGCGCAGAGTCTGGAATGAGATCGATAGCGCAGTCGTATGGTCGGTGTGGAGGGAGTTGTGAAGCACGCACCTTGCTGAAAGCCATGGCCAGATCGCTGTACTCAACGGGTAGGCTGGTGACAGGAGGAGGAAATTCAACAGTCTGGACGGATCTGACAGAGAGAGGAGATGGGTGAGACAAACATCTGAGATGGCATGCGTCGCTCCACTGTGTGATTTGAGCTTCTCTCCAGGAGATTTGTGGGTTATGACTGCGTAGCCAGGGTAATCCCAGGATGATAGATGTTGTAGATGAGGGTAGGATGAAGAAATGGATGGTTTCTGTGTGAAGCACGTCTGTCCTCATGATGAGAGGTTGGGTGATAGCGGTGATGTGTCCGGTGCCCAGCAGACAGCCATCTATTGCCTCCACTGTTAGAGAGGAAGAGCATTCAGTCAAAGCAATGCGGTGGAGTTGAGCAAAACCTTGAGACATGAAGTTACCCGCAGCACCTGAGTCCAGTAATGCAGTGGTTGTGATTAGTTGATTATTAACTGTGAGAGTAATGGGTACTGTAACACACATATCTGTATCTGGTATCTGGTCTCTGGTTGATAGCATTTACCGACCTCTGCTTCTCGGGACTGGGACGGGCAGGACAGACATTTCTCATGTGACCGGGGTGACCACAGTATAAACAAAGATGTTGCATAATTCTCCGATTCCTCTCCTCCACAGAGAGATGATAGGAATTCACCTGCATATCCTCGGGGTTCTCAACAGCTGTGGGTGGTGAAGATTGTATGCTGCGATGATGAGAGGATCTTCTGGAACGAGTGAGGTTATCAATCTGAATTGCCAACTTGATAAACTGATCCAGATTCTGGCCCTCATCACGGCACGCGAGTTCTGCCTGTAATTCATGTGATAAGCCTCTGCAAAACAGTACTTTTACAGTATCACTCACCCAGTTGGTTTGTGCAGCGAGTGTGTGAAAAGTGAGTGCATATTCCACCGCCGTCTTCCTCCCCTGGATAAGTTCCAAAAGACGGTCACCTGCCCCTTTACCCTCGCTGGGGTGATCGAAAACCTCTTTGAAACTCCACAAGAAAGCTTCAAATGACGGAAAGGCTGATCCATCCTCTCTCCACACCGCCGTAATCCACTTCAGGGCTTTGCCAGTAAACAGTGAGCAGACAAAAGCAATCTTCCCTGCCTCCGTGGTATATAAAGCGGGTTGCTGATTGATAAAGAGAGAGCATTGCAGTATAAATCCCTTACATTTAGCTGGATCACCGTCGAATTTCTCGGGAAGCGACAGGCGGGGGTTCCCCTGAGATGGCGTCTCTGCCGCGTATGTAATACGCAGCGGCAGGAGCAGTGGTGTGGCAATCAGCACCAAGGTATGGGGCTTGTGGGAAATGTAGTGCGTGTGTGAGAATGTGTGTGTGTCAGTATTCCGGCGAAGGCTCCCTCTGATGGCCAGAGGAGGGAATCACGGAGTTCGTCTCTGTGACAATTTCACTATTCTGAAATTAGGGTTAACAGAGTTAAACTTTCAAAAGAAATACAGCAAAAGAGAATTATGAGTAAGTTAAATATTTCTAAATTTAAAGATTTGATTGCTAGCACCTTTTGGGATTATCTGTATGAGGAATATGATGCTGACGGAGCATATCAACAATTTATGACCATTATTAGTCCTAGTTTTAATAAACGCTTAACAGTAGCTCTGTTAAGAAATTCAATCAGGACTTCAATAAGCCTTGGTACACAGCTTACAAAAGATGTTGAGGACTAAGAACAAACTCTATAGAAAATATATTCTAAATCCTACCCCTCTCAGCTATGGGGTTTATAAATCTTACAGAAAAAAAAAAAAATATATAATCATTCTATTAGATCTGCAAAAAAGCAATACTTTAGTGAAAAATTTAAGAGGTGTTCAAATGATATTAAAACCACATGGAAAGTAATAAATCAGTTGCTGCAAAAAGAGATTACTTCAGAGCTACCTTCAGACTTTGTAGATGGCGACAATTCTTTTAATAATCCATTCGACATAGCTCAAAAATTTAATGATTTTCTTGTTAACGTTCGTCATACATTAGCTAATAATATTCCTGTTGGTAGTGGCGAACCCTTGAATTATATATCAGGAAATTTTCCTATTATCTCTATTTTTAAGCCACCTGAGATTGAAGAAATAAGTGAAATTATTGATGAATTAAAATCTTCAGCTGGTCATGATAATATTTCTGTGTTTCTTGTCAAACAGGCGAAATGTTCAATATTGCAGCCACTTGCTCATATTTTTTCTCTTTCTTTGAAAACAGGCATTGTACACGCTTTACTATAGTTTAATTTATCCATATCTTTCATATTGTAATATAGTTTGGGCGAGCACTTTTCCTAGTACTCTTCAAAAAATCTTTATCCTTCAGAAACATTTTTTTGTTACGTATCCGGCGGTTGCTGGTTCCTGCTACTCCCCACCAGAGGTCGCCAGTGTACTATTTCAGTGCACACACAGTTATACATCACTCTGGACTACATTTCCCATAATTCCCCATCTAGGAACCAATCACACACTGGCATCTGTTTCCCATCAGTGGACCCTTTATAAGCTGTACCCAGACACACACACAGGGCTGAGTACTGTTTAGTCGTATGTTTTCCGTGTTAATCCTAGTTCCTAGCCTTCTTTTTGACCCTGGACTGTTTATTCCTTGTTTGATGATCGTTTGCTGCCTGCCTTGACCATTGCCGGTGACTTGGATTACTCTTCTGCCTTGCCCTTATGTTTCTGTTTGCTGGTGTTTGACCCTTGCCCCTTGCCCCTTGTCGTCACGACTCGTTATAGTTTTGTTAGGATGCATTTGCAAATGTATATACTTCATCTGCTTCTTTATTTCAGAAACTTCAGGTTCTTACCATTTATGATATTAACATTTCTCAAATTTGTGTTTTTATTGATAAGATATATTCAGGTGAAGGTAACATTCCAGAGCAATTTAAGATGCATTTGAAAGTAAATCCACAGGTTCACTGTCACTTAACTTGTCAATATTTATCTTCCTAAAATTCTTAATTGTAGAGGTCAATACTCTATAAGATTTAGGGGTATTAAATTATGGAATGGTTTATCCCATTTACCAGAAAAATGTCCTTCTTTAATATGTTATAAAAGATGTATAAAGAATCTTTTTTTTTTTTTTTGCTGCTTTGTATTTAAAAAAAAAAAATGTTTTATGTATTTTATGCACCCTATATGATTTGTTTTTTGGAATACACACACACGTTGTAATTAACTTGTTGCATTTATATATATATATAGATAGATAGATAGATAGATATAGATAGATAGATAGATAGATATAGATATAGATATATATAGATTTAGTTTTTTTTTTTTTTTCTCTCTTTAATTTCACATTTAGTTTATTTTTGTTGTTGTCTAGGTGGAGGCTTTAAATAAGCCCTTTGGGTTTTCTGCCTCTCCCTGCACAGTATATGGATTGCATTTTATTTTTTATTTTTTTATTGTATATATTTTATATTTGCAAATAAACTAAACCAAAAACTCTGGGACTGGCATAGTCTTTTCAGCATAATAAGCTTTAAGACAGTTGATTTAATCTCACATTTTATTTACGATTGATGTATGCACATTGAAAAGCAGGGTCAGACTCTTAATGGTCTTGTGCATTGAGGTCTGTTGGCTTTATGCTTAAGGTCCAAAAGAAGCAGTGAACTCAGGTAACATTATCATTTTTTGCCACTGCCAATGATGCTTTAGTTTTTCAAAGCACAGTTTATTATAAAGAGTTATGCTGGTGGTAAATATTTGACTTGTTCAATAATGCTACAAATTTTGTGTTCGTCTCCAAATATGCATTTTTTAGCAAAAAAAAAAAGCTACAAAGAACTTAATTTGACCATTTCTTATAAACCATATTGTCCTTTTATTTGACTTAGGGTTATCATTATTTTGTTTAAATCTGCATAACATCAGGAAACACCTTTAAAATAATCTTAACCGGATTTGCATCTTTTTCACTCACTATGCCATTACTGAGTATCTATATGAGTCAGTCTTTTAACAGACCCTGTGTTTTAATCTAGGACACATTATGCAAAGTACGTAACAAAACGTTTTTGACTGCTCCATGTGCTTCTACAAATATGCAAAACTTTATTCACGCATTCCACTTAGGTCTTTTTTTTTTTTTAAATATAAAATATAAATTGTACAATGATTATTTTGGTAGAAATACTGTATTTAAAGATGTTTAGACGTCCAGACTGAAATGACTTAAACAGGAAAAACAAAGGATAAATAGCACAAAAATAAGCGGAAAATATTCAGTCTTTATTTTCAAACAAATATTTAGGTAATAGGCATTGTTCCAATGTGTTATTTCTATGTAACAGAAAGCTATAGAACAAAGCAAGCAAAACAACAACAACTACAATAACAAAAAAACCTAACAAATATGCATTGTGACCTTAAAGTATTTTATCCCCTTTTTAATAAAATGCAAATGCTGGTGGTTCAGTTTCAAAAAGCTTAAAGAAGAAAAAAAAAAAAAAAAAAAATGGAAGCACATTATTTATCTTGCTATGGCAAATACATCTCATCATGATGGACACCTGCCTTGCGAAACAGCAGAACTTCCTCTCCACTTCATTAAAGGGTTAGTTCACCCAAAAATGAAAATTCTGTCATTAATCTGTCGCTCCACAGCCGTAAGACCTCGTTCATCTTCGGAACACAAATTAAGATATTTTTGATAAAATCTGAGAGGTATATGACTTGTCCAAAGACAGCAATATAATCAACACTTTCAAGATCCAGAGAGGTACTAAAGACATTGTTAAAAAAGTCAACGTGGCTGCAGTGGTTCAATCTTAATTTTATGAAGCGATGACAATACTTTTTGTGCGGAAAAAACAAAACAAAAATCATGACTTTATTCAACAATATCTTCTCTTCTGTGTCATTCTCATACGTTATTTACGTCCAGCGTTTCCAGGTTCTACGTCAGAATGCAGACTCATAATAATGAGGCCCGTGCGTCAGCATCACATCGACTGTTTTATCGATGTCTCTAGTACCTTTCTGGACCTTGAAAGTGTTGATTATATTGCTGTCTATGGTTAAGTCATATACCTCTCGGATTTCATCAATTTGTGTTCCGAAGATGAATGATGGTCTTACAGGTGTGGAACGACATGAGGGTGAGTAATTAATGAAAGAATTTTCATTTTTGGGTGAACTAACCCTTTAAGCTCCCAAACAACTGCTTTTGAATTTCCTGAACATTCTGATATGAAGATATGGTTCAAACATTCACCTATTTTTGCTAGCATAGAAACATCAAAAAATAAACAGTGAAGACTCTGAAAATTAAAATCCCAGGTATTAACCAAAATAGTCATGTGAATAACTTTTAATAAGGTAAGCCTTTCAAAGGCATTGCATAAAAAAGGGGGAAAAAATAAAATTAAAAAAGAAATTTTTTTTGGCCTGCTTTCACAACTAAATTTTTTTAACAGATATGCTAAAGATATTTTATCATGCACAATGTGGAAGAAAAGGAGTGCAGGTCCTGAGTACTGAGTATTAGAGGGGTTCTACTGCAATACAGTACATACGCTAGCAGATAAAATATGGTATGGTAAAAGACTAGAGGAGTCAACAGAACCAAGACCTGTTAAGAATTTTGAAAAGGTGGATGTAAAAAAAAAAAAAAAAGTTCTGGGTACAGAACATCTTGAAAGAAGTCTCATCAAGAAAAAGAATGGGGAAAAAAAGTTAAACATGGGATGTTCTAGACAAATATGCTTCATTATGAGACACAATTAACATATTGGAGTTTGATCAGAAAATGATGCAATTTTTGTCATGTGTTTTGTAGACAAGTTGTATGAGAATACTGACGAGATAACTTTGGTATCAAATTGCAGTTCATCTATAGGATGAATTATCATGCACATATCTTGGGCTGCTTAATACAACACAAGCCAACCAAAGCATCATTGAAGGATGACATCTACCTACAATAAAATTTCCAAGAGGAGTTCAAAACCAATTAACTATCTCATAAGGACAGTGCCTTGTCACCACCTACTGGTGTAACAAAAGGGTTACTGAAAAATACCCACTACAAATGCACAGACTGATAGCCTGTCTAGGATGTGTAAACACAGACAAGTGGAATGATGCTAACAGTGAAAAAAATCCCAGTGCTGTTGGACCAGAGATTTTCTTAAAGTATCAGAGTTTTATGATGGTCAGCCTCAGTCATGTTTGCAGATTCCAAAGAAGTGAATCCATAGTGCCTTAAAATATATCCAACCTGTAGCAAAATTACTGCACTTCTCTATTTTCGCACATTTTTTTTTTTTTTTTTTTTTTTGAAAACTCCCAATACAATTCTCCATGAACATGATTGGGCAATCCCTGGCCAATCAATAGTTTGATTCCTTATCAGTGCTGGGTAGTAACTGATTACATGTTCATCTGGATTATATAATCAGATTCCAAGAATTAAGCAGTGTTGGGGAAAGTTACTTTTAAAAGTAATGCATTACAACATTGCATTACTCCCTAAAAAAGTAACTAATTGCATTACTTAGTTACTTTTTATGAAAGGTATGATTTGGGTAATAAGAACTCAAAAAGAAGAAAATTACAACACTTGCTTCTCTCTGCTATACAGTACACCAAGTGTTAGACTAACCAGTCACCATGTTTTACAGCAATGAGGTAGCGAGCCATCCCGAAACAGGACTGATGTTATCATATGCTCCCCAGCCAGAAAGGCCACGGGTTCCACATGAGCATGCGTGTACTAATACATTCACACAAAAATGCCCAACAAAAACACAGATGAACAGAGACCCCAAGTGCATGCATACACACAACTTTCTATCTATTCAGACAATTAATATCCTCAGGCTGTTTCCCCACAATAACACAAATTACATTACAATCAAAAATCCACTAAAACAAACTATTATCTGTCGGTCTGTTCACCTGTCAGCCCTGGCCTTTGTAAGCCTGTAGGCAGGGAAAACTATTGATATGGCGCCTGGACAAGAAACATTGGGTGTTCCCCTGTAGAGATCAAATGACTCATCCTGACACAATGAAAGAGTTCTTGCATTGTGTCACAGGGCCTCCATCAAATTGTCAGCTCGAAGCTACAGATTTTTAACCTGAATCAAACGTCTTGCACTAAATAAATAAAACTAGCAATGAAGGACTTGTCCAGTCAAAATCCACAGTAATTATGGATAAATGCACTTAGCTATCAAGAGTGATAGCCTTCCTTTGGTTATGGTTCACATTCATTCACAAGACAGGAGCCTTTGTTCCTACATTCATCACTGGGCTGCTGTGTGGAAGGTGCTGTGTGTGCTCTTCAGGGTATGTGGATGTGACACTGCTGACTCCCAAGTTGCACACAACTTACACATGACCCTTGCCCATCCTTCCAAACCTTGAGTTGTTAACCCACTTAATTGAAACAGAGTGAATACAATAGATGAAAGAAGAAAAATGCTGTTTTACGCATTGTGAGTATACAACTGTTGCCAAAACAAACAAACAAACAAAAATGGCTATTTCATAAAAACACTCATACATTTTGCTTCAACTAATTTCAGGCTCTTCTAAAATACACTACCAGTCAAAAGTTTGGAATCTGTAAGATTTTTAATGTTTTTAAAAGAATTTTCGTTTGCTCACCAAGGATGCATTTGTTTAATTAAAAATACAGTAAGTAGTAATATTGTGAAATATTTTTACAATTTAAAATAACTGTTTTCTGTTTGAATATATTTTATAAAGTAATTTATTCCTGTGATGGCAAAGCTGAATTTTCAGCATCATTACTCCAGTCTTCAGTGTCACATGATCCTTCAGAAATCATTCTAATATGCTGATTTGCTGCTCAAGAAACATTTTATGATTATTATCAATGTTGAAAACAGTTGTGTACATTTTTTTCAGGATTCCTTGATGAATAGAAAGTTCAAAAGAACAGCATTTATCTGAAATACAAAGCTTTTGTAACATTATACACTACTTTTTTTTTTGAAAAGAAATTAATACTTTTTTTTTCAGCAAGGATGCATTAAATCGATCAAAAGTGACAGTAAAGACATTTATAATGTTACAAAAGATTATATTTCAAATAAATGCTGTTCTTTTGAACTTTCTATACATCAAAGAATCCTGAAAAAAAAATAAAATAAAAAAAAAATATATATATATATAAAAAGACTGGAGTAATGATGCTGAAAATTCAGCTTTGATCACAGGAATAAATTACTTTATAAAATATATTCAAAAAGAAAACAGTTATTTTAAATTGTAATAATATTTCACAATATTACTGTTTTTACTGTATTTTTAATTAAACAAATGCAGCCTTGGTGAGCAGATGAAACTTCTTTTAAAAACATTAAAAATCTTACAGATTCCAAACTTTTGACTGGTAGTGTACATATTTTCAAACATTTTAGTGAATCATCATTTAAGTGCTAATAAGGATACACCACTTGTTCCTAACTGGACGATATTGGAGTAGGGCTATGAGGAGCACAATATGTGTACACAGCCTGACAAAGCTGATCACAGGCGGAGAGTGCTTTGGCAAAGCTTGAAGAAGTGGCAGCCATGTCCTTCAAACCTCTTTGAAGGGGTCTAAGGTCAAGGATTACTGGTCTACAGGAGAGGGGTGGGTGGGTCGGTAGGTAGAAGCTGTGCTTGTAAGCCACCCATCAAGGCATTAGGGCTACAGGGTAGAGAGTGGGGTGATTAAGGGGGATGGTATAGACATCACATGGACTCAAACTCATCAATACGCTGCTTGGTGTTGCCCTGGCGGATCTGGCGTAGGGTCTTGTATTTATCCCGGCCGGCCTTCACATTCTCTGCATGCAAAACATCATTTTGGGTCTTCTTGGAATCGTCGCGGGCCTGGGCCAATTCTGAGCTCAAGGCCTGTAATGAAGACAACGTGTAAACTGCAGGTATATAATCTTTTTAATTTGTACTTATTCATTAGGGATGCACAATATTCTATATATCGATATCCGATATGTCAATATTTTTCAACTCATTTTGCCAATGGCCGATGCAATATACATTTCCCTTGTTACAAATAACATTGTTAGAACTAAATAAACAATAATAAAGTTATTTTTATAATGAGAGTACAATGAAAGCTTTATAATAACAACAATAATAAAATCAATCATTGCTGCTTTTTTTCAGAAATAACTTTTTTTTTTTTTTTGAAGATTTAACATTTGTAGATGGTCTACAGCAATGGAGTCGTCAACACATGAAGCCTTTAGCCTCAGTTAAAAGTTCTAAAATTCTTTTAGAGCTCATCTGATTAAAGTTATTTTCATCATCTTTTTGACATTAATATACAGTATATATAAAATTATTTTATTTTCATTTGTCATGTTTATGATTATATTTTTGGCAGGTATTGCAAATCGGGTATCGCATTCACGTTCAAGGCCAAAAGCTAATCACCATACGTGCAAAAGTTGACTTCAAGAATGACCACACTGTAATGACTGAGACAAATCAGACACAGTTATTTTTTATAGTTAACCAATAATTGTTTAAAACTCACTCTGGGGTCTGTTCCCCCATCTCCCCATCCCTCAGTTATAAGTTTTATTGCACCGAAGTATGTGGGTTTGCCACATGGAAGAGCGGAGAAGAGCAGAGACAAAGAGACACACAGAAAACCTGCATCTTTCCCACAGAAAACAGACTTTCCTGCATTAATTTATAGACAGACTGTTCTATAAATGAATCTTGATGATTGATGACTGAGGATTTTTTTCCAGATTGTTTTTTACTTTTCCATAGCTCCATTTACCACTTCCGGTTCAACTCTATCATTGCTCTTTTTTACCTATGTATATGTGTGACCTGTGTGTATGTTATGTGTTTGTTAGTTTAGTTATTAGTTATTTAGTTATGTTTGTGATTTAGTTAATAAAACTTACAATACATATTTGGTTCTGTCTCCCTGTCTGTCTTAAATGATCAGATCTTATTACAGCTCTAAGCACTGTAAAAGCTAAGAAAGTATTATTTTTCTGTAGCCATGAAAAATACCATTCTCTTAGAATGAATTAATAATTGATTCTGAGTGTTCACAGGACGAACTGATCTATCGATTGTAATGTTAATGTAGCTACATCAAGTTAATCTGATTAACTGATTCAAATATTCATAATTAATTATAATGAGTTATGAATAATTATTAATATTTCCTCTTTGAGCTAATATCGCTACAGGTTTTGGTGGAGAATGAAAGGCATCATTTTAAACAATTGTTTGCAGACTGACCCAGTAATCAATCATGTGTTGTTCCATGAGCTTTATTAACATCTTATACGTTCACGTACATATTTCTGATAAAATCAGCAAAACTATAGCTTATATGCGTGTTCCTTCAAACGGCAGAAAGTTCCTCGGTGCTGCATAGTTTAAATTGTATGAAGAAGCTAACCTGAAATTATCAAAGAAATCATCATTTTAGTTGTTAAATGAGCTTTTCCTGACGACGGAATCTCAGATCAGCAGCGCGTACAAATGGTACCAGAATAAACTAACCTGATCTTGGGTGAAGAAAACTCCACTTTCAGCTTTAAATGAATAAACCTTTTCCTGACGAAGTAATCTCAGATTAAGCAGCATAAATTCATCTGTGTGACGAAAAATCCGACTACAGCGTTTGTAATGGTGTTCTGGGCGATGCTCCTCAGTCACCGATTAATAAGGCCTTATCATTATTCGTTACACCATCGTATTCATATCATTGCGCATATCATTGCGCCGAATTTGTAGTGTAAATTCTAGCCTAGCTAACTAGTAATTCACGTAATTCACCATTGTCTGTGAAGTGACGTGCTGTTGTGATTTGTGAGTTATGCGTGACCACGCTAGAGTTCTCAATGCAGACTTACAGCACAATTAGAATGCTGCTCTATTCTGGTTGTGTTGTGAGCTGGCATTGGTCTCTTGGCAACGCATGACAACAGAGCGTGTGAGAGCAGACACCTCTAAAAGTCTGATAACAGCACCCATGTCACAGACTGTTGTGCAAACAACAACCGCGTGTAGCCAAAGCTAGCTCTCTAGCAACCCTACACGTATACCCTACAAGTTGAAACCCTGCTAACACCTAGACACGTTAGAGCGTGAAGTGTAACATTCAAACCAAAGACTCTATAGACTTTGGGAACCTTTTTAGGAGGGATTTTGATTTGAACTATTGATGGGGGATACGAAGCTTTGTGAAGGTCTGAATCAAATGAATCAATTGCGTCACAAACGATTCACTGTTTCGAACTGCTCAAAGCGCCACAAGCTGGTGACCCTTGCGTCAGAACACAGACTCACTTTGTTTAGCCTGAATATCCCTATTCAGCCAAGTTGAATTTAATTAAAATTGAAAATTTCAATTAAATTAATTTTGTTTATTTTCCTTTCCTTCTAGATTCCTAGATCTTAGGAAATTCGAATTCATTTTTTATTTATTTTAACTTTATTCCTCCTCAACTTTAAAAATTTTTTTTTTTATTTAATTCACTTTCTTTTGTTTAAGCCTGAATATCCCTATTCAGCCAAGTTGGGTTTAATTAAATTTGAAATTTAATTAAATCAATTTGTGTATTTACCTCCCCTTTTAGTTCCCTAGAGCTAAGGTGCTTTTAACCCTATTTTTAGTTATTTTACCATCACCATCTTCCCTCTCTTTATAGGATTACAGGAGTTGTAGAAACTGTTGTTTCCTTAATGAGGTATAATGAGGTATAGGTTATTAATATCCTAATTCCTATCTCTTAGCTACCCCTCCTCACTCCTTAGTGCCGAGTAAATGAAGTACGGCCACCGTCCAATGCACTGTTGGCCCCAGAAAGGACTAGAAACACTTCCCATTGTTTCCTTTCCTTTTGACCTTGAGATGTTTGGTGTTTCTCTGTTAGCCTAGCACTAGTCTAACCATAGGCTTATGAGCTTACAGCAGCAATTACTTGAACAAGTGACACCTGCTTAGCCATATCTCTTAGCAAATCTAAATAGGTAAAACCCTCTTTCCACCCTCTTTTTTTATTTCAGTTTTGTTTATTTGTTACCCTCAGGGTGACAACCTGTGGAAAAGAACCATCAGTATTCTGAGTAATAGTTTAACGACATGTACCAGCCCAGTCATCAGCAGACGCAGCTTACAGCTGTCAAACAAAGATACTGAAACCCCTTTGTTGTGTTCAACAACACTAAGTCTCATACTAGCTTCCCCCACATCAGCTATTCAAACTTACACGGCCCACACAGCCATTCTGTATGAACTTGCATTTGCCATCTCCCGCTCTCGTGTCCCCAAAAATGTGCCAGTTTGCCTAGGACATCCAGCCCTGCCATCCAGGACCCCTTGGAGACCCAGCGGAACAATGTGATGGACACCCTTCAGCCAAAGCAGTCAACGACCTGCAACGGCAGAGCAAGGAACGGCGAGATCGGCAGCACAAGCGGACACTTGACACCCGGCCTGAGCCACAAAGAGCTTCATCTTCTCCTTAGCCCAGCCAGAAAACTGCCAATCAGACTACCAGCCAGCATAAAGGAATTTTCAGACCAGAAAAGGCAGCCAGAAAACCGCCAATCAGACTACCAGCCAGCATAAAGGAATTCTCAGACCTAGACAAATCTGGAATGGAAGGAGGACACCAACAGAGCCTTTTCCTCCAACACCAGTTAGTCACCTTTTAGGCAGCACAGCTTGCCCCCACACAATGCCATTCATGTGACCCGACACAGAAGACCTGTAACACACAAGGCCCCTCAGAAGGGGTTCTTAACACTCTGGAGTCGGGTAACGCGCCGGCGCGTTTTGCAGGATTTTTTTCACATTGCAGCAAAACAGACTTAAAATACTCCATCATTTTTTGTCATAGAGACATAAGTAATATATCAACTGAAACTATAGAATGTCTTCTTTTATTTGTGTACACTCAGGGTAAAAACAAAATGTTGTGCTTTTTGCAAAATAAAGAGAACTAACATGACGCGTGATCTCTCGTCTCCCTCTGAACGAAGTCCAATCTGATAGTTCTCAGAAAATGAACTGTAACTTAATGAATACTAATGACACAAAAATGAGACCTATGTCTAAAGAAATGTTGAAATGTCTGGTTTTAAATCTTGTAAGTCAAATCGAAAACAAAAATTCTCTGTTTATGTAATCTGTATGAAAAGAGAGACATGTCAGAGTCTCCGTGAGTCAGCTCATTATCCACTAATGCGGCCACACCCACGGAGCGAGCGCTATTCACGCAAATTCTGAGGCAATAAATGTATACATTGTCACAATTTTGTATTTATTATCTTCAAAAGTGTTTATCTGCATGTTATAGCCATGGTTAGCGATCTCTGGAAGCCTCTGTTAGTTCCTGGAATATCACATGTTATGCCTGTTCTTCATTAGGAGTAATTTGTGGACTAAATGTGCACAGAGCGCCCTCCGGCTGCATGTATAAATGGAAAACACAGTATCCAGCGCTCATAGTGATGAAAATAAATACTGAATAAATATTACTCCTCTGTATAGAAAATTGACATAAACGTATGAGAATCCATCAATATTTCTCCAAATGTGAATGCTTTTAAGCTGAAAGCCTATATGAAATACTTGTAATTTAAACTATAATAGGCCTTTACAAATTTTTCTTCACATGATGTGCAATAATACGTGCATGCATGAGAACACAAAAATCATGTTTTTTTTTTTGTTGTTGTTGTTAAGAGTGGACATTAATACTGTTATCAGCATGATCACAGAGGGTTTTTTCACATAGCCTACCTGACTGAAAGGGCTCATTATGCAGGTCTTTATGCAGGTCATTATGCAGGTCTTTGTCTTCTCAGGTGTGAATCACAGCATTATTCATGAAGATTCACGCCTCTATGCATACGGTGTTTCTTGACAAAAAGTGTCTTACAAAATTTAAATATCTATATTGTTTTATATTAACGAGTAGGCAGGATCATTTTTACATCATTTTGAATCAAAAACTCTAGTCTACAACCTCCAATACCCAGAAGTTTTGTTAACACAGATTTAATATTTATTTTTTGGCCTTATTTCAGTGACTTAAGTTTTTTGTTTTTTCAATAACCACGCATAAACGTTATTCCTTCAAAAATACAAACATGTAAATACATGTTCCTCACATATTATAGTAGCCTAGTTCGTGCTGAATACAGTGTAATGACACCTTTTCCATTAATGATGTTTTATTAACAAAATTCAGGAGGAGCACTTTCAAATGATCCTTTCAATCATCACGTCATTCCAACCAGCTGTTAGCAATCAGTAATCAACATGTCTACCCAATCAGCAGTGGAGATCACTCACTCACCTGGTTATCTTCCTAACCAAATCTCACACTCGCCTGGTTATCTTCCTTAACCAGAATACGGGGGTATACTCTGGGTTTGGGCCAAATACCGAGCTCAGAGCCCTCTCCTCGGACAGCACGCCAAATATGCATACTATTTATCTGACTTATTTGCAAGTGTGAACTCGTGAAATATGTTTATGAACAACTGAAAAAAGCACAAATGTCAGGGCATGTCAAAACTTCTCCAGGGCCCCAAATTAGCCTCAGACTCGAGAGGGTTAAGACCCCATTGACTTTGAACTGCCCCCACACAATGCCTTCCACATAGCTTCTACAAAGGTTCCTAGTCAGGATAAGGCATACAGCTATTAAAGTAGGTGATGAAAACGTGTGTTCGCAGAAAAGCAGGAGTCTGCATTTGTAAAATTTGAATTTTACTTATTGGAAGAGAATCTTGAATGAATGTGTAATCCTCAAATGCCCATGACAGTCTATGACTACGCATGGATATTTTGAGACATGCAGACTTTTGATATACAGTTTGATTTGGCACGGTAGCGCATCGGTTTCTATGAGAACGACTTGTCAAAGGAAACGCTAACGCCAGATACGACGTCACTGTGACACCAGATTGAGCTGGTTAAGCTAGCACGGCCTAACGCCACTTGCTTAAACCACCATCCAACTAAAAGTGTGCCTTTGATAATTCCAACACGTCATTTGATGTGACGGCATGTAGATCGCTAGTTGCTGGCTTGTTAGATGCAGATAAAACAATAGTGTTTAGCTAAAGAAGAATTCTTGGATTTATTAAGATTTTCCAATAGCACGATGACTAAATTTCATGAGGGACACACACAGGGTGAGGTCCTGAACACGCTGCAGCGGTGACCAACTACAGAGTGATTTCCAAAGCTAATCTAATGGTTAATTGCTAGTGCTTTTGATTATTCCCAATACCAGGTCATTCTGCTGTTTCAATCACTTCTTCAAATCTTTTTATTTATTTATTTGTTTAATTGAATATTATTTTTTTCATCTATTTGATTTATTTACATTTACCCCTATTTTCTAGTGAGGTATTTGTTGGCCCAGAGAGCCCGAAAGGAACCAGAGACACTTTTTATTTTTTATTTTGTTTATTCCCAACAAGTGCACTAAGTCCTATGACCCTGCTACTCAAGAATTCATAACTATAGTTCTGTGCACTAGTTATAAACACAATCTGAATAGAAAAGCTATTCTTTTTCCCTTTCCTTCTCTTCTTCCCTTGGTAAGGGATCTAGACTGTTGTGAGCCATCAGGAGATTCTGAGAAATAATTGACCATTAGAACCATCTTAGGTCATGTATTAAATCTCAGCTTACGCTTTTCAGAAACATTCTCAAAACCACACAAATCTTAGCATCCTAGCATCCATAGCTAAGATTGTGAGCATAGAAGACATGCTTTACTAGCAAGCTATGCCTGAAACAACCAGTTAGATGTTATATTCCTAGCTTTGAATTCTACCTATGAATTCTTTAGGGTCATGAATTAGTCTCTCACCACAAGTGTGTCAAAATGTTGCAAATGCTCTGCTTAACCTCCCAGACGGGAGACCCAAAAGACTGACAAGCCATCATGGCTGCTGACGACCGACAGCACCAGAACCAAACGCAACTGGACAATGAGAGAAGACGACCAATGACACATGACCCAAGCCGGAGTTACAGCCACACCGGGCTAATCAAGAGTATCATCTCCTTAGCCCTAGGGCATTGAGCTGAAAACAGAAGGTAAACAACCTCACATAACAGATCAGAGTCCTGCAAGGAGCAGACAAAGCCTTACAGACCAGCACAGATCTGTCACCATGGCAACAGCCCAGGTACAAGCCAAGCCCTGGGAGAAGCCATGGAAGACAGCACCCTCAACCTGCAAATACCACAGCACGTCCCACAGCCGTCAACTACAACATCCTCCTCCAAACCCTTCACACAGGTGTCAACCGGAGGCTGCACGAGGACAGCTGGACGCATCTGTTTTAAAATAACGGGAGCGGTGGACATGAGAAAAACGGCTCCCTGAACAGAATTCACCCGAGGAGTACTGTGAAGTACAAGCTTCCGACTCCTCGCCCAACAGAGCTCAAGCAAGCTCAAGTCGACACTGCTAAAAAAGCAAACCTTCAACCAACCTTCAAACTTCTTGTGACTTTTGTTAGCAGAGGCCAACAACCACCTGCTGACCTCCTGCTACCTGCACTAGGACTGTCTACACAATGTCCTTAACCACTTCCTGCAACCACCAGCAAACATCTCGCCCAAACTCACTGACTACAGTGTGACAGGTGACACACTGTCAAGGCACTGGCTGCCTAGACGCCTGCCACACAAGCTGAGAGACCTGAGCTTGTCTACCGTCTACATCAACCACCATAGAATGACCACTCCAGGAGACACATACAACTAGAGCCCATCACAGCTTTCCAGCCTTGTGTGCCAGAGATGTGTTTGACTTTTCTGCACCATCAACGTCACTCGTTGTTGCCATAGGAGGGACAACATGTAAAGGGGGGATTATGTAATGACTGAGACAAATCAAACAGTTATTTTTTATAGTTAACCCATAATATTTTAAAACTCACTCTGGGGTCTGTTCCCCCATCCCCCCATCCCATTTGCAAAGGGTCCTCAGTTACAAGTTTTATTGCGCCGAAGTATGTGGGTTTGCCACATAGAAGAGCAGAGACAAAGAGACACACCGAAAACCTGCATCTTTCCTGAAATCTTTCCCACAGACTTTCCTGCATTAATTTATAGACAGACTGACTCTATAAATGAACATGCATATCCCCAAGAAATCGTATCCATTATTACTGTTTATTGTATTGTACTCAGTATTATATTCACGTTTTATGATACATTTAAGGTAACTTCAGTTTATGCCATGTTTAGTGTCTATGGGATCATATTAAGGAGATTTAAATGCTTGTGTATACAATATGTCGATACCTGTGCAACACATCAGTATTACAAGAATATTTAATAGTTCTTCTTCAGCAACTCAGCCAGTTTAAATCTTGCTCAGTCGTAAAAGCCTTGACAGGAGGAACCTCTTTAACTGGACTTTTAACTGGACTACTAACTGGACCTCTTTAAATTTTAGTTGAATACCCCTGTCCTACGACATTAGTAAGAAAAAATCAAAAAAAAAATCACGCTATCAGTTGCATGCACACTCAACCGCCGAGGATCTCCCGTGCTCTGCTCATTTTGAGTCAGACTTGTGAATTCAGTCAACTGTTAACTGGAGACTCACTCTTACCAGATCATTTGAATCAATGAGTTGTTAGGTGTGTTCAACTTCAAGCAGTGCTGCGCAGACTGATCGGTTTATGGCATCAAAGTACCTTGAAAGCAAATGGAGCAGTATGCTCTATAATCGCTCTCTCGCGGTACTTTGATGTCATACACCAATCTGTCTGCGCAGCTCTGCTTTAAATCGTATATACCTGTTGACTTGAGAACAGATGCAATCGGGCCCAATTCATATTCGTTTTAGCAGGTTCATTAAAAAGAATCAGCTTGTTCATGAATCGTACACTGCCATTGCATCTCGGATGACGATTTCTTCAGTTCAAAATTACGAGAAAACGACATGTTTTATGAAATGTACTGGTAAAACTATGATATTATGCTTTGGAATGTAATAAAGTAAAATTTAAAATTTCCTAAAATAAAAATACTCTGGTAAAGTACAGATACTTGAAAAATGTACTTAAGTACAGTAACAAAGTGAAAATACTTTGTTACTGTCCACCACTGCCGATATTACATTTTAAGACTTTATCAGTCAATAATATAGACATTGATATATCGTACACCCCTATTTTTCATACCACAACAGGAAAAAAAGAAAATAAAATTCTGTTAGCACATTGTCTCACCTGTAGCTGCTTTTTGACACGTTCGTTTTTGTGTGTTTCTGTGAGCCGTTCCTCCTCACTTCGCTGATGAGCAACTCCATCATTAGACAGCTCAGCACTAGCTTCTGCACTGCTCTCATCATGCTCGTCATGTTCGTTTTCCACTGCACCACACACTGGAGCAGACATCACAGACTTCAGTTCCTCTTTGGTTTTTTCCAAATCTTCCAGAGCAGACAGTGCCTATGTGAAGAAGTGAAAAATGCATCAACAAGCAAACACACAGTTTTAACCGCACAGCCACAATGGTAAGCGGTAAACTTGACTGGGATTTAGAGGGGAGAGTGCAACAGTCGGGTTCCGGAAGTAAAAACTTTTCTCCATTAGAAAATTGATTCTTAATGATAACTTATAAAGCCTTTAAAAACACAGCCATACTGTGAGCTATGAGGTTGTTACACAGCCCTACTGTGAGCTATGAGGTTGTTAATCTATGGTATTTGCTTCTGTTGAAGCCATCAGCCCGCAGGGACAAAGAGATAGCCAAAAATTATTTAAAAAAAAAAGAAAATCCTGCACACTATCTGTACTTGCAAAAATATCAAAATGTTTTATTAAGAACTTTTTTAGTCCCATGACCTTCATCAGGCATACACAAACAGAAAATTACAAAGCGATCCAATTTAAAATCTAACATGAATGGGTAATTAGCAGTCTATGGGGGAGTCAACTGTGGTCTTTCTGGATGCTGGTATAAAATAGTTAATAAGCATTTACTTTGAATACAGATAATGTGTCTGATGTATCTATCTGTATACGCTGACGCTAAATAAACAGTCTCTGCACAAATAGCAATCTCATTTAGCAACAACCTAATGCCAAGGCCTTTGGGAAAAGGTTTGGTTAGCTTATATTTACGTTTCACTTGGTCAGGTGATCAGTCCGGCAATGGGAAACGTCTTCCACTGGTATCCTTCCATTTGCAGTGGGAGAGACTGGATTGGTTTCCAACAGTTGCAGAGCGGCACTGAGTGCTGGGGGTCTTTTATGTAATCCAGAGAACTGTAGGTCAGATGGTGGTCGATCTGCAGGATCTTCTGTAAGCTGGAGGTACTTGATTTATGCAAGTCAGGAGCCAAAGTCCTCTGCAGAAGCAATTGGGCTGCTTGAAGGTCTGTGCGGTGAAAGGTTCACTTGCAAGAGTATAACCTTGTACATGCTGTTCTGCCCTCGTCAGGTCAGAAACTCAGAACAAGGGTTTTTTACTTGAGAAAGCTTTTATTCCTTCCCGTTGGGAAGGGGATTACTAATCCCGCCTTTCCTGATGTGGTGACTGGGTCGTAGCATTCCAGGTGTCCGACCATCATGTTCCAACTTTCCATCCTGTGGAACTTGTTGCATTATCCCAAAATACACAGTTCAATAAGTCTTTAGGAAAATTTTTGAAAATGCTTTATTTCTTTTCCAAACCTTTCTCAAAGTCCTTGTGGCAGTGTTTGATAAGACATAGGTAAATATGTAGTGATAAAAGTGAAAGAATGTTTTAATTTTTATTTTTTTTTGTCTTTTTTTAAGCAACTCTGAACATATTTTAAGGAAAGATGTCAAATGCTGCTTCGACTCAATCAGAAGGATATACTCTTCTAAAAATGTTTTCATAATTGCTGACTTCTCAATAAAATCAGTGTGACAAATCCTAAAAAATTATAAAGTTTTATTTAAAGTAATGTTATAAATGAATGGATAACATGTTAGTTTAGGGTCCAATTCTCACTATTAACTAGTTGCTTATTAGCATGCATATTACTAGGATATCAGCTGTTTATTAGTACTTATAAAGCACATAAATAATGTCTTATTCTGCATGAACATATTCTACATCCCTTAATCCTACCCAATTTCTAACCAATACCTAAACTTAAAACTGATGTAAACTACATACATCCATTTCATACTTATTCAGAAAAATAAGTATTCTCAGTGACAGTGATTCTTTGTAACATCTTACACAAATTCAGCTTTTGATGGACAAATGAGTGAATGCACAACAGTTCAATCTTTTTACATCATGTTTGGTCTCTATTTGTTTAGAATATTGCCAAATGTATTCTGGTGGTGGTTTGGAAAGTGAGAAATGCATTGTTAAACTTTAAAGACACTGTAAAGACTTCCATCTTTGTGCAAATGAGTTCCACAGGGGAAAGAAGGGTGGGCCACACTGTGTGTGTCCAATCTGATGCCAGAAGCCAATCACAGTACTGGAATGGAGTAGTGCCAAATTGCAATCTCCTCATTGGAAAGAGATAAAGGTACCCTTTCAACGGACACTCCTTGTTCTGTGTCTCCGGTTCATCCAGTGAGACATAACAGATACACCGTTCTGAGTCTCTGGCCTGCGAAGGTGAGACAAAAACAGATCAACAAGTTCTGAGTCCCGGCTTGCGAAGGTGAGACAAAAACAGATCAACAAGTTCTGAGACCCGGCTTGCGAAGCTTAGTCAGATATGCCGTTCTGGGTCTCAACTCCCATCAAGTGAGACATTAACAGATACATCATAACAATTCTGACCCTCTGGTTCATCCAGAGAAACAACAACAGATCCCATGATCTGAGTCCACAGCTTGCAAGGCAGCAACAGATACAACCATGTTCTGAGCCTCCAGCCTGTGAGGAAAGAGACATTAACAAACACTATGTTCAGAGTTTTCGTCCAGCGAGACAATAACGACTACAGAGAGACAAAAGCAG
The DNA here is from genome assembly GCA_037101425.1 of Elopichthys bambusa. Taxonomy (NCBI): domain Eukaryota; kingdom Metazoa; phylum Chordata; class Actinopteri; order Cypriniformes; family Xenocyprididae; genus Elopichthys; species Elopichthys bambusa. The sequence goes on from CM074436.1 coordinate 19,516,741, forward strand.
ATTGACCAAGTTCTGAGTGTCTGGCCCAGAGAGGCGGAAGACACACAGATACATTTGCAACAAGGTTAAGCTCAGGAGAGCAAACCTTCCCTTCAAGTTACCTTCGTCTGTGTGTTCCAGATTGTTAAGGATGTTCTGCACCTACACTAGGGCCTCATCTGTGTCTTCCAGATTTTAGGGCCCTTTGGTGCTCCAGGAGATCAGCATCCCACAGAGCTTCGTGTTCAAGGCTTTTGAAACAGATTCCGGCTTCTCTCCCCACTGCATTGTCTACTGCCAGTGGAAGACGTCTTCGTCATCGGACTCGACCACGTGGAACGTAAATATCATTTAACCAAACCAAATTACAGAGACCTTGGTATTGTTGTATATTATCAGTATATAATTTCCTAATTCCCATTAGATGTAATATAGCTGATGTTAGTTAATAACAAATTATATATATATATATATATATATATATATATATATATATATATAGCTTTGTATGTTTGAAGTGTACTATAAAATAATTGTATTTTTATTTAATACTTATTTTTTATTTTAAATAAATAATAGTATATATATATATATATATATATATATATATATATATATATATATACACACACACACACACAATATCTCACAAAAGTGAGTACACCCCTCACATTTTTGTAAATATTTTATTTTATCTTTTCATGTGACAACACTGAAGAAATGACACTTTGCTACAATGTAAAGTGTACAGCTTGTATAACAGTGTAAATTTGCTGTCGCCTCAAAATAACTCAACACACAGCCATTAATGTCTAAACCGCTGGCCACAAAAGTGAGTACATCCCTAAGTGAAAATATCCAAATTGGGCTCAAAGTGTCAATATTTTGTCTGGCCACCATTCCAGCACTGCCTTAACCCTCTTGGGTTGCCACTGGATTCCTCTTCCACTCCTCCATGACGACATCACGGAGCTGGTGGATGTTAGAGACCTTTCGCTCCTCCACCTTCCGTTTGAGGATGCCCCACAGATGCTCAATAGGGTTTAGGTCTGGAGACATGCTTGGCCAGTCCATCACATTTACCCTCAGCTTCTTTAGCAAGGCAGTGGTCGTCTTGGAGGTGTGTTTGGGGTCGTTATCCTGTTGGAATACTGCCCTGCAGCCCAGTCTCCGAAGGGAGGGGATCATGCTCTGGTGGCATTCATGGTTCCCTCAATGAACTGTAGCTCCCCAGTGCTGGCAGCACTCATGCAGCCCCAGACCATGACACTCCCACCACCATGCTTGACTGTAGGCAAGACACACTTGTCTTTGTACTCTTCACCTGGTTGCTGCCACACACGCTTGACACCATCTGAACCAAATAAGTTTATCTCGGTCTCATCAGACCACAGGACATGGTTCCTTAGTCTGCTTGTCTTCAGTAAACTGTTTGTGGGCTTTCTTGTGCATCATCTTTAGAAGAGGCTTTCTTCTGGGACGACAGCCATGCAGACCAATTTGATGCAGTGTGCGGCGTATGGTCTGAGCACTGACAGACTGGACCCCCCACCCCTTCAACCTCTGCAGCAATGCTGGCAGTCTACTTCCAAAACACAACCTCTGGATATGACACTTCATGCACTCAACTTCTTTGGTCGCCCATGGCGAGGCCTGTTCTGAGTGGAACCTGTCCTGTTAAACCTCTGTATGGTCTTGGCACCGTGCTGCAGCAGCTCAGTTCCCTTTCGAAAGGGAACTTCTACTCTGCGTTTGCAACGCTATGGGGAAACGTCACGTGACTCGACGTGTTCGAAAGCCAACTATCCAATAACTCCAAATCCTATTGGCCGGCGACAGCCTATGACGTCATACAGGCGCGACCCGGAAGTATAAAAGGGGCGCCTGGGGAAGCAGTCATTATCTCATCGTCTTTAGGGACTGTTTGTGTCGACTGCCATTATCGAATATACTCTTCATAGAGTATGTCTCTGTTATGTCTGAGGGCAAAGAGAAACATTTCAGGAAGTGTGTGGATCCATGCCCGAGGTTTTTAACTCCGGAGGGTTCGCACACCCTATGCGTCTATTGTTTGGGAGAAGAACACGCACGGATGGTGCTTGAGGGCGCTGTCTGTGTGAATTGTGAGCGTCTTCCTATGAAAACGCTCCGTTCTTGTCTGGCCCTCTTCCTGAGGGATGAGGCGTCAACATCTGCGCCTGGTGGGTCCGGCCCTGCTCGTGCTGAGGCAGAGCGGCGGCTGCACTCATGGGGCTCGCAGATGGAGCTTGCTGCCGAGTTTGAGAGAGGTGTTATGGTCTCTCAGCCTCCGGTGGCGGCTGGCGGGGATGAGCTCCTGGATGATGATGATGTCTTATCTTTGACATCATCGGATCCGGGAGCGAGTGTTCTTCTGGCTGATAGCCCCCGTGGGCAGGAGGCAATGGAGGAGGAAGAAGTGGCTTTTTCTTCTTTTTCCAAGTCTCCTGGCCCAGCATATGCCGAGTTACTGGAGGTTGTGGAATGCGCTGCTGGCAGACTGCAGCTGCCGTGGGAGCGCATGAGGAAAGAACCTGTTCGCGGCAGACTTGACGAACGTTTTTCTTTCCGACCACAACCCCGTGACTCCAGTGAGCCTTCCATTTTTTCCGGATCTCCACGTTGAGATCGAGAGGGCATGGAAGAACCCATGCTCGGCCAGAGTTCATCCACATCAGCGAGAGAATGATATCTCGTCATGGGCAGAGCACCGACACTAAAAGCTCCAGTTTTGCCGTCCAGACCCCTTAAACAGACATCTCGTCTGAACGGCAGAGCATATGCTGCTGCGGGTCAGGCTGGTGCGGCTTTACACACTATGGCAGTGTTGCAGGCGTACCAGGCTGATCTGCTGAAGGCAAGGGCGCGCTCAGCAGCTTTTAAGAGTTGCATTCCACTCAGATCCGTTTTTTAATTACTAGTGTATGTTCAGGTGACACCTTTGAACAGTCAGGCTGACGGCCGGGCTTATGATGATTTTTTCTGGAGGCCCGCCTTCTGGCTTGATAGTGAAAGGGTTCTTTGGGCTTCTAGAACCATGGATGTTTTCCTTCCCATGTTTGTGAAGGAGCAATCTTTGGTCTTCGAGCCACGGGAAGGTAAGACAGAGTCAGATTTCATTTCTTAAAATGTTGACTTTGTGTCGTTCCTGTGTATTTCCTGAACATGTCACAGTGAATGTACATTGAGATATAGAATTTGAAGGGGTTTTTGGGCAAAACTGGAATGTTGAGACTGACTAAGCAGGTCACAAAATGGCTGCTGCTTAGTTTTCTCTCTATGTTGAGTAGCCTCTCGGCTATTTTCAGTATAGTTTGAGTTGGCACTCATTACTTCAGTTTGTATGTCTACGGCGGCCCTAACCGGCCGCCTGACTTTTCAGCTTTGAGCTTTATTTTTCTCATCATGAGACTTAGAAGTGGAGATCAGGCTGTTTGTTATGGTGCCTGTTGTATATAATAAAGAAAATAGGCCTATAACTTGGCAGCCAGGCTAGAGCTAGGTGATGTGATATATGAAGTAACCCCATATGTATTCACTATCCTTTCAGGATTTGTTTCCTAGTTCTGGTTTTCCTCCCGAGGGAGTTGTTAGGCTGTACGCCCAATTATCCCCTTGCTGGTGTAGGTGCAATTTGAGTTTTACAGCTAGGTTGTAGACTGTTTTCTGACTCCCTTATGCTGTTCCTCAGGTGGTAGGCCCTTATCTTTGCGTAGATAAGTTATGCAGGTGTGTGCTTGGCCCCACTTTCTAGAACTTTCATGCTAAAAGGAATAACTTTCTTCTGAGCCACTTGATAATTTGTTTTATCAAGTTTGAGTTGACATTGCTAGTTTTTTAGCTCCTGTCCTCTGGGGTTTAGATCAGATTTGAGGATCTGTGTGGGAAGTGTTTTTCTTTTTAAAAACAGCATGTAGATCAAAGTTTGTGTTACTTTGGGTTCTAGACTTTTGCCCTACACTGTATGTGAGCCTATGCTGCCTCAGGTTGGCACCTGCTCTCATAACAGTAGGCCCTTTGCTGTGAAAGTAGGCCTTTGTTTTGAGTATTTGGTGACTTGTACTCTCCAGTCTGAGGTCCTTGTCACTGGGTGCATCACCTGTTGGATTGCATATTCAGGGTAGTTAGTGCCACTTTGTTGAAGAAAACTGGTATCTATTAGCTCCCTTTTTTAGTGGTCTGGTTAACGGTTATACTGCTTATAACTCGGATTGTAGGCCTTATGATATTCGGCCTCCTTCTAGTTAGCGGTTGTTCTACTATACTGTTTAACTGATCATGATGTGCTCACATATTTTCACAGGTTTACGCTGCCACAGGCCATGCCGCGTGTCTGTCTGAGGTAGTAGGCTTATAATAGCCTTCCTTAGACCATGTTGGCTTTGTTTGGTTCCCTTTAGTCAAAATGTGTATTTAGGGTACATTGCCTGTTGGAATGTGTAGCCTAGCGCAGGTTGCAGTTAGCTTCCCTTAGCTTTTTGGGTTACAGCTGGTTCCCTGTAGCTTGGTTCCCTTTAATTCACGAGCTGTAGCCACGTGTTATTGAATTGGCAGGCCCCTTCAGGCCTCCTTTTTAGTTTACGTTTGGCACAATTTGTGTTTTAATCTGTGAGTAGGCTGATCGCCACCTGTTACTGGAATGGAGGCCCCTTTAGGCCTCCTTTTTCTAGTCGACTTGTTGGCAGGATGCCTGGGAAACCATGCTACCGTCGGCCACGCCCCATCACTGACGGATAGGCCCTAACAGGCCTGTTCTCGGTGTTTGGCAGTGTTTTTCATGTGTTAATCATGACACTGTTAATACATGGCCTCTGGGTGGTATGGTTATGGTAGCCACTTGCTGATGCCACGTGTTTACTAAGGCAGGCCTACTTCGGCCTCCGGTGTAATATGTGGAGTTCAGTTATATACTCCTCTCGCTGTGAGGGTGACAAGGTGCTTTTTACCGAGTATTTCGAGTGGCTAGCCCCTCAGGTTGGTTTGGCAGCAAAACCTTACTGAAGGTTGTTTTTTACCTATATCTGCCTCCCTGAGTCCTATTCTAGTTGAGCTAAGGGCCACCTAGCGCCTAGGGTGGATCTTTTGTGCTCCTAGAAATGGCCACGAGACTACGCCGTGTGTATTAGAGGTTGCTAGGCCTACGGGCCGCCTAGTTTTAACACACTGGAGTATGTTTGGGTGTATTTCTCTTTGAGAGTTATCTTTATACACTTCTGTTGGCCAGAGGCCTAAGTGATAAACCAACCTCCTTTTGTCTGGTTGTTTATCGTCCTTTGGGTCTAAACACTGCCACGAGCTGATGCCACGTGTCTGTTGAGGTTATAGGCCCCTCCAGGCCTTCCTTAATGCGTGCTGGCGTACGCTGTACTCCTCTTGCTTTAGAGAGTAAAAGGTGTTTTTACTGAGTACACTGCTCGGTGGATCGTGTTGGGTGGATTGTCATGTGGGCACTTTGCAGCCTCTTAGGCTGCCATTGAAGTCATCTTTCTACCCCAGAAAGAAAACCGGGCCACTTTCTGTTTGACTTCTGTTATTCACTTAACTCTATCATGCTGTAGGCCTCTTTCGGCCTCCATGAGTATGTGCCCATCGCATGGTCTATTTTTTTCTAGTTTGTTTCTGCCTCTTTGCAGTCACTCTTACTTACTATTTTCTGTGAAGAATGCGTGTTAGGAGGCTCTGTATCCCTGAGAACAGGGAACGAGACTCTGCGTTTCCTTGCCATACATCGGGCTGCCTGCTGAACAGTCCCTCAAGACGATGGATAATGACTGCTTCCCCAGGCGCCCCTTTTATACTTCCGGGTCGCGCCTGTATGACGTCATAGGCTGTCGCCGGCCAATAGGATTTGGAGTTATTGGATAGTTGGCTTTCGAACACCGAGTCACGTGACGTTTCCTCATAGCGTTGCAAACGCAGAGTCTCGTTCCCTGTTCTCAGGGAACCCTGTTTACATTCGTAACCTGAGACGTTTCAAGGTCTTGGCAATCTTCTTATAGCTTACGCCACCTTTATGTAGAGCAACAATTCTTTTTTTCAGATCCTCAGAGAGTGCCATGTTGAACTTCCAGTGACCAGTATGAGAGAGCGATAACACCAAATTTAACACACCTGCTCCCCATTCACACCTGAGACCTTGTAACACTAACGAACCACATGACACCAGGGAAAGAAAATGGCTAATCACTTTTGTGGCCAGCAGTTTAGACATTAATGGCTGTGTGTGAGTTATTTTGAGGGGACAGCAAATTTACACTGTTATACAAGTCACTTCTGTGAGATACTGTATATAATATATATATATATGCAGAAAGAATAAATATTAAGCATATTTGAAAGCCATCATTTTTAACATTTAATAGGTTTAAAAAAAAATAAACAACCTTAAATTTAAGTGAACTTAAAACAATCTTCACATAAACCCATTATAATAAATTTCACAATTTACAGTGCCTTTAATTGTAGTTTTTTACTCACTCTGTCAAAGTTTTTACAAAATTATTGTTTTCACTTTTTGACCCATGTAACCCTGTTTTCAGGTAGGTCTAACAGTAATATTCAGGTAGCAAATATACAAAAATTGAATAAAGTAATCAAATGTAAAATAACATTGTACAGTATTCTTTGTGCATTATCCCCACAGAACACAGACTTTCCTGCATTAATTTATAGACAGACTGTTCTATAAATGAACATGCATATGCCCAGGAAATGGTATCCATTATTACTGTTGTTGTATTGCACTCATTGTATTCACGTTTTATGATACATTTAAGGTAACTTCAATTATGCCATGTTTAGTGTCTATGGGTTCGTATCAAGAAGATTTAAATGCTTGTGTATGCGGTATGTCCATACCTGTGCAACACATCAGTATTACAAGAATGTTTAATAGTTCTTCTTCAAAACTCAGTTTATCAGTTGATCTTGCTCTGTCGTAAAAGCCCTGACAGGGGGTGTGTTGTCATCCGAAAATACAACATCTTCATTGGCCACATCAACCCTAAGAGGTTGGACTTTGACCAGAGGTTAAAAGCTAGAGCACAACGCTCTTCTTTCTCTCTTTCTTCTTCTTCTTGCTTCTGGGACGACAAAAAAGACTTTTTGCTCCAGGCCTCATCAGGCCAAGGCCTGTGGGCCTGGAGGGCCTGTAAGCCTAGGCCTGCAACCCAGCCATGTGCTCATCTGTGAGAGTGAGAAAGGACTCTTTCCCTACTAAGAGTCAAACTAACAGCTTAAGTTGTTTCATATTACTTCATCCAACGCAGAAGATATTGGCAACAACTTTGGACCGAATCATCGATTTCTCCTCAGTCTGCAGATCCGATGCTCCTCAGCCTAAAGGCACCTTGCAAGTATCGTACATTTGAACACTAAACAGCGATTTAGTATTAATGTGTAGACCACCTATCAGCAAAGGTGTTTTATTACTGAGAAATACTGAGGATTTCTTTTCCAGACTCTTTGACTTTTTCCGTAACTCTATTTCTGGTCCCACTTACGGTTCAACTTTATCATTGCTCATTTTTACCTACGTATGTGTGTGACCTGCGTGTATGTTATGTGTTTGTTAGTTTAGTTATGTGTTTGTGAGTTAGTTAATAAAGATTGTGCACAATAGATGTCTGGTTCTGACTCCGTCTGCTAATAAATTGCCTCTTAAATGATTTAGATCTTGACTACATGCTCTGAGTAGTACTGTACAAATAGAATGTTGTTTTTCCATAACCTGGAAATGAACATTTCATAGACTTAATAAACATTTAACACTAAGTGTCCACTGGACGAACAGGTTAATTGATTGTCATATTAATTTTAATGTAGCTACATCAAGTTAATCTGATTAACTGATTCACATATTCATAATTAATCATCAAAATGAGTTATGAATAATTATTAATATTTCCCCTTTGAGTTAATTTCGCTACAGTGTTTATGTGAAGATTATTTCAATTAGAAATAATAATATAGGTTATTTTTTCTATTGCAATGCATGAAGATATTTCTCTTAACCATCGGGTTATAGTAGGCCTTTCTGTTTTTTCCAGTAAATGGCGATGAGCCTTTTGGCATGCAGTATACACATGTCTATCAATACTTGTGTATCCTTTATAATATTCCAATTAGCTGGATGAATACCAAAAATAAAAAATCCAGGATCCAGTGTTAATCTCACTGAGACTATATGCCATATTATATTACTAATTTTTTCCCCCCAAAACTCTTTAATTCTATCACATTCCCATATACAATGAATTAATGTACCTTTTTCACTGTTACATTTAAAACAGTGGTATGTTTCTCCAAATTTGTTAGTTCTGGCTCACCAAGTCCTTGACCCCAAGCAGTACGTATGAAGTTCCTAATTTGCAAATATTTATAATAATGTTTTTTCGGGATTTTGACATTGTCGGTAATTTCAGCAAATGACAATAGAACACCATCTTTGTATAGGTCTTTAATTTTTCACACACCGTTCTCAGCCCAAAGTCGAAAGCCTAAATCCTTTCGACCAGGTATAAAATTATCATTCCCCCATATTGGACTAAATACAGATAAACTCTTTTTCCTTTAAATAAATTCGTACTTTCCCCCAGACATTTATCATGTTCAGTACTATTGGATTAAATGATATTGCACTCAAATTTTTCTGTAAGATTTTTGTATTGGCTGAATAAAGATATAAATTAAAAGGAATCTTAGATTTTACTAATTAATTTTTCTATTTCTATCCATTTAGAAGGAGCGCTTACCGAAAAATGAAACATTATCGCCCTGGGATGCCCAATAGTATGATTGAATATTTGGGAGTTTTAATCCTCCCCTGTCATATAGCAGGTAAAGCAAAGATGTCCGGACTCTTGGGTGTTTATTATTCTAAATAAACTGGGTAAACATTCTTCGTATGTTGGTGAAAAATGAAGTAGTGGGGGGCAGAGGAATATTTTGGAAATGATAGAGTAATTTAGGTAGTATATTGATCTTATTAATATATTAATTTGACCAATTAATGAAATTGGTAAACTTAACCATCTATCTGTAGACTTAGTAATTGAGCTTGTTAGGGCATTGTAGTTCAATGCAGTTACTTTTTCTATATCTGACATAATCTGAAGTCCTAAGTATGTAAATGAATCTGTAACATTAAGTTTGGAAGTTAAGTATGATAATTTTTAATTTTCCTCTTGAAGAAATAAAATCGAGGTTTTAGACGGATTTATCTTATAACCAGAAAATTTTCCGAACCTTTTAATAAGATTGAGTAAAGCTGGAATAGATTGGCTGAGCTTGGTAAGAAATAATAAAACATCATCTGCATATAGAGATATGCTGTGTGTTATTGAGCCTATCCTAATTCCACTTATGTTGCTTTCAGCTCGTACTGCAATAGCAAGTGGTTCGATTACCAAGAGAAAAAGAAGTGATGACAGAGGACATCCCTGGCGGGTGCCTCTATTTACTTTGAAAGGCTTAGAAATTATTCCATTGGTCAGAACCTCTGCTGTAGGGTATGTATACAACAACTTAATCCATGAGCAAAATACTTCCCCAAAACCAAGCCTTTGTAGAACCTCCCAGAGATAAGGCCACTCTACCCTATAACATAAGGCCTTCTCTGCACCCAAAGATAAAATTGCTGTATCTGGAGAATCCTTTTTACAATGTAAAATATGAAACAACACCCGGACGTTGTGAAAACCCTGAGGCCTTTCACAAATCCATTCTGATCCCTTGGTGAGAAGTTATACAATTTAAAGCAGGGCTCCTTAACTGTGAATGAATATGCTCTTCAATTTAGAACTCTTGCTGCCTCAAGCGGCTGGAACGAACAAGCCCTCATTACAACCTACTGACTGGTTCTTCGGTTGCGGTTGCATCTCGCTGCATACAAGGATACCATCGGCCTCGACCGCTTCATCCAGCTCTCCATTCGCTTCGCCACTCATATGCAGTCGTGCCTCGAAGAGCACCAGGGCCAGCCAGCTCTCAACACCACCTTCCGCCGACCAGAGCCCGTCAGCCCTCCAGAACCCATGCAACTGGAGAACTCATGGCTTTCCTTTACTGAACGGCAGAGGCGGCTGACCCAGAATCTCTGTCTATACTGTGGCAACCCCAGGCATGTAATCTCTGCATGACCGATTCGTCCTCCTCGTCCCATGGTGAGTGCTATTCTCCCTTCTATAAATAAGATGAAACCACTCACCACTGTAGTGAATCTTACTGCCGCTGATGTCTCTGTTTCAGTTGTCACCCTCCTTGATTCTGGGTCAGCAGCCAACTTCATCTCCGGCGCCCTCTGCCGTCAGCTCAGGTGCAAGACCTCGACCACACCGTCCACCTACCAGATCAACTCAATAACTGGCAAGCCCCTCAGCAAAAAGGTGTGTCGGCTGGATGGACCCATCCAGCTTCAAGTGGGTCTTCTTCACGTCGAGGAATTACATCTTCTTGTTCTGGAGGAATCCACCGCTGACGTGGTTTTAGGGCGCCCCTGGTTGGTGCAACACAATCCCATCATCTCGTGGAAGACCGGCGAGATCCTGAAGTGGGGCTATACCTGTTTCTCCAGTCTCCCTGTACCATCCTCCCCACATCCAGACCACCTCCCTGCCTGTGCACAAGGCACAAGGTTACATCCGCCCGTCTACTTCCCCTGCTGCTTCGAGTTTCTTCTTTGTGGCCAAAAATGGATGGAGGCTAGCGGCTTTGAATAGACTACCGTGCCCTTAATAACATTACAGTCAAGTTCCAGTACCCCCTTCCTCTCGTCCCAGCGGCTCCTGAACATCTCCATGGTGCCACTGTCTTCACCAAGTTGGACCTCCGCAGCGCCTACAACCTCATCCGGATATGTGAGGGGGACAAGTGGAAGACCGCCTTCATGACACCTACTGGACACTATGAATATCTTATGCCGTATGGCCTGGTCAACGCCCCCTCCGTATTCCAGGACTTCATACATGAGGTGCTCCGGGAGTTCCTCCACAAATTCGTCTTGGTCTACATCGATGACATCCTAATATACTCCCGAAGCATGGCCGAACATCGTCACCACGTTGCGGAGGTCCTGAAACGCCTGAAGGAATTTCTAGCTCTTCCTAAAGGCAGAGAAATGCTCTTTCCACCAACCCTCAGTGCAGTTCCTTAGGTACAACATCGACAGCAGTGGCATCCGGATGGACGAGAGGAAGGTGGACGCCATCCTCAACTGGCCCATCCCATCCACCATAAGGGAGCTCCAGCGATTTCTTGGCTTCACCAATTTCGACCGACGTTTCATCCAAAACTACAGTACCATCACCAGTCCACTTACCAGCCTCCTTCGCAATAAGCCCAAGTCTCTGTCCTGGACCCCAACTGCCACCGACGCCTTCAACTTCCTCAAAGAAGCCTTCACCACCGCTTCCCTCTCCTCGTCCATCCCGATCCTGAAAAAACATTTGTCGTGGAAGTAGACGCATCTACCACCAGAGTTGGAGCGGTGTCATCTCAGCAGCAGGGGAACCCAAGTAGACTCCATCCATGTGCCTTCTTCTCCCGTAAGCTCAACCCAGTGGAGACCAACTACGACATTGGCAACAGAGAACTGCTCACCATCAAGTTGGCTCTGGAAGAGTGGAGGCATTGGCTGGAGTTAGCCAAACACCCCTTCCTTGTGCTCACCGACCACAAAAAATTGGAATATCTATGGGTAGCCAAATGACTAAACCCAAGACAAGCACACTGGTCTCTATTCTTCACCCGTTTCGACTTCACCATCTCCTACCGTCCAGGCTCCAGAAATGTCAAAACAGATGCATTATCCCAATTACATGCTCCCGAAGAAAGCCCTGAAGAACCTGAGTCCATTCTTCCCGAAGGTCTTATTGTCAGTCCCATAACCTGGTCAGAAGAGACCATGCCCTCCTCCAATGCCTCCACCAACACTCCGCTGGGTTGCCCACCAGGCTTGCAGTACACCACCCGGTCACGGTGCACCCCACTCATTCACACTGCCCACACGTCCTTAGGCACTGGCCACCCGGGGGTCAATGAAACCCTCTCGCTGCTGAAAGAGCGCTTCTGGTGGCTGAACATGGTGTCCGATGTCAGAAGGTACGTGCATCTCAAAGAGCCCCTGCCATCTTCCATCTGGCAAGCTCCATCCTCTGCCCGTTCCCAACCGACCCTGGTCACACCTAGGAGTCGATTTCATCACCGACCTCCCTGCCTCCAATGATTGTACCTGCACCCTGGTGATAATAGACCGTTTTTTCCAAGTTCTGTCATCTGATCCCCCTAAGAGGACTACCAACGGCCATGCAAACTGCTGAACTTATGTTTAATCATGTCTTCAGATACTATGGAATTCCCGAGGATATAGTATCAGAGGACCCTAGTTCATCTCCTGGGTGTGGAAGGCTTTCTTCTCGCTCCTAGGTGTGACCGTCAGCCTATCCTCCTGTTACCATCCTCAGTCGAACGGGCAGACGGGCATTCCTCCATACCTTCTGTCACGACCACCAGGACTCTTGGAACCAGTACCTGGGTTGGGCCGAGTATGCACAAAACTCCCTCCGGCAACCAATGGTTCCCCGGCCAAGTACGCACTGGAAAGATAGATGGATCCAGTAGATGGACGTCCCCTCTGTCGACTACTGGTTCCGAGGGAGCGAGAGGGTCTGGGACTTCACCGACCTTCACCGTTCCAACGCCCCCAACTACCAACCTGGACAGAAGGTCTGGCTGTCAACCACGGACATCCGACTGCGTCTGCCCTGCCGTAAGCTGAGTCCCGGATTCACTGGCCCATTCACCATCACTAAGCAGATCAACCAGTAGATCACTTACCAGCTCCAGCTACCTCCACAGTATTGTATTCACCCCACTTTCCACGTGTGTCTCCTTAAACCTCACCACCCTTCTGTTCCTGTCTCCACAGAGTCTGGCGTTCCAGAAGCTGAACCCCCCCTTCCTCTCATCCTAGAGGACAGAACAGCCTACGAGGTCCGCAAGATCCTGGACTCCCGACGCCGTGGTGGTCTACTGGAATATCTCGTGGACTGGGAGGGCTACGGCCCAGAGAAATGCTCTTGGGTCCCTAGAGATGACATACTTGACCCTAACCTGCTTCACACCTTCCACACTACTCATCCCAACAGACCTGCCCCACGTGGAAGAGGACGACCACCACGACGTCAGGGTCCCCGGCCCTTAGGAGCGGGCCTTGGAGGGGGGGGGGGGGGGGGGGTGGGGGTTGTGTACTGTCACAGACATGCCAGACTCCAATACCATCCAATCACTGCGCACTCCCTCTCCAGAGTACTGATCACCCTCACCTGCACTTCATCAGTTCACTGATCAAACACCAGTTAAAAGACACTCACACACACTCAGTCACTGTCCGGTCTTGTTTGCATTAAGACGCTTCTTCATGTTTACCCTAAGGACTCCCAGCTATCTACTTACCTGTCTCCAGCGTTCCTAAGTCTCCTCCTGCGTTCCTAGTCTGTGTGTGTGTTCATCGTCTCCTGTACTGCTCCTCGTCTGCCTCATCCCGGATCTCCACCTTCAACAACCACAGTATCACTCTTCTCATATTCACTCTGCACTGCAAGACACATCATTCCTTCACCTGCACTCCTGTCTGCTCTGCTGTTTGTCAGATAAACATCATCTTTAGTTACCTCCTGTCTCTGACCAGTCTGTGTTGTAACAATCTCTTTCTAACCCTTATTATATCTTCAGATCTTAGATGTGTTTCTTGAAGGAACACTATCTTGCACTGCAATTGTTTAAGTCTGAGCATGACCTGCTTAAGTTTTGTAAAACTGTTAAGACCCCTACAGTTCCAGGATGTAATTTTAAGTTTTACTTCTCTAGACATTGTTATTAATTATATGCAATACACCATCTTTCTCTATTCAGTACTTGCATATCCCCAAAATACAACAGAAAGAACATTGTGGTGAACATATAGACCAAAAATAGAAGGCAGCCCCAAATAAAACAAAAAAACAAACAAACATAAATTATACATAAAAATGAACTAATTAAACTAAATAAACATTTCCCAGGTATCTATGACCACCCTTATCCCCCTGAATGTAACTTCACTTAGAATTACACGGGTCCACCAACTCACTCCCCGAGGAATCGTTTTTTGTCAATATCTTGCCATCGCTTCCACACTTAAAGGGGCTTTATGTAGGAATGACACCCAGTGGTCAAAATAGGTACTGCAGTCCAAATTCTAAATATTGTTTGCCCCGCGCCCTTGTTCAAAGACGCTGGTGGCCAGTTTGAGGACACGCAACAAGAGTGAGCGCAACTGACAATAAAAGCTGAGAAGAATTACACACTGTAAGCTGATGAGTTGATTTATCTGTGTTTTAATATGCTGTCGATTTTTGATGGATGCAGAGGCTTTTTAGGTCAGGAAGCCACTTTTCCAGAAAACCACACGCGTCTCTGCCTTCAGCTTTCTCCGGCAGCCCCACTAGCCTTACGTTGAAACGCCGACTGCAATTCTCCAGATCTTCTGTTTTAGCAGACAGTGACTTTATTTTGTCTTCCAACATTTTAGTTGTATACTGCAGTTTGTTAACTGTATCCTCGGTCTGAGATATTCTCTCCTCTGCTTCTGTCAGTCTGGCGGAGCAGTCACCTATTTGATTCTTAACGTCCGTCAACATGGTTAACACCGATTCGAATTTCACAGAAAGAAATTCAGACTTTAATGACATAATTGCTCGGCCTCCAAGCTTTGGGTGATCCCCACTAACGTCACCTCCTCGTTGTCTTTGGCGCCGGAGAGCCCTTCATCCCGATCTGATTTTAGACGCTTTCCCTCCTTTATTTTTCGACAATTTAGGTGCCATTTTTGTTAGGAATATATGAAATATCAGTAAAGACGTTCTATCAGAAACGCAAGAGCAATTATCTATGAAATTAGACGCAAGCGACGCAAGATCACGCTACCACTTATCTACAATTTAGTCATTTTCACTAATATTAACAGCTTTACAGTGTAGGCTACACTTCTTATGAATGAACAACTTTACAGATGTACAAATGCGTAGACATTTTTATTTACAAATATTAAAATCGTGGCAATAATGCTTGGATTCTATTGAAGGCATACACGTATTTTCAGTCGCATTTATTAAATGCAGTACTCATTCTACTAATATGAAATAGCATTCACTCTGTTCGTGCTGCACTTGTTCTGAAGGATTACATAATGTTAAACAAGCCTAAAACTCAACATGAATAATATTTATGTAATCGCTTAAACATTATCGTGTAACTAAATATTTATTTTGTTTGAACAACCATAAAATACACCAAAACATAACATTAGTTCACAAAATACATTCATTCGTTAGCTGTAACCTAAATCCTTAGAATCAGTAAGATTGTTCTCCCTATTGCAATATAACATTGTCACACTATAGCAACGCTCTCCCACATATTTTGCTATTATAACTGCACTTATTTCTGTTGTTGGTATAAGTTACAGTGGGTGGTAATAGACAAGAAATGTACAGTTTTCCACCATCTTGCTAATAATATTTCTTTAGTCATTCGGCGGCCCTACAGCCTGAACCCCTGTAGGCAAACCACCCTTACAGATGGTATGCCTAGGGTCAAATTTGTGAATCAAGGAGACCACAAATACCTCATCAGCAGGCCCCAATGCAAAATATAGTCACAAGCATGCCTTTTGAAAAAGTTGCTGCTGATCTAACGGAGTTGTGCATTACACAGAAAGGGAATCAGGAATCTTGTAGTAATGGATTACTTCACCAAATACCTCAACCTCTATGCAGTTGCTGATCAACATACAACGACTGTCACCAAGTGATTGTTTGAAGACAGTGTGAGCCAACATGGTGTGCCCCAAAGTTTGCACACTGATCAAGGTCGACAGTTCGATTATGATTTGGTGAAAGCACTGTGTTCCCTGCTTGGGTTCGTCAAACACAGACATCCCCATATCATGTCTTGTCGGACGTTATGGTAGAACATGCCAATAGATCCATAAAAGATCAGCTTGCAAAATATCTGTATACCAAAGGTGGGGAATGGGATGACCACTTAAAACAGGTTGAATTTGCCTACAATACGAGTGTTCATTCCTCAACCAAGCATACACCATTCTTCTTGGCACATGGCAGAGAAGCTCGCCTACTTGCTGATTTAGATTGGATTCAGTGGCAGTTGACATTGGATTAACACTGGAGTTAAAGTGAAAGATCTGCTTGATTGTAGGTCAAAGCCTAAAGTGATTCACTATAATCGGCTGAAACCTTACCGCTCTGTGTGATCACCTGATCCATGCCCAGTTCTGACATCCCTTCAAAGGGGACGCCCTCAACTTACAGTACTATCAGGCAAGTCTGTAAAGCCAACTCAACAGATTCAAGAACCTGTTAAGGTTCAGGTTGAACTTTCTGAGGGTTCTAGAGCTGAATCCTATGTTGAACTCCCTACAGAACAGCCAGCAAATGGCATGAGAACAAGGTCAGGACGTTCTGCGCATCCTCCATTACGTTATAGGGATGTATAATGTCTTAACATCAATCTCCACATATTCTTGTTCATATACAAGTGAATTCCTGAGTATGGGATTGTGTGATGTATGGTTGAAAACAGAGTGTACTCCTGTCAAACGTTAAAAAAAAAAAAAAAATTCATGTTCTAATTTTGTTTTGTGTTTTCCTGTACCTGACATTGTTTTGTTGTTTTGTTTGAAATTGCAAATGTCTGGAAAGAATATTTTGTTACAGATGTATTGTTTCTGTTTTGTATTTCAGGTAATCAGGAGATTTCTTTTCATAAGGGGGAAGTAGTGTAAGAGTTAAAAGTTTAGCACATTGTTAAAAGATGAAAGCTGATGTTATATTTGAATATTTTAATGTTAATTCAGCAGTATCTATTCTGTGTTAAAGTGGATGTTGTGAGGACTTATTATGATGGGTGAGATGGACAGTGGAAGGAAAGCAGAGGGAGAGAAAAAAGTTAACAAAAAGAGAAAAAGGCTAAAAAGAAGAGCTTGTCAGTGTCCAAGGGTTTTATTTCTATATTCTTAAAGTTATCTTAGGATAAAGCCCCGAGAACACCAACAAGCAAATATTACAATAGATTAGATAGCTTTGATATTTGACCATTATTTACAATTATTACAGTAATAATCCTTAATTTCTGATAGGAATAAAAAAATCAATCAGTAGTTATTGATATTTTGAATAGAATAGAATCCCCAAAGCCGTACCCTGTATGTGTGTGTCACAATCACCAGCTCAGTCACCTTCTCTGCACTGCAACTCCCAGCATTCCTCCTGTTCTACACCTGCACTCACTCATCAGTCACCTGCACCTGCAAGCCATCACCCTTGTTACCACTCATCAGCACTCCCTATATGTGCAGTCACCTTCCTCACTAGAGTGGTCTCGTCGACGTGTACGTCTAAGTGTACCTCTACGTCTATGACAAGCTCCACGACCTACCTGTTATGCTCACCTGAGAAACCTACCTATTGTTCCTGACCCATCTTCTGTTGCTCATGTCTTCTCCCAGGATCCTCCACTCAGCCTTCATCACCGTCCTCCCCGTCACCACAGCATCTGCAATACACGGACTGTTATCCTCCAGTTAAGCCATTCATAGACTTACTCTATCTGTTATACTCACCATAGCTGCATATCCAGATCCTGTCATTCATTCCAACCTGTTCAATAAACTCTGTTTATATAAACTCTGATTGTTGTTTTTTCCCCTCACTAAAGCAGTTAAGTACACAGTCTTGTACCTTTCTTTTTTTGTCTGATTTTCAAATGAAAAATTATAATGATAGGATTCATATCATAGCCGTTTGACTTGTTTCATCGCTCATAACTCACTCATCGCTTCATATTTCATTGCTCAAAAAAATCCCTATGTGAAAAATGAATGGAAAAATACTGGAAACTGCATGTCTAAAAAAGTGGATGAACACTAGTGCACTCTATTGTCATGTTGCTTGCATTCAGTGCATAATTTATTCAAATTTGAATAGCAAAGTTTTTGTTTTTCATGCTGCTATGAGGACCTGAAGATAACAAACAACTGTATGTCAGAGTATATATTCATATAAGAAATGGGGCACTGTAATGCTTGTTGATTCAGAAATAATGGAAAATACAAACCAAGTGCAGTACACTGAGTTAATTAACAAAAATAAAAAGTAAATCCAAGAGAAACAAAGGCAAAATAAAGTAAATCCAAACATGGGGAGAAAATGGAACCGAAAGTGATACATATACCAAAGGCAACACCAGACACTGAACAAGGGACATAAATACACAGGGGTATAAATACACAGAGGGCTAATTGGTTAGTAGGGAGCCAGGGCGGAGCCGGCAGAGCTGGTTAGTTCAGAGATGGCCTCCTTGGCAGTGTTGGAGCAGACAGAGAGCTCAGGTATGACCTCCATAGCCGTGATAGGGAGTGCAGATGTCTCAGAGGAAGCTGCAGCAGACACTGTCTCCTCAGGAGGAGCATGTGCAGCCCACACACACAAGATGGCAGTAGCCATCACAGGCAGTACAGATGACAGTGGTAGGACCTCTGGGACCACCAGACCTGGAAGCTCTGGGACCACTGGAATTGGAAACACTTGATTTGGAAGCACTGAGACCCCTTGGCTTGGATGCAGTGAGACCACTGGGCTTGGCCTGTGGGCCGCACGCACTGACATCAGAGCTGACATCACACTAGATGCTAGACTTATCTGCCCTGAGACAGATACAATAGCCAGGCTGGTACTGGCTGATGATGTCTGTGGAGGCCCAAACTCTGTTTACTCTGAAGCTTGAGGTGCATGGCACCCCAAAAAATCATTAGGGACTCCTCCGCCACTCCCACAGTGATGGGAGATTCAAAAGTCCACAAAGATTCCTTAAGGATCATAACTGAACAGTTGTTTAATGGTTCATTGAGTCCAGACTGATAGAAAACAATGAGAGACCTATTTGGAATGTCAATTTGGTGGGCAATTCCTGGGTATGATCCTTGAGGGAGCGGTCGCCTTGACAAATAAGGGGGAGATATACTCCCGCAGATACTGCTGGATCCATAGTAATGGTCTGGTGTTCTATAACGCTGGTTGATTCATTAATAACGAAATTTAGGATCCAAGTACAGTACAATGAGTTTATTAACACAAATAATAAAAATCCAAGCACAGGAATGAAAAGCAACACATGCGATACAGCCATCAAGGACAACACCAGAAGTATGTCAAATATGCATGAAAGAAATATGTCTTTCTTACTTTATGCTGCCATTCTGTTGCCTCCTCTTCCTTTTTCCTCTTGGCATCCTCCAGCAGGGCGATTTTGGCAGTAAATTCCCCCAACTCAGCTGCCTGCAAAGACCAAGAAGAGCACTGTTATAGCCCCTATACACATACTACACACATGATGTAGACACACTCATATACTCAAAAACACATTTATGCCAATACAACTATTTCAGTACAAGCTCATTCAATGTCCCTTGTAGTCTCGCATAGCTAGACCTTCAGACTGACGGCAGAAGGTCTGGGACTCTATCGCAGCTTTCATTAGCCAAGGACTGCCAAAGAGGACGTTTGACTGACATGTAACGCAACCAATCACCATTCGTTTTGTTCTGCGTCAGCTTTAGGGGCGTGAAAATGCCTCAGAGGCTGGGACCTAGGAGTGGCACAGGGGCTCTACGGTGCCCCCCAGAATGAGGTCCGAAAACTTGGTCCATATATCAAACACACTTGCATGTATTAGTATGAATCTCAGTACATATATAAACCTTATCGGGCCGAGCAACTTTCGTGCTCCAGCCCAACAGGAAGTCCGCTATTATGGGTTGTTTGAAAAACCCATGCTCTGGAATTTGATATACTCCTCCTAGGCATTTAATCCGATCATTACCAAATTCGGTCAGCGTGAAACCAAGACATTGATGATGTTAAATTTCAAGCAGAGTTTTGATATCTCAAACAGTTTGGCCGTGGTGAGGCAATAAATTTATGGCGAGAAAAGGGAAGCAGGAGGTGTGTTGTAACTTTTGCATACATTGATTGATTTTGATGAAACTTTAGCTGTGCGTTCGTTGTAGTCCGATCACATGGATGTGACTATTGTGAGTCAAAGTTATAGCGCCACCAACTGGCAGCAGGAAGTGTGTCACTTTCAAAATGCTTTGAGATCACCCTCTTATTTTTACCCGATTTGCTTTAAACTTCATCAGAATAATGACAAGACATAGCGAATGTACACCTGTGAAACGATTTTTTATATCTCAAACACTGTTGCCATGGCAACACATCAAACTTTACTATTCGTTTTGTATGCTTTTAAGACTCTTAGCATGCTTCAAATTGTATGAAACTCGGTACATACATCAGAGATGTCAACCAGTAGAAATGGGAAAAACCTTAGAAAAGGGTGGGTAGAATGGCCTCTATAGTGCCACCTTTTGACAAAAGTGGGGTGGGGGGGTAGTTTTACCTACAGTCACCAAACTCGGTACATATATTGTTCTCAATAAGCCAGACAACTTTCTAATTTACAGCCATTAGCTCCGACCAACAGGAAGTCAGATAATTTGCTTTGAATGGGGATTTTTTTGAATAATCAATTTATGTACTCCTCCTAGGGAATTCATGCAATCGCCACCAAAGTTCAAGACACTGAAGAAGCTAAATTGTAAAAGATTATAGGATATCTCGAATTGTGATTAAAGGGATTAAAGTAAGGACAAAAAAAGGAAACAGGAAAAGTCTCATAGGACTCTCAGGACTTTCTACTGCAACAGTATATTCGGACGCTCTTCAAACAGCTGAGGCAAGTATCGTACAATATACTAAATTGCTGCTAGTTAGTTAAAGTTGTGAACCCCCTTTGTTAACAAAGGAGCTTTGTAATGATAGGCTGATGATTCTTTCCGGGTTAAGGACTCTTTCCATAGTTTCATTCCCTGTTCCCACTTCAGGTTTCACGCTATAATTTCTCAGTTTACCTATGTACGTGTGATGTGTGTGTATGTATGTGTCTGTTAGTTATGTGTTTGTGATTTAGTTAATAAAACCTGTGCACAATACATATTTGGTTCTGACTCCCTGTCTGTGAATAAATTGTCACTTAAATGATTGATCTTGTTACACGCTCTAAGCGCTGTAAATGCTACAAATTTTTTTTGTGGCCATGAAATATACCCTTCTCTTAGAATTAATTAATAATCAATACTGAGTGTTCACAGGATGAACTGATTTGTTGATTGTAATGTTAATGTAGCTATATCAAGTTAATCTGATTAACTGTTCCAAATATTCATAACTAATCATAATGAATAATCATGAGTTATGAATAATTATTAATATTTCCCCTTTTGAGCTAATTCGCTACAATGACATTTGAGTTACAATTCTTATCACCCAACATCTGTGCTTTCATGTACTGATTAAGACAGGACTAACATCTGTATGTTTTTTACAGCAGAGGGAATGTGTGTTTTCTAGACTATCTGTGCATTCCAAACGGGATACATCGCCCTCCAAAAGGCACTTTGGAGTGAAAACAATCATGGCCACCATATTGAAGGGTTGTTCCAAACCGAAGTGCTCAAAACTGGCCACTTCAAAGGGCCCTTCGGAATGAAGGATTTTGAAGGGTACAACTGATAGACACTTCGTGCCCCCATGATCCTTTGCACAGGGAAGTTGTTTGGCGTCACAGAATGGGTACAGGAGGCTCGAAGTTCGATTTTACCTATAAATGTATGTGTAGTATTTTTCTATTCTACTGTAATATTTATGCGATTTAGATTTGGTACATTATGGTCAAAACGACATTGTACTTCAACAAAAATACTTTACAGCTCCCTTTATCAGTCCATTCAAATGTTTAAACACACTACAATATGGTGCGATAAACCAAAAATAAATAAATAAACTAATGTTAGACAAAAGGTGCAGCTTGCCTACTCATCGTTCAGAGAGTGTTTTTTTGGGGTTCAACAAAATGTGCGACGAAGGCGCCTCCTTGATTGTTTCATTAAGATGATACAGATGTGCGTTTAGTCTTTTGTATATCTAACTGGCGATCTTTGGTGTCATGAATCTATAATTTGTTCCGTGGCAAATCGTTTTGGCTGAGGGCAAAGTGAAGTTTCATAACTTTATATATTTAGGATATTTATCTTTACCGTTGTAGCCTACTAAAGCACTGATTTTGTACGCTTAACTGAATTGTTTGCTTTATTTCTTATTGTATATTCTTATACCTTTTATACTGGCTATTATTGATCATTGAAACTGACATTTAACAAAAAGAGACAGGGTTGTGTTTTATGTTGTATTTCATTTTATTACAGTGAAGATAATCAGAGTATGCACATATATTAATATGTTTAATATTTTTGAAATGTAAACAAAAGAGGCAGGGTTGTTTAATACTTTGTTTTGTTATAAATACTGTATGCAGACATTGAAGATAATCAATGAATGCGTTTCCTGAACCACATTTGTGAGGCTAATAATGTTTTTTTTGTTTTGTTTTGTCTTTTTTAAATAAAACGAAAAGAGGCAGAGTGGTGTTTTACAACACATTTCGTTTTATTGTTGCCTAAAATATACATACAGAGATAACCGGAGAAGCCAGAGCAACCTGAGTGACGTTATCAAGTATGCTGTTGTGCCATTTGCAGAATCACCGGACTTGTGTCCTCACGTCCTCGGGAGGACACAAGAAGTTAGTAGTCGAACTTAACGAGTCCTAACTACCAAGGACGCAAGTCCGAACTTTGCGAACTTGGTATTGAGAAACGCCTTTAGGCTTTATTAGGTAACGTGTTAATTCATTATTACCAAACTGACAAATGAAAAATACTAATAAAGAATTTGTTAATCTCAGTTAATGTAATTTCTCAGTTAATGTTTAATAACATTACTAAAATCAAAAGTTGTAACTTATTCAATGGACTTGAGATAAAACTAACAACGATCAGTTATATTTCTTAACTAACATTAACAAAAAATAATATCTTCTGTAACAAATGTAGCTATTGCTCACTCTTAATCTTAGTTAATTGTAGCATCTGAATAGATCAAACACACAATTGCTCAACAAAACAGTTACTCCTACAACCCTTCACCCACGGCCCCGTAATGTCTGGCTTCCCCACTGAGCGCTATCACTCTTCTGCTTCAGTCACCATTTGCTCTCCACATACACTTCAAAGACACTTAGAAGACAGGCCACTAGAATCATACATTGTCTATAAAAATAGATTCTTTGCCATTAATTCATTGACAACTTGGTTTAAATGAATGAACATGCATCTCCCCGTTACATTTTGTGTATTATATCTGTTTGTATATTGTTCTTTTGTATATTGTAAAGTTTTATAAATGCATGTGATGATACTTCTTGATATTGTAGTCCATCTAGGTGGTGTTTAATATCGAATTACTCCTTGTTTAATGACTTACATTTTGGTGGACATCACAATATCATAGAATGCGTTGTATGTTTGTTATATTTATATATGAGTATAAATGGACACAAACTTACTAGTTAACTCCCCCCATGCAAATGAACTCACTTTTAAACAAGGGAATCAAAGAATTAATTTAATTAACTGATTCAAATATTTATAATTCATTATAATGAGTTATGATTAATTATTCAATTTCTTTGAGCTAATTTGTTACATAATGCATTAACTAACGTTAAATAACATTTTTTTGCAACTTATTTCAATATCGTGATAATACTGTATACCGTGATAAAAGCTTCAGCAAGTATTGCAACATGAAAATTTTATACCGTCACATGCCTAATATATATATATATATATATATATATATATAAACCTTAAGATAAATACTGGACTTTTGAGCTGCAAAGGATAACTTTGCAGTCATTTCAAAGTGACCTATGACATCCTATGACATGAAATTCATTTAAAATTAAATGATCTCATGGATGTGGCTATTGTTGTTCACAGTCATAGTGGCACGAGCTTGTGGCATATTCGAACAACCCTGATATAGTTATTTTACATTTACTTGCTATAAATGCATATTGCCCACCATGCACTGTTGCCCTGAAGCCACAGGGGTGACGGTGGCGCCGGGGCTTGGGCCCATCATCACTGCTTGCAGCTATATTTAGGACCCAAGCCACTGGTGGCGCAAAGCACTATTGATCCCCTTAGGATGTTTTTTTGTTTTGTTTTTTTTCAACCTTCCAGGGCATTTTGGGGGCCTTATCGAAGTGCTCAAAAACTCTTGAAAATTGGCACACACATTGAAATCTGCAGCCATTAGGATGCCGTATGAAACTAGTATGAAACTCGGTACACATATAGACCTCATCGGGCCTAACAACTTTTGTGCTCTAAGTTATACACCAGCTCAACAGGAAGTCAGCTATTATGAGTTGTTTGAAAAACGCATGCTCTGGAGTTTGATATACTCCTCCTAGGCGATTAATGCGATCACCACCAAAATCGGTCAGCATGAAGTCATGAGGATGTAAAATTGTCAGCGGATATCTATATTTTTGATATCTCGAACGGTTTGGCCATGGTGAGGCAACAAATTTATGGCGAGAAAAGGGAAATAGGAAGTGTATTATAACCTTTTCATACATAGCCTGATTTTGATGAAACTTCAGCTGTATGTTCATTGAAGGAGGCCGATCACATGGATGTGACTATTGTGATAGTGCCACCAACTTGCAGCAGGAAGTGTGTCCATTTCAAAATGCTTTGAGATCACCCTCTTATTTTTACCCCATTTGCTTCAACCTTCATCAGAATAAATGCCAAGACATGGCGAATGTAGACCTGTGAAAAGAATTGTGATATCTCAAACACCGCTGCCATGGCAACGCATCAAACTTTAATTTTAGTTTTGGATGCTTTTGAGACTCTTAGCATGCTTCAAAACTCAACACACACACCAGCGATGTCGTCCAGTAGACATGGGCAAAACCGTAGAAACAGGCGGGGAGGAGGTCCTCTATAGCACCACCTTTTGACAAAAGTGGGGGGGTTAGTTTTACCTACAGTCACCAAACTCAGTACATATATTGTTCTCATTAAGCCGGACAACTTTCTTATTTACAGTCATTAGCTCCGACCAACAGGAAGTCAGCTATTTTGGTATGAATGTGGATATTTTGAATAATTATGCTCCTCTTAGGGGATTCATGCAATCGCCACCAAACTTTCTGAACATGATGACAAGACACTGAAGATGCTAAATTGCAAACGATTATAGTATATCTTGAATGGTGTTGCCATGGCAAGGGTTTAAAGAACAAAAAGGGAAACAGGAAAAGTCTCATATTTACCAACCACTGAATTATACATCCTTTATTTCCATATATAATAATACAAATATTATAAATAAACATTTTAATTTATTTTTTAAATTCAAGAAGTATATGTAAGTTAAAATTAGGCAGATAACTGCTCTTTGGTTAAAATAATTTAAATAATATTCAAATGTTATATATAGAATAAGCACTAGAGGGAAGCATATATACCTATTTTTAAACAGGGTTGAAAAACCTTGACAACAGTTTTGACAACACTTTTTGTTGAAAACACTGCTTTAGGTTTAATTATATTTAGTGGGTATTCTATTTTGATACATATATTCAGACTATCAAAGACTAATTTCTGACACAAGTGTAGATTTCATTTTTCATTTAAAATGTTGAATCTTCTGAGGCAACTTACTGTCTCTCTCTCTCTTTCCGGTTATGCATGCGTGGATGTGTGACTGTGGGAGGTGTGTGAGCGTCTGAGTGAGTGCTGGCGGTGTTCTATTCGTGTTCTGTGTCTATTCTATTCATGTTCTTTGTCTTGTGGCTTGGTTATTGTTTGAGGGTGTAATTCAAACTTTTTGATTCAAGTACCGCTGAAATGGGCATAAATTCTGATGATTTTTCATCTTTGACGGCACGGCATGGATGTAAATACATGCCGGATGAATCGATCACAGTTGAAGATGTTTTAAAACAATATCGGAGAGTAAATTGGTTCTCGTAATATCTTGTCAGCATCTCAAATTAATAAAGCTATCGTTGTTTTCCTTAAGGAGGAGTCGATAGTAAATGTTTTGGTTGAGCGTGGTTTGTCTGTAAGGAATGTTTTCTTGCCAGTTTTACCGTTGTCTAACTTGGCAAAGAAAGTGACACTGTCTAATGTACCCCGTTTATTTCTAACGATTCATTAGAGTGCTTACTTGGTCGCTATGGCAAACTGGTAGGACCGATAAAAATGATTCCTCTTGACCTAAAAAACCCTGATTTGAAACATGTAATGTCATTCAGGTGCCAAACACACATGGTGTTGAATGCAGATTGTCAATCCTTAAATGTTTCTGCGAAGATGACTTTACAAGGCAAGGATTACACAATATTTATTAGCACTGACTCAATGAAATGTTTCAATTGAGGTAGATATGGACATATAAAGCAGGCATGTCCATTGACTATTGAGGCTGATAGTGTAGTTGAGAATGAGGTTGAACCTGCTAATGTACAGCAAGTAACTCCAAACCAAAAAGTCATAGACTGGTTGAGAACAGCAATGGAAAAGATGAAAAAATTGAAATATTGACTCTGTCTGATGATAGGGAACATCAAATTGAACTTCAGCAATCAGCAAGCAATGTGAGTGCAAATGAAAATTTTGTGGATACAGATGCACATTTGAATGAAGGAGTAGACGTTGCTAATTATCTTGCAAAAGTTGCTGCTGAAAAAAATGAATTGAATGATTCTGATGGACAGATTAAGTCAGCAGTGGAGACACAAATGTTAGTTGACAATTTGTCACAGAATGTTATAGACCCACTGTTAGATCAAGAACAAGGTGAATCTTGGTTGATTGATTCTGATTCTGGTAGTGATGCATCAGATGAAACAGATGTAACTGAAATGAATTCTCAAGGAAATTCTAAAGGGAAAACTTTATTCTGTTCAACAGAATAATAATTTTCTTAATGTTACATTTAATCAGCGAAGACCGAAATTAGAGGCATATTTTCCTGATTTACAACTTTTTGTTGAATTTGTTTCTATGGCTATGAGAAAAGCTACACTTGAGGAACTTGATCAGCCCAGGTGTTACAGACTAAAAAAAAAAAAGTGCTGTTAAGAAAAGATTGAAAATCTGTCATAAGAAACATTAATTTAGTTATGATTCTTTATGCATTTATTTTTATAAGGCTGCTTTGTTTGATTATTTAGTCTTAAAAAAAGCAGATATAATTTTGCTTCAAGAAACCCATACAGATTTACAAAATCAGGCACACTGGGTTGGAGATTGGAAGGGCAATGCACTGTTGAGTCATGGAACAAATTTAAGTGCAGGTGTTGCCATGCTCTTTTTGTCACATATTGAAAACCAACCAGTAATGATAGAAATTATGCCTGGTAGAATTTTGCGTGTAGATATTACTCTTGGTGAAATTGATTACACTTTATTTAATGTTTATGCACCAAGTGTTGGTCAGGAGCGTGTACTTTTCTTTGAAAAACTTTCTGAAGCTCTGCTACAGTGTCCTCAAGATAATGTTGTTGTAATGGGGGGTGATTTTAATTGTACCACAAATCAACTTTAGATAGAAATCTTGATGAACCCCATCCATTATCTGCTGGAATTTTAAAAAACCTGATTAATTGCCATGATTTTATTGATTTATGGAGGGAGGCTTTTCCTGGGGTTAGACAATATACTTGGTTAAAAAGGAAATCAAATAGTTTGTCTGCAGCCAGATTGGATCGTTTCTATGTTAGAAAAAGACATAGAGATAGATTTTTCAATAGTTGTATTTCTCCCTCTTTTTTGTCTGATCATCATTATTTTTCAATGTCTGTTTCTGTTACATCTTCTAAAATCTATAAATAACATTGGCACTTCAATAATAGACTGTTACGAGATCACAATTTTCTTCAATCTTTCAATCTTTTCTGGAAATCTTGGAGAGAAGAGAGAAATAGTTTTCAGTCATTAAGTCCATATAAAGATTTTTTTTCAGTAATATACTGCACAAAGTATCAGAAGCTTAAAAGAAAAGATGAAGACTCTTGAAAGAAGCATTCTTGAACAAAGCGTCAGTCATATTTATGATGACTTGAATCCTATTGATCACATCACGGAGAATAAGCTTCTTCTAAAAAAACAGAGAGAGAAAAAAAGGAAAAAAAGCCAAAAGACCAGAAACAATTTATTCAATTGAAACTTCCAAATAGTCGAGTGACAACTGATCAACAAGAGATTCAGTCTTGAGCAATTTCTTTCTATGAGGACTTATATTGTTCTGACCAATGTGATGATTCAATAACAGACCGATTTTTACTGGATTTGCTGAACATTTCAGAGGATGAACAGATAAAGCTTGACAGTCCTTTAACTTTCTCTGAGGTTTCACAGGCTGTTCAGGAGTTGAGCCTTGGGAAGTTGCCTGGCCTGGACGGACTCTCAGTGGAATTTTACAAATTCTTTTGGAATCTAATCGGACAGGATTTGTATGTCCTTTTAGGATGCATTAATGAAGGGACTTTGCCTTTGAGTTGCCGGAGAGCATTGTTAACATTGATCCCCAAAAAAGGAGACCTTGGATGCCTAAAAAACTGGCGACCAGTTTCACTGTTATGTGTTGATTTTAAAATCTTGTCGAAAACACTGAATAACAGACTTAAACCACATATGGCAACCATAATCCATGTGGATCAAACTTTTTGCATTCCTAAATGTACAATTTTTGATGATTTATTCTTGGTGAGAGACATCATTACAATTGCAAAAAGACATAATTTGGATATTGGTTTGCTTTCTTTGGACCAGGAAAAAGCTTTTGACAGAGTTACATATTTAAGACTCTGGAAGCTTTTGGATTCGGTCCATACTTTGTGTCATGTATTAAGCTGCTATACACTGACTTTTATAGTATGCTTAAGATTAATGGGTCTTTGACTAGATCTTTTTCAGTGACTAGAGGCATAAGGCAAGGCTGTCCTCTATCAGGTCTTCTTTATGCAATGTCTATAGAACCTCTTTTAATAATGTTGAGGAAACAGTTATGTGATGTCTCTCTTCTTGGTTCTCATGAAATAGCCCCCATCAAACTTACTGCATATGCATATGATGTAACAATAATTCTGAGGATGTTAAAAGATTAATTTCTTGTTTAAATAATTTTCAAAAAGCATCATCTGCTCGCATTAATTGGGAAAAATGTACATCCTTATTACTGGGTGACTGGCAAATGTATGTACCTCCTAAACTGCCAAACCAATGTAAGTGGGGCAGAGAAGGATTTAAAATGTTTGGAGTTTGTTTTGGGAATGATCAATATGAAAAGAAGAATTGGGAGGGTTTAGTTGATCGTGTACATGGTAGACTTCAGAGGTGGAGATGGCTTCTTTCACAACTTTCTTTTAGAGGAAGATGCTTAGTCATTAATAACTTAACCGCCTCAATGTTGTGGCATAAGTTTACTGTTTTAGATCCTCCTAAATATTTGCTCAAAAACATTCAAAAAGCATTGGTTAATTTTTTTTGGAATGCCTGTCATTGGCTTCCTCAAGGGGTTCTCTACCTTCCTGTGGCAGAGGGAGGTCAAGGGCTTATACATCTGCAGTCAAAGATCTTGGCAATGAGGATACAAACATTGCAGAAACTATTGTATAGCTCAAATGATGTACCCTGGGTGGTTTTTGGGAGATCTATACTTAAAGAAATTGGGGGAATAGGTATTGATAAGCAATTGTTTCTAATGCAGAGATCTTTTGTTAAAAAGTTTTCTGATTTGTCTTTATTTGTTTTTATGTGTCGGTGCTAAAATCATGGGAATTGTTTGAAATATCAAGAACAGTTGATGAGCATTATGGTGTAGAAGAACCTTTTTTTTTTTAATCCTCTTATTGAGCTTCCATCAAATGTATCACAGTCTTTAATCAATAGATTTTTAAATGCTGGTGTCACTAAAATGATTGATTTGATTGATATAAATAGGGACCAATGGAGAACTATACAGTCACTTGCTGATCAGGTTGGCTTGATTTGTTTTAGAGTTATAGAAGGATTTATCAGGGGTGTTAAATCCTCCTTTCCTCTATCAATTGATCATTTTATAAATCATGTTTTGAAGAATGGTGTTGTACTGTTGAATTTTCCTCAGGTAAAGGTGTATCCTAAAGATTGTGGAATTGATGAAAACTCTGGTTGTACTTCCTTATTAAAAGGTTATGGTAAATTGTTTTTTGATTGTATACGGAAAAAAAATATTATATCACATGTGTGTTAAAACTTTACATGTGGATCACCTTAAAGGAAAAGTCGATACTAAATGGAGATGTCAACTTTCTATATTTGAAGATATTTCTCTATCTTGGAGACTTTTGTATAAAGCACCTATTTCTAAAAGATGTGGTCAGTTTATTGCAAAGGTGGATGAAAATTGTCCATTTTGTGATACCACTGATACTGTTTTTCATGTTTTGTAATTGCCCTAGACTTGATCCTATTTTTGTACTTTTGAAAAAAATAACAAAATTTGGGTTTTGTATACTAATAGTTTATTTATATTGGGCTGTTGTTACAGGCAATCTTTACGAGAACAATGTGTGCTTGCCAATTTTGTAATAGGTCAAGCTAAATCGGCAATTCTGAAATCTCATCAGGAAAAAAATATAGGAAGAGATATTTGTATAGTGGCTTCATTTAAATCTTTAGTTGAAGCACGAGTGGTTATAGAATATACATATTATAAACATATTGATAATGTTTTTTTCTTTAAATGGAGATGGGGTGTTAAGGAAGCACTGGTTACAATAAATGAGTATGGAGGGTTGGTTTTTAATTGGTAATGTTTTTATTTATTTATTTATTTATTATATATTGGATATTTAAGAATGCAATATAATGTGTATATCTCCGTGTGTGTGTATGTGTTTTACAGTCTTGCAGGTTTAACCCTTTCATTGCTGTGTCCTTTTGTCTGCATTATAGGATAGGAAATCTCTTAGCCCTTCTCTTCTATAAATCTGTATAACAAAAAAGGAATAGAACCAGTTCATTTGTAGTTCACTGAATATATAGTTTTATATAATTAGTTTAATAATTTGGTTAATAAAAGACCTAAAGATAAATTCATCTGAACGTATAACATAGTTTTACCTACAGTTACCAAACTCAGTACATATATTGTTCTCATTAAGCCAGACAACTTTCTAATTTACAGTCATTAGTTTAGACCAATAGGAAGTCCGATATTTTGGTTTAAATGTGGATTTAAAAAAAAAAAAAAAAAAAAAAACAGGCTCTGAATTTTTATGTACACCTCGTAGAGGCTTCCTGTGATCGCCACCAAACTCGGTCAACATGAAAAAAAGACACAGAAGAGGCTAAATTGCAAACGATTATAAGACATCTCAAATGGCGTTACCATGGCAAGGGATTAAATTAAGCACAAAAAAGGGAAACAGGAAGGGTCTCATATCATGTAAAATCATTGTTTGATTTAAATTATGATTGTATGTTTGGTAATTGAACCTGAATGAATTTAAAATGAATGTACTAGATTTCAGATCAATATATTTTTTCGTCTTTAAAAATCAGTATTTTGAGATTAATTCATGACACTAAACAATATTTTTCTCTGGATTATACACCATTTATTTCTATATACAATAATACTAACGTTAGAAAAAACACATTTGAGTTTCTTTTTCAAACAATGTAGTATGTGTAACTTAAAAATAAGCAGATTAGTGCTCTGTTTGAGGACAAGGAATTAAAAACTTCTCACCAAGGGCCTATTTTTAAAGAGGGTTGGATAAATCTTTTTTTGCTTTTAAATAGTGTTTTAAAGAACAATGATTTCATTTTATTCCACACTGCATTTGAATGTATATTTAAACAAATCAAAGACTACTTTCTGTCAGAATTTAGATTTTATTATTTTTTTTTGTTTAAAATGTTAAATCTTTTGAATCACACTGTCTCCCTCTATCTGTCCTGTCTCATCGGGATGAATAACTTCCACATTCTATGTCATTAGCTTCATTCAACAGGAAGTCGACTATTTAGGCTTGTTTGAAAAATGCATGCTCTAGAATTTGATGTACTCCTCCTAGGGGATATATCCGATCACCTCCAAACTCGGTCAGCATGAAGTCAAGATATTAAGGATGCTAAACTGTGAGCAGATTTTGATGTCTCGAACAGTTTGGCCGTGGCGTTGAAACAAATTTATGGTGAGAAATGGGAAACATTAAATGGTATAACTTGTTCCTACATTGACTGATTTGGATGAAACTTCAGCTGCACTTTTACCTACAGTCACCAAACTCAGTACATATATTGTTCTCATCAAGTCGGACAACTTTCTAATTTATAGTCATTAACTTCGACCAACAGGATGTCGGATATTTTGGTTTGAATGTGGATTTTTTGAAAAATCTGGCTCTGAAAAATCTACTACTACTAGCAAATTTATATGATTCACACCTAACTTTTTCAACATGATGCCAAGACACTGAAGATACTAAATTGTGAACGGATACTGGATGCCTCAAATGGTGTTGCCATGGCGAGCGATTAAAGTAATGACAAAAAGGGAAACAGGAAGAGTCTCATATCTTGACATAATTATTTTAAATTTATCCAGTTTAAATATATATTGCCCATTGTGCACAGTTGCCCTGATTCCACCAGGGCTTGGGCCCGTCATCGCTGCTTGCAGCCCTTAACGTGGTCAAAACTTTTAAGGCTGGGCCAAAGCTGGTACACGGGCGTGGCAGGGGGGCTCAACGGCGCCCCCTTGAACGCAATATGAAATCATGGTTAGTTTTACCCACAGTCACCAATCTCAGTACATATATTGTTCTCATCAAGCCGGACAACTTTCTAATTTACACTCCGACCAACAGAAGTCAGCTATTTTGGTTTCAATGTGGGTTTAAAAAAAAAATCAGGCTCTGAATTTAAAATGACTACTCCTTGGCAGTTTATACGATTCACACCAAACTTTTTTCAACATGATGCCGAGACAGGGAAAATATAGGATATCTCGAACGGTGTTGCCATGGCGAGGGATTAAATTAAGGACAAAAAAAAGGGGAAAAGTGTTTC
The DNA here is from genome assembly GCA_037101425.1 of Elopichthys bambusa. Classification (NCBI taxonomy): domain Eukaryota; kingdom Metazoa; phylum Chordata; class Actinopteri; order Cypriniformes; family Xenocyprididae; genus Elopichthys; species Elopichthys bambusa. The sequence goes on from CM074436.1 coordinate 19,549,904, forward strand.
ATATTTTGTAAAATCATTGTTTGATTTAAATTAAGATTATGTGTTTGGTAATTGAACCTGGATGAATTTAAAATTAATGTACTATATGTCAGATCAATATATTTGTTTTCATTAAACTTTTCCCCTCCCCTCACTCTCTCAGTCTCTCTCTCTCTCTCTCTCTGTGTGTGTGTGTGTTTTACAATCTTGATCAGATTTCTTGAAAACCCACTGCCCTTCAGAGTTTAGTTCCAACCCTAATCAAACACACCTGAAGCAGCTAACCAAGTCAGTTCATTTGTTGGCCACTGACAACATAGTATTATATAATTAGTTTGATAATAAGGTTAATTTAAAAAAAAACAAAAAAACGATAAATACTGATGTACTGATGTAAACTTTTTGAAATGCAAATGGTAAATTCACACTCATTTGAAATTGAGTTCTATGACACTATATCACTATCTGGACAGGACTAGTTTTATAAATGACATTTGAGGTACAATTCTTATCACCCAACATGATTCAGACAGGACTAACGTCTCTGTGTTGTTGTTTTTTTACAGTGGAGGGATTGTGTGTTTCTTAGGTCATGTGCTGTGTTTGCGGGCATATGTCATACGCATATGTCATTAAATGAATTATTTATTGACAATTGAAATTTATTCAAAACAGTAAATTTCACATGATTTTATAAAAGTGACTGTTTAAAAAAAACTTGCATAAGTGAGCAAAAAAATCTAGATATGTATCTTACTCTTACACTTTCCGTGATTTTACTTTATTTATTAATTTTTTATATTTTTATTTTTTGTGTGGCGCCAGGGCTTGGGCCCGTCATCGCTGATTGCAGCTATATTTGATTTATTTACATTTCATTGTCAATTATTTTTATTAACTATGTAACAAAAATGATGATTTTATTAATTACTTGTTGTAGCTCAAAGATCTACACAAACCTTTCCTGATTGTTCATGTAACCATGCCCAAGTAGAAATACATACCAGTTGTTCCTGGTTCTTCATCTGGTCAGCTGCCTGTTTGGTCAGTACTGCTTTGGCCTCCTCAGCTGCCTGTTTCTCTTTCTCCAGCCTCTCTGCCTCCTCCTTTGCTTTCTTTCGCTCCTGTTCAAGCTCTAGAGCTCTACGTGTTTGCTCCTCCAGCTCTAGACAAACACAGACACACATAGAGTATAACACATAAGTGGTTATATTAATCAGAATGTAGCAGAAATTAGCATTATTTCATCTTATTTTCACACCTCTCTTTATTCTCCAAAATTATTAACATAATCTTGAGATCAATAAATCTACATCAGTACACTGAGCAGGAAATCTATGAGGACAACATTAATTGGCAACATGAAATATCTTAAACACTAGCTTGGTACTACAAAAGTGGTATTTTCTGGTTTAAGAAAATTACCTTCCTCAGAAGACAACCCTACGAGAGGCAAGAGATGTAGGTTTAGTTAGTATCACCTTCCACTAATGTGGAGAAAGTCATTTAGCCTCTGACATGTGTGCATAAGGTTCAAAAATACAGATGCTCCCAGCTTGAAATATAACACATTTCTACAAAAGTTAAAAATAATAGCATAGGAGAGGAAAATAAATGGGATTATGAACTTTTAAAATGCAGAATTATTGATATTGCTATGCAGTTTATTGTTAAAAAATAAAAAAATAAATTATTATTGTGCAATAAACAATTTTGGTACTTTGTTAGTCGTCAAATTTAAAATTTGAGCCCTGAAGCAAAACCATTTGAGATCCACTAAAAGTAAGGTATTCTACTTCCTGCCATTAGAGGGAAAGAGAAGGCGGGATCAACTATGAGTGAAGTCCAGATAAGTTTGTACCTTTTTGTGCCTTTATCGTCTGTTCCTCAATCTGTCTCAGTCTCTCGATTAACTCATCCTTCTCTCGCTCTATTCTCTCTTTCTCCTTTTCTGCGTGCTCTCGTTTCTTCTTCTCATTTTCAAGCTGAGCTCTGATGGGGACAGAGAAGGATGCAGTCACATTTGATTTATACAACAAATGACTGTCTGATGTCTTAAGTCATTGCTTTAGAGAAAATGTAACTAGAAAAAAAAAGTTGCATACCATTGAAAGTCTATGTAACAAAAATGATAATGCTTCAAAAAGTTCAAGAAAACTAGGATTAAACCGCTCAATTCATATGAACTTTTTGAAGCTTGAATATTAAGAGAATAATGCAAATATGTTCATTAGTGTTCTGAAATAAGAACAAACTCTTATCGGTTTGAAATGACATGAGGTTGACAATTTTCATTTTTAGTTGAACTATCCATTTTAATACCAACACACAGAGGCATAGTAACTTTCAGAAATTTTTTAGTTCATACAACTTTTTGGACAATAATAATTTTGAGAACATCTTCATCTGTCCTCAAGGTAAACATCTGAAACATTTGATTTTTCTAACCAGCAAGCTCCAGTGGCCAAAAATAAAACTATATTATGCAAACTAACTTGTATAAACAGTGATTAATCACTATTTAGTAATTAAACAATTATTTAATCATTTATTTTACAGAACAACTGTAAAAATACAATACTAATATTTATAGTTTTCTTAATTTCTTTGCTTTCAAATGTTAAACAATAGAGCTTTTATTTGACAACAGCTTTATAAACAAATTCTCATTACAAATGTTGCAGTTTCACCACTCCAAGACACTAAAAATCACTGGATTCATGTGCTGCTCACGTGTCAAAGAACAGCACCAGGCTTCATGCACATGTTTGCATCATTGGGATACATATTATATTATATATATATATATATATATATATATATATATATACACACACACACACATACACACATAGCATGTCAGAGCACAAACCAAAACCATGAAGTCCAAGGAATTGTCTGCACACCTCTGAGATTGTATCGAGGCAGAGATCTGGGTAAGGGTACAGAAAAAGGTCCTAATGAGCACAGTGAATCATCCCTAAATAGAAGAAGTTTGGAACCACCAGGACTCTTCCTAGAGCGGGCCGCCCGGCCAAACTGAGCGATTGGGGGAGATGGGCCTTAGTCAGGGAGGTGACCAAGAACCCAATGGTCACTCTGACAGAGCTCCAGCATTTCTCTGTGGAGAGAGGAGAACCTTCCAGAAGAACAACCAACTCTGCAGCACTCCACCAATCAGGCCTGTATGGTAGAGTGGCCAGACGGAAGCCATTCCTCAGTAAAAGGCACATGACAGCCCGTCTGGAGTTTGCCAAAAGGCACCTGAAGGACTCTCAGACCATGAGAAACAAAATTCTCTGGTCTGATAAAACAAAGATTGAACTCTGGAGGACTCATGTCTGGAGGAAATCAGGCATCGTTCATCACCTGGAAAATACCATCCCTACAGTGAAGCATGGTGCTGGCAGCATCATGCTGTGGGGATGTTTTTCAGCAGCAGGAACTGGGAGACTAGTCAGGATCGAGGGAAAGATGAATGCAGCAATGTAAAGAGACATCCTTGAAGTAAACCTGCTACAGAGCGCTCTGGACCTCAGACTGGGGTGGAGGTTTATCTTCCAACAGGACAACGACCTTAAGCACACAGCCAAGATAACAAAGGAGTGGCTATGGGACAACACTGTGAATGTCCTTGAGTGGCCCAGCCAGAGCCCAAACTTGAACCCAATTGAACATCTCTGGAGAGATCTGAAAATGGCTGTGCACCGATGACGGAGCTTGAGAGGTCCTGCAAAGAATGGGAGAAACTGCCCAAAAATAGGTGTGCTGAGCTTGTAGCATCATACTCAAAAAGACTTGAGGCTATAATTGGTGCCAAAGGTGCTTCAACAAAGTATTGAGCAAAGGCTGTGAATACTTATGTACATGTGATTTTTTTTCATTTTTTATTTTTAATAAATTTGCAAAGATTTTAAACAAACTTCTTTCACGTTGTCCTTATGTGGTATTGTTTGTAGAATTTTGAGGAAAATAATGAATTTAATCCATTTTGGAATAAGGCTGTAACATAAAATGTGGAAAAAGTGAAGCGCTTTCCGAATGCATTTTTGGTACAGTTTATGAAACCCCATTATGAGGAAACACATGAGGCACATTTGGTTTATTATTTAAGAATTGGGCTATCATTTTAATTTTTTTAAGAAAAAAAAAAATTATACTATGTAAATTAAATATAAATATGTATAAGTATGAAGAACAAAAAAGTAAACAAAAGAAAGTTTATGTAAATGATGGAATATAAAGTGTTAATTGTCACCTCTCTATCTGTTTCTGGTGTTTTTCTTCTCTGGCCTGAGCCTTCATCTGCTGCACCTCAATGGTGTCAGGCTTCCTCCTCCTCATGTACAGCTCATGGTTGCCCATACACAGAGCCAGGATGCGCTTGTTGATTCGCAGTCGCGGTGCATAGAACACAAAGTCCTGATGTCACAATCGAAAAGATTCAGTCAACATATATTTGCTATATACACAACTCATTTATATATATATATATATTTATATATATATATATATATATATATATATATATATATATATATATATATATATATATATATATATATATATATACACACACATATATATATATACAGCTCAAAATTATTCATACCCTTGGTAAATATGACCAAAGAAGGCTGTGAGAATAAATCTGCATCGTTAATACTTTTGATCTTTTATTTTAAAAATCCACAAAAATCAAACCTTTCACTGGAGAATATTAATTTTAACTGGGGGGAAAATCTCATTATGAAATAAATGTTTTTCTGTAATACACATTGCTCACAATTAATCATACCATTTTAATACTTTTTGCAACCTCCTTTTCCCAAGAGAACAGCTCTGAGTTATCACCTATTATGCCTGATGAGTTTGGAGAACACCTGACAAGAGATCAGAGACCATTCCTTCATGCAGAATCTCTCCAGATCCTTCAGATTCCCAGCTCCCATGTTGGTGCTTCTTCTCTTCAGTTCACTCCACTCATTTTCTTTAGGGTTCAGGTCAGGGGACTGGGATGGCCATGGCAGAAGCTTAATTTTGTGCTCAGTGACACATTTTTGTTTTGATTTTGAAGTTTGTTTTGGATCATTGTCCTGATGGAAGATCCAACCACGGCCCATTATATGACTTCTAACAGGGATAGTCAGGTTTTGATTTTTTATCTGTTGATATTTGCTAGAATTCATGATACCATGTATCTGAACAAGATGTCCAGGATCTCCGGCAGAAAAATAGGCCCACAACATTAAAGATACAGCAGTATATTTCATTGTACACATGGGGTACTTTTTTACCCCTGTGTGCACCAAAACAATCTTGAGTGTTTGCTGCTAAAAAGCTAATTTTTGTGTTTCATCTGACCATACAACCCATCCAGTTTGAAGTTCCAGCAGTGTCAGTTACTTTTCAAATGTTCTATGGTCAGATGAAAAAAAAAAAGCTTTTTTTGCAGCAAACAAAATTTGTAGTTTTTTGTTATGTTATGTGATGTACACCCTCGTCTGTATGTCTCTCGTTAACCGGCTCACTCACGTTTCTGTAGTTCTGCTATTCATGTGTAGGTCTAGTATTGTCCAAAAATGTGTTGATTAATGGAGCTTGCCTGTCTTATTACTTGGAGTAATGATCAAGAATGGACGATTTTTGTTTACAAGTCTAATGCATTATCACCTATTAAAAAAGTATTTTTAAGTTGCAGTTCTGCTACACTCATTAGGTGAGGATGCACTAGAGATTTACAACACTTTTGAAATTGCAAAAGAAGAACCAGAAGAAGTGACTGTTGACAAGATTTTGGAAGCTTTCAGAAACTACTGCACACCTAAAAAGAATGTGGTGTTTGAGAGACATCAGTTCTGGACATGCGTGATGCATGAGCCACTGCAGATTGACAAATTTGTTACAGAACTCTTTGGAATGTCAGAGGACGACATGATAAGAGACAAAATTGTCTTTAGTGTGACAGACAAACGTATGACAGAAAAACTGCTAAACCAAATCTGACTCTGCAAAAGGCCATAGACATATGCAGAGCATCTGAGATTGCCAAGGAAAGAATAAACATAATGGCATCAGCGAAAAAAGAAAGTGAAGTGCATGCATTTGATGTCACTAAAGGAGAAAAATACAAAAACAAGCCCAGAAAGCTACCTGGTGATGTCATACTCAAACTCACAGAGACCATACTTGTGGCATATGGCGGTGCAAGGATCAAACCAGCTGGTTATGCATTCCTGAAGTGCCAAACGGGACAAAAAGAATCAAGGCTGAACAGTCAACACCACCAATACTGGGCAGAGCTGCATGTGAACATTCGAATCCGGTCAAGTGTACCAACCCGGTGAGAGCAACCATGCCTGCTACAAAAGATGAACTAGTGAAGCAATATCCAGAGGTGTTCCAGGGGCTAGGAGAATTCCCAGGTGAGCATCACATATACAATGATCCAGAGATTCCTCCAGTGGTGCATAGATGTAGAAAGATTCCCCTGGCCATAATGGACAGACTAAAAGAAACTCTGGATCAGTTAGTGCAGATTAACGTCACTGCGCCTGTCATAAAGCCAACAAAATGGGTCAACAGTCTGGTGGTAACTGAAAAGAAAATTGCTCGCTTAGATTATGTCTTGACCCTCGTGAACTAAACAGGGCAATCAGAGGCCAACACTACTCCATACCAACACCAGAGGATGTACAGAGCAAACTGGCTGGTAACAAACTGTTCACAATTTTGGACGAAAAGGATGGGTACTAGCAGATTAAGCTAGACAAAGCTTCATCATTGCTGTGTACTTTTAACACACCTTGGGGATGCTTCAGGTTCAAACGTCTTCCATTTGGCCTAAAATCCTCCAGTGAGGTGTTCCAGCAAAAGAAGAGTGAAGCCTTTGGTGACATAAGTGGTGTGCATGTGATTGCTGATGATATGATCATTGCAGCAGTTGATAAAAAGCAGCACACGGAAATTCTGCACAAAGTGATGGACAGAGCCAAAGACCTGAACATCAAGTTCAATGCGGACAAATTAGAGTACAAAGTCACAAAAGTGAGATACATGGGCCACAAAATAAGTGCAGAGGGCGTTCAACTGGACAGCGAAAAGGTAGAAGCAATTGTCAACATGCCCAGTCCAGAAGACAAAAAAGGCCTACAGAGACTGCTGGGCATGAAAAAATACTTGTCACAGTACATAAAAAACGAAGCAGTTTTAACTGCTCCATTAAGACAGTTGCTGAGAAAAAACTCAAAATGGTTGTGGATACCTGAGCATGATGCAGCACTGGACAGCTTAAAAAAAAGCACTCATTGAGGCTCCCGTATTTCCCGTATTTTTGACCTGAACCAGAAAACTGTACTTCAAGAAGATGCATCAAAAGATGGCCTCGGTGCATGTTTACTGCAACAAGAACGCCCAGTTGTATATGCGTCAAGAGCACTGACAGATGCTGAGTGCAATTATGCGCAGATTGAGTAGGAGTTGCTCACGGTGGTTTTTGCTGCACGTAAATTCCATCAGTATGTTTTTGGAGCATCTGTGATTGTACATTCTGATCACAAGCCGCTGGAGGCAATTTTCACAAAGCCCCTGAGTCAAGCTCCTGCCCTAGACAGAGCGTCAACTATCAGCATGTCTTTTCCTGGGGTGTAGCTCACCTGCAGATTGTAATGCTGCAGCTGCAGAAGCATTCTTTGCAGACGGGCTGCATGATGAAAACATGGATTGTGAGGAAAGAGTAGTTTATGCAATGTAAGCCACTGAGGCCATGGGCACTGACATGCTTGAAAGGCTCAAGTTAGAGACAAAAGCACATGAAACGTCTTCAAAGCTAAGAGAAGTGCACTAGCGAGGATGGCCTGGAAAGACTGCATGCAGCTCATCAAGGAATACAACGCACCAAGGAACATGCAAGGAGATACTTGTACTGGCTAGGCATGTCTACAGAGATCCAGAACATGGTCGAAAGATGTACGGTGTGCCAGCAGCTAATGCCACAGAACTAAAAAGAGCCATTGAAACCCCATGGACTACCAGAGCTTCCATGGTACAAGCTGGGTGTGGATATATTCGAGCTGAAAGGTCGGTCATTTCTCCTTACTGTTGATTACTTTTCAAAATACCCCGAAGTTCAACAGATTTCTGACAAAGCTGCACACACAGTAGTTGGAAAACTGAAAGCAATATTCGCTAGGCATGGCATACCCAAGGAGATTATAAGTGATCATGTGCCGTTTGCTAGTGCAGAGGTGCGTCGGTTTGCGAAGACTGGGGCATAAACTGGAAATATTCAAGCCCAGGATACCCACAGTCTAACAGGATGGCTGAGCAGTCCATAAAAACAATCAAGCTAATGCAGTGACTTCTATCACTGAGAAACACCCTGGTGACTGGTCTTGGATACTCACCAACTGAAATGCTCATGGGCTGGGTGTTACGGAGCACTCTTCCAATAGCCAGTGGGGCCCTGAAACCAAAGCACCCTAAAGATGTAAAGAAAAGGTTGGTACTCCAACAGCAGAGGCAAGCACATTACTACAACCAACATGCCAAACCTCTGTCTGTGATTAAGCAGGGATCAGTCGTAAGGGTCGAAACATCACAGGGTTGGAAGCTGGCAGTGGTGACAAAACAAAGGCCGGAGCCATGTTCCTACAACATTGTGACGGATTCTGGTCAGACATACAGAAGGAACAGGAGACACTTACGTGCAAACAAAGAAACAGCTCTACCAGGTGTTGTGGAGGAAGTTGAAGGAGATGACACAGAACGGTCAGTCCAGAAGGACAATGTGCAAGATCAAACTGTGGTGGATGAAAACACTGAGCAAGGATATTGTATTAGGAGTGGGAGGCTTGTAAAAAAATCCAATAAGATGTAGTGATTTTGAAATGGGCTAAGAAGAAAGAAAGGCAAAAAAAAAAAAAAAAGGGGTGGGGGGGGGGGGGGGGGGGGGGGAGTTAGAAAATAAATTATGTTTGTGTTCTGAGTGTTTTGGTTGAAAGACAAATAACAAACATGTAAGCAGGTGCTGTTTATTATTCCAGTTGTTTTGAATTGTGTAATAACTGAGTGGTCATAATTGTTTATTGCATGTTGGTGAATGAGTATTCTTCTTTTCCTGCATTTTCTCTTAAATGTCCTAAAAAAAGGGGGGATGTAGTATATGCGGGTGCATATAGGCTATTAAAGTAAATGGGTCTGTGATTATTGATGCAATTACATCAATGTCCCACTAGAGGGCAGTGTTACGAAGTTTAAGCGAGTTGTTAAGCAGGATGCCTGTGCGTGTGTGAGTGAGGCATTAAAAAGACGACTAACAGTCTAATGGTCTCCTCTCATGCTTTATGAATAAAACCCACATATAATAAAAACAAACTGTTTTTTTTCCCCCTCTGCGTTTTTATTATTACAGTGGAGTGGAGCTCTATCTGTATTGTAATAGGATGTTAAGATGCTATTCCACGCTAACTAGTTCAAGTATTCTCTCTGTAAACAGTCAAACAATGATAAAGCCATTTCTCTTTGTTAATAGTTATGGCGAAAAAGTCTGTACACATCTGACCTAAATGTTTATCTTATGTTATAGGTTTTCAGTTTCGCTTGGCCTTCTGATACATTTCCCACAGGTACATAAAGTATAACAGTGACGCTGCTATCACGTCTTATAAATAACCAAACTAATGTGACACTTACCATATAGAAACGGCGTACTCCACTTGTGATTTCGAATCAGTTTCTGGTTGATCGACTACTTCAGGCGTTTCATCGACGGACTCGGCCTCAAATTGATATGGTAAAATCGATGCTATCTTTTTTGTCCATACATTGTATACAATGTATTGCGAACTGATAGCTGTCATTCAGTTATGGCAATGGGTACGCGGTGCGCGCAGTAGACCAATCACGAATGATTGGGCCATCAGACTAATCAGAGCAGTGTAGGCTCATGGAAAGGAGGGGTTTAGAGAGACTGATTCTTTGAACAGCTTCAAACGAATCGTTTACCAATCTTTGGTGAACTGAGGTGAAATTAGATGTATATTATGAGAAAACGAAAGTGTTTTTTGACCTTGCATGAAGAAAAATTTCGAGGTGCACCTAGACCTAATTCTGTTCTCTGTACCATTTAACATTTGTTTGGTTTGTTTATACATTTTTCTTCTTTGAATCTTTCTGGTCCATACACCAAGTTAGCTTTAGTACACATTATATCTTTAAAGTGCTAATAGATGTTACACCTGGGAACACTGATTCTGTCTTATGCTGTTGAATATGCCATAAGATATGCAGTGCGCGTGGAATATCTTGAATCTGTCTTTGTCTATTAAAAAGTTTTTGGTCTAGATCAGGGGTTCCCAAACACATTCCTGGAGCCTCCCCAACACTGCATGTTTTCCATGTCTCCTTAATCAAACACACCTTATTCAGATCATCAGCTCATTAGTCGAGACTCCAAGATTTTTTCCATCTTAGGTTTGAAAAACCCAGTCTCACACCAAAAATGAAAATTACGGCAATAGAGGCCTCACTGAGCCATCGGATTTCATCTAAAATATCTTAATTTGTGTTCTGAAGATGAACTAAGGTATTATGGGTGTAGAACAACATGAGGGTGAGTAATTAATGACAATTTTTTTTTTTTTTTTTGGGTGAACTAACCCTTTATTGTAAATGCGCTGGATGGGGCTGATAAGAGCTTGTGTTCATTGTCGAAGAACCGGCGCATACTTCACTGTAGTCTATGCAAGCATATTGATCCATGCGCTTGAAATGCGACTGCAAATTCAGTTTACATTCATATTTTATAATTTTTGTGTTCACAACATGTGACAGTTCAAATGCTTAAAATATAATCTGTGTAGGTCTGAAATAAAATAGAAATAAAAAGAAACAAGAAAAGGCTTGTTTATTCATTTGTATGCTTCATTTCATTGAAAAAACTGAAGAATGATAATTAAGTTAGATTTTTCGTATTTTTATATTTTTGTATTTTTGTTAATGGGTAAAAAATAAAATAAAATAAAAAATACATTAGGGTCCGTGTAACGCTTCACAATTCAGTTTTCAGACCATACAACGCAAATGCAGCTTGTTTACCCTACTTATTCGTCATTACTTTATTTTATTTATATACCTTATACTCTTGGTCAGGGGGGTGCATATACGCGGTACAGTACAACCATGAGATCCCAGTTCATTTTCAGTGGGATAGCCAGCAGACGGAGGGCAGCTCCTGAGCAGCAGCACTTGCCAAGGCCTTTCACGTCAATACAGCATGAAAGATAAAAAGACTACCAAGTGAAAATATACAAAAAAAAATAAATAAATAAAAAAAAAATAGCATAATTGTTTTTTAATTTTGTTAGGTTTTTAGCTCTCGTTTGTAATACAATATTTAACAGTGTTTTATTCAAAAATGCATATGTTTTCTCTAGCGGGCATTGTTTGTTACCACGGCAACCGCTTGAGCTTCCGCACTTCACACGCTTCTCCTTCGCTTAAAATGCCCTTAAATTTAGCAGTTATTAACTGTTCATTACAGTAGAGGCGGTTCACAGGAGATGAGGCGAATCTGATATACAGTGCTACAAGTCAAGAGCACTATGGTTCATTTATTTTCAATTATTAATTTCAATAAATAAATAAATACAAATAGGCCTATTTTGATTTGGCACATTGCTTATCTTGTTTATAGTTATTTATTGACTTATTTCATTATTACTTTATTTAATTCCATGCCTGTGGTGTACCCAAATGATTACTGCGGGAATCCAACATTCGATAATGAACAGAAATAAATCGTATAGTGCTCTTGACTTGCAGCATGAGTAGCTATATGTAACATTGTAGGCTACTACAAACCAGAGCTAAAAACCTAACAATTTTTTTTTTAATGATGCTTATTTTTTTATATTTTTTTGTGTGTGTGTGTGTGTGTGTGTATATGGTAGTCTTTTTATCTTTCATGCTATATCGTTACGGATCTTGGCAAGCGCTTCTGCTCGCGAGCTGACCTCCGTCTGATATCCCACTGAAAATGAACTGGGATGCATCCCCCTGACCAAGAGCAGGCTTTATTAATAAAAAGTAATAACGAATAAGTAGGCAAATACAAACAAGCTGGGCAATGTGGCCAGGCCACCGGGATTTCTTTTTCCCGACTGCTCACGATGGCCAGTCTGCCTTATATATTTAGCACAGTTATTATATTAATAATAAAAATGATAGCACTTCGGGTGAAAAAGGTCATCCTCTGTGTTCAGTCTTTTAAACTACTCCTCAACGTGCATATAGTGTAAATAAAGCAGTTACATCAATGAAATGATAGTAGTCCACGGCCACACCCCTGTGCTTATGGTACAGCCCACGGTGCAAATTACAAGACAAAAAATGGAAAAATAGAAAATCGGTTAGATTTCATTTATTTAAATAATTGTTTCCAAAGTCATAATTTAGCAAAAGTAGAATTGAAAAAAGGGGGAAAATTGGCAAATATCCACTGATGATTTAACCGAAAAACAAGAAAAATGAACACCATGGTTTAAATTTTTCATTTTTGCATTTGCATTGTATGGTCTGAAAACTGAATTGTGAAGTGTTACACGGACCGATTATGCTTTAATATTTGTTTCGCATGTTTGGGCGGCCCTGAAACGCTTTTCAACTCTCCATACTGAGAGTTGAAAAGTGTCCATACTGCCTGTCCTAAAAAACGGAGACCCCACTTAATAAGAATCACAAGCGTTGTAAAATACATGAATACTGGTTTTATTATAGGCTTTATAGACAGACAGATTGAGAGTGACTCTTGAAGGACCAGCACCTTGTTACCACTGTTTAAAGAATTTATTTTCTAGAATCTGGCAGTAAGGTGTGGGAGTTCTTGCAGATATGGAATAAAAATGAAAACTTCAGATTTTGGAAGATAAATTCTTCAAAATTCAGCGATCTTCCTTTGAGATTTTCTACTTAAAGTGTCTTTCAGTCGGTCAATATTGCGCAGCTCGTTTGCTGACTAAATCTGCAACCAAAGTGCAGGCTGATATCCAGCAGTGGCTGACGTACACGAACAAAATGATGAGTTTTGCCATTCATTTAATTCTACTCCACCCTTAAAAATAACATTAAAACTAAGCAAATATTTCGAGCATGTATTTCTAGCAGGTAAAATGCCATAAATACATGACATTCAGTCAAATTACCTCATCTTTTGCAGTCAAACTGGATCACAAATGTAGCAAATCGCGCTACATTAGTGCTGTTCTCGACAATATACCTTTGTTAAAAGTGGGTATTTAGCACTGACTGCATAGAGATTTAAGATTAAAAACATACCCTTCTGTGAGCTATTGTTTTTAATGTTGATCATATTATTTCATACAACAGTTCAACAAACAAAAGGGTAATATTAAGTGATGTACATTTTAAACAGTATTGTCAGTATTTTTGCTCTATTTTGCAGCGAAAGCCACAGCAGAACTGCAGCACACAAGCTGTTTCGTGAACAAATCTGCGGCTTTGAACAAATCGTCAATGATTTAATAACCTATTCATAAATACAGCTGCTTGCTTTGATACTAAATGAATGAATGACTAATATTTAAAAGTATCACTTTATTTTTTATGATCATTGTATTTATTGAATTTTTTTTAATTTATTTTTATTTAAAGCATAATTTATTTTTTAAAGTTATTTATAAAGGTAAAAAAAAAATGCACTGGAAAAATCGATTTAAGAGGGCAAATATCGTCCCTTAATGGAAAATGTGCAATCTAAGTGGAAAAGAGAGGGTACGCAGAAGGATGTTTAATCCCTCAGGGGGTACGACACTCTAAAAAGTTTGAGAACCACTGAAAAGGGATATGTAGAATTGCACAAGTTCTACTGCTAAGAGTGCGATGTCAGTACAGCCTGTTACCTTGATTAAAATTTTTCATAAGCTTAAATAAATTGGTCTAAAGAGAAAAATGACTATTTTGTCTAAAGACTACATATAAAACTGTAGTTTGACTAAAAATAATGACTTAAACTTGACAAAAATGCAATGACTTTTCGTCGACTAAAACTAGACTAAAATATGAAAGACATTTTCAGAGCATTTTTGTCTGAAGATAAAGAGTAAGACTAAATCAAAAATGGCTGCCAAAATTAACACTGCTAGCCACCAGGGTGGCTCCCGACAACTAAATGTTCCCCTAGGGCCATGTTTTGACATTGTGATACATTGTGATGGTGCTGAGAAAGCCAGAGCCCGAGCACATATGGCTCCCATTCTCCATCTTCATTAGTTCTGTTTAACAGTCCTGTCTAATACATTATTAGATAGAACTGTTATACAAAGAAAGTAAACAGCATATGAAAGTATTAGCATTTGCCATGTTGTTGATGCCCAATGTTGCTAGCTGAGCAAAAATACATAATCATGTTTTGCTTGGTCCCCTCAAAGTCCCCCTTTTTAAAAATGCATGAGTTCGGCCAATCAGCGTACACGTCACTGCTAGTTCCTATTGTGCTGGGTTAGACCCTACTCTGAGGTAGGAGCTAATTTAGTTCCCCCAAAAGGCGTTCCTAGAATTAAAACCGTTCCCAGTTCCTGCAGTGCGAACAAGCCAAAATGTGGATACTTCCGTCATTAGTTCTAGGAACTACAAAAAGGTTCCTCCAGTGCAGAAGCCCCAATTGTGACTGTCCCACTACAGGTACTGAGGGATGGTGGTACCCAGGAAGCTGAATCGCTCCACTGTTGCCATTGTGCTGTTTATTATGGTGAGTGGGGAGAGTGCTGGGGAGGTTTTCCTAAAGTTCACAATCATCTCCTCTGTTTTGAGCATGTTCAGCTCCAGGTTGTTGTGACTGCACCAGACAGCCAGCTCCTTAACCTCCTGTCTATAAGCAGACTTGACAGAGAGGTCTTTTGCAGTGCAGTTATTTGTATATAGGGAGAAGAGCAGTGCAACCCTGAGGAGCACCAGTGCTGATAGTAATAGTCCAGATAGTCCTGGATGTGAGTTTCCCCAGTTTAACTGGCTGCTGCATATCTTTCAGAAAGCTGGTGATCCACTGACAGATTGGGGTGGGCATGGAGAGCTGGGTCAGTTTGGATGATAGAAGATCTGAACTGAAGTCCATCTCCTTTGGAGATATTACAGGATATAATGCAGTCGTCCCATGTTGACTGCATCATCCACAGACCTGTTTGGTCTACAGGCAAACTGAAGGGGATCCAGCAGGGGTCCAGTGATGTCCTTCAGGTGGGCCAACACCAGTCTTTCAAACAAATTTATGACCACAAATTTGAGAGCGGCAGGTCTGTAGTCATTAAGTACAGTAGGCAGAATCATAGTGAAGTGTTTGAAACAGCAGGGAACTTCACACTGCTCCAGTGATCTGTTCAAGATCCATGTGAAAATAGGGGCCAGTTTGTCAGTGCAGACTTTTAAACAGGCAGGTTGTAGGCACCATCTGGGCCTGAAGCTTTCCTAGTCCTCCACACAGACCATAAACACAGGTTGAATAGGGGGTTGCAGGTGGTGTTGGGGTGTGTGTGTGTGAAGTGCAGATCAGAGTGGGTGTGGTGTGTGAGGCTGGGTTTTTCAAACCTGCAGTAAAACACATTCAGTTCCTCAGCCAGTACACAAAAATGAATGAGGAAAATTCCTGCGACAAGCAGAAAGATTTACAGTTTATGAAGAACGCCTCTGAATCTTCTTCAGCATTGTTGCTTTGAAAACCAACATTTATGTAAAAACTCACCGCCTTTAGATTTCCCCATTTACTCTGCAATGCGATCCGCTCTGAACAGCTGGAAGCCTAACAGATGTAGCGCGTTGTCCAGAATAGCTTCACTCAGCCAGGTTTGTCCGTTTTGTTAGGAAGGGATTAGAGATTCGCTAGATCAGGGGTGTCCAAAGTCCGGCCCATAGCTTGTCTATTAGTATATTTCTGTACATGTGACCCGCCAAGCAAAATTTACAAATCATGCAGTTTCACAGTGTCAACACAAGGTGACAACACTAGATTTAGATAGGCCAGGTGTTGCTGTAAACCGTTAGTGAAACAAAATTTGTTAACTGACAAGTGCTGCCATTTCTGTTGCTTATGAGAAACATTCAATGTGCGGAACGAAACAGAGCTAATTGTGGAGTCATTTGAACCGTGCCAGACAAGAACCATTTATTAGCTCTGCCCAAAAGACAGCCCAGCACTGTCAAATGCATTTACCTACTGACCGCTCTCCATCACAAGACCACTAAACAGCACAGTGAGATCCAGTGTGAACAGTGTGTAATTTTGGTGCAGAGGTCTCTGATACAAACCACAAAAGTCTTGGTGATTTAAACTAGTATAAAGCTAGATGAAACCAGTGCTGACATTTTCAACGACACAGACACAGAAAATAGGAGAAACATTGTGCGACAACAATCCAGTTAGAATACTTTTCAATTTACAAATCCATTTACCATGGATTTACTGTAGTAACTGTAAACATGGTATCATGGTATTGTGGCAGAAATATTCATATCAAATTTTATTATATTATTAATATAGAGACGTATTAAATATTTAAGGAGTAATGAAATATAGGGCAAATCACAAAAAACAATGGTTAATTTTAATAACAGTAGAGTTCTAAATCAGTAAGAATATTTAAATTTTATCCTTTAGAAATGAGGTTGTTAGAAATGAGATTGTTTTACTGTTACTGTTAATGAAAATGAATTTACAGCTGCGTCCCAACTTAAGCTACCACTGTCAACTCAAGCTACACTCAAATGTGCATTTCCATATTATATATATATATATATATATATATATATATATATATATATATATATATATATATATATATATATATATATATGTATGTATATGTATGTATATATATATATGTACAGTGCTTCCTACAGGTTTGAAATATACTTGCGGTGGTAGCCGGGTGAAAAATCAAAATGGTCTACTACAATTTTTTTTTTTTTTTACAGTATTTTTATTTATGAAATTATTTTTAATTACATAGCATACTATTACATTTAATTACATACTAATATTATTTATTATTATGCATTGTAAAATGCAAAATTACAGCATTTAAATGGTTCTCCTTTTTCTATGTTCTCCTTGCTATGTCATATAGTGTCTCTCTCAGTGAATGGGACACAGATTTTACTAGTAAAATTTATATAATGAATAATATATATGTCAAATAATGTTCTTAGTCTTTTCTTCCTGTGGGGAAGACTACAATAATTTACTATGAATTAAATGGAAATCAAATTAAATACAGTTTATTGTGTAACCAAAATACTAATAATGCCTAGAAGAAGAAGAAAAAAAAAACTTAGCTTGTGACTTTTAATTATAAACAAGCCCGAAATTCGCCGGGACTCTTATTTTGAAATGTATACAAAATTGCGGTCTGATCCTCCAGTTTCTTACAATCATCTAAAACATATTATATAAAGGTCATAAAGTAGACATTGTCATAATTCATCAACTTGAGTTCATTAGCAACCGCTTGGCATAAATCTGCGCTTTTCATTGATTGAGAATCACTTTGAAGCAGTCTGAAGTGCTGTTGCATGAGCCTGTAGAACGCGGAACAGCACCGCCTTGTAACTTTGCAACATGCAGCACTCTTTGTGAAATATCCACCGCGTGTCTCTGCAGCGCACGTGGGAATGTCAGCGGTAAACAGCGGAGTAAACAGTTCTGACGCACACGTAAAGAGCAGGAAACGCGTAGAGCGAGGGAAGATTTTCCACTAGTTAATCGATCGCGGATGGTTTCATTATCTTGGGTGGATACAAAAGTATACGAGGATAAAAGTAATAAAAGCATAAATGTGTCTCCAAATATACTTGGGCGGCCCGCCCAAGTAAAGCCTATGTGTGATTACAAATTTAAGAATCTGTTTAAGATCTGCTGATCCTACATCCTGACATAACATCACATGAAATACTAAGGTGAAGTACATTGTGTTTTACATTTTGAGGTAAAGATAATGACATTCTAAGGAGATAGCCCAGGTATGCACTTCCTGACCATTTGGCGTGACAAGCTCAAGGCACAGCTGTGCCTTTGTCTCTATGATACTGTGAAGGTATGAGTGATACTGTCAAACTGATTGGGTTTGCACCTATGCATTTGAATGCTTTGATCTTCCTACTGGAAGTCAAACTATGTGTGAATGTTTACATAGTCTTAGTTCTTGTGACCAGCTACTGTTTATACCATTTTGATACACACTCAAACACGCAAACCTATAGACTAAACGGTGACCCCGTCGATTGCTCCTGTCTGCCTCGCTGCTCAGAGTGGTTTGCGTCTGTAACTCCGTATAGCTTCGATTTGAATCTCTTTTTGCTCTGGTCCCCTTCCTGGTCGTCGGAGTGATGAGATAGTTAGCAGATTATCATCACTCAATGGCTGGCTGTCTAAGTGGTGTCCGCAAAATAATATAGGTTTTATAGACAATTGGAAAAGTTTTTGGGGCAGACCTGACCTGTTGAAAAGAGATGGTATTCATCCCTCTCGGGATGGTGCTGCTTTTCTCTCTAGTAATATGGCACATAGTCTTAGAGCTGAAACATGACAAACTGTGGCCCAGGTCAGGAAGCAGACATACTGGCTAAACCGACCGTCTGCTAGCTGCCTCACGTTACAGAAGTCAAATAATTCCCAACACATAGAAACTCTTACACCTAGATATTATCACATAGAGACTGTGTCTGTACCCCGAATTAGTAAAAAAAACTTCCAAACCCATTTAATGGTAAAAATTTAATTGATGTTCAACAAATAAAAAATAGAGATAGTAATGATAAACAAATGATAAAGCTTGGGTTGATAAATATTAGATCCCTTTCATCAAAATCACTTATTGTAAATGATATTATCACAGACAATAATCTAGATATGCTGTGTTTGACAGAAACTTGGCTAAAACCGGACGATTACATTACTTTAAATGAGTCTAGCCCTCAAGGTTATGATTATCGACACAATCCTCGTCAGAAAGGCAAAGGAGGAGGTGTTGCTGTAATTTATAGTAATATTTATAGTATTAGTCAAAAGTCTCTCAAATATAATTCCTTCGAAGTGATGGTACTTTATGTAACATTATGTAAGTTGACATTTGTGTTGGCTACTGTATACAGGCCACCAGGACACCATACAGACTTTATCAAAGAATTTGCTGATTTTCTATCGGAGTTAGTACTAGCAGCAGATAAAGTACTTGTTGTTGGTGACTTTAATATCCATGTAGATAATGAAAAAGACTCATTGGGATTGGCATTTGCAGATATTCTAAACTCTATTGGTGTTAGACAACATGTGTCAGGACCCACTCATTGTCGTAACCATACCTTAGATCTAATATTGTCATATGGAATTGATATTGATGCCGTTGAAATTCTGCAGCAGAGTGACGACATCTCAGATCATTACCTAGTCTCGTGTATACTACATTTAGTCAAAACAGCTAAACTGCCTCCCTGCCATAAATTTGGTAGAACCATCACTTCTACCACTAAAGAACGCTTTATAAATAATCTTCCTGATCAGTTTCATCGCCTTAGCATGCCAGACAGCTTAGAAGACCTCGATGTTGCAACAGAAACTATTGCCTCTGTCTTTTCAAGCACATTAGACTCAGTTGCTCCTTTGCGTTTAAAAAAGATTAAGGAAATTAATCCAACGCCATGGTACAATGAGCACACTCAGGCCCTAAAGGTAGCAGCCAGAAAAATGGAACGCAGCTGGAAGAAAACAAAACTAGAAGTATTTCGCATTTTGTGGAGGGAGAGAATGATTGAGTACAGAAAGGCCTTAAAATCTGCTAGATCTGCCTATTTTTCAAAACTTTTAGAAGAAAATAAACAAAACCCTAGGTATTTATTTGATACAGTGGCTAAATTAACAAGAAATAAAGCTTCAACTTCTGATGTTTCCAAAGAGCACAGCAGTGATGACTTCATGAACTTCTTTACTTGCAAGATTGATAATATTAGAAAAAAAATTATAACCATGCAACCGTCTACTACAGTATCGCGTCAGACGGTGCATTGTAGTATCCCTGAGGAAAAATTCAATTCATTTACTCCTTTAAGAGAGGAAGAATTGTCTAAACTTGTTAAATCGTCAAAATCGACAACATGTATGTTAGACCCTATACCAACTAAGCTATTGAAAGAGATGCTTCCAGAGGTCATAGATCCTCTTCTTAATATCGTTAATTCATCTTTATCACTAGGATACCTACCAAAAACTTTTAAGTTGGCTATTATTAAACCTCTTATTAAAAAACCACAACTTGATCCTAGAGAATTAGTCAATTACAGGCCAATCTCAAATCTCACTTTTCTGTCAAAAATACTAGAAAAGGCAGTATCATCACAACTATGTTCCTTTTTAGAAAGAAATAGTATCTATGAGGATTTCCAGTCAGGATTTAGACCATACCATAGTACTGAAACTGCTCTCATTAGAGTTACTAATGATTTGCTCTTATCATCAGATCGTGGTTGTATCTCTCTATTAGTGTTACTGGATCTTAGTGCTGCATTTGACACTATTGATCACAATATTCTTTTAAATAGACTCGAAAATTATGTTGGCATTAGTGGAACTGCATTGTCATGGTTCAAATCATACTTATCTGACCGTTATCAGTTTGTAGAAGTAAATGAAGAGAGGTCATATCGATCACAAGTTGAATATGGAGTACCGCAAGGCTCGGTACTAGGACCATTGCTTTTCACTCTGTACATGCTACCCTTAGGAGATATCATCAGGAAGCATGGTGTTAGTTTTCACTGTTACGCTGATGATACTCAGCTCTATATTTCTTCGCGCCCTGACGAAACTTACCAATTCACAAAATTAACGGAATGCATAGCTGATATAAAAAATTGGATGACCAGCAAATTCCTACTACTAAATTCAGAAAAAACAGATATTCTAATTTTTGGACCAAAAACTTCCTCACGTAATAACCTAGAATACTGTCTAACACTTGATGGCTGCTCTGTTAAGTCTTCGTCGTCAGTTAGGAACCTGGGTGTGCTCTTTGATACCAATCTTTCATTTGAAGGCCATGTTTCTAGCATCTGTAAAACCGCATTCTTCCATCTTAAAAATATATCTAAATTACGACATATGCTCTCGATGACAAATGCGGAACAGTTAGTTCATGCGTTCATGACCTCAAGGCTAGATTACTGTAACGCTCTACTAGGTGGTTGTTCTGCTCGCCTGATAAATAAACTACAGCTCGTACAAAATGCAGCAGCTAGAGTTCTTACTAGAACTAGGAAATATGACCATATCAGCCCGGTTCTGTCAACACTGCATTGGCTTCCTGTTAAACATCGTATAGATTTTAAAATCTTGCTAATTACCTACAAAGCACTAAATGGTTTAGCTCCCCAGTACCTGAGCGAGCTCTTAATGCATTATAGTCCTTCGCGTCTATTACGATCTCAGAATTCAGGCCAGCTAATAATACCTAGAATATCAAAATCAACTCCAGGTGGTAGATCCTTCTCCTATTTGGCACCTAAACTCTGGAACAATCTTCCTAGCATTGTTCGGGAAGCAGACACACTCTGTCAGTTTAAATCTAAACTAAAAACACATCTCTTTAACCTGGCATACACATAACACATTATCAATTTATTTTTTCAAATCCGTTAAAGGATTATTAGGCCGCATAAATTAGGTCAGCCGGAACCGGGAACACTTCCAATAACACCAGATGTACTCGTTACATCAGAAGAAGAATGGCATCTACGCTAATATTAGTCTTTCTGTTTATCCCGAGGTTTACCGTAGTCAGCCGGATCCGGGCCGTATCCGGGTGAGATCGAGGACCTGCGCCATGACACAACCACAACACAGCCCTGAAGTATCAGCAGAGATTGAGTCAACTAGATCATCCACTATGAAGGCCTCATCAACATGACAACCAGTGGCACATCTCCTCAACAACCGTCCATACCGGTGTGATGAATACAATCCTCAACTGGATGGAACTGAATTAAACACTTTGAATGTTGCGATCATATCTGACTTATGATAGCAGCCTGAGTCGTAACAAAGCACTGTTCGCCAGAGGAGAACTGGCCCCCCGACTAAGCCTGGTTTCTCCCAAGGTTTTTTCTCCATTTTAACACCTGTTTGCCACCTGATGTCACCTGTTGGAGTTTGGGTTCCTTGCCGCTGTCGCCTTTGGCTTGCTTAGTTGGGGACACTTGACAATTGACATTTGATATTCAACAGTGCTTTGATCTGCCTGCATTGACACTATTCCTTTCAAGCTGCTGTGCAGCAAAAATAATGTACCAGTTATCACTGTAAAGCTGCTTTGACACAATCTACATTGTAAAAAGCGCTATATAAATAATGGTGACTTGACTTGACTTACTATTATCTACACAGTCAATTGCCTGTATTGTCTTTAGATGCTTTTGTTTTAGTGATCACTTCTAAGGCTGTGTGTAAGGGCAACACCTTTAAGGACTGCCCACTGAATGCCTATAAAACATCATGTATACACTGCATTAGTTAGACTTGGATGACTACAGCTACTGACAGCACGTGTTCTCAATAAAGAGTAACTTCTGCTTGAAAGATATACCAACGTCTCCTGGTCTCTGCTTCGACGAGGAAAAAGTTTCCTACAGTGGGAAGCACTGATGTATAATGGCGAGGTATCCGGCCCCCAGGCGTGTCCACAACATCAATTTTCAAGACTTCATTTTACATTTGTATCTCAAGTAAATGTATCTTGATTTAAAGATATTTAGATATTTGTATTTGAAAACAGGACAAAAATACTAAGGACAGTACAGTAGATATAGAAATGAATCAAGGCTGTGTCTGACGCGCTGTGCATATTAGTGACAGGCCGATTCCGGCTTGACTGCGGCAGCATCTGCAAGGTAATGGCTGCCGCATCTGGCACAATTGATTCAAGTGCGGCAGATGGAAGTGGGCCAATAGGTAAGTCTCTGGCAGGTGAGAGTCTAACCAGAACTGGCCCAAGTGTATTTTGCTATCTGGGTATTGTTATAGATTTTCTGTTGTAGCGCCCCTAATATGTGCAATTTTGAGACAACCTGACGTATCCTCAGAATGTCCTGTAGTCTATGTATTTCAAGTTTTTTTCATTTTAATTCAGAAAAAAAGAAGAAAAGGAAGAAGAAAATCAGTACAAACACAATAAGGTTGTGGGTTGGACCCCTAATAATAAGAGCATCTTAATAAGGTGCAAGAACTTTGTGTTTGGACCCCTAAAAAGTGAGCAGTATTTTCACAAGAGAACAGCAGCAAAATATTGTGCATTTAAAATATATGCATACATGACTTGGACATTCCAATATCCCAATAGTATTATCATAATATTCCAGTAGCTGTGAAGTATATTTTTTTTGCAATTCAGCCTGAATATTATCTGAATATTATCACAAAATGATGTGCATGTAAATGTGGTCCAAATTTTGTATAACTGCTGTAGTATAAAAACTGAGAGAATAATCCTGAAAATACTTACTGGTGCTTTTTTATCAATGGGCTTGATGACAAACTTCTTATCGTTGAAAGAAATGTTTCGAATCTCACTCCATGGGAAACCAATCTTTGGTGTAAGCCTTAAAGAATAAAAAGAGAGGGATGAACAAGCTTGAAAATGTATACATTTACTCAAATACATTTACTTGCTCAGGAAGTAAGAGTGAACATAACAGTCTTCATGTGACGATCTGAAGATGCAGTGGATTCGTTTTATTTTTGAAAGGAATGCACCCCCATATACCTAAATTAATTAATGTCTGTGTGAATCATTTTACACCAGACAAAATGCAAAACAATAAAGGGTAAAGGTAAAACAAAAACAGTAAAACAAAACACAGGTTTTGCTAAAAAGTCAACTCAAGGATGGATTAGTACAAACTGTTCGTGGTTCAGCTTATAGTGTCCGAAGAGATACTGGTTACGGCAGTAATGAAAGGGAGAAGCACGCACTTTATTACAATTCATCAGAGTTTTTTATGGATATAAAGTTTACAATAAAGACAACCAGACTGAAGAACAGCTTTTATCTTTAAGCCATCTGACTGCTTAACAGACAGCTGTCCTTTATCTAGACCTGCAATCACTTTACTGCCAACACTTTATACACTTTACTTTTGCCACTTTGGACAATGAGACTTCTTACACAGGACTACTTACTGCTCTTAAGGTTTACTATTTATTGCATTTGTACTGCCACATTTTAAATTCTTTCATGTAGCTCTGCAACATGACATTATGGACACTGCTCTACCCCAGTATTCTTATCTTAGTATCTCAGGACTACTCAATACTCTTAAACACTGTCTACCCATTATTGTATTTGTTACTGGCACTTATTTGTATTTATTGCTCTGTCTGCGTTTATTGTTCTGACTGTGGAATAGCACATCACTTTAATATCTCAGTGCCCTCCACTTTGTCTATTTGTGTATGTTCATGTTTACCTATTTTATTACTTATGTATGGTTTATGTATGGTCCTGTGGTTGTCACTGTTTGTCTGAGCCTCGTCACAATCATTTCAATGCCCAGTTTTCCCTAGTGTCAACTGTGCAAATGACAAATAAATGCCTCTTGACTCATGCTTGTAATTGCAAAGTCATTCTAAAGTATAATGAGTGCAACAGTGACAGTCACAACTCAGCCCTGCATCCTGGTCCACCCTCATGGGCACCCAAAGCCATGGTGGGAGGATGCAGGAGAAATTCCAACAACAAAGATGTGAGCTCCCTTTGCACTGAATTTTGTGGTCATGGACGTTCCAAGAAATCTTGCTCCAAGATATGTCTTGTCAAAGTGTTTCCTGAGGGCATCCAAAGAATGTAATAAAGATGTATGCTATGCTCAATGATCAGAGCAACAGATCTCTAGCCAGGTCAAAATTTTTTTTTGACTTATTCAACATCAAAAAGCAAAACATCGCCTTACAGCCTAAAGACATGTGCCAGATTTATTGAGTATTCAGGAAGAAAAAGCTTATTAGTATTTTAGTAAAAAGCTTATTAGTAGAATTAGTATCAGGCTTCAAACATTAATTGAATGTTACGAAATACTCAACAACTGTGAAATTACAATGCCGGAAGCTGCTCTCCAGCAATCCTGAGCTAGACCTAGGATGTGTTCTGCTTGAAGTATGCCTAGGAGATGTGCACAAGCCCAGACAAACATCTTAGAAAATGGAAGAGTCTTACTGTTTATTTCCTGTCAATCTGTTACGCAGTTGGCGCAGTGCAGAGCTTCTGTGTTAGGCGTTCTGACGTAGAACACAGAAGCGCTGAACTGCATTCACTGCGCCAACTGCGTGACAGACTGACAGGAAAGAGGAAAAATTGTTAAAGTCATTATTGTTTTAATTTTTGCACACAAAAAGTATTCTCGTCGCTTGATAACATTAAGGTTAAACCTCTGTAGCCACGTTTACTATTTTAATGATGTTTTTCTACTACTCTGGACCTTGAATGTGGTAATTTTGTTGCTTTCTATGGAGATAAAAAACCTATTGGATTTAATCAAAAATATCTTAATTTGTGTTCTGAAGATGAACAAAGGTCTTGCGGGTTTGAAACGACATGAGGGTGAGTAATTAATGACAGAAATTTGATTTTTGGGTGAACTAACCCTTTAAGACGAGCAGCAGAGCAGGGTGCACAGCAATACGGTTCAGACACTAGACACTTTGTGAAATGTGGATGGCACACTAATTTCCTTTCCGACTGAAGAGGAAGCAATACACGTGTTAAAGAGAACACAAGGATCCTTTTCAGAATAAAACCTGCGGCTGCACAAAATTGTATCTAACACAAGTACTCCCAAGCGGTAACACTTCACAATAAGGTTCATTAGTTAAGATTAGTTAACTACATTAGTTAACATGAACTAATAATTAACTGCACTTCTACAGCATTTTTTAACCTTTGTTAATGTGAATTTCAACATTTACTAATACATTATTAAAATCAAGTTATATTTGTTGACATTAGTTAATGCACTGTAAACTAACATGAACAAACTATGAACAGCTGTATTTTTATTAACTAACGATAACAAAGATGAACAAATACAGTAACTAATGTAGTTGCTCATGATTAGTTCATGATAGTTAATACATTAACTAATGTTAACAAATGAACCTAATTGTAAAGTGTTACCCTCCAAGCATTCCCAACTGAAGGTTGTGCAAAAGACATCAAAGATCTAGATCTCAGTGCAACAACCACGCCTACACAACACAGCCTTGGTCTGAATTGGGAAACTGGAACCGATACACTGACCTTTCAAGTATCAATCAATGACACACCATTCACACGCCATGGTATCCTATCCATAATCAATAGTCTCTTTGATCCTCTTGGTCTTGTGGCTTCTGTTATTATACCGAGAGTTATCCATTAAAGGATAACTTTATAGTAACTTTCATTAATAAATCATTAACAAACATTATATAATGCTTAACGGATCATATATTCAAATAGCTAGAAATATAAGATAATGAGCTTGTTTAATGAACTTATTAAACATTACATAATGATTAACAGATCATTATTTAATGTAAATTTAAAATGCTCACAAATGTCATTTAACTTTCAATTCATATGATCATGCATTCTTAAAAATATACAAATGTTATTAACCATCATGTTATTAACCATCAGTTCATATATAACCTAATGAACTTTTTTACATTTACAAATGCAAAGGCAAAAAGGTGTTTGGTAACTATGAGTTATATGGATGTTCAACAGAAAACTGAACAATATAAGAATGCATGTTGCATTTTCTTTTTTTCCTTTGTAATTCTGTTTTTGCTAAAGCCATGTTCAGTCAATGAAATAACTAGTTTTATACTTTGTTACAAACTGGAGATTTTATTGTGTTATACAGTAAAATAAACTTACTGACCCCATATGAGGACATCATTTTTTTTCCAAAAACTACTTTCTGTTCAAAGACAATGCTTAGTTGTTATACTTACCAGAGGGCTGTTTCATAAAAAGCGCTAAGAAAAGAGAGGATTAAACTCCAAAACCTGACTTGAATGAACCTAACAAATGAGTTGGGGCTAAAGCAGGTTCATAAAAGGTCATTTAAAGGGTTAGTTCACCTAAAAATGATATCATTTATTACTCACTCTCATGCCATTCCACACCCGTAAGACCTTCGTTAATCTTCGGAACACAAATTAAGATATTTTTGTTAAAATCCGATGGCTCAGTGAGGCCTCCATAGCCAGCAATGACATTTCCTCTCTCAAGATCCATTAATGATTCATAACTCTCTGAAGCTTCCTGAAGCAGTGTTTTGAAATCGGCCATCACTATATAAGTCATTATTTTGTTTTTTTGGCGCACAAAAATATATTCCCGTTGCTTTATAATATTTATATTGAACCACTGTACTCACATGAACTGATTTAAATATGTTTTTAGTACATTAATGGATCTTGAGAGAGGAAATGTCATTGCTGGCTATGGAGGCCTCACTGAGCCATCAGCTCCTGCACTCAGATTCAAGTAGCTACGTAGCTTGTTTGTGGTAATTACGATTTTTAGAATGGCAAAAAAAAAAAAAAAACGTGACTAAACAAACATACTTTTATTGAAGCATTTCAAAACAAATTTATCAGGTACTTTTGCCACAGAGACCTTTTTATGTCCTATAATAGATTAAAGCATTCCTTTGGGCAATAAAGTTGTATTAGAGTTGAATAAGTTACATAAAATTAATTAATTAATTAAATACCTTTTTCTCTTTTCTTTTTTTTTTTTTCATGTGATTGTAATGGTTTTGTTTATGTAGTATGGTTTTGTATTTGTGAATGAACTTACTGTAACAGGCAAATTTCAGACTTTGTCTAACAATAAAGTTATATTACCATCATCATTATCATCATCATAAATGTGTTGTATTTATTTCCGTATGATAATCTGTGCAGCTTTCAGTGGACGGGACTGTTTTAAGTTACTAATAAAGTAACATGGATGAATGAGTAATTAAAGAGCAGGATGTGCTTGATATTTAAAATAAATATTAAAAGTGCAATAAGCTGCAAAAGAGAACTGAAACAGATACTGACAGGATGCTTTCTGAGCTCTGAGCAGAACACAGGAAAGCCTTTGTCTTCACCTATATGGTCAAATATTTTATAAAGTAGAAGGCTATATATAAATGTGACAACTTGACTGGATAGTGCCAAATTGCAGAGCTCATGCAAACATACAGTATCCATATCACTATAAACAGATGATTTC
Organism: Elopichthys bambusa; assembly: GCA_037101425.1. Classification (NCBI taxonomy): domain Eukaryota; kingdom Metazoa; phylum Chordata; class Actinopteri; order Cypriniformes; family Xenocyprididae; genus Elopichthys; species Elopichthys bambusa. The sequence goes on from CM074436.1 coordinate 19,578,205, forward strand.
TTAACTGCTGTTTTCTCACCATTGTTATTTTTGTTGTATGTTTGTTTTATCATTGAGAGGAAAGCGTGCATATTTACATATTAGTGCCTTATCAGTGTGGATGTCGGGATGTTCGTTAACAGTATAGTGCTGCAAAGGTATTTCAAATGTCTTATCCATAAAAAAAAACAAAAAAAAAACGTTGCTGTTAGTATATCACAAATGTTAAAAAGAGGTGCTCTACCAACAGGAGGTGCAATCAAAAAATTTAAATGCATATGAACTGAACAAAGGTGCAACAGTCACTCTTATAGCGCTCTAACTTTATTAATTAAAAAACATGATGTTTCGGCCTTCATCGGATAACAAGAGTAACAATTTCACACAGCTTTGTGCACTCTGATAATCAACAACAGGTGTGCAGCTCCACTAATTGTAATGATTGAGGGGTAGTTTCCTAATAAGATTAGGGGAGAAAGAGTAGAAGTTCAATGAATCAAACTTTAAAGAAATCATCGAAGCTCAATGAAACAAGCTTTAAATCAGTTTTCAGATCAGGAAAAGTATATCACAAAATTAATCTTTGCTAACTAAGTTTCTCCACACTCCCTTTCAATTTATTACCCTTCTTCATTCTTAAGTTTAATGTTTACTGTGCATTTAGGCTATGCATAAGGTTCTTTAGGCTATCTATAAGGAATCTTCAGAAAGGCACTCTCCGCTCCGGAAGAAATATTACCGTTCTGCTCCCCTTAAATGCTCTGCTCTGTGTTAAGCCCAAAGTGTACTTTGGTCATCTGCATTTTGCGACAGTCTGTGCACTTTCCACGTGATGTAATTTTCATTATCGGGATGGTCCGTGCATGTCAGCATACATGTCTTCATGCAGCCCAATTCTTGTGTCCGCGTGGACTGTGCAGTTACATCAGCGCATGCGCAAGGTTAATGTTGAGACAGACGAGTCCACTAGGTGGTAATATTGCACAGTTGTGATGTACTGTGCAGTAGTCGAAGAGGAGTCCAGAAAGAGCAATACAACAAAGTAAACACAACAGCATATTCTTCTCCATCTTTGTTTTGGCTGTTGTTCTAAACTTTGTATGCAATGGCGGATCAGCTACTTCTTCTATTAATGTCTAATTAAGTTAATGTCCTGTAAATTTGTGTTAATTTTGTCAGCTATTCATTTATTTAGTAATAATAATCATTTTTATTTTTATAGCACCTTACCAAAGCCCAAGGTTGCTTTACAAAGTTTGGTTAAAAAAAACTCAGGTTACGTAACCATGGTTCTCTGAGAACAGGGAACGAGACACTGCGTTTGACACGCTATGGGGAACGCCTCCTCGTGAACCGGTGTCTGAAACAATTATCAAATAACTCCAATCCTATTGGCTGGCGACAGCCTATGAAGTCATAACTGGCGCAACCCGGAAGTATATAAGGAGCGCCTAGAGAAGCAGTCAGTACCTTATCGTCTGAAGGGGCTGTTCAGCAGGCAGCCCGGATGCATGGCAGGAAACGCAGTGTCTCGTTCCCTGTTCTCAGGAAACCATGGTTACATACGTAACCTGAGACGTTCCCTCAGGGAACTCAACACTGCGTTTGACACGCTATGAGGAACGATATACCCACGCTGCCATTCTTGAGGGCAGTGCATGCCAAAGAATGGCTAAACAAACGTCAAGAACTTGCAGTTCAACTGAGAGAAGAGATAATCCCACTCGACCCTGTCAAGGTTTCGTTTTGGGCCTGCATTTATTTTGTGGATAAGGCTACTTAATGCATCCCCAATGTCATCAGTAGACAAATAAGTTAAGGTCTGATTACTTTATGTTAGCACGTTCTACTTGACAAGGCTGCCCATTATCTCTGATGCTTTTGGCGTTAGCAATTGAACCTCTGGCAATCTCTTTACAAAACTTAACTGTCTACAGTGGGGTCCATCAAGGGGTGGGGAAGCATAAATTATCATTATATGCGGATAATTTATTATGATATATTTCCAATCCATCTAAATCTATTCCTGCAATAATTTCCACTTTAAAGAAATTTGGGTATACCCAAATTTCAGGGTATAAACTTAATATGGGGAAAAGTATACTATTACCAATTAACAATTTAGCTGATCAACAATCTTTTGAAACACTGCCCTTTAAAATTTTAACCCAGTTTAAATACTTAGGAATCAGTGTCACTAAGATATTTGTAGATCTATATAAAGAGAATTTTTCAAAATTACACAAGATCTACAGAGATGGTATCATATCTCATTAGCAGGAAAAATGTATATAATAAAAATGAACATTCTTCCAAAATTTTTATTTTTATTTCAGTGTATACCAATATATTTGAAATATAATAAGTAAAAAAGTAAAAAACTTTTAAAAAGTTCTCTCTCCATAGTCTTGATAAAATTATTTCAGAATTTATTTGGGATAGAAAGTACGAGCCCATAAAGGGACGTGGTGGTGGAAAAAAAGTTCAGTAATGTTGCCAATATATTCACAAATTCGAACTTCCAGGATCAATAACTCATTAGCTAAATGTTGTTAATACACAAATGCAGCTATTTCCAATCATAGTAACCTATATAACTAGCTACAACAACCAAATTTTCCTCAAATGTGATTTATAATAAATTGGTCTCTATGAGCAGGCGGCAGAAAGACAAGTCTGAGGGGGACCGTCTGAAAAGTGCAAAAACCCTTTCGCTGAAGTGGGTGAGTTTTATATTATGTATACTATATAAATACTCAATAACTTCACTGTAACACACTGTACTGTCAGCAAATTTAGTTCATACTTCACTGCTCTCCTGCTGGTTGTACTGGAACACCTAGTTTGATAAAAAATGCATAACTTTTATGATTATTTATTATGAAACAAAATCAATAACTTCATTGTTATTAGTAAAAATATTAAATAAATTGTAATGCCATCATATTCAGTAAGCAATTATCATGCAAAAGCTGTTGTATGTATGTAAGCTGCGTACCAACATAATTTGTGTAAAGGCCTTTATGTGCTACTTGCCAAACTAAGTGTTGTAGTACCTATAACCAGCAGGAGAGCAGTAATGTGTTAACTGAATTTGGTGACAGTACAATGTGTTACTGTGAAGTTATTGAGTATTTGTATTTTTTATAATATAAAATGAGCAAAAGGGTTTTGGGTTTTGCACTGTTCAGACGGTCCCTTCAGATGTGTCTCTCCGCCGCCTGCTCATAGAGACCAATTTACATATTATAAAGCACATTTGGCAAATTGGGTTGTTGTAGCTCGTTGTCTAGGTTACTATGATTGGAAATAGCTGCATTTGTGTTTTAACAACGTTTAGCTCACGAGTTACTTGGGAAGTTCGAATCTGTGAATATATCAGCAAATTTACTGAACTCCGTGAGTTAAGCACTGACTGCATTTTTTTATATTTGAGTCCAACAAGTTCAAACTCTATGAGTCGCGCATTATTTGTGGGAATTATTAACATATGGTGCTGACTGAAACACTACTGCCAGCCAGCGGGACATTAAAGAGGAAGTGTTTGTCCGAGCTCACAGCAAGTAGTTTTACATACACTCAAGATCTGGTCCCAGGTCTGAAAATGTTTTGGTTGGCAAGCTGATTCCATTCAAAGCCCCATCATAAAAAAAAAAAAAAAAAAAAAAAAAAAAAAAATCACTCATTTGCTCCCTCATTTAAAGCTGCAGTCCATAAGTTTTGTCTCTTTGTCGCCATCTCTACTTGAAACCTGCAATTGCAGTTATTTGCGGAATTATCATCTTTACGTGGGTTGTGCTTCAGCACGGCTCCTCTGCGCGGATGAATCTAATGTTTGCTGTCAGTCACCACATCGGTGTGGATACTGTACTTCGGAATCACAGTGTGGCGAGGGGGGCGTGGTTCAGAGAAGTCTGCAGTGGGAGAGAGAGTTGGCAGACGAGCGGTGAGTAAGTGGGTTAACTGCCGATACTTGATACGGTAATTGGCGTGGAGAGACCGCATAAAAGATCAGGAGAATCAGAAGCGGAAGAGAGAGACAGACTGCTGACTGGTGGAAACCTGGACAAATCTGTGTATCTGGAGAGCTGAAGTTTGTTATTGATATTTATGTGATTTTGAGCACTGTGAGTGCGACATTCTGTTTTGAGTGAGAAAACCTAATAAAGCCACCAGCGGTAGTCACGCCGACCCTGTCCTCTTCCTTCTTTACCACAAGAACTTTGTTACACTAGTGCCGAAACCCGGGAAGCCGCCGCCGTCATGCAAACTCCATCATCCACGGCATTTGTGACGTCATTTCAACGTAACATACAACATCAGGCGCTGCTGGATATGATGAGTGACCAGGAGCGTCGTTTCCAGGCCATCAAAAGCGCAACAGGAGGACCGCGAGAGGTTCCGGAGCTGGATGGACCAGGAGGTTCAGGCCGAAGTTGCGGTGCAACAGTTCCCACCCACCCACCTGCCATTAAATAAGATGGGGGCTCAGGATGATCCTGAAGCCTTCCTGGATCTCTTTGAGAAAACCGCAGAAGCCAGGGGATGGCCATGTGAACAATGGCCAGTGTGTTTAATTCCTCTATTGTCCGGAGAAGCACACGTGGCCGCACAACAGTTGCCCGGACAGAACCTCCTGGTCTTCGTCGATCTCAAGAGGGCCATCATCCAGCGGGTCGGCCGGAGCCCAGAGCAACATCGCCAGCGATTCAGATCGCTGGAGCTGGGCGAGTGGCCGACCCTTTGTGATGGCCCAACAGCTCCGGGACTCGTGTCGCAAATGGCTGCTGGCTAAGAGAAGCGGCGTCGAACACATCATCGACCGTGTGGTACTGGAACAGTTTATCACTCGTCTTCCAAGGAAGACAGCCGAGTGGGTCCAGTGCCACCGACCAACGTCGCTGGACTCAGCCATCCAACTGGCAGAGGACCAGATGGTGGCGTGCCCCGGGGTCGGCGAATCCCTTCCAGCCTCATCGGGCCATTAGAGCGATCAGCAAGAGGACATCGTTTTGTATTAGTGCTGGTGGACTATGCAACACGATATCCTGAGGCAGTGGCTTACGCGCTGTTTCGTTTAATCTCCCGGGTGGGGATCCCGAAAAAGATCCTCACTGATCAGGGCACGGCGTTTATGTCACGAACATTACGCAAACTATACGACTTATTGGGCATTAAATCGATCCGTACCAGCGTCTATCACCCACAAACAGACGGGTTGGTTGAAAGATTTAATCGCACTTTAAAAACAATGATCGTAAGTTCATTCACAAAGACGCTAAAAATTGGGACAAACGGTTGGAACACCTGTTGTTCGCTGTACGAGAGGTCCCGCAAGCCTCCACTGGGTTTTCCCCCTTTGAACTTCTTTATGGATGTCAGCCCCAGGGGGTGTTAGATGTCCTAAGAGAAGTTTGGGAGGACGGACCATCTCAGAGCAAAAATGAAATTCAGTATGTACTGGACCTGAGAACAAAACTCCACACTTTGGGGCAGCTATCTATGGAGAATTTGTTACAGGCTCAGTACAAACAAAGCCGGCTGTACAACAGGGGAACCAATTTGCAAAAATTTTCAACGGGGAGATAAAGTGCTTGTATTACTTCCAACTTCGAGTTCTAAATTACTTGCAAAGTGGCAAGGACTGTTTGAGGTCACACGGCAAGTCGGGGATCTCAATTATGAGGTAGTACGGTCAGATAGGAGTGGGGCACGTCAAATTTACCACCTCAATCTCCTAAAAAAATGGAGTGAGACAAAATCAGTGATGCTGGCGACGGTAGTGAGTGGAGAAGATGATCTCGGTCCAGAAGTGAGCACCAAAACACAATCTCTCGCTCTGGCCCCGGGAGGAGATCATCTCTCGCCCTCCCAGCTCACTGATGTAGTCAAGTTGCAAGCAGAATTTTCCAGACGTGTTCTTACCCCTGCCCCGTCGAACGAATCTTATTCAGCACCATATTGAGACGGAGCCAGGCGTGGTGGTGCGCAGCCAGTCGTATCAGTTACCTGAACACAAGAAAAAAGTGGTTCAGACTGAATTAGGCGCTATGCTTGAAATGGGGGTAATAGAAGAATCCAACAGTGATTGGGCGAGCCCGATAGTTTTGGTTCCAAAGACCGATGGCTCAGTTCGATTCTGTGTGGATTACCGCAAAGTGAACGCTGTGTTGAAATTCGATGTGTATCCAATGCCACAGGTTGACGAATTGCTTGCACGGCCAACCCGAAGAAGTGTGCAGTTGGGCGTGTGGAGGTCAGGTATCGGTATCAGGTATCTCTCAAAGAGAGAGACTAAGTACAGCACCATAGAGAAGCAATGTTTGGCCATCAGGTGGGCCGTCCTCACTCTCCGCTATTATCTCCTGGGACGGGAATTCACTCTGTTCGGACCATGCCCCTCTGCAGTGGCTCCACCGCATGAAGGATACCAACGCGCGGATCACTCGTTGATATCTAGCTTTACAGCCTTTTAAGTTCAAGGTGGTCCACAGACCGGGTGTACAGATGGCTGTGGCTGACTTCCTCTCCAGAAATGGGTGGGGGGAGGATTGTGGCGGCTCCCTGGTGTGAGTCGGGCGGTGGGGATATGTGGCGAGGGGGGCGTGGTTCAGCGAAGTCTGCAGCAGGAGAGAGAGTTGGGAGACGAGCGGTGAGTAAGTGGGTTAACTGCAAATAACAAACACCTGTGTCTTGTTACAGTAATTGGAGTGGAGAGACCGCATAAAAGATCAGGAGAATCAGAAGCGGGAGAGAGAGACAGACTGCTGACTGGTGGACACCTGGAGAAATCTGAGTATCTGGAGAGCTGAAGTTGTTACGGATGGTTGCGGTAGAGATGAGATGTTCACGGAAATCCACAATTAAGGGTATTTATTTACAACGAAGGAGAGTAACACACAACCAAACACAGTAAACTAACAATAAGAACAGACAAGGAGTGCAGGGAGTGAGTCCATTATAAAGGATGTGTAGATGATCAGGTCCAGGTGCAGGTGGTCAATTATGATGGGGAAATGACGAGGAAGTGAGTGCAGGTGTGGAAACAGGAGGATCATGGGTAATTGAGTCCAGGAACAGAGGGAACTGTGATGGAACAACCGGGGAGGGGGGGTAGGCAGTCGTTGGCAGCTGGAGTGGACTCGTCGAAGGCCAGAGAGGGCTCGTGGAAGCCTGGAGCGGGCTAAAGGAAGGCTGAAGTGGGCTCAAGGAAGGCTGGAGCAGGCTTGTGGAAGGCTGGAGCAGGCTTATGGAAGGCTGGAGCAGGCTTGTGGAAGGCTGGAGCAGGCTTGTGGAAGGCTGGAGCAGGCTTGTGGAAGGCTGGAGCAGGCTTGTGGAAGGCTGGAGAGGGCTCGAGGAAGGCTGGAGCGGGCTCGAGGAAGGCTGGAGCGGGCTCGAGGGAGGCTGGAGCGGGCTCGTGGGAGGCTGGAGCGGGCTCGTGAGAGGCTGGAGCGGGCTCGTGGGAGGCTGGAGCGGGCTCGTGGGAGGCTGGAGCGGGTCTGTGGAGAATAGGATCTGGCTCAAGGAGAATTAGAGCGGGCTCGGGGAAGGCTGAGACTGCTGGTTCCGCCCAAAAGTCTAATAGCCATTCCGCCTCGTTTGGCGGCTCGTGGAATGCTGGAGCGACTCGTGAAAGGCTGGAGCGGGCTTGTGGAAGACTGGACCAGGTTTGAGGAAGGCGGGCATCACAGGAGGCTCAGGTGAGGTAGCGACTGCTCTCTTGGGCCGCCTGGACCTCTTGGAGGACGGCTTGGGCGTAGGATCAGGCAGGAGCCCTGGGGAATGCCCACTGGAATGGTAGGTGGAGGAAATCGGCGGCTGGTGAACTGGCCAGGCCGCCTGTGTTTCTGAGAGGGCTGGACGAGGAGAATACGACTCTTTTTGAACCTCTTCAATTTCGAACTCGGAACCATTAAGAAAGAGAATCAGATTAACTAGGGAAAAGAGGCATTCAGGTGCAATAAAACGAATCGTCTCCTCATCCAGACCCCTCAAAAAACAGGTGTTAAGGATCGCATCTGGCCAGCTCACCTTACAAGAAAGCTCTGCGAATTCCTCCACATAGTTCTCCAGCGGGCGGCCTTCCTGTCTGGCAGTTCAGAGGCGGTCCTCCGCCGAGAGCTTGTGTCCGCGGTTCTTTGAGGCCACAGGAACAAGGAAGATACCCATCTTCTTTTTGTGGAAGTCCAGCAGTGGGTCTTTTCTTCTGTTACGGATGGTTGCGGTAGAGATGAGATGTTCACGGAAATCCACAATTAATGGTATTTATTTACAACGAAGGAGAGTAACACACAACCAAACACAGTAAACTAACAATAAGAACAGACAAGGAGTGCAGGCAGTGAGTCCATTATAAAGGGTGTGTAGATGATCAGGTCCAGGTGCAGGTGATCGATGATGATGGGGAGATGATGAGAAAGTGAGTGCAGGTGTGGAAACAGGAGGATCATGGGTAATGGAGTCCAGGAACAGAGGGAACTGTGACAGAAGTTTATGTTATTGATATTTATGTGATTTTGAGAGCTGTGAGCGCGACGTTCTGTTTTGAGTGAGGAAACCTAATAAAGCCACCAGCAGCAGTCACGCCGACCCCGTCCTCTTCCTTCCTTACCACAAGAACTTTGTTACACACAGACTCTATGTCTTAGAAATATGACCAAAATAAGAATTTTCACCGGAAAATGTCATCTGAACAAGTAAGTAACATGTCTGCCACTTTTGTTCTGACCAACAGAAAAAAAAGCATAACAATAAATTGCACTGCCAATGGTGATTAAATCTAACAATCACTTAGCTCGGATCACGTCAAACCATGCAAATTATTATTATTGTTATACTTTGTTCTCTGTTAATATTAACAACATCAGCACTGACTATGTGTATTTAGTTTGTATTAGCATTACCTGCAGATTTCAATTTCTGTAGCCACTCCGCAGTCCGAAGGCTTTTGCTTTTGACTACGGGTGAACTTCCAGTTGTCACTGATGATTGTCATTTGGACCTTTCTGGATTACAATCTGCCATCAAAATGATAAGTTTAATTATTGCAGCTGCTGTGAGAAAAGGCTATAAATGATCCGCCACCTGTAGCATCCTCACATGCCATATACAGGCCTACACCTGCCCACTAGCTGGGACTCCTTCTCTATGTAAACAGACGTGGTGTAATGACATAAAGACAAACGGATACATGCTCGAATTTCCCATGGAAACCCACCAGTACCATCCGAATTACGAAACATTATTACAAGCTTACCGTTGTGAATTGGGCTAAGGAGTGAAGGAGACAGTTTTGAACACTGGCTGGTGATGTACTTGCTTAAAAATTGATTTTAGATCATTTTTAACCAAAAAAGGTTATGGACTGCAGCTTTAAAAATACAACATTTGTTGATTGGGTTGGCTTTGATAATTTGAACAGCTACAAAAGAAATATACCTCGATCACATTTTTAAAAATATTTGTAGCTGTGAAACTTTGTTAAACAAAATAATACATTATACCCCAACTCTCTAAATCAATCCATAATAGAAATGATACTTTGGCGTGATCCCATAATAAAGGATGTATTTCACATATATATATATATATTGAATTTATAAAAATTCAAAAGTTTACATCCCCTTGATTTTTACATCCCCTTGATTCTTAACTGTGTGTCATTACCTGGATGATCCACGACTGTTTTTTTTTTTTTTGTCTTGTTTTGTTTTGTTTTTTTGTGATGGTTGTTCATGAGTCCCTTGTTTGTTCTGAGCAGTTAAACTGAACTCTGTTCTTCAGAAAAATCTTCAGGTCAGTCAAAAGTTTGGAAACGGTAAGATTTTTAATGTTTTTAAAATAAGTTTCATCTGCTCACCAAGGCTGCATTTATTTAATTAAAAATACAGTAAAAACAGTAATATTGTGAAATATTCTTACGATTTAAAATAACCGTTTTCTGTTTGAATATATTTTATAAAGTAATTTATTTCTGTAATGCAAAGCTGAATTTTCAGCATCATTTCTCCAGTCTTCAGTGTCACATGATCCTTCAAGTCACCATTATTTATATAGCGCTTTTTACAATGTAGATTGTGTCAAAGCAGCTTTACAGTGATAACTGGTACATTATTTTGGCTGCACAGCAGCTCGTAAGGAATAGTGTCAATGCAGGCAGATCAAAGCACTGTTGAATATCAAATGTCAATTGTCAAGTGTCCCCAACTAAGCAAGCCAAAGGCGACAGCGGCAAGGAACCCAAACTCCAACAGGTGACATCAGGTGGCAAACAGGTGTGTCATTACCTGGATGATCCACGACTGTTTTTTTTTTTTTGTCTTGTTTTGTTTTGTTTTTTTGTGATGGTTGTTCATGAGTCCCTTGTTTGTTCTGAGCAGTTAAACTTCAGAAATCACTCTAATATGCTGATCTTCTGCTCAAGAAACATTTATCATCTTACTGACCCCAAACATTTGAACGGTAGTGTATAATGTTAAAAAAGCTTTGTATTTCAGAAAAATGCTGTTCTTTTGAACTTTCTATTCATCAAGGAATCCTGAAAAAAAAAAAGTACACAACTGTTTTCAACATTGATAATATTCATAAATGTTCATAAATGAGCAGCAAATCAGCATATTGGAATGATTTCTGAAGGATAATGTGACACTGAAGACCAGAGTAATAATGCTGAAAATTCAGCTTTGGATCACAGGAATAAATTCTATTTGATAATATATTGAAATAGAAAACAGTTATTTTAAATTGTAATAATATTTCACAATATTACTGTTTTTACTGTATTTTTCATTTAAATAAATGCAGCCTTGGTGAGCAGACGAAACTTCTTTTAAAAACATTAAATATCTTACCGTTTCCAAACTTTTGACCGGTAGTGTGTATATATATATATATATATATATATATATATACACACATACACACACACACACAGGTGCTGGTCACATAATTAGAATATCATCAAAAAGTTGATTTATTTCACTAATTCCATTCAAAAAGTGAAACTTGTATATTATATTCATTCATTACACACAGACTGATATATTTCAAATGTTTATTTCTTTTAATTTTGATGATTATAACTGACAACTAAGGAAAATCCCAAATTCAGTATCTCAGAAAATTAGAATATTACTTAAGACCAATACAAAGAAAGGATTTTTAGAAATCTTGGCCAACTGAAAAGTATGATCATGAAAAGTATGAGCATGTACAGCACTCAATACTTAGTTGGGGCTCCTTTTGCCTGAATTACTGCAGCAATGTGGCGTGGCATGGAGTCAATCAGTCTGTGGCACTGCTCATGTGTTATAAGAGCCCAGGTGGCTTTGATAGTGGCCTTCAGCTCTTCTGCATTGTTGGGTCTGGCATATCGCATCTTCCTCTTCACAATAGAAAATCTATGGGGTTAAAATCAGGCGAGTTTGCTGGCCAATTAAGAACAGGGATACCATGGTCCTTAAACTAGGTACTGGTAGCTTTGGCACTGTGTGCAGGTGCCAAGTCCTGTTGGAAAATGAAATCTGCATCTCCATAAAGTTGGTCAGCAGCAGGAAGCATGAAGTGCTCTAAAACTTCCTGTGTTGACCTTGGACCTCAGAAAACACAGTGGACCAACACTAGCAGATGACATGGCACCCTAAACCATCACTGACTGTGGAAACTTTACACTGGACCTCAAGCAACGTGGATTGTGTGCCTCTCCTCTCGTCCTCCAGACTCTGGGACCCTGATTTCCAAAGGAAATGCAAAATTTACTTTCATCAGAGAACATAACTTTGGACCACTCAGCAGTAGTCCAGTCCTTTTTGTCTTTAGCCCAGGCGAGACGTTTCTGACGCTGTCTGTTGTTCAAGAGTGGCTTGACACAAGGAATGCGACAGCTGAAACCCATGTCTTGCATACGTCTGTGCGTAGTGGTTCTTGAAGCTGCAGTCCACTCTTTGTGAATCTACCCCACATTTTTGAATGGGTTTTGTTTCACAATCCTCTCCAGGGTGCGGTTATCCCTATTGCTTGTACACTTTTTTCTACCACATCTTTTCCTTCCCTTCGCCTCTCTATTAATGTGCTTGGACACAGAGCTCTGTGAACAGCCAGCCTCTTTTGCAATGACCTTTTATGTCTTGACCTCCTTGTGCAAGGTGTCAGTGGTCGTCTTTTGGACAACTGTCAAGTCAGCAGTCTTCCCCATGATTGTGTAGCCTACAGAACTAGACTGAGAGACCATTTAAAGGCCTTTGCAGGTGTTTTGAGTTAATTAGCTGATTAGAGTGTGGCACCAGGTTTCTTCAATATTGAACCTTTTCACAATATTCTAATTTTCTGAGATACTGAATTTGGGATTTTCAGTATTTCAGTATCTCAGTTATATTTCAGTTGTCAGTTATAATCATCAAAATTAAAAGAAATAAACATTTGAAATATATCAGTCTGTGTGTAATGAATGAATATAATATACAAGTTTCATGTTTTGAATGGAATTAGTGAAATAAATCAACTTTTTGATGATATTCTAATTATATGACCAGCACCTGTATATATAAAAATCAGAACGAAATGGCTTCCTTGACTTCTTTCAGTTTCTCAAAGAAGAAAATCTGAGAAACTTCTCATCATATTTTCTAAGTTTTCTCCAGTCCTTTTCCATCCCATTTTAGGTTTAAGAGAGCCAGGTTCCTGCTATTGCTCAAGTATAAGGGGAAGTCACTAAATATTTGCCACTTTAGCCTATGAAAGCTTTTTTTTTTTTTTTTTTTTTTCAGATTTTTTCCTGTTTTTTAATACTGCTGTAATGATCAGCAGGCAGACATGAGGGCAGAATCCCCTTTCATCTGCAATGATGAAAGCACAGGACTCCAAAACTCACACCTCCAGGAGAAGTTTCACAAACAAGCAACTAGATGGGCTAGGAGATAAGCCTGCAAAGACAATCATCCTTACCATTTGTGCAAGGGAAGAATGATGACATTGGCACAGGGAACGGCAACTTTGATAGTGTTGAGAATTAGAGACAAGCATCCAAAATTTAATTGAGGATAGTAAGAATGTAAGGGCTTTAAATACTTTGGATGTGAATAGCTCTGTACATTGTTCAGTTTCAGCTGTAGAGCCCATGCAGCAGGGCAACTGGGTGACTGTGAGACGGCATAGTTTTGGGGCAAAACACAGTTTTGAACAGTTGATTAGAACTTCAAATAGGTTCTCCCCACTTAGTGATGCACCCACTAAGAATCCTGTTGAAAGTGCCCTAGTTATTGGCGATTCTATTACACGGAATGTGAAAATAGAGATACCAGCCACCATAGTTTGCCGGGAGCCAGAGCGCCTGACATCAAAGCGAGTTTAAAAGTGCTGGCTAATGCTAATACTAAATACTAGGTACTAAATACTCCAAGATTATTATTCACATCAGCACTGATGTTTAACTTCGCCAGTCAGAGATCACTAAAATTAACATTAAAGAGGTGTGTGAACTCGCAAGTACGATGTCAGACACTGTAATTTGCTCTGGACCCATACCTGTTTGTTGGAGTGATGAGATACTTAGCAGACTATTATCACTCAATGGCTGGCTGTCTAAGTGGTGTCCGCAGAATAATATAGGGTTTACAGACAATTGTAAAAGTTTTTGGGGCAGACCTGACCTGTTGAAAAAAGATGGTATCCATCCCTCCTGGGGTGGTGCTGCTGTTCTCTCTAGTAATATGGCACATTAGTCTTGGAGCTGAAACATGACAAACTGGGGCCCAGATCAGGAAGCAGACAGACTGGCTAAACCGACCGTCTGCTAGCTGTCTCATGTCACAGAAGTCAGATAAATCCCAACACACAGAGACTCTTTCACCTAGATATCATCACAAAGAGACTGTATCTGTACCCTGAATTAGTAAATACAAAAAACTCCCAAACCCATATAAACCCAATGCCTTTTTTGTGAGCACACAGCATGTATACATCAGGCATCAGACGTTGTGCTATATACCCCCTGAGGAACAATTCTATTCATTCTAGTGTTGTCACGATACTGGAATTTCTAACTTCGATACGATACCTTGAAAAATATCGATATTCGATACTATTTTCTATACTACGGGGAAAACTGCCATACCGTCATACAGATAATCTGTTATTGTCTCATAATTTTTTGATAATTTACAAAAAAAGACAAGTAAACAGTCAGTAGTAAAATAACAAATAAACAAATTGCAAACGATGGCACAAATAAATACAATAGAATAAAGAGACAAATTAAATAAACGTTTTAAGTTTTTTAGGTGGGTCTAACAGTAGTATTCAGGTAAGAAATAAAACAGAAATGAAAGTAGTCAAATGTAAAATAACACTGGATAGTTTTCATTGTAAAAATGAAATACAAATTGATGCTTATAGCCTAATTAAAGTTACAAAAGTTTTTTTCAGTCAAGAGCAGCTAGTAATTTTCTCTTTGTCTTGTTCTTTGATTAACATCACAGACAGCAGCAGTTTTATTAAGTTCCTGTTCTTTTAATAGCTTGCAGGGAGGATCTAATATACTGTTACACAACATGCGTTTTCTCTCAACTAATTACATTACAAAACTGACTATATTTACATGAATACTCTGCAATTATGTTTTTTTTTTTTTTTTTTTTTTTTTACATACTTTTGTATGTATTTGACCGTTTAATTGCGATAGGCCACGAAAAAGAAGTCAATTTGGTTCTCGCGAACAGGCTTGGGAGGGTTACTTTAAAAATGTATTCCGTTACAGTTACAATTTACTTCATAAAAAAAAATAACAATCCAAGTACCACAATATGAAAGTAAAGTAATCAGATTACTTTCGGATTACTTCAAGGTTACATGTATAAAAAGAAAAAAGAAAAAAGAAAAAAGAAAAAAGAAAGGGGGGGGGGGGGGGGGGGCAACTTTACTGTAAATAAATTGCATTTTTTAATTTAATTTTAATTATTTCTTCTCAATTTCTGCAAGTTTTTAAATTTTACACATTCCATACTTTTTAATGGGTCTCAACAATAAAAATATTTTAAAAATCTGATAAATTATCTATTGCAATATTATTATCATTGTTGTTTAGAGCTTACAAATATAAGTCACAACAGATCATAACCAAACTGAACAAGCTCAGATAACACATTTCTGTTCATGTTTGTTCTGCTTTAATTTTAATGTTTAGCATTTTGGTTACTTTTAAAAACTACTGATTAGTTTTAATGTCTCATGTCCACAACTTGGGAATACACAATATGTATATATATATAGATCAGTGGTGCGCATGCTTAAATGGTGCGAAACCTGCTAGAATTACTAAAATTATGCGCAATACAAGCACTATTCACACTTTAAGCTCACGCACCGGAGGAGGCAGGTGCGTGTCAGTTGGCCGTCAAAGAGAAGAGAGAGCGAGAATGCGTATCGGTATCTAGACGCATATCTTTAACCTGGCATACACATAACACATTATCAATTTCTATTGTTCAAATAAGTTAAATGATTGTTAGGCTGCATAAATTAGGTCAACCGGAACTGGGAACACTTTCTATAACACCCAATGTACTTGTTACATCGTAAAAAGGATCACATCTATGCTAATATTAGTCTGTCTGTCTCCTCCTTATCCCAAGGTTACTGTAGTCAGCCGGATCCGGTTCATATCCAGATCAGATGGTGGACCTGCGGCTAGACACAACCACAATGCAGCCTTGAATGTCAGCAGAGACCGTGTTCACTAGACAATCCTCTATGAAGGCCTCGTCAACATGACAGCCATTGGCACAGATCCTCAGCAAAGACCACAAGAACCAGACAGGTCCTCTGCACAGATCTATGACCAGCTTTGTCTCCATACTAGCGTGATGAATCCGATCTTCAAGCAAAAGAAACTGGATGAATATCTGAATGCTACCGATCACAATCTGAATTCTGATATGTGATGCAGCCTGAATCATAATCACACCATGTTCGTTCATTGGCCAGAGGAGAACTGCCCCCCCTGACTAAGCCTGGTTTCTCCCAAGGTTTTCTTCCCCCCTCCATTCTGTCACCTGATGGGGTTTAGGTTCTTTGCCACTGTCGCATCTGGCTTGCTTAGTTGTAGTATTCAACAATATTATTGATCTGACTATACAAGATGCTGTTGTATGAGAACTGAACTAAGCTAGATGATGACATTTTTACTTTATTTTTTATTTTTATTTTTTGCAGAACTGCTTTATAGATGAAATGAACTAATTTAATAATTGATTATCTTTACAATGGAACTGAATCAACACTGAATTGACTTCAGATGAACAACAGCCTTGTATAAAGCACTACATAAATAAAGGTGTCTTGACTTGACAGCCAAAATGCCTCATTTCCGTTATTACTGTAAAGCTGCTTTGAAACAATCTGTACTGTATAAAGCGATATATAAATAATGGTGACTTGACTACGTTTTTAGGCATTATGGATGTAAAATGAAAAGAAAATACCACTGAAAATAACCACTTGTTTACTTGATGGCTACAATAACTTTCCATATAACAGGAACTGCTTCATTTTGAAGAAATACATTATTTCATTTTAAGACATACTTGTCTTCATGTTCGTAAATGTTGAGACCAAGAGCATCCACTCCTAGCCAGAGCTCTGTTCCCTTCTTATTTTTGATCTCGAAGTAGTTCACTCCATACATCTCCAGATCCTGAGCAATCTTCAGATACTCCATCATAGAATCCTCTCTGTAAACACACATTCAGATGGACAAATAAACTGTGACATGCTGTGAATAGAAATACTGCTATTAACTATGGTGAAGTAGTTGAGGACTGAAAACATAAGTGACCTGAGTGTGCTATTGTTATGTGTACTCTCTACTGTTTGTGCATGTGTTTGTGTCAAGCCAGAAAACGGTAATTACCTGAGCGTACCCCTGTGTTCCTCGTGCCACATCTGAATCCTGTCCTCCCACTGTTCTTTAGTCAGTTTATGTTGTTCCAATACTCTAAATAATAATAACATTCACAACACACACAGTGAATCATTCTGGCATCACTGTAGGAGCTCAGATAAATAGGCTAAATAATCATAAATATTGGGCCACAATTTATTATACAAACTGTCATGGTACACACAAAAAAGGAAACCTGCAGATTTTTTAAATTTGTGAAGGTAGGGCAGGGCTACAGACAAAAACAAACAAACAAACATTCAATTGGTAACACTTTACAACAAGGTTTCATTAGTTAACATTAGGTAACTACTTTAGTTATGAATTAAGAATTAAGAACGAACAATACTTCTACAGTATAATCTAAAGTAATGTTAATTTAAACATTTACTAATACATTATTAAAATCAAAAGATGTTTTTGTTAACAATGGCTAATGCACTGTGAACTAACACAAACAAACAATGAATGATTGCATTTATTAACTAAATTTAACAAAAGCCGATTTTCCACCGTCAGGCCGAACGGTTCTTATTGCTTATGGCCAGCTGGTACGGTTACGGTTTCATTTTCCACTATTGGGCTGATAACGGCCGCTCTTTGGAATGTAATACAAAAGCGTCAGTCGTTGCCATGGTAATCCATGTAAATAATGACCACGTAAGGGTGAACATGGAGGGTGCAGATATTTCTTTTAATTGTATTATTAATTTGTTTACATCGCTCGAATAGAGTGCTTCGAGAGAACGCATTTGATCGCTGTAGCGCCACCTATTGGCCAATTGGGGTCATAACTTCTGAGTTTCTCCCCAAATTGAGGACTATCATTTGGCCAAGTTTCAAGTCTGTAGCACTCACGGTTTGGGCTGCACAATTCGTTTTAGCGGAGAAGAAAAATAATAATAAAAATCCTTACAATTACAATAGGATTTCAGCACTACGTGCTTGAACCCCTAATTAAAGCTGCAAGCAGCATTTACCAGGGTTCAAGCATTTAAGACCTTTAATAAACACATATGCGTAAAAAGATATCAAGCTTTATTTAGCAAGCATGTCACCACTTAAATCACAGATGAACAGCTATGATATATGCTAAACCAAACACAGAGAAAGAAAAGGCTTAAACAATAATACGCATGCTTACACACACCACTTATTGGTTCACTTTCATTCTGTGTCAAAACAGTATCTGTTTTGTGTGTAAAGTACATTTTCCACATTCACTCCATTAATTAAACAAGCTTACACACACATTTTGTTGCAGATATGGATATTTGAAATCAATAATGTGCTAAGAATATTCAAGAAAATTCTTCTAAACTGTTAGAGGTAGCTATTGTCCCGATCTCCACGAAATTGCTTGTTTAGAGTCATGTCACACGTGCTTGCTTATTTTCAGAAAGATCTGAGCATTCCTTGAAGAGACATAGGCTTTAGGTAACAATTGGTCAAGGCCACATTGTGAAATGACCCTTTTATATCCGCTAATGCAAAAACTTTTTTTGATAATTATTAAACAACCAGAGTCCAGAGAATTCTACTGCATCGGTTTTATTCAGATTGAGGTAAGAGAAGTGAAAGTCTTGTCTTTCTAACACCATTTCTGATTTATTGAATGAATGAATGAATCAATGGGAATTTGTTTTTTTGCATATATCTTAGGAACAGGACATCGAAAAATTCTGAAACTCAGAGTAGATGGTAGATAGTGTTTAAAGGGCCCTGTGATTAGCGTGATTGATTGTAGCGAAAGTGTGCTGCAATTGGTCAGCGCAACATGGCCGTTATCTGATTGGCTTGAGTAGTCGGTGGGTGGAGTCAACTTATTTGTGGATTTGTCTGCAGTCGTGACACTAGAATTGTTTCAGAATCCACAAATGCATGAGGTGATTCACAAATGCGCAGGAAGAGATCCACAAATGCGTGCAGCAATCCACGAATGCACAGAAAGCAATTTACAATGTACAGGTGGTGATTCACAAATAAATGCAGGCAGAGTTGTGCTTGTGACATAAAAACATATTTGTGAATATGTTTTTTATTAGCAAATCTCATTTTACTTATTTGTGAATTTAATTAAGTTTTGTGAAACTCCTAACATATATTTGTGGATCTCATTCTATTTATTTGTGCATACGATTATTTTTTTGTGAATATCTTTACATTTATTTGTGGATCATAATCTATTTATTTGGAGATTAGCTACAAATCTACCCCCATAGCGATGGCGTGTTTGCAATGCTTTGTTCTGTGTGCGTGGCACCGAGAGGGGTATCACAGGCGTATCACACTAGTTGCATCTCATTTCAGAATCTGTGTCCTGATCCAACAAACTCTAACAGACATGTTTAACAAAACATCGAAACAATGGCTTGCTGTCTGTTTACAGCTCACTCAGGGCAGATCTATGCTAAAACAGCAGTGTCCGTCAAGAGTCGTGGGAGGGACCTGTGCAAATTTACTTCACTTTGCCAAGAATCTGTGAACGGCTTGATCTGACAAAGTGCTTATGATTTGTGGGGATTAAAAAAAAGGGTGGATTTTTATCATTATAGGGTGGTTGTGTAGACACACTGCCAACACACATTTATGTCCAAACACTATGCAAAAGTGAATTTTGCATCCGATGTCCCCTTTAATTCAATGCATGATCTTCAACTTCAAATAAAAAAAATAAAGAACCATTAGAATTTTAAAATGTTACCATATGTTGATGTTTGTCAGACTTTGGGGAGAGCTGATGACACTAGCAGGAAGCATGCCCTCTGACCCCAACTATTTTTGAGGTTGTTTTTCCGCCGGGCGTAACTCCGTAACTGCATGTCAGATTCTGATGATCTGCAGTAGAAAATATCTACACTTATAAAACCTAGTTTATCTGTTAAATATGTTTATTTGTGTCTAAAAAATGTGCCTCAACATGTAATATTTTTTACTTAAGTATCATGGTTTCACACCATTTTTAATGCTTTACATCAGAATCCAGATTTTAGCATCCAACATGACATTAAAGAGTTGTTTGAACTAAGTTTGTTTCAGCTTTTTATTACAATTTTCTTAGATTTTTGGTTCATGGTGAAAAAAAAAAAAAAAAAAAAAATATATATATATATATATATATAGAGAGAGAGAGAGAGAGAGAGAGAGAAAAAAAAGAAAAAAAACGTATCTCGTTATTTTGACAACGCGTTATTTCAACATAACTCGTTATTTCATCATAACTTATTTCGAGATATTAGGTCGTTATTTCAACATATCTTGTTATTTCAGTTATTTCAACATTGAAATTATGACTTGCTGCTCATTGATCTGACGCAACCTGACAAGACAGGATGAATTGTGTACACATTAAGGAATATTTTAAACATGATTTTACTAATGACGAAATTACAGATGTGGCTGCATGAGGTGGCAGCTTTCATTGAACATATTCTGATGTGTTCTTATGGAAATAGGATCTCCAGGACACCATCACCCTCATAATATGTTGCAATGCATGATTTCATTAGATAACGAATTTATCTAGCCCTCTACGGTCTCGTTTTTTTTTGTTTTTTTTTTGAGAACCTATGACACGTCCAGTGTCGCTACAGTTACCTGAGGCTGATTAGAAACAAAAGATTCTTAAAGCTTCGAAGCTTAATGAAGCAGTGTTTTGAAATCGCCCATCACTACATATTGTTGAATAAAGGTTTTTTTTTTTTTTTGGCGCACAAAAAGTATTCTCGTTGCTTCATAACATTAAGGTTGAACCACTGTAGTCACATGAACTGTTTTAAATACATCTTTGGTAGCTTTCTGGGCATTGAAAGTGTTAATTGTCTTGCTGGCAATGTAGGCCTCACTGAGCTATCGGATTTTATGAAAAATATCTTAATTTGTGTTCCGAAGATAAACGAAGGTCTTAGGAGTGTGGAATGACACAAGGGTGAGAAATTAATGAGAGAAGTTTAATTTTGGGGTGAACTAACCCTTTAAGATGCCACTTAAAAACTTCACATCACGAACAGAGAAGCACATTGAAGTTGATTATTTGTAGTACTGTATTAATTCAAATGACTTTGTTTGCATACGCACCAATAATATGATTAATTCTAATAATCTGAATAAGGACTTAATCGAAGTAAGATGTTTACATGACACAAACAAGCCTCTTCACTCCCGTTTACAAGCAATTCTCAGTATTCTAATTGTTTGCTAAGAAGTGTGGTTAATTTTACCTTCATTATACAAATTATGAACTCCGATACAGTAGGCATGCTACTGGCCACTGTTTTAATCTACTTGCATCAAATGCAAAACATTTTCATTGATGTATTGGAAGGTTATTCTGTGCCGTGATGAACATCGCAATACCGCTGTAATTGGGTTCGCATACACTGCATTTCTTTCTTTGTGCGGCCTGTGGATAAAGATACGGAGCAGAGACAGCGCAGTTTACGATTTGGAGTAGAGAGAACACTTCAAAATAATGTCATGGTGTTCATTCATGAAGTTCTGCGAACAACACGCAGCATCTGTGCACGTCCATCTTTGCACACTTTGGTCAGAGTATAATAATCGTAATGCAATTACTCTCCATTTGATGATTGATGGTTTATTCAGGTCAGGTCTTATAAGCTGCATATATTGATACAATCTTGGGATTTCATTATTTCACTCTCTTAAATCTCATTCTTTCCTAACTTTCTTTCATTTAAATATTATTCTCCCATAAATTTTGCATCTGGAAGGGGAACTCCTACAAATGCATATGCAATAAGGTCAGCCATAAAAATAACTGTGTCCATGCCTTTTCAGCACTAATTTTTCATTGTGTGTCTTTAGTAAATCTTGACAGTAGTTTTTTTTTTTTTTTTTTTTAAATGTGTATGTGAAGTTTTAACTCAAAATACCCCACAAATAATTTTTTATAGCCTGTTAAAATTGCCACTTTTTGGGGGTGAGCAAAAACTCCCCATTTTTGTGCGTCCCTGTAAATTCAGGAAGAGGGCAGAGCTTCAAGAGCTCATGCTCCGACATACCAACAACAACAAAACAGGACAATCTCATGCACTGAAAATGTCAGAAACTGTCAGTAGCGGTGTTCAGTTCGAACCGGAGTCAGACAAGGATGCCTACAGAGCCAGAGAATATATGCTGCATGGAGATAGAACAGGTAGGTATAGTTTAGTTTAATTACGGTTATAACTTATGTTGTTATCTTGTTTTTAACTGAATAAAACACAGCTGAAGTACTGAATAAAACAGTACAAGAAGCACATTAAAGTCTTATCCATTAACTCTCTGTAGCATCTGCAGTGGATCAGATTAGCCAACCAACTTTAGAATTGTCAGAATGCTTTTAGCTTTTTGAACTCTGCATGTAAATCAGGGATAGGCTCCGGTAGGTCTAGAGGAGATTTCCCCATTGTTACATACTTGTTACAAAGCAGAAGACATTCTCACCAGCTCCAGGGACTTCAAAAGATTCACCCTTGTTCACCTTAGGTGGGCTAACTGAACACCAAGACCCCAATACACATACAGACACACATACAGACACACACACACACACACACACACACACACACACGGAGACTGTATTTACATGTATCCTCAAAATATGACTATGCCAAAGTGTACTCGTTGTATCCAAGTGTGCATAAATGTATCCATATTATATAAGCTTAGCTATGACTGTAGTTGTGTTAGTTTCACTTGAAACTGTATTTTCAAGTACAAAACCATATCTTGCCCTTATTGTCTTTGCCATTAGCATGTGTAGTTTAATTTCAAACCTCTCCGAATGATCTAATTAACAATGAGTTACATTACTGTAAAATGCATTTTTCTATTTTTAATAGCAATTTGAAGAAAATGTACTCCGATCTGACCCCTCATATACTTTGCAAATTGGGTCCTAAATGGAGACAAAGTAAAAGTTTGCCCACCAAAATTGCACCCTCGCCATTGGCTGGCGCATCCAAGGAGGTGTTTTGGTTTGTCCTTAAAAGACAACGACACGCATCTCTTTGCGCTACAAGTTTTTCTTTTGTCAAGCCATCTTCATCCGTTGCCCGAAACCTTCACTCTTCATCACCTAGGAGACTGACTCTTTCTTCTTTATTTTCCGGTTATCTTACTTTTAAGTTAAAACCTTGTTTGAAAATCCCGCCGAAGAACCTTCCTCGGAAAAGGACCAATCGCTCCAGATTGTACGCACAGAAACTCCTGCAGAAAGACAAAGTATCACAGCACCTAAATCTATGCAAGTACAGAATCATCCTTTCTAAGCGTTTTAAGCTCCATTTGTGAGTTGAGTTTCCTTGCTGGCTCTCAAAGGTTTTAACTGTTTGTAATTTTTCCATTTCTTTGATCACCTCTGCTTTCTTGACTTTACTTTCGTTTTATTCTATGTATGTTCTTTTGTTGTATTTTAGTCATATATTCGTAGTTCGTATCTATTAAATACATTATATTCATACTCAATTGTTTCTGTTGCTCATTCAGAAAATCAAGTCACTTCTACGTTTCGATTCTGCAAACTGCTTTAAGCTTTAATGCTAGAATAGGGAATTATTTCTTGTGGCCAGAGGAATAATCCCCTTTTATAATAGTCGATAAAGAAAACTGATAGTTTGCTGGACAAACTAAACCACTCTTTCTATTAACTATTAAACTAGAACTAATCCTGAATCATATATGTAATTAATAATAATCCGTTGTAATTAATTCACAATATATGTGCATAATTCCCCTTTTGGTCGATTTATATCATAATTGATCATGATTTAATTATATATATATTTCACCCATAATTTGAATTAATTAATTAACATTACACTCTCTCTCCCTTACGTTATGATCAACATACCAGCGAATTACACAAAAACACCTTACTAACAGTAAACAAATCTATACAGACCTTATGCCTTTTCGGGGGGTTCTTAATAAACTGGTAAACTTTATATCCGTAAAACAACTCAGATGAACTGTTAAAAAGTCTGTGCTCTCCCTTACATTACTGTCGTAACCAGCATCATAGCAGAGATTATAAGCTGAATAATGAAGAGTTTGTACTGAGTAACAACTTTACAGCAAAACCTGTGTTTTGTATTGTCCCTTTGTACAAAGCAGTCTGGTGTAAAATGATTTGCAGACATAAACAAATGTAGGTAACTGGGGGTGCATTCCCTTTCAAAAATAAAAGTAATCCACTGCATGTTCAGTGGCTCTGATGTCAGGAGTACATGAAAACGGTTATGCTTATTCTTACATCCAACAACAAAACACCCGAGTTACTTATGAGACATTCAGGTTGCTACAGCTACTCCGGCCTGGAGAAAATGGCGGACAGTGTACAACTCACTCAGGGCAGGGTCTATGCTAATACAGCAGAGTCTGTCAGCAGTCGTGGGTAGGGCCTAGGCATTTTGAGACGTCACAAAAGGTACAGTCTGCAAATGGCTTGTTCAGAGACACTGCTTATAATTTATAATGAAATTTTCATTACTGGGTGGTTGCGTACACACAATGCTAACACACATTTATGTTCAAACACCATGTAAAAGTGAAAAAAGTGAATGTGCCGGAGTGTTTTGGTGGATTCTTTTCACATAACAGCAAAATTGACTTTTTAAATACTCTGTCTTTTATGGTCATACAGATAAAACAATACATCATTCAAAACTGCAAAGGGTTGTAACGACTGAGACAAATCAGACAAAATTATTTGTTACATTTAATAATCAAATAATTGTTTAAAACTTTCTCTGGGGTCTGTCCCCATCCCCTGAGAAGACCAGCCTTAGTTTTATTGCCCTGAAGTATGTGTGTGTTGCCACATGGAAAAGCAGAGACAAAGACACCGAAAACCTGCATCTTTCCTGCATATTTCCCACAGAAAACAGTCTTTCCTTCATTCATTTATAGACAGACTGTTCTATAAATTAACATGCGCATCCCCAGAAAATGGTATCCATTATTACTGTTTGTTGTATTGTATTCACGTTTTATGATACATTTAAGGTAACTTCAATTATGCCATGTTTAGTGTCTATGGGTTCATATCGAGAAGACTTAAATGCTTGTGTATTCGATATGTTGATACCTGTGCAACACATCAGTATTACAAGAATCTTTAATAGTTCCTCTTCAACCACTCAGCCATTTCAATCATGCTCGGTCATAAAAGCCCCATACAGGAATTTTGCCGCTCAGAGATCCTACCCATTTCATTGGTCAGGTCAGCCCTTAAGGTTGTGATTTCTCCCAGAGCTTAAAGCCAGCAAGCAATGCTCCTCCCTCTCTCTTGCTTTTCCGACAACACAGCCACTGCTGGGGCTGCCTGTGGGCCTTTGCTTGACTAGAAGAGGGAGAACTCTTTCCCCACTAAGAGTCAAATTAACAGCTCAAGTTGTTTCATATGTCTTCAACCAATACAGGGGATATTGGATACTACTCCGGACCGAATCATCAAGGATTTCTCCTCAGCCTGCAGATACGATGCTCCTCAGCCTAAAGGCATCTTGCAAGTATCGTACATTTGAACACTAAACAGTCTTAGTATTAATTTGTAAACCACCTGAGTCAGCAAAGGTGCTTTATTACTGAGGAATCTGATGATTCTTTTCCAGATTGTCTTTGACTTTTCCCCATAGCTCTATTTCCAGTCCCACTTCCGGTTCTACTCTATCATTGCTAATTTTTACCTACGTATGTGTGTGACCTGCGTGTATGTTATGTGTTTGTTAGTTTAGTTATGTATTTGTGGTTTAGTTAATAAAGCTTGTGCACAATACATGTTTGGTTCTGGCTCCATCTGCTAATAAATTGCCTTTTAAATGATGTAGATCTTGACTACATGCTCTGAATAGTACTGTACAATAAGAATGTTGTTTTTCCATAACCTGGAAATGAACATTTCTTAGACTTAATAAACAATTAACACTAAGTGATCATTGGACGGACAGGTTAATTGATTGTAATATTAATTTTAATGTAGCTACATCAAGTTAATCTGATGAACTGATTCACATATTCATAATTAATCATAATTAATCATCAAAATGAGTTATGAATAATTATTAATATTTCCCCTTTGAGTTAATTCGCTATATGTTGGTGGAGAACGAAAGGCTTCATTTTAAACAATTGTTTGCAGACGGACAGAGTAAGCAATCATATGTTGTTCCATAAGCTTTATTAACATCTTATACATGCACGTACAGATCTCTGATAAAATCAGCAAAACTGTTGCTTGAATGCGCGTTCCTTCGAATGGCAGAAAGTCCCTCAATGCTATAATGCATGTTTAAATTGTACAAAGAAGCTAACCTGAAATTATCAAAGAAATCATAATTTCAGCTGTTAAACGAGCGTAAGCCTTTTTCTGACGACGGAATCGCAGATTAGCAGCGCATACAAATGGTACCATAATAAACTAACCTGATCTTGGGCGAAGAAAACCCCACTTTCAGCTTTAAATGCATAAGTCTTTTCCTGACGACGTAATCTCAGATTACTTGTGTGACGAAGAATCTCACTACAGCGTTTGTAATGGTGCTCCTCAGTCACCGATTAATAAGGCCTTATCATTATTCGTTACGCCATCGTATTCATATCAACGCGTTGGACCGCTCATATGAAACATAGTCGCGTCGAATTTGTGGTGTAAATTCTAGCCTAGCTAACTAGTAATTCACCATTGTCTGTGAAGTGATGTGCTGTTGTGCTTTGTAAGTTATGCGTGACCACGCTAGAGTTCTCAATGCGGACTTACAGCACAGTTAGAACGCTGCTCCCTTCTGATTGTACTGAGAGCTGGCATTGGTCTCTTGGCAACGCATGACAACAGAGCATGTGAGCAGACACCTCTAAAAGTCTGATAACAGCACCCACGTCACAGACTGTTGTGCACACAACAACCGTGTGTAGCCAAAGCTAGCTCTCTAGCAATCCTGCACGGATACTCTACAAGTTAAAACCCTTCACCTCAACTAAAAGCTGTTAGCACCCTGCTAACACCAAGAAACGTGCGAGCGTGTAATATTCGAACCAAAGACTCTGTAGGCTTCGGGACCCTTTAGGGACTTTGATTTAAACTGTGATGGGGAATGCGAAACTTTGTGAAGCTCCGAATCATTCGAATCATTTGTGTCACCAATGATTCACTGCTTCAAACCGCTCAAAGCGCCACAAGCTGGTGACCCCTGCTGGTCAGAACAGTAAGTGCAGCGAAAACTTAACTGAACGAGACATCTTTAATAAACCATTTACAAATGTTTTATTGAAGTTGTAATCACTTAAAAGCGATCAACAAATCATCTAATATCCTTAAACATGAGGTTTCTGTTAAGACATGATATTTCAGTAAACTGTAGGACTCGGTTATGAAAACTGGGCTAAATCAGACAAAAAAGAAGTTTTTTTTTTTTTTTTTTTTTTAAAAGTCTTCCCTTTATCAAATGCATTATTCAAATGTGTTATACACATTTCATGTACAAATAATGTATAGACATGGGTCCATGAGACTTAAAGACAAACCACTGAAATTTCTAATTACTTTGAAACAGCCATGACGCATCACGAAGCCTCGTTTACCAAAATCACATGACTTTAGCAGTTTGATACACGCTTCGAATCACTGATGCAAGACAAATGATTCGCACGGGTTCCGAAGCTTCACAAGGCATTCCTCAAAGGCATCTATCTCTGGTTTAAATCATTTGTGTGGGTGTGGTCGTTTTTATTATTTTGACTTTGTTCCTCCATGCTATTTTATCTTAGTTTATTTCCCTCAAACACTTTGTTAACCTGACTATCCCTTGCAGCCAAGTTGAATTTAGTTAAATTTGAAAATTTAATTAAATCAATTTTGTCTATTTACCTTTCCTTTTAGATTTCTAAATCTATAAGGAAATTCTACTTTCATTTTTATTTCAACTTTATTCCTCCTCTATGTGGCTTATTTTATTTCATTCACTTTCTTTTGTTTAAGCCTGATTATCTCTATTCAGCCAAGTTGGTTTTAATTAGATTTGAAATTTAATCAAATCAATTTGTGTATTCAGCTCCCCTTTTGTTCTCTAGAGCTAAAGGAAGGACTTTCTGCTTTTACCCTATTGTTAGTTATTTTACCATCACTAAGCTTCCCTCTCTGTACAGGATTATGGTAGTTCTAGAAACTGTTGTTTCCTTAATGAGGTATAATGGGTTATAAGTTATTAACATCCCAATTCCTATCTCTTAGCTACCCCTCGTCACTCCTTAGTGCAGAGTACATGAAGTACGGCCACCATCCAATGCACTGTTGGTCCCAGAAAAGACAAGAAACACTTCCCTTTGTTCCTTTTCCTTTTGACCTCGAGGCATTTGGTGTTTCTTTGTTAGCCTAGAGATGTATTGAGCTCACAGCAGTAATTACTTGAACAAGTGAAACCTGCTTGACCATATCTCCTAGCAAAAACTAAATAGGTAAAACCCTCTTTTCTTCCTTTCCCTTTTCTGATTTCATTTTATTGTTTTATTTCAGTTTTGTTTATTTGTCACCCTCATGGTGACAACCTGTGGAAAAGAACCATCAGTATTCTGAGTAATAGTTTAATGACATGTACCAGCCCAGTCGTCAGTCAGCACAGCTTACAGCTGTCAACAAAGATACTCAAATCCCTTAGTTGTGACCAGCACTAAGTCTCATACTGGCTTCCCCCTCCTCAGCTATTCACTCCCTACCTGACCCACATAGCCGTTCTGTACGAAACTTGCATTTGCCTGTGTCATCTCTCTCTTGTGTCCCCATAAGTGTGCCAGTTTGCCTAGGACATCCAGCCCTGCCATCCAGGACCCCCTGGAGACCCAACAATGTGATGGACACCCTTCAGCCAAAGCAGCCAACGACCTGCAACGGCAGAGCAAGGAATGGCGAGATCGGCAACACAAGCGGACACTTGACACCCGGCCTGAGCCACAAAGAGCTTAGCCCTCCTTAGCTTCTTCTCCTTAGCCCATGCTCATATGGGCTTCCAACGGGAGGTAAAAGAACGAATGCTGCAAGTCACAGAGTTCCACGGAGAACCAACCCACTCAGCATGAGAAGGCACAGGACAGATGCAAGGACCCTGACAGAGTGGAGCAACTGAGGTAGATCACCAGACTTCAGGAGGCTCTGACAGCTGCTGAGCACAGAGAGCTGCTGGAAAATGCCATCAAACAAGACCTGAAAAGGAACTTTCCACTTAAAGAATGTAAAGAACTGTTTGAATTTAAAGAGACACCAAAGCTAAGGCCCTTGAAGGCCATCCGCATGCAGAGCTGACATCCAAACACCAAACAATTCAGCAGCATGGAAGAGAAGAGCAAAAGGACCCCACAAGAAAAAATGCACCCTGATGGACTTCACAGCAGCAGCGCAAGCTCCCCCAGCCCTGCACAAAGGGGAAGGGGGGCAGAGCCCACTGCTTAGAAGACCACAGCGCCCATGCCAACATATGAGACATTAAATTTCACCCGAAGTCTTTGACTGGGGTGACCCACCAAGACAAACTCTCTGTTCTGGAGCACATCTAGCCAGATTCGCGACGCTCTCAGACTACTAGCAGCTGAAACCAGCCGGCATAAAGGATTTCTCAGACCCATAAGTCCGAACACGGATTGAGTGCTGCCCTCTACACCAAGGCAGATCTGAAAGTCCCAATGTTACTGCCACAGACTCCGATTAACCTGAATAAATGGAGGACATCAACAGGACCCTTGCCTCCTACACCAATTAGTCACCTTTTTGGGCAGCACAGCTTGCCCCCACACAATGCCATTTATGTGACCTGACACAAAAGGCCTGTAACACACAAGGCCCCTCAGAAGGGGTTCTTAAGACCCCAGTGACTTTGAACTGCAAACACAATGCCTCCCACATAGCTTCTACAAGGTTCCTAGTCAGCATAGGTCATGAGGCTATTAAAGTAGGTGAAAACGTGTGTTCGCAGAAAAGCAGGAGTCTGCATCAGTAAAAATATGAATCTCACTGATTGAAAGAAAACCTTGAATGAACGTGTAAGCCTCAAATGCCCATGACAGTCTATGACTACACACGGATATGTTGAAACATGCAGATATTTGATATACACTGTTTGACTTAGCACGGCAGCATATTGGTTTCCATGACAATGACTTGTCAAAAGGAAACGCTAACCCCAGATAGCACATACGTCACCATGACACCAGATGGATCCAGTTATGCTAGCACGGCCTTGCGCCATTAAAACACCGCCCGCTTAAAAGCGGGCCTTTGATAATTCCGACACGACATTTGATACAACGTTCGCAGATCAGATCACTAGTGGCTGGCTTGTTAGATGCAGATAAAACAAGAGCTTGAATTGACATCTCTGCTGTAACTGGAAGAGCCTTAACACATCTTAACATGTGTCAAATGGTATCAGCAAAGTTAATCTGTTTTTGTTGAAATACCGATTGCAATATTGCTTAACCTGTTTCTGATGAGTAAATCTCAGTACAGTGTTATATAAATGTAGGTTTGGGTGATGCTCCCCTTTCTACAGTGAAAAAAGAAAAAAGGAAAAAAAATATAGCTCGATTGATGTCATTCGTCTAAACTTTGGCTGCCTCTACAAGCATAGCTACCTGTTGACCAAAACTGTGTTTCACTTGCTGAAAGGAACATCAGTATTCATGCACAAGATGGACGTAACTATGTATGCTTAAGCAAGCTTTGACTTACAACAAAACTGTGTAATTACTCTTTAAACAAGTACAAGAAGCTGTTTAAAGTAGAGAGAAGAGTTTACATGAGTAAAATTTGCAAATGCCTAAACACATTTGCATTTTACTGAATGTAAGATTAAGTTTTTGAAAATCTGAAAGTATAAGCGCCACATTTTAACTCTATACATAACTCATTTGAAATGAGCAGACAGTCTTCATGAACTGTTTGAGTTGCTCTGATGTGCATTGGTTCCCATGACAACGACATGTCACTAAATCAATTCTAACTCGTCACCTTGTGACGCCATATTGTAAACAAACCAAGCTAGGTGGCTAAGCTAACCTCACCTAGCGGCCCTTCCGCTCAGGCTAAGCTAACCAATAACTTCTACAGTTAACGGTTAGCATCATTTACTTGAAGCCTTTAAGTACAGCTTGTATGTATGCAGTGAAGTGATCTAAACCAATTTCCTTTAACCACATTCCTGGTTTTCTGACTTTTCTCTTTCCTTACGTTTAATTCTTCTCAGCTAATTTCACCTGCACTCAGGTGCATTTTCTCCCTGAACGCTGTTCAGCTAAATCTGCAGTTACTAGAATAGTTAAATCTAAATGTAATTACATGTAAACTGTTTAGCTAAAGAAGGATTCTAGGATTTATTGACTAAACTTCAGAACATGCTGCAGCTGTGACCAACTATAGAGTGATCTCCAAAGCTAATCTAATTGTTAATTACAAGTGCTATTGACTATTCCAAATACCAGGTCATTCTGCTGTTTTAATCACTTTAAATCTTTTTATTGGTTTTAATCATAATAGCAGTGAGCTATTTGTTTTTACTAGTATCACTTCATTCATCTATTTGATTTATTTACATTTTCCTTTTTGTTCTCGTGTGGTTTAGTTTCCCAATAGAACCACAAGTAACTAGACATACTTTCCCTCTTGATTTTGTTTACAACAGTTGCTTCAATTTTATGAGCCAGTTACAAAAATAATTTAAACGATTGCTATGGCATAATTTTGAGCACCACTAATAAACCCAAACTAAGAGGATAGCGTTCCTCTTCATTTCTCTCTTTTCATTTGTTCAGAGATCAAGCCTGTTGTGAGCCATCAGCAAGTTTCGAGAAATAATTTGACCATAAGATCCATCTTAAGTCATTTATTTAACCTGAGCCTTCAGCTCTAAATTCTGTTTGATCTTGCATTAGTCTCTTGCCCTTACTCTCACCACAAGTGTGCCAAAAATGTTGCAGAATGCTCAGCCTAACTGCCCAGATGGCAGACCAAAGGACTAGCTAGGTGTCGTGAGGAACACCCTCCTAACCAGGGTTGCTGATCACTTGCAGCACCAGAGCCAAAAGCAACTGGACAACGATGGAAAAGAACTAAAGGCAGATGACCCAGACCAGGGGTATGATCACAAAGATCTGACTGAGGTCATCTTCTTCCTGGCCCACAACCTTACAGGTTTGAAACAGGAGGTAAACAACCTCAAACTCCCGATCACAGAATCCCACAAGGAGCTGACACATGCTAAAAGCCACATAGATCAGCTAGAGAGGGAGGCTCAGGACAGAAAGAAAATCCACAGACTTCAAAAGGCTCTGAAGAGCTTCTCAGCAATGAGAGCAGCCCCAACAGCTGGACAGCACCAAAGATGAACTGAACAAGACACTCTTACCTGCAGCAGAAAGAACCACAGCAGGAGAAACACCTCCCTTCCCCACATGAAATCAGCAGAAGAACCTCCCCCAGCCAATCATAGAGGTACAAAAGGGGGGAGCCTTCTACTTGATACCTTATCTGCCCATTTCCTGAAATCCTCTGCAGCCGCAGAAGGAGGAGGATTAATTCAGATGAACCCTGAAATGGCACATGAAGTGACATTCAAAGACCTCCAGCAACAACCTCCACGTCCTTTACACAGCAGCCATCCAGAGGCTGCACAAGGTTGACTGGACATGCCTGCATTGGACCTGTAGGAGCTTCTAACGCTAGTAAGAGGGCTCCTTGAACAGTACTTACCTGAGGAGTACATTAACAAAATAAGAGGGATCATACAAAATGCATGTCAAATCAACCCAAACAAACCCACCCCTCTCTTCATTGCTCCGCCTCCAAAACTCACACTCCAATCCTAACCACCTTGAGTCGGAGTCGAACCCCGGCCCGTCAGCTGCTGGCAGGCGATTGCACTAATAATGACACTAAACACCGCATTCTCTAGCAGTCGTCAGTGTGCAGTGGTTTAACAGCAAAACTCTCACTATCTGGTCACTGACGTCGCTAGCTTTTAATCTTTGAATCTAAGTCACTATTACAACGTGTTTGCATTTCGCTAGCTTGTTAACTTGTCATCAGTCTCTCGCGTGTTAATTTTCTTTTCAACGCGTTCATCAAACAGCTGTGGTAAGTCGGATCAGTCTACAAACACGGTGAGTCATGTCATCCTCTCCTAGTGTTATATCGTGTTCTGCTTGCCACATGTTCAGTATAGCTTTCTCTGCCAGCGATGAGGGATTTACATGTCATAAATGTAGGGAAGTAGTCAGGCTGACAGAGAAAATCTCAGAATTAGAGACACGCATCCAAACTTTAATTGAGGATAGTAAGAATGCAAGGGCTTCAGATACTGTTTTGGATGCGACTAGCTTAGTGAACTCTGTACATTGTTCGGTTCCGGCTGTAGAGCCCGTGCAGCAGGGCACTTGGGCAACAGTGACGCGGCCTAGCCGCGGAAAACACCACACTTCCGTTCCAATAAGAACATCAAACAGGTTCTCCACACTCAGTGATACACCCACTGAGAATCCTGTTGAAAGTGCCCTAGCTATTGGCGATTTTATTAAAATAGAGACACCAGCCACCATAGTCACATGTTTGCCGGAAGCCAGAGCACCTGACATCAAAGCAAATTTAAAAGTGCTGGCTAATGCTAATCGTAAATACTCTAAAATCATTATTCACATCGGCACTAATGATATTCACATTTTCTGCAAGTGGTTTACAAACTTTCAAGCAGCACTGTGTGTATGTGTGTATGTGTGTATAGACACACACACACACATATATATATATATTGTTCACATACCTCAGTTCATTTTGAAAAAAACATAGACACAGCTGATGATTTCAGTAGTGCTTAATTCCCTTGGGTGTCTTTAAAATCATCAGGGGAAAAAAATTTCACTGCAGACCCTCCAGTTTGAGTAACCTCATGGGTGTGTTGCATAGACTGTAAAAAGATGTACGACGCAACTTCACTCTCTTTTACTGTAGTAAGTAAAGCCGCAAATGTGCCAATATGGCGCTGACATCTTGAGTCTCGAGTCTGCGCATAGTCAACTTGGAGCCAGAGTCTGTGCAGTAGTTAGCACAAAGTGGAGCTGCGATATCAAGGTCCTGCCTACACTCCCAAAATTGGTTAATAAAGCAGAACAACTCATTATGTCGGTGTGAAAAACAGTTCTGGAAAGCTTAAGCTTTAAACTCCTCCCAAAGATCTAGAAAAAGTCTATTGGTGCTTCAGTGACTACTTCACTCAGAGAAGCTGTCAATCTCAGCGGTCAATCATGACTTCAAAATCCACGTCTTTTTTGTAGCATAAAATAACAAACTAAAAACAAAAGAACGAACACTTTAAATAACATCAGTGTGAAAAAAAAAATGCCTAAAATGACAAAACATCTTTGGAAAAAAATATTTTGATGTGTAAATTGACTGTTTAGTTTGTCTCCATCCCATTACATTACATTGAGAGGGCGGGGTTTATGACATATACTGCATCAAGCCAAATTTTACTACTAGGACTATCCTATATATATTGGTTGACAGCCAAATAAAAAAAATATTAAACAGAACGATAAAATAACGTTATTAACCGGTTAATGGCCATTTCAAATTAGCGTTTATGTTCAGAATGATTCAATTTGATTTTGTTTCTGTTTCTGGTTACGTTCCGGTCAAAATTTCGGTTCGTTTCGTTCTTTTTACCCTTTCAGCAAGGGGAGTACAAACTACGTCACCATAATCTTAAGGAGGCCAAAGTCAGGCCTACTACTCCAAAACACACGGGTGCTAGCCTGTGGCAGTATTTAGAGTTCACTGAGCTCACATAGTGTAGGGCAGGAATAAGAACTAAAGTAATAAAGTACAATGACCTTGAATAACAAGGGAGTACTATTAATCCAACCCTGAAAAATACAGGGTGGGTACTTCATTTCAGAAATTCTCACCAAAAACAGATAC
Source organism: Elopichthys bambusa (assembly GCA_037101425.1). Classification (NCBI taxonomy): domain Eukaryota; kingdom Metazoa; phylum Chordata; class Actinopteri; order Cypriniformes; family Xenocyprididae; genus Elopichthys; species Elopichthys bambusa. The sequence goes on from CM074436.1 coordinate 19,613,076, forward strand.
AATGTGTACTGAACCCTAGGGTACAGGAGCTTTCATAAAAAGCTACAACCATATCACTCAAGCTTGAACATAGTTCAAGGGGTTCAGGGGAAAGACTGAAGTCAAAGTACCACTAGATAGTTCTGGGGGAGCGGGGCCACAGCAACAAAGTTTCTATTCACATAGTGAAAAGGGGCCTACACCGTCTGAGACACCGCCTTAGTCTGCTACCTTAGCTGCTATCTATTTTGCACCTATACCAAGGGGACAATGGGCCTTGGCCTGACAACTCTGATAAGAGGAGGCCAGAACTAGCAAAAACTACACTCACATAACAGGGGTAGTATAAAAAGGGCGTAAAAAGCTTCTAGCAGACCGCCTAAACCCTAGTTCTAGCTTAGGCCAGCTATAGCTGTGGGCCTATAAGGCCAACACACAAGCATAGATCTGCCTGGGGCTAAGAAGCAACAGCCTCTATCGACGACTCTCCATTAAGAGAAGGCAAACTCTGAGAATACTATATTTCTACAATAAAGCTCAGAGAAGCAGAGCTCAACCCAAGCACACAATGTCAGGCGGCCTGTAAGGCCGATGCTGAACATAGATCTATCTGAAGTTAGTGAAAGCTAATCTCAAAACTCTAGCATTTATCAGAGGAGAAAGCTAATTTACCATAAGGTGGCTAACAGTGCGGCTTAGTTAAAGCCCACATCTGAATACATATGAATGGTAGCTTCAGTGTCCTCAGTGAATTCTGCAAAGAATGAAGGCAACACATCCATAAAGGGGACTACAAAGTACTACCCTTAATAATATATCATTCCAGCCAACCTAATGGAACTTCAGGGCCCTTAATTACCGAGGTTTTTATAAACATAAGAGACCTAACAAGCCAATTTCAGCAGGCCCAACTAATATGCTTACAAACAGACACTGTGTGTAAAGCAACACTAGCCTGACCTGCTGCCATGTGTAGAGTGTTGGAGCCTGCCTATATCACGAGATAGCTGCACCCATCTCATCAGTAGGAGGCATCAATGCGTACCCATACTCACTCCATCAACACCAGCGAATTAACCTGCTGAAGTTGATGAACGCGAGCTGAATACAGGTTCTTCCATGCCTTCTCGATCTCAGTATGAAGATCAAGAAGGAATGGAAAGCTTACAGTGGCTGGAGGATTATGGCCAGAAAGGAACTGTTTGTCAAACAATCAGCGAGCGGTTTCTTTCTTAACCTGCTCCAATAGCAGCTGCAGTCTGCCAGAGGCACGTTCCATAATCTCAAACAGCTGTATATACGCGGGGGCAGGGTGGCTTTTTGAGGATTCAGGAGGCTCACCATCTTCATCTTCATCAGCCATCTCCTGCTATTTTGTTTGGCTTAGAACAAGAAGAGCAATTGCTGCTGAATCTAACCATGTCAAAGACGACACATCATCATAGTTCCGCAGCTCTCTCCCGTCAGCCATCGAAGGTCATGGGGAATTTCTCCCTTCAACAAGCTCCAGCTGAGAACCCAGTCTCTACTCTACCCCAGCAAGAGTAAAGGCCTTTGTGCACTGAGTCCGAAATTCGCATGCAAAATTTTCGCACGTCAAAAAATAAATTTTACCTCACGTTATGTCAATCACGCTTGCACACTGCCTCCAAAACTTTCGTCCGTCAAAAAAAAAAATTCAGAACAGGTTTGATTTTCTGCGTTTTTCGCATGCGTAAAAATGCATTTTGAGAGACGTTTTAATTACTCTAGAACGTGACCGCGGGCATTTCACTCACTTTGGATGCATCAGCGTAACATTTGCATAGGCATCTATTTGATTTTGTGATTGGTTGACTGCCAAATAAAAAAATATTAAACAGAACAATAAAATAACATTATTAACCGGTTAATGGCCATTTCAAATGAGCGTTTCTGTTCAGAACGATTCAATTTGATTTTCGTTTCTGTTTCTGGTTACGTTCCGGTCAAAATTTCGTTCGTTTCCGGTTTTCAATTTCGTTCCTTGAACCGGTTCAGAGCCCTGCTTTTTACCCTTTCAGCAAGGGGAGTACAAACTACGTCACCATAATCTTAAGGAAGCCAAAGTCAGGCCTACTAGATTTCAAAATACAGGGTGTACAAAACGGTCTAGCTAAAGTTAGCTAAACAGTAGCTTGTTGCTAATGTCATTCATTCCTCTACTGTATATTTGAGGAAAAAGAAAATGAAACATGTCTGGGAAGTGCTTTTAGTAAGTAGTAAAAGTGGAATTTTTGGTGTAAAATTCATTATAATAGCTTGTTTTTGCAGCCGGGACTGCAAAAAGACACTAAAAATTCACTTTGCCTTCCTTTGGTTTCATAGATATAACTTTTGAAAGCAAAATGTTAGACAAATAATTCATTTTTTCTGTATTTTCTAACATCTAGTGGAATCAAATGGAACTATGGAACTAATGGCCTATTTTTTGTGGTTATTTTTATATTTTGAACACATATAATCATTTTTATTACATTTGACACTTTATTTATTTATTATTTTTTTAAAGGGTTTCCTTTAAAATGACACCAATATTTTGCATTTACTTCACTGTATGTGGGTAAGGGGAGCCATCAGATTTGGGTATGTCCAATTTTAGGCGGAATTCCAAAATAACCCAAAGAGCTGCAGGCAACCCTGGTCACCTAAATGACTGCTTGCATGTAATAATTTCCCTTGTTTTGTATATTGTTAGTTGAAGCAGTGAAGAAAATGTGGCACAACCTGAGGGACACGTACGTCCGCCAAAAAAAAGAGGAACAGGACAGAAGCGGACAGGGGGCCAGCAAAAGGAAAAAGTGTATCCATATGGATGCAATGTCCTTTTTAAAAAATTCACTGGCAAGGAGAAGGTAATGTTAGCTATCCAGAAATGCACCACAGAAAGATTATGCTTGCAGAGTGCAATGTAGTACAGAGTACCTACTCCTACTTTCAACAGATCAAGTCAAGTCACCTTTATTTATATAGCGCTTTTTACAATGTAGATTGTGTCAAAGCAGCTTTACAGTGATAACTGGTACATTATTTTGGCTGCACAGCAGCTCTTAAAGAATAGTGTCAATGCAGGCAGATCAAAGCACTGTGGAATATCAAATATCAATTGTCAAGTGTCCCCAGATCAGATGGTAATGTCCTGATAAATGATGATGAGAAGGAAGAGGAGGAGAAAGAGAATGGAACGCAGACAAAGCGCGAAAGTGTAGTAATGGAAACAGAGAGCGAGGTATGCATAACTCCATGTAGCCACGGTGCCAAAAGAAAGAAGACGCAGGCAGAGAGTGATGATGGTTTATCGAGGTACTGTCAATGGAAAGAAGCAAGGGATGAAAGAAGAGAGAAAGAGAGACAGGCAGAGCGACAGCAGTGTCAGGCCTTGGAGGAGCTTCAAAATGACAAGGTTTCTACCTTTCTCTCCAGCTTGGCCCCATGCATGAGGAGACTCTCCCCAGATAAACTATCATATTTAAAAATAAAAATGCAGGAGTTAGTTCACAATGTTGCTTTTGGAGGGGTTTATTATCAGCAGTTTTCCCAGGATCCAACCTACCGTTCTCTGTGATTTACATTACAATGTTTGAATAAAAAATTTAAAATTGCTGTGAAATGATTAACAGTTTTAAGGTAATTAATGTTACTAATGCATTATTCCTGTTTAACTAGGGATTAAGGGGTTAATGTTACTTTATTTTTGATATGCAGAAAAACTTTAATTGTTTACATTAGGTTCTACATTAGCATCAGGTTCTTTTGTATTAATAATTTTAAAATACCTTTTAAAATAGTTTTAAAAACTTTTTTTTTTTTTTTTTTTTAAATGCAAAAGCATTTTTTTAATGTTCACATGAATTCAGGTTCTTTTGGGCAGCAAGTTCTTTTGGATGCAGAATAAACAAGAAATAAATCATTCATTGGTCTTTTGCTGTTTTTCTTTATATGTATAATATGTAAATACTAACAACTACAAAAAGTACAATAATACAAAAGTGTTTGTGTGTGGGTGTGCGTATATATTCAAACAGGGTTGGCAGTATGTTTAAGGTATAGAGACAGAGTTCAATTGGCATTCCAGATTGTTGCATGCTCAGGGCCTCAGTTACCTCAGTTACCTATTGTGCGTGTCAAGAAGGCGTAAACACACACACACACACACACACACTTATAGTGTACACAATACACGAATGCAGCTCAGCCAATATGCACAAATGAGGTCTAACACAGTGTGACTGACTGTGTGTCTACAATCTGAGTCCACGCCGCACAAGGTCATACTGCCATGGTACCTCGCCAGCAGGTGAGACAAAATATTTTCTGAATGTATCTCTAATGTGGAGAGCCTCTTCAGATGCGCAGTTGCCCCTTGGCCTCTGGAACTCATGTAGAGACACGTTACCACCATCATCAAAGTCAAAGCTGTCACCCTGGTCGGCTTGTCCCACTACTTCATGGCGCAGGTAGTTGCATAAGATGCCTTTTGTAAACCCTGAATCTTTGGGTCAGAATGCCAAACGCATTTTCTGAGATGCGACGTGCTCTTGATAGGGGGAGGTTGAAGATGCGCTTGTCTTCTTCAAGGTGCTTTCCACCGTAGGGTCGGAGCAGATATGGCTTTATGGGAAAGGCCTCATCTGCTATGATAATGTGGTTGACCTTTCTCAATTCAGGTGCAGATGGGAGCTCCAGTGGGGATGGAACATTCAGGGTCCCACGCTGGAGGGCCCTTCCCAGTGCAGAATTTTCAAAAATGCCTCCATCGCTGTTCCCACCATAGCTCCCCACATCAATGGCCAGGAAATGATAATCAGCATCTACTAATGCGAGGAAGACAATGGAAAAGGTGTCTTTACAATTAAAAAAAAAGGAGCCTGTGTTTGCGGGGGCCTCAATCTTGACATGCTTTCCACCAAGAGCGCCAATACAATTAGGGAAGTTCCACATTTCATTAAACCTCCTCGCCGTGTGTTTCCAGATGTCCGCTGTTGGAGTTGCCATGTAAGTGTCCTTGAGCTGCAGCCAGATTTGGTCACATCTCCCTCACAGTCATCCCTACAGTGCTGATGCCCAACCTAAAACTGCTGGCGATGGTAGTGAATGAATCACCAGTGCTCAGATACCTACAATTATATATACAAATATTATTGTATCAAAAATACTACAAATATTATTATATCGCAGCTATAATTATAGCACACCAAGTCCCTGTAAACGGTGTGTGTGGGTCCATACCTTAGACATACTGCCAGTCTCTGTTCAGGATCAATTGATTCACGGAAATTGGTGGTCTTCTTTTTAATATGTGGCTCCAGTATCGCTAGCAAAGCATCAAACTGAGCCACTGACATTCTAAAGTAAACTTTGAATCATTCTGGATAATTCCGCAGCTCATTGATAAGGAGGTGGAACTCTCTTTCTGCTCTACACGATCGCAGGAGTGGATGGACCCGATATTTCCTTTTTCTTTTTCTCTTTTTAAGAAGAGAGAACAAAAAAAATCATCCTCACTACTTGAAGACAACATTTTGTATTGTTTCGCGATTTTTTTCGTAACACATTCATTAATACACATCAGACTCAGTGTGCAAGGTCTCTGTACGTGACGAATTTTTCGGATCACGAATACGAAAAAACGCATGCAAAAATTTTGAGTGCTCACACGGGCTGCCAACTTGACGACATGCAACAGGAGCGAGAGCTATTGACAATGACAGCCGAGGAGACGAGTTGATTTGAGTTGATTTATCTGTGATATGCTCTCGTTCATAGAGATTTTTAGATGGATGCAGAGGCTTTTTAGTTTGGGCAGAATCTGCGACCTCTGCCCTTGTTCGTTTGTTGGTTTCCATGGCTGCAATACACATTTTTTTTTCTTTTTTCTGCCAAATGGCAACCCGGGGTGTCGAAACACTATTGAGTGAACTGGCAGTGTGTGGTTTCGCACAGACCAAAACAAAAACAGACATTCCGAAACGGAACACACATTTCAAAGTAGAATAACTGGCTGTAGCATTGTTTTTCTGAGAAACAAGAAGGTGAACTTAGCATGTTTCCTAAATATCTGCAAACATATTATGGTATTTTTATGCTTTTAGTAAAGTGAAAAACTTACATACATCACCTTTAATACATGTGAAGACTATGCAGTGTTTTTGTTACATTTGATTATTCAGTTCTCTGAATTTTTTCTTACTTGAATGCTACTGTTAAATAGATCTAATGCAGGTCTACCTGAAAAACTTAAAGCATTGTTTATTTCATTTGTGTTTTTGCTTAATTGTATTTGTCCTATTGTTTGTAGTTATTTTTTAATAACAAACATAACTAATCATCCACTCCTAGTTTCAGGTGTTTTTGTTTACCTGGATGTCCTTGATATTAAGTTTGATGTTGATATAACTATTTATACAACAGTTTGATCTGGTTCTGAGAGCCCTCTCCAGCTGTGCAATATTTTAGTGATAACAGAACTCCAACCGTCTCACCATTTGTATCACTCCGCCACAGCTATTTACAAAGTAGCTATCTATTTATAAACAGACTGTTACACAGTTCGTAGATATGGGAAGAAGGAGGCGGGAACCGGCGAACGTTGAACATAACTTTAATATATAAAATAAACAAACAGCAAAATGAAAGTAAATGCCAGCAGACCCTCACGGACGTCTGCCGGCCACACAAACATAATAAAACATAAAATAAAGTCCAGGCCTGGCCTGGTCCTCTCTCGTCTTTCACTGTCGTCGCTCCTCCTTTTATGCTTCCGGAGCTCCTCCGTGAGAGACTCGAGACCGGTGCAACTCGCAGCTGAAGCTCGTTATCACTCACGTCACCGGCCTCGCGCCGTTCCCTCAAAACTCTCGCCCGCCCTGCTCGTCACACAGACATGGCAAATTATACTTATTTTCATGAATGTATCATTTGATATTAGCTACGAAAGCTCATCAGATGAAGAAGAGGGTGGAAAAAAGCCGTCAACAGGGCAAACAGCAAGAAGTCTGCAGATTTAGACGATTTAGAAAAAAGCCGACACGAAAATAACACTGTGCAGCAAACGGTGTGGGCCGTGAATTGTTTTAAGACATGGTTAGCCAAAAAACAGTTCAGTATCGACCTCAAACACATTGAGAAATCACAAATGAACTCAAGTCAAGTCAAGTCAAGTCACCATTATTTATATAGCGCTTTTTACAATGTAGATTGTGTCAAAGCAGCTTTACAGTGATAACTGGTACATTATTTTGGCTGCACAGCAGCTCGTAAGGAATAGTGTCAATACAGGCAGATCAAAGCACTGTTGAATATCAAATGTCAATTGTCAAGTGTCCCCAACTAAGCAAGCCAAAGGCGACAGCGGCAAGGAACCCAAACTCCAACTGGTGACATCAGGTGGCAAACAGGTGTTAAAATGGAGAAAAAACCTTGGGAGAAACCAGGCCCAGTCGGGGGGCCAGTTCTCCTCTGGCGAACAGTGCTTTGTTACGACTCAGGCTGCTATCATAAGTCAGATATGATCGCAACATTCAAAGTGTTTAATTCAGTTCCATCCAGTTGAGGATCGTATTCATCACACCGGTATGGACGGTTGTTGAGGAGATGTGCCACTGGTTGTCATGTTGATGAGGCCTTCATAGTGGATGATCTAGTTGACTCAATCTCTGCTGATACTTCAGGGCTGTGTTGTGGTTGTGTCATGGCGCAGGTCCTCGATCTCACCCGGATACGGCCCGGATCCGGCTGACTACGGTAAACCTCGGGATAAACAGAAAGACTAATATTAGCGTAGATGCCATTCTTCTTCTGATGTAACGAGTACATCTGGTGTTATTGGAAGTGTTCCCGGTTCCGGCTGACCTAATTTATGCAGCCTAATAATCCTTTAACGGATTTGAAACAATAAATTGATAATGTGTTATGTGTATGCCAGGTTAAAGAGATGTGTTTTTAGTTTAGATTAAAACGGACAGAGTGTGTCTGCTTCCTGAACAATGCTAGGAAGATTGTTCCAGAGTTTAGGTGCCAAATAGGAGAAGGATCTACCACCTGCAGTTGATTTTGATATTCTAGGTATTATTAGCTGGCCTGAATTCTGAGATCGTAATAGACGCGAAGGACTATAATGCATTAAGAGCTCGCTCAGGTACTGGGGAGCTAAACCATTTAGTGCTTTGTAGGTAATTAGCAAGATTTTAAAATCTATACGATGTTTAACAGGAAGCCAATGCAGTGTTGACAGAACCGGGCTGATATGGTCATATTTCCTAGTTCTAGTAAGAACTCTAGCTGCTGCATTTTGTACGAGCTGTAGTTTATTTATCATATATAAGATGGAAGAATGCGGTTTTACAGATGCTACAAACATGGCCTTCAAATGAAAGATTAGTATCAAAGAGCACACCCAGGTTCCTAACTGACGACGAAGACTTAACAGAGCAGCCATCAAGTGTTAGACAGTATTCTAGGTTATTACGTGAGGAAGTTTTTGGTCCAAAAATTAGAATATCTGTTTTTTCTGAATTTAGTAGTAGGAAATTACTGGTCATCCAATTTTTTATATCAGCTATGCATTCCGTTAATTTTGTGAATTGGTAAGTTTCGTCAGGGCGCGAAGAAATATTGAGCTGAGTATCATCAGCGTAACAGTGAAAACTAACACCATGCTTCCTGATGATATCTCCTAAGGGTAGCATGTACAGAGTGAAAAGCAATGGTCCTAGTACCGAGCCTTGCGGTACTCCATATTCAACTTGTGATCGATATGACCTCTCTTCATTTACTTCTACAAACTGATAACGGTCAGATAAGTATGATTTGAACCATGACAATGCAATTCCACTAATGCCAACATAATTTTCGAGTCTATTTAAAAGAATATTGTGATCAATAGTGTCAAATGCAGCACTAAGATCCAGTAACACTAATAGAGAGATACAACCACGATCTGATGATAAGAGCAAATCATTAGTAACTCTAATGAGAGCAGTTTCAGTACTATGGTATGGTCTAAATCCTGACTGGAAATCCTCATAGATACTATTTCTTTCTAAAAAGGAACATAGTTGTGATGATACAGCCTTTTCTAGTATTTTTGACAGAAAAGTGAGATTTGAGATTGGCCTGTAATTGACTAATTCTCTAGGATCAAGTTGTGGTTTTTTAATAAGAGGTTTAATAATAGCCAACTTAAAAGTTTTTGGTAGGTATCCTAGTGATAAAGATGAATTAACGATATTAAGAAGAGGATCTATGACCTCTGGAAGCATCTCTTTCAATAGCTTAGTTGGTATAGGGTCTAACATACATGTTGTCGATTTTGACGATTTAACAAGTTTAGACAATTCTTCCTCTCTTAAAGGAATAAATGAATTGAATTTTTCCTCAGGGATACTACAATGCACCGTCTGACGCAATACTGTAGTAGACGGTTGCGTGGTTATAATTTTTTTTCTAATATTATCAATCTTGCAAGTAAAGAAGTTCATGAAGTCATCACTGCTGTGCTCTTTGGAAACATCAGAAGTTGAAGCTTTATTTCTTGTTAATTTAGCCACTGTATCAAATAAATACCTAGGGTTTTGTTTATTTTCTTCTAAAAGTTTTGAAAAATAGGCAGATCTAGCAGATTTTTTCTTCCAGCTGCGTTCCATTTTTCTGGCTGCTACCTTTAGGGCCTGAGTGTGCTCATTGTACCATGGCGTTGGATTAATTTCCTTAATCTTTTTTAAACGCAAAGGAGCAACTGAGTCTAATGTGCTTGAAAAGACAGAGGCAATAGTTTCCGTTGCAACATCGAGGTCTTCTAAGCTGTCTGGCATGCTAAGGCGATGAAACTGATCAGGAAGATTATTTATAAAGCGTTCTTTAGTGGTAGAAGTGATGGTTCTACCAAATTTATGGCAGGGAGGCAGTTTAGCTGTTTTGACTAAATGTAGTATACACGAGACTAGGTAATGATCTGAGATGTCGTCACTCTGCTGCAGAATTTCAACGGCATCAATATCAATTCCATATGACAATATTTGATCTAAGGTATGGTTACGACAATGAGTGGGTCCTGACACGTGTTGTCTAACACCAATAGAGTTTAGAATATCTGCAAATGCCAATCCCAAGTCTTTTTCATTATCTACATGGATATTAAAGTCACCAACAACAAGTACTTTATCTGCTGCTAGTACTAACTCCGATAGAAAATCAGCAAATTCTTTGATAAAGTCTGTATGGTGTCCTGGTGGCCTGTATACAGTAGCCAACACAAATGTCAACTTACATAATGTTACGTAAAGTACCATCACTTCGAAGGAATTAGATTTGAGAGACTTTTGACTAATACTATAAATATTACTATAAATTACAGCAACACCTCCTCCTTTGCCTTTCTGACGAGGATTGTGTCGATAATCATAACCTTGAGGGCTAGACTCATTTAAAGTAATGTAATCGTCCGGTTTTAGCCAAGTTTCTGTCAAACACAGCATATCTAGATTATTGTCTGTGATAATATCATTTACAATAAGTGATTTTGATGAAAGGGATCTAATATTTAACAACCCAAGCTTTATCATTTGTTTATCATTACTATCTCTATTTTTTATTTGTTGAACATCAATTAAATTTTTACCATTAAATGGGTTTGGAAGTTTTTTGTTTTTACTAATTCGGGGTACAGACACAGTCTCTATGTGATAATATCTAGGTGTAAGAGTTTCTATGTGTTGGGAATTATCTGACTTCTGTAACGTGAGGCAGCTAGCAGACGGTCGGTTTAGCCAGTATGTCTGCTTCCTGACCTGGGCCACAGTTTGTCATGTTTCAGCTCTAAGACTATGTGCCATATTACTAGAGAGAAGAGCAGCACCATCCCGAGAGGGATGAATACCATCTCTTTTCAACAGGTCAGGTCTGCCCCAAAAACTTTTCCAATTGTCTATAAAACCTATATTATTTTGCGGACACCACTTAGACAGCCAGCCATTGAGTGATGATAATCTGCTATCTCATCACTCCGACGAACAGGAAGGGGACCAGAGCAAATTACTTCTCCTGACATTGTATTTGCGAGTTCACACACCTCTTTAATGTTAATTTTAGTGAACTCCGACTGGCGAAGTCGAACATCATTAGTGCCGACGTGAATAATAATTTTAGAGTATTTACGATTAGCATTAGCCAGCACTTTTAAATTTGCTTTGATGTCAGGTGCTCTGGCTCCCGGCAAACATGTGACTATGGTGGCTGGTGTCTCTATTTTCAGGTTCCGTGTAATAGAATCGCCAATAACTAGGGCACTTTCAACAGGATTCTCAGTGGGTGCATCACTGAGTGGGGAGAACCTGTTTGATGTTATTATTGGAACGGAAAAGTGGTGTTTTCCGCGGCTAGGCCGCCTCACCGTTACCCAAGTGCCCTGCTGCACGGGCTCTACAGCCGGAACCGGACAATGTACAGAGTTCACTAAGCTAATCGCATCCAAAACAGTATCTGAAGCCCTTGCGTTCTTACTATCCTCGATTAAAGTTTGGATGCGTGTCTCTAATTCTGAGAGTCTCTCTGTCAGCCTGACTATTTCCCTACATTTATGACATGTAAATCCCTCGTCGCTGACAGAGAGAGCTATACTGAACATGTGGCAAATGGAACAGGTAACAATGCTAGAAGAGGATGACATGACTCACCGTGTTTGTAGACTGATCCGAGTTACCACAGCTGTTTGATGAGCGCGTTGAAAAGAACTCATTGTTACTGGATTTTTATGGCTCCATTCGGACAAGTAAGGGAGAACTGTATGGTATCAGCAGTTACCTGAGTCTTCGCTGAATCACCACATCAATGAACCTCTTCTTAGCCATTCATGGAATTCAATACAAGACTCTGAGTTCACTTCCACCAACAATGTTTTTAAAGGAGTTGTTCAACAAATCCAACGATCCGGTAGGGATAGAACACTACCCACCTTTTTAATCTGAAGCCCAGAAAATACTGAAACGATCTGCTACACTAGATCCTGGCAACCCAAAAGGTTTATTAAATAAATTGTGGTATGACATTCATTTACACTTTGGAGGAAGAGGGAAGGAGGGTAATCGGCAGCTGAAGCCAGACTCAGTTGAACTAAAGCGGGATGAAAACAGTACAAAATATTTCACGATGACATTCAATGAGAAAACAAAAAACCACAAAAACTCATAAGAGGTTGACAGGGAGAATCAGAGGGGTGCTATGTATGAAGAGCCTGGTAAACCCCTGTGTCCAGTTTCTTCCCTGGAGAAATATCTTAGCAAGATCCCACCTGACGCAAAAACACTTTACCTGCAGCCCAAGAGGAGGTTTGCTGCTAACGACAATATCTGGTACACCAGTGTTCCTCTGGGTGTAAATCAGCTGTCCAACATTCTCCCGAGATTGTGCAAAGAAGCCAGGACACTATCATCCTACACAAACCACAGTATCAGGGTCACTACAATTTCAAAAACTCTCGGATGCAGGATTGCAAGTGAGAGAGATCGTAGCTGTCAGAGGGCACAGGAATGTTTCTGATTTGTTTAGGCTACAGCTCACAATAAAAAGAAAATAATGCAAAATGCGTTAAATGTTTTAATAAACTTTTTTTTGTAGGTCAGAAGGCAGACTAAAATCATACCAGAGACCATCCTAAGAGAATAGAAAATGGAGTGCAGTACTAGCAGCAGATGAAAAGGAAACCATACCAGAAAAGCAACAAAAAGCACCAAAGACTTTATCACCAAATAACGGTTTCATGGGATTTATGATAAATGGAAGTGTACAAATAAACGTGAACTGTCTGAACCATTGTCTGAGCCATCACTCGCAGTAGATCATGTATTAAATTTACATTTTATACTATATTTTATATTGATGTATTAAATACTTATTTTAATTGTTGAATAAAAAACAAACAAAAAATATATGGGTAAATAATATATTATTTGATGATATTTATGATATGCTGATGACTTTTTATTTTGTTATTTTATGATTAAAAAAATAAACCAGACCTTGAATGGAAAAACAAGGGAAAAAACGTCTCAGGTTACGAATGTAACCAGGGTTCCCTGAGAACAGGGAACGAGACTCTGCGTTTGCAACGCTATGGGGAAACGTCACGTGACTCGGTGTTCGAAAGCCAAATATCCAATAACTCCAAATCCTATTGGCCGGCGACAGCCTATGACGTCATACAGGCGCGACCCGGAAGTATAAAAGGGGCGCCTGGGGAAGCAGTCATTATCCATCGTCTTGAGGGACTGTTCAGCAGGCAGCCCGATGTATGGCAAGGAAACGCAGAGTCTCGTTCCCTGTTCTCAGGGAACCCTGGTTACATTCGTAACCTGAGACGTTCCCTTTCGAAAGGGAACTTCTACTCTGCGTTTGCAACGCTATGGGGAACGATATACCCACGCCGCCATGCTTGAGGAGAATGCCTGCCAAGAAAAATGGCTGAGACAAAGGCTCCAGAGCAGTAGAAACTGCTTGGCAACTCTCCCTCGGGTCACACCAGGCTGTCAGTGACAGCATTCCCTTCGGCCAACAGCCCAAGCTAAACTCCATGAAGGACCTCCTCAAAGGCCCTACAGAAGGTGCTAAAGCGTCTGGAACCCACTTTTCCATAAGAAACAGTGGTCCCTTCAAGGGAATGTGGCCAGGGAACCGAAGGGAACCCCGGCCAGCCACTAGAGGGGAACGAAGTCACCCTCAATGCCACCAGGGAGGCCGACCTTGTCTGACCTGAGACAAACTCAGTCTGGGCCAACCCTGTCTGAATACAGAGCCTCCTAACACGCATTCTTCACAGAAGATAGTAAGTAAGAGTGACTGCAAAGAGGCAGAAACAAACTCAAACCCACGCGTAGAGACGGGCATCCTGGAGAGCAGAACTCAGCTAAGTGCTATGAACCCTCGTATTGAGGGGAGTATAATCCACTCATCCTAGGATCTACCCAGTGCTTAATTAACGCACTGAGGAGGCCGTGCGCTACAGAACCCTGATGCAGGGGAGCACAAACCAGCCTGATGCTGGATCCTTAAGAGGAGGCCTGATTAAGGCCTACCCCATGACCAGCTTAGGGAGCTAAGCACTATTACAAACATAACCCTAAAAGGGAAGTACGAAACTCACCTAACAGGTAGACCATGCGATGGGCACATACTCATGGAGGCCGAAAGAGGCCTACAGCATGATAGAGTTAAGTGAATAACAGAAGTCAAACAGAAAGTGGCCCGGCTTTCTTTCCGGGGTAGAAAGATGACTTCAACGGCAGCCTAAGAGGCTGCAAAGTGCCCACATGACAATCCACCCAACACGATCCACCGAGCAGTGTACTCAGTAAAAACACCTTTTACTCTCTAAAGCAAGAGGAGTACAGCGTACGCCAGCACGCATTAAGGAAGGCCTGGAGGGGCCTATAACCTCAACAGACACGTGGCATCAGCTCGTGGCAGTGTTTAGGCCCAAAGGACGATAAACAACCAGACAAAAGGAGGTTGGTTTATCACTTAGGCCTCTGGCCAACAGAAGTGTATAAAGATAACTCTCAAAGAGAAATACACCCAAACATACTCCAGTGTGTTAAAACTAGGCGGCCCGTAGGCCTAGCAACCTCTAATACACACGGCGTAGTCTTGTGGCCGTTTCTAGGAGCACAAAAGATCCACCCTAGGCGCTAGGTGGCCCTTAGCTCAACTAGAATAGGACTCAGGGAGGCAGATATAGGTAAAAAACAACCTTCAGTAAGGTTTTGCTGCCAAACCAACCTGAGGGGCTAGCCACTCGAAATACTCGGTAAAAAGCACCTTGTCACCCTCACAGCGAGAGGAGTATATAACTGAACTCCACATATTACACCGGAGGCCGAAGTAGGCCTGCCTTAGTAAACACGTGGCATCAGCAAGTGGCTACCATAACCATACCACCCAGAGGCCATGTATTAACAGTGTCATGATTAACACATGAAAAACACTGCCAAACACCGAGAACAGGCCTGTTAGGGCCTATCCGTCAGTGATGGGGTGTGGCCGACGGTGGCATGGTTTCCCAGGCATCCTGCCAACAAGTCGACTAGAAAAAGGAGGCCTAAAGGGGCCTCCATTCCAGTAACAGGTGGCGATCAGCCTACTCACAGGTTAAAACACAAATTGTGCCAAACGTAAACTAAAAAGGAGGCCTGAAGGGGCCTGCCAATTCAATAACACGTGGCTACAGCTCGTGAATTAAAGTGCTGCCAAACCAACCTGAGGGGCTAGCCACTCGAAATACTCGGTAAAAAGCACCTTGTCACCCTCACAGCGAGAGGAGTATATAACTGAACTCCACATATTACACCGGAGGCCGAAGTAGGCCTGCCTTAGTAAACACGTGGCATCAGCAAGTGGCTACCATAACCATACCACCCAGAGGCCATGTATTAACAGTGTCATGATTAACACATGAAAAACACTGCCAAACACCGAGAACAGGCCTGTTAGGGCCTATCCGTCAGTGATGGGGTGTGGCCGACGGTGGCATGGTTTCCCAGGCATCCTGCCAACAAGTCGACTAGAAAAAGGAGGCCTAAAGGGGCCTCCATTCCAGTAACAGGTGGCGATCAGCCTACTCACAGGTTAAAACACAAATTGTGCCAAACGTAAACTAAAAAGGAGGCCTGAAGGGGCCTGCCAATTCAATAACACGTGGCTACAGCTCGTGAATTAAAGTGAACCAAGCTACAGGGAACCAGCTGTAACCCAAAAAGCTATGGGAAGCTAACTGCAACCTGCGCTAGGCTACACATTCCAACAGGCAATGTACCCTAAATACACATTTTGACTAAAGGGAACCAAACAAAGCCAACATGGTCTAAGGAAGGCTAATATAAGCCTACTACCTCAGACAGACACGCGGCATGGCCTGTGGCAGCGTAAACCTGTGAAAATATGTGAGCACATTATGATCAGTTAAACAGTATAGTAGAACAACCGCTAACTAGAAGGAGGCCGAATATCATAAGGCCTACAATCCGAGTTATAAGCAGTATAACCGTTAACCAGACCACTAAAAAAGGGAGCTAATAGATACCAGTTTTCTTCAACAAAGTGGCACTAACTACCCTGAATATGCAATCCAACAGGTGATGCACCCAGTGACAAGGACCTCAGACTGGAGAGTACAAGTCACCAAATACTCAAAACAAAGGCCTACTTTCACAACAAAGGGCCTACTGTTATGAGAGCAGGTGCCAACCTGTGGCAGCATAGGCTCACATACAGTGTAGGGCAAAAGTCTAGAACCCAAAGTAACACAAACTTTGATCTACATGCTGTTTTGAAAAGAAAAACACTTCCCACACAGATCCTCAAATCTGATCTAAGCCCCAGAGGACAGGAGCTAAAAAACTAGCAATGTCAACTCAAACTTGATAAAACAAATTATCAAGTGGCTCAGAAGAAAATTCCTTTTAGCATGAAAGTTCTAGAAAGTGGGGCCAAGCACACACCTGCACAACTTATCTACGCAAAGATAAGGGCCTACCACCTGAGGAACAGCATAAGGGAGTCAGAAAACAGTCTACAACCTAGCTGTAACACTCAAATTGCACCTACACCAGCAAGGGGATAATTGGGCGTACAGCCTAACAACTCCCTCGGGAGGAAAACCAGAACTAGGAAACAAATCCTGAAAGGATAGTGAATACATATGGGGTTACTTCATATATCACATCACCTAGCTCTAGCCTGGCTGCCAAGTTATAGGCCTATTTTCTTTATTATATACAACAGGCAAACAGCCTGATCTCCACTCCTAAATCTCATGATGAGAAAAATAAAGTGAAGCTCAAAGCTGAAAAGTCAGGCGGCCGGTTAGGGCCGCCGTAGACATACAAACTGAAGCAATGAGTGCCAACTCAAACTATACTGAAAATAGGCGAGAGGCTACTCAACATAGAGAGAAAACTAAGCAGCAGCCATTCTGTGACCTGCTTAGTCAGTCTCAACATTCCAGTTTTGCCCAAAAAACCCCTTCAAATTCTATATCTCAATGTACATTCACTGTGACATGTTCAGAAAATATACAGGAACGACACAAAGTCAACATTTAAGAAATGAAATCTGACTCTGTCTTACCTTCCTGTGGCTCGAAGACCAAAGACTGCTCCTTTACAAACATGGGAAGGAAAACATCCATGGTTCTAGAAGCCCAAAGAACCCTTTCACTATCAAGCCAGAAGGCGGGCCTCCAGAAAAAATCATCATAAGCCCAGCCGTCAGCCTGACTGTTCAAAGGTGTCACCTGAACATACAGTAGTAATTAAAAAACGGATCTGAGTGGAATGCAACTCTTAAAAGCTGCTGAGCGCGCCCTCGCCTTCAGCAGATCAGCCTGGTATGCCTGCAACACTGCCATAGTGTGAAAGCCGCACCAGCCTGACCCGCAGCAGCATATGCTCTGCCGTTCAGACGAGATGTTTTTCTGTTTAAGGGGTCTGGACGGCAAAACTGGAGCTTTTAGTGTCGGTGCTCTGCCCATGACGAGATAGCTGTTTTTCTTTGCAAACATCTTGTCAATGGGCGGCAGCGACACATACCCATGCTGGCCCAATCCATCCACATCAGCGAGATTCCCTCGCCGATGCGGATGAACTCTGGCCGAGCATGGGTTCTTCCATGCCTTCCCGATCTCAACGTGGAGATCCGGAAAGAATGGAAGGCTCACTGGAGTCACGGGGTTGTGGTCGGAAAGAAAAATGTTCGTCAAGTCTGCCGCGAACAGGGTTTTTTTTTTTTTTTTTTTTTCTCACGCGCCCACGCGGCAGCTGCAGTCTGCCAGCAGCGCGTTCCACAACCTCCAGTAACTCTGCATATGCTGGGCCAGGAGACTTGGAGAAAGAAGAAAAGCCACTTCTTCCTTCTCCATTGCCTCCTGCCCACGGGGGCTATCAGCCAGAAGAACACTCGCTCCCGGATCCGATGATGTCAAAGATAAGACATCATCATCATCCAGGAGCTCATCCCCGCCAGCCGCCACCGGAGGCTGAGAGACCATAACACCTCTCTCAAACTCGGCAGCGAGCTCCATCTGCGAGCCCCATGAGTGCAGCCGCCGCTCTGCCTCAGCACGAGCAGGGCCGGACCGACCAGGCGCAGATGTTGACGCCTCATCCCTCGAGGAGAGGGCCAGACGAGAATGGAGCGTTCTCATAGGAAGACGCTCACAATTCACACAGACAGCGCCCTCAAGCACCATCCGTGCGTGTTCTTCTCCCAAACAATAGACGCATAGGGTGTGCGAACCCTCCATTAAAAACCTCGGGCATGGATCCACACACTTCCTGAAATGTTTCTCTTTGCCCTCAGACATAAAAGAGACATACTCTATGAAGAGTATATTCGATAATGGCAGTCGACACAAACAGTCCCGAAAGACGATGAGATAATGACTGCTTCCCCAGGCGCCCCTTTTATACTTCCGGGTCGCGCCTGTATGACGTCATAGGCTGTCGCCGGCCAATAGGATTTGGAGTTATTGGATATTTGGCTTTCGAACACCGAGTCACGTGACGTTTCCCCATAGCGTTGCAAACGCAGAGTAGAAGTTCCCTTTCGAAAGGGAACTAGGCTACAGGCTATATAAAAACACACAAAAATTTGATGTTATTATTGAAAAAAAAAAAAAAAAAACTGATCTTAAGCAGAAAATATCAGTTATTTAACTTCTTGACTAGCCTATTAAAATGTATATGTTACAGCAGATAGGTAATTTACAGTTCTCATCTTGATGTAATTGCATGCATTAATTGCAATATTTTTCAATAATAATGTAAAAATATTTGTAATGTCAGCTCTAAAATTTAAACTGAAACCACACGCACATTCAGTCTCTCTCACGCTCTCTGTCATTCATACATGCACATCCTGCCTATAGTTCTAAAGTGACGCTTTTCTCAGTGGACATTCAAACTGTTTTTTTTTTTTTTATGGATATAAGATCGACCTGAAGAATGAATGGTATATCAGATACACCATCACATTTAACATGATCCGTGTGATATGGCTGTATATCAGCACGCTGTGATTGCCTAGGGCCGAAAACAGCCGAGCGCCTGGAGGCGTGACGTGTGAGCGGACACAGAGTGACAAGCTATCACGAGCATGCGCAGGTTTTGTGTAGAGATCGGCTGCATGCTATCAATGGTCAGCTAAACAGATGTATTTAAACACACACAATACACCATTGGATTATCCATGGATAACTATTGAATCACTATAATGAATAGCGTATAGT
Organism: Elopichthys bambusa; assembly: GCA_037101425.1. Taxonomy (NCBI): domain Eukaryota; kingdom Metazoa; phylum Chordata; class Actinopteri; order Cypriniformes; family Xenocyprididae; genus Elopichthys; species Elopichthys bambusa. The sequence continues at coordinate 19,632,346 of CM074436.1, forward strand.
GAATGATGAATAATGAATTTATGAATTCACTACGTTCGTGTTGTTTACATTATATGCACTTTAACAGACATTTGAAGCAGTTTTACTCATCACCTGTTCTGACTCATGACCGAGATCATTATCACTGTGACCGCTCCATCTTTCAGTTTCAAACGATCTGTAAATTCAGCGTAGAACCGGGCCTTGTTTATAAAACCATAATCGCCAATCCTGAGGGCTCGAGCAGCCACAGAAAAACACGAGATATTCTCCATTTATTTTAACCAATGAAAAAGTGATTGCAACTATCAGTTTCTATGGTTATTTTAATTACAAATATCGAGAGCACATCAATGTAATGCATGAGAACAAATCTCTCAGCTCCACTGAAGACTGGGTTCTTTGGGAAGCAAGGTTATCTTTCCTTCACAACTAAAAACACACTTCTTTGGTGACATTAGCTGTGTCTCATTTCATTTAATTTCGAAGGCTGCATCCTCCAGAGGACTCATCCTGTGAAGGATGTGGTATACGGAGTGTCCTTAACCAGAATTAAACGAGACATCCTTCGTAAGACACATGGCAAGGAAAGGAAACAGGAAGTATTATGTTGCTATGCCAACACGTTCACGGCAGCGTTGTTGCGCTCTCACAACAGATGAAAATTATTTATAAATTTGGAAAGTAAAATGTATTTACTTGTTTTATTTTGGTTAATGCTTGAGGAGCTGTGGTGTATGTACAACAGATGTCACAGAGACAAAGGAAGATATTAAGAAGAACAAAGTTTAAAACAAAAACAAGCTTGAAACTACTTACACTTAAACACCACATTTGTTAATTATTAATTCCCTTTGAGCTAAATTTACCAGTTTCCTCTACATCTATTTATCTAGAAATAAGACACAAATCTAACCCCATACACATCGGTAGTGATTCAAAAGTGAAGACTGTAGATTCTGCTACTTGGAAAGAGAATGCTAAGTCTTCGAGGAGCCTCTTTAAAGCACTTTCGCTTTAGAGAGAGAGAGAAAAACAAAAAACAAAAAAACAATTCCATATCATCCCATTACATACCAGTGGGCAACTTGCAGGTGGAAGAGATTCAATTTATGTTGAGAAGGCTTTCAGAAAAATCTCCAAAGTTTACATGGCTCACCTCTGTGGTAGCAGCTTGTCATTGGTGAGATAACCAGGCTTGTGGATGTCTCTGTTGTAGTCGGAGTACTTGGCCTGAACAGAGTAAGATGCCAGTAGGACTGCTGTTTCCGGAGGACAGTAAATCTCATCATTCAAAATGGCTTCCTTTACCTACGCAGCACAAATTGCTTAATTAACCAAAATCAAAAGTCATCATGTTTGATCTGGGCCTATTTCTTCAAATGTGGTTTTGTTTTGAGTTTGAGTCTGGATGGAATTGATCATTTAACATGATCCTGGATTGTTCCATTCTTTGACATTCATCTCAGATTGTTGTCATAGTAACAGCTCAAACTCAAACATGCTCAAGAGCAGAATTATTTAATGTTAACAGGATTAGATCAGCAATAGGGCAGATAACAAAAGTCTGTGTCCTCCCACTGCTCCATACTTGCTACTTGTTTGGCGTGTTAAGAATTATGCTCATTCTTTCAATCTAAAAATCAGGGGTTTTCATTTTAAAGGCTTTGGTTTATGTTAATTTACATAATATAAATATATTATATAAAGGCATGTAAATACATTATATATGCACACAATCATCTATAGCTTAAAGTAGTTTAATAATAATATATAGAATAGAAGCATCATATGATATATTTTTAAGAAAATCTAAGATTTGAAATTGAGGTAAAAACATTAATCTGGAACTGTTCTGTGTGAAAACAACAAAGGATTTATGATTTACTCTCAATATAAAGACGGTCTAAACTTTAAATCAGATATTCATCTAAATTTCAGAGGTAGTATTCTTGTCTCAACATTAAAAATTATGACCACATTGTTCTTAGTTTAGCCATCACAACACAAGATATTAATCATTTTCTAAATCTAATACAGTCCTGGTCAGAATTGTTGGTACCCTTAGTACTAAGCAAAGAAGGCTGTGAAAATAAATTGTTATTGTTTATCCTTTTGATCTGTCATTAAAAAACAAAAACAAAAAAAAAACCCTCAAAAATCTAACTTTTCATTGAAGCAAAATTTAAAACACACCTCTTTGAATGCAGTCCAAACACTTGGCCCATATATCATACACACTTGCACGTATATGTATGAAAATCGCAAGTCAGCTGTTTTGGTTTAAATATGGATTTTTGGAAAAATCAGGCTCTGGGGGATTTAGGTGATTGCCAACAAACTTTCTAAAAAGATGCTAAATTGCGAACAGGTATTGGATATATTAAATAGTGTTGCCTTGGTGAGGGATTAGGTAGGCTAGGCAATTCTGGAAAGCATTAGCAAGCTAGCTTTGAAAGCATGAGATCCCTCCTTTCAGAGCTCTCTCCATAGCCACGCCTCCTCCAAAAGACATGAACACATACAGCAAAGTGTCACAAGAGATAAGAGATGATGACGAAAGATGGTGTTAAATTACCTCATGTCTCAAACACATTAGTCGCCCATAGCCAGGTCTTCAGACTGATGGCAGAAGGTCTGGACTCTATCGCAGCTTTCACTGGCCAAGGACAGCTCATATGACTGACATATGTAATGCAACCAATTACAATTCGTTTTGTTCCGCGTCACGTTTAGGGGTGTTAAAGTGTAATGTCGATGTCCCTGCAATAACAGACAGACGTGCATCTATAAATTATTAATTCAAGAATGTTGTGCACGTTTACTGCAACAATGGAGCCGCGAACTTCACACACGTTTGAAAATCCAGCGTTTAGTTGATAAATAGACCTGGTTTAGACCTGGTAAGCGCTTGTAAACACGACCGCGTTCTTTTCTTTCACGCGGGTGATTAGCGTCAGCGTTGTTTTGGTTCAGAAGGAACTGTAAGAGGTGGCTGCTGTTTGTTTGTGGCGCTAGGTGACTGTAGCTGTGTCCCAATTCAGAGGTTGCATCCTTCTAAGGATGCAGACTTCAAAGGCCATGCCTCCGAAGGCCAGAATGTCGGAACGAGCGTTGTTAAATGGGACTGTCTAGCCTAGGCAGGATTGATCTTGTAGCAACTGTAAAGCTGCCATTGATGAGTAGCAGTAACGTTTGTACTGGACTTTTTTTTATTTTTTTTTAATTATATTAAACTGTCTGAAAAAAAAAAAATGTTCACCATGATCTATTTCTGCATATAATAAAGACAATAAACTATATATAATAGCTTCTTAGTAAGATATGTCAACATTTGAACCAGGTTTTTTTTTTTTTTTTTTGCATTTGCATTTGCATCATTAGATATTTGAGTAAGTTGAAACCCAATATTTAAGCTTAAAAAAGTAATTCTGCAATTATTAATAAATGCAGCATATGTAAGTTAAAATAGATTAGTGATGTGATTAAAAGAAATAAAATCAAATGTAATACCATAGTATAACCACTAGTTGGAAGTATAGGCCTATTTTTAAACAGGGTTGTGTACTCCCTTGTTGCTGAGAACATTGCACATTAGAGTTTAGGCCACACATAAATAATTAAATAAATAACTTTAGACTTTAGGATGAATACCTCTAGTGGCACCATCTGGCTGCAGTAAATGTAGCATATTCAAATGACTTTGACATAGTTCTTTTATATTTACCTTCTTTAAATGCATGATGTTATGCACTATATTATATATATATACATATACATATATATATATATATATATATATAGGGCTGTCGATTTAACACGTTCATTAGAATCGGGTGAATCAAGCTTGCTGGACTTAAAGCGGCGCTGCACAGACCGATTGGTATATGACATCAAAGTACCGTGAGAGTGATTCAAAAGCATACGAAGCCATCTGCTCTCTAATCACTCTTGCAGCACTTTGATGTCAAACACCGATCGGTCTGTGCAAGCGCCGCTTCAAGTCGAACACGCCTGCTTCACACATACTCATTTGCAGTGCGTATGCGGTGCTTGTTGCAGTATGTATGTGATTGCAGGAGCAGCATGCGCTATTGTGCTTTCACATATGCTGTGTTGCAGTGTGCAACTGATCTGTGGCTGTATATTACAAGCACAACATTTACTTATTTTTATTTCAAATCCAAAAGTTGTTACTGAACATTGCCATTCTCTTATACACTCTTTCATAGACTACACTACATTAAAATGTTTTATTCCATTCATTACTTAATATGTATGTAAAGTAATAGGTTACTTTAGATTTATATATTACGCAAAACATTTCAACATAGGCTATATGTTAAAATCACAAACATTTTAAATTAAAACTTAAAATAGACAAAAACAGCTGCCTCTCTTCTTTTCTTTTGCTTTTAAATCTTTTTACAAGAAATCCTACAGGTCATAAAGAACTTTTTCACCTTCACGAATAGACGACTGCTATCCATTATGTCTTGTTGCCAGGCAAGGTGTCATTTTCCCTGCTTTACCCTGAGACAAAAAGCCATGTGTTGACTTCAAAACAGAGTAGACTTTCATTTATATGCATCTGTGGTGAAATTATTAGATTTTCACATCAATAGTAAGTTTATTTTAATGCGAACAATGCGTTGTCTTTTAATTCAGCGCAGTGCACCACAGCAAAACTGCATAAACGATTGTTGTACTGCTGCATATGCACCACTCCTGGAAAGCACTGCTGGACATGATCCGCGTACAGTGTGAAAGCTCTAACCTGTTAAAATTGATATGGGAAAAAAAATACACACCACATATGCACTGCAAACAGAGTATGTGTGAAACCGGATTCAATGGACCATTCATAAAGAGAACCATTTAAGGCCTACTTCACTCCTGAATGAATCAGCCATTTGAACCAATCGAATGAATTAATGACTCAATGCTAGGGATGTAACGATATCAAAATCTCATGGTACGATAATACCTCGGTATAAAGTCCACAGTACGATATTTATTGTGATATTAAAAAAAAAAAAAAAAGACAAATGAAGACTTGGAAAAAAGTGCCGAAAGTGTTAAACAATGATTGAACATTACAATGATGTACAAATTAACCATGTCATATCCTGTCCTCTTTTCTTTATCCTCTAATCATAACTGTTTTTAACAGACTGCTAATCTCAACAAATTTACTAACACTTTACAATAAAGTTCATTAGTTAACATTGGTTAACTACATTAACATGAACTAATAATGAACTGCATTTCTACACCATTTATTAATCTTTATTAATGTTAATTTCAACATTTACTAATACATTACTAATACTAATACTTGACACAATCTACATTGTAAAAAGCGCTGTATAAATAAAGGTGACTTGACATTATTAAAATCAAGAGTTTTTTGTGTGTGTTTTTGTAAAAGTATTTGTTAACATTAGTTGATGCACAGTGAAATAAAAATGAACAAACTATGAACAGCTGTATTTTTATTAACCAAGGTTAACAAAGAATAACAAATACAGTAACAAATGTATTGCTCATGGTTAGTTCATGTTAGATAATACATTCACTAATGTTAACAAATGCACCTTATTGTAAATTCAAATTCAACACAAATAAGATGCTTGGACACACATGTAAGATCCAGACAGGTGAAACAGAATATTTTTGTAAGATGGATTCATAGAGACTTGTTTCTGAAAGAATGATTTAGTGATACATTTGTAACAGTAATTTGTTGCCACCTAGTGGCGGAACACTGCAATTGATACAGCACCCAGTTACTTTTCAATGGTGATTTATTTAATTTTGATTAGTAATGTACACATCAGTGTTTATATCTGAATAATAAACTTTTGTATACTTGTATCCCAAATTCAGTATCTCAGAAAATTAGAATATTGTAAAAAGGTTCAATATTGAAGATAACTCTATACTTCCACACTCTAATCAGCTAATTAACTCAAAATACCTGCAAAGGCCTTTAAATGGTCTCTCAGTCTAGTTCTGTAGGCTACACAATAATGTGGAAGACTGCTGACTTGACAGTTGTCCAAAAGAAGACCATTGACACCTCGCACAAGGAGGGTCATTGCAAAAGAGGCTGGCTGTTCACAGAGCTCTGTGTCCAAGCACATTAATAGAGAGGCGAAGGGAAGGAAAAGAGGGGGTAGAAAAAAGTGTACAAGCAATAGGGATAACCGCACCCTGGAGAGGATTGTGAAACAAAACCCATTCAAAAATGTGGGGGAGATTCACAAAGAGTGGACTGCAGCTGGAGTCAGTGCTTCAAGAACCACTACGCACAGACGTATGCAAGACATGGGTTTCAGCTGTCGCATTCCTTGTGTCAAGCCACTCTGACAGCGTCAGGAGCGTCTCGCCTGGCCTAAGGACAAAAAGGACTGGACTGCTGCTGAGTGGTCCAAAGTTATGTTCTCTGATGATAGTAAATTTTGCATTTCCTTTAGAAATCAGGGTCCCAGAGTCTGGAGGAAGAGAGGAGAGGCACACAATCCACGTTGCTTGAGGTCCAGTGTAAAGTTTCCACAGTCAGTGATGGTTTGGGGTGCCATGTCATCTGCTGGTGTTGGTCAACTGTGTTTTCTGAGGCCCAGGGTCCACGCAGCCATATACCAGAAAGTTTTAGAGCACTTCATGCTTCCTGCTGCTGACCAACTTTATGGAGATGCAGATTTCATTTTCCAACAGGACTTGGCACCTGCACACAGTGCCAAAGCTACCAGTACCTGGTTTAAGGACCATGGTATCCCTGTTCTTAATTGGCCAGCAAACTCGCCTGATTTTATTGTGCATTGTGAAGAGGAAGATGCGATATGCCAGACCCAACAATGCAGAAGAGCTGAAGGCCACTATCAGTGCAACCTGGGCTCTTATAACACCTGAGCAGTGCCACAGACTGATCAACTCCATGCCACGCCACATTGCTGCAGTAATTCAGGCAAAAGGAGCCCCAACTAAGTATTGAGTGCTGTACATGCTCATACTTTTCATGATCATACTTTTCAGTTGGCCAAGATTTCTAAAAATCCTTTCTTTGTATTGGTCTTAAGTAATATTCTAATTTTCTGAGATACTGAATTTGGGATTTTCCTTAGTTGTCAGTTATAATCATCAAAATTAAAAGAAATAAACATTTGAAATATATCAGTCTGTGTGTAATGAATGAATATAATATACAAGTTTCACTGGAACTGAATGGAATTAGTGAAATAAATCAACTTTTTGATGATTTTCTAATTATATGACCAGCACCTGTAGATCATGAGGGTGATGAAATTGAGAACGTGATCTTTTAAAGATTAATTGTGCAGCTTTGTGCACCCCTCTCTCTCTGCATTGAAATCTGATGTATACGAGTAGCACAAGGGCTTTTCAATTCATTGCTATAATATTCATGAGGTGAGACGTCTCTATTAAAGGATACGATCCTCACATTTTGCCCACCCATCATACCAGAACTGTTTTCGGCTGAAGAAAACTACACTTTTTGCCTGGAAGACCTATCGTTTCATACAGTCATGTGACCATGATAATATAGAAACAATTTTGCTATTGTGACACCACAAAATTAATAATACCGTTACATCCCTACTCAATGACTTAATCATTAAAACATTTACCACCACCTACTGGAAGTTTTAGTTTAATTTAATTAAAAAACAATAATTTCATATTTCCATAGTAAACAAAAAACAAAAAAAAAACATTAAAGGTATTGTTCATCCAAAAATGAAAATTCACTCATCATTTACTCACCCTCATGGTCCAAAGGAGTGTGTAATAAATTCTAAATTCTATGTTAATATATTTAATGCTGAAGCTACTTTTTGTAATGTCTATTTGATGCTTTACACAATAATGACTTTAAATGATCTTTTGAGAGTAATTTCTCAGCCAAATTTGCGATTAATTAGATTAATCGCCATGTCATGTAATTAAATTAAAAATTGTAATCGGTTTATATATATATATATATATATATATATATATATATATATATATATAGCCGTCAGCTCCACTACAGTTTGGAGTGGTTAAGGCCCGGGTATACTTCATTTTCCACGTCCCACTCCGTCTTGTGCACAATTAAGCGCACGAGCCTTTCAAAGATACTCCTTTGCCTGTGAGCGCTCACACTATCTAGTGGACTTTTCAAGTGCTCAGTTCACTCACACATGCTCTGTAGTATGCGGACCGTCTGTGGTCACAAAAATTTGGCTGCAGGCAGCCACTGTTCAGAGAGTCGAAGCTAGTCAACAGTCTAGTAAACGTTGGAAACCTCTTTAATTTATTCTTGACTATGCCGATAAACACCGCATCGTGTGAAATAGTTTTTTTTGTTTTTGGTTGGGCCGACTGAAAACACAATAAGACAGGAGAGACTCGGACATTGCAGAACTGAACACTGAATGGTCCATGTGGATTTGGATAAAACAATTAATCACTTTGATGCCATGCCTGGTGAACACAGTTTAGCTCTTCACACTGGCGTTTTTAGTGGATGGGCTAAAGAATGAGTTCGCTATCAAGAATGCCCAGATTCAGGCCATAGCTAAACCTTTGGGAGGTTGGCGCCATTACAAAGCCCTGAACAAGGTCACTGTACCTGTTACTAGGTATCTAATTAATTGCAGAGAGGTTAGCGCTGAAATCGGAAAGTAGAACATTTTATTATCTAAAATTGATCTTTCTAATGGTTTCTGTAGTATTCCATTGGCAGAGGAAATCCAGCGAAAGACAGCATTTACGTATCAGGGTGACCAATATGTATACACCAGACTTCCACAGGGTTACAAAAATTCACTGAATGTCTTTCAAAGCATGATGATTGAAACCCTAGCTGGGTTAACCGTAACAGTTTACATTGATGACATTTTAATAGCTACAGAGACGGAGGCGGAGCACTTTAAATTGCTAGATGAGATGCTAGACAGAATAGCAAAAGCAGGTTTTAAAACCAGCTTAAAGAAAATGGAAATAGGGAAACGTGAGGTAGATTTCTTAGGATTTAAACTAGGAAAGGACACAAAAGCCCTAACAACCAACACAAGAAATAAGTTGGAAGAAATGGAAAAGTCAGGCCCACCCAAATCACGAAAGCAGTTACAATCCTTGCTAGGAACACTGAATTTTATCAGAGAGTTGATTCCCAGGTATCCCGGGAAGCTAAAGTATTATATTAGGGTACTAGAGAAGGAAAGTGGCAATGGACAGAAGCGATGGAGGCAGCCAGACTGAAATGAATCAAGATGGCTTTGAATAATGGACAGCTGTAAAGGCGTACCGCTAAGGTACCATTAGAGGTTAATGTGCACAAAGAAGGAGATGAAGTGATACTCACACTTTTTAATAGGGACGGAAAAGCGCCTATAGCCTTCTTAAATCATATGCAAGAAACTGCTATTAGTAAATAAGACCCAAATGGCCCTGAGCAAGTACTAGCTTCGGTAACTAAGAGACTATTACAGTTTAAGGCCATTGCAAAAGAGCAGCCCATAATCGTATACTCAATGGCTGGAGAGCTTGCGATGTTGAAAAAGAATCTAGTCATGAATCAAGCTAGAATTAATTCTCATAGATGGGATCAAAGGAATTTAATTTTAGTTGATAACCAATTAGACTGGCGAATGACTAGAATGAAACGGAAAGAGAAGATGACTAAATACCACGATAAACATCAGCACCTGCCGAAATATTTTACAGATGGAAGCAAGAAAGCAGGAAAGGTGAAGTGGGGTTATTTAGTCAGAAAGGATGGACAGCTGATCACCTCTCAGAGTCAAGAAATTGTAGGAATGGCACAGTTAGCAGAAGTGGTAGCTGTAGAAAAAGCTCTAAAGAAAGCTGTAGAATTGGGACAAAGAAATAGTCTTAACATGTGATTCAGAATATGTTTCAGATGGTATTAAAGAATTAGGGACTTGGCAGGCAAATGGTTTTCACACTGCTAAAAACAAGCCTATGGCACACAGGTCGCAATGGTTAAGAATAGCTGAACTGTTGCAGGAAGTGACGTGTCATTGTTACCATCAAGTCAGCCACACCAAACAGGAAACGGAAGGCACGAAAGGGAACAAAGAGGTTGACAGATTGATAGGACAAGATTTAACTGAGTTGTTTGAAAAAAACTACATGATGGGGGACTTCTGGGTTAAGCATGGCGTGAGTAGGCGCACACGAGTGTAGCTCCCGACCTCTTTCTTTCAACTGGTCGTTATTTTTTTTGATTATATGTTCAATACAATCGATTATCTGGTAGCTGATACTACGTGAAGTTACGGTGGAACAAAAATGCAGAGTAGAAAGCAACTTCAGAACAAAACTGGCGACAGAGACGGCAAAGCACCCTCGAGCAAGGCCGACGAAATATCACCATCCCCTGATAGCCTAACGGCTCTACCTGAAGATCTCGAAAAACTCTGGTCAGCGCTCCTTTCCAACATGACACAAGTAGTTCACTCACTTTTAAAAACAGAATTGGCTGGCGCACTGTCACCTGTGAACTCGACATTGGAACAAGTGAAATCATATTACGAAGCTCATGACAAACGGCTTTGCGAGGTTGAAGATGGACTAAATGATTACATTAATAGGCTGGCATATGTCGAGGTTTCAATGGATGCGCTACGGAAAGAGAACGTATTTCTGAAAGAAAAGCTGAATGATCTTGAAAATCGCTCACAGAGATCTAACATGAGAGTGGTAGGCATCCCTGAAAAGTTGGAAGAATCCGTTAAATTTATGACAGAAGTACTGGGGAAGGACTTCTTCATGAGTCCACTTGTTCTTTCTCGTGCACACCGAGTCGGACCCAACCCAACCAACGATGCAAGGGCCAAGCAGACCAAACCCAGAGTGTTTCTGGTTCTTTTTTACTTCTTCCAGGACAAGCATTGCATCCTCAGATTCAGTATAACAGCGGGAATTGCTCTTTCGCAGACAGAGGGTGTTTTTCCACAAAGATTTCAGCGCTGAGCTGGGGAAAAAGCGAGCAGTGTTTAAAGATGTGAAGTCTCGGCTCTACGAGAAGGGAGTCAGATTCGGTCTCTTGTACCCTGCAAGGCTCCACGTTACTCACGAAGGGAAAACACACCTCTTCAGCATGCCAGAGGAAGCCAATGAGTTCTACCGTACTCCCTAGGGTGAAGATTAATGTGCAAAGACATTGCTTTCGCTCGCTCGGGTCAGAAATAGAAAACTTTGTTGGTTGTATTTCGTATGTGCAAAACCTGAGGTTGGACTGGACTTATGGCTATAATTGCACACTCCATTCTGTGTTTTATTTTTATTTACTCATTTATTCAGTTATTTTTTTCAAGCCGTATAGGGTACTCAAATGTTGACGTAATTTTTGTTTCTGAACTTCTTTTATAAGGGGGCTACACCCACCCCACTTTGTATACAACTTCATTTGTTGTTAGTTTGCATACTTTGGGAGTTTTTTCGTTAATCTTTGTTTTATCTGCGATCATCCTCAGTTGGGGAATTAAATCTAGGAATTGTAATGTTCATTTTCTGTTTTGGTTGGGGGGTGGGAGGGGTGGTTGGCAGCATTGTTTACATCTAGTTTCTAGGTCTGGTATCTTATTTTTGTCATTTACAATTCATGGTTACAATTTGTTTTAGTTTGGATCCCCTGCATGCTTCTAATTTTTGTACCACTCAGATAATATAGGTGATGATAATGGAGGTCATCCTGTGAGGCTGATGACATGGAATGTCAGGGGATTAAATGGTCCTGTTAAAAGAGCTAAAGTTTTCTCCCATCTTAAATATTTCAAACCAGATATATTGTTTTTACAAGAAACACATTTGTATTTTTTTCTATTTATTATTTATAAAGCACATTTAAATACAACCGAAGTTGTCCAAAGTGCTGTACATTAAAATACACAAAGTACAAGGCCCAATTAATACAAAATATGCAAAGCATAAAACACATACACATCTAGGAGTTAATCACCCAAAGATTTAAAAGCCATAGTAGGTAGATGAGCTTTTAGCAAGGATTTAAAACTAGAAATTGTCTGAGCAGATCTAATAGAAAGGGGCAGTGAGTTCCATAACTTCAGAGCAGCTACTGAGAAAGCCCGATCTCCTCGTAGTTTTAGTTTAGATCTGGGGACCACTAAAAGAAGCTGGTCAGCAGATCTCAGGGGCCTAACAGAGGAATATCGGTTCATTTAAGACTGGAAGATCACAATAGAATTAGTAAGATATGGGTTAGTCAAATTTTTAATTCCAAATTTAACAGTAGATCAAGAGGTGTGGCAATTTTAATTAATAAGAGAGTACAATTTATACCTTCTGACACAATCTGTGACCCTAATGGTCGTTACATTATTGTCTCTGGATCTCTCTTTGAAGTCCCAGTGGTTTTAGTTAACGTCTACGCTCCCAATTGGGACGATGTTCAGTTTGCAAATAGTCTCCTATAATTAATTCCCAATCTTAATACACATCATTTGTTATTCACTGGTGATCTGAATTGTGTTTTCGATCCTCAGCTAGACAGGTCCAGCACTAGTAGTAATGTTTCTGATATGGCAAAGGCTTTTTCTCTATTTATGCAACAGAATGGCTGTGTGGATCCTTGGAGGTACTTAAACCCATTGACTAGACAATTCTCCTTTTATTCCCATGTCCATCATTCCTTTTCCAGAATAGACTATTTTTTCATAGACAACTTGTTTATATCAATGGTTAAGAAAGTTAACTACTCTGCTATAATTATATCCGACCATGCGCCTGTGGTGCTGGACCTGCACTTCCCGTTAAACATTAGGGAACGACCACTCTGGACATTTAACCCATTACTACTATCTAACAATAAATTCTGTAACTTTGTCTCAACTAATATAGACGAGTTTCTGGAATCTAATAAAACGGATACAGTGTCTTACTTTGGGAGACTTTGAAAGCTTACTTGTGTCACAGACACGACAGGCTCCACTGTCAGCCAATCACAGCACACTCCCTTCACCAGAGTACTAAACATACACACCAGTCTGCAAACCTGTAAGAAAAAGGACTGTATCAGTGTTCAATATTCACTCCACTAAGACTCCATCTTATACCCACTTACCTGCACTACTTTGTTTCCCGTGCTGTTCTCCAATAAAACTACCATCTGCTTCCATATCTGTGTCTCCTGCCCTTCTGTCCGTAACAGAAGACTGGACCACACCGAAGGACAAACAGCATGAGTTCCACCGACCCCTTTCAAGAACTTGTGGATGGTCTTCATCATGTACTCACCACCAATCCACCTGCAGCCACTGCTTCACCACCGGTGTATGCCAGTCCCATGGCCAAACAAGCGCCCTTCTCTGGCTCGGCGGAGGACTGCAACGGCTTCCTCTTGCAGTGCTCGCTGGTCCTGGAGATGCCTCACCTGTACCCTGACTATCACTCCAAGGTAGCTTTCATTATCTCGCAGTTGAACGGACGAGCATTCCAATGGGCAGAAACAATTTGGTCACAAGATGGACCCGTTATTCAGTCTCTGACCAGCTTCATTACCCACTTCAAGGAGGTTTTTCAGCAAACCAGCATGTGATTCATCTGCGGGTGAGCAACTCTATCATTTGAAACAAGGCTCAAAGTCTGTTAATGATTATGCCCTCAAGTTCAGGACCCTCGCCGGTGCCAGCGGATGGAATGAGCAATCGTTAATCACCACCTATCGTCAGGGTTTGGATCAAGACCATAACCACGCCATCCATCTACCAGATCCATTCCGTGACTGGCAAACCACTCAGCTGTAAGCGTGTCCAGTTATGTGCTGGTCCAGTCAAGCTCCAAGTTGGATTACTGCATGTGGAACACCAACATTTTCTGGTTTTGGAAGATTCCACCGCTGATGTGATACTAGGGCGCCCTTGGTTGGAGCAGCACAATCCCATTATCTCTTGGACCACTGGCGAAATCCTGAAGTGGGGCGACACCTGTTTCCCAGATTGTCACATCCCTCAGCCTCCTGCTCCTCGTTCTGTGACGCTTCCCGTCTGCTCTATCTCCATCGAGAGCCCAGTGGATAAACATTCTGTGGATATTCCTCCTTGTTACGCCCCCTTCAGTGATGTTTTCTGCCTGAAGAGAGCTTCCAAGCTGCCTCCACACCGGCCATCGGACTGTGCCATCGATCTGCTTCCGTGTGAGTCAGTGCCCCGTGGAAAGATCTACCCATTATCCATCCCTGAGCAGAAGGCCATAGAGGAGTACATCGAGGAAGCATTACATCAGGGCTACATCCTTCCACTTCCCCTGCTGTTTCGAGCTTCTTCCTCATGGCCAAAAAGGACAGAGGCTTGCAGCCTTGTATCGATTACCGGGCTCTGAACAGAATCACTGTGAAGTTCCGCTGTCCTCTTCCCCTTGTCCCAGCGGCTCTGGAACATCTACGCGGTGCCACTGTCTTCACCAAGTCGGACCCCTGCAGCACGTACAACCTCATCCGGATACGTGAGGGGGACGAGTAGAAGACTGCTTTTGTGACCCCTACTAGACACTATGAATATTGCGTCATGCTGTATGGCCTGGTCAATGCTCCCTCCGTATTCCAGGATTTCATCCATGAGGTGCTCTGGGAGATCCTCCACAAGTTTGTCCTGGTCTACATCGATGATATCCTGATCTACTCCTGGAGCATGGCTGAACATCGCCACCACGTTGCGGAGGTCCTGAAATGCTTGAGAGAGTTCCAACTATTCCTCAAAGCCGAGAAGTGCTCCTTCCATCAACCCTCAGTGCAGTTCCTTGGATATAACATCAGCAGCAGTGGCATCCAAATGGACGAGGGGAAGGTAGGAGCCATAAAGAACTGGCCCACTCCATCCACCATCAAAGAGCTCCAAAGATTCCTCGGGTTTGCAAACTTCTACAGAAGATTCATCCAGAATTACAGCTCCATCGCATACCCTCTGACAAACCTCCTCCGTAACAAGCCCAAGTCTCTGTCCTGGTCATCAGCGGCCAACGAAGCATTCAACACCCTGAAAGAAGCATTCACCAGCGCACCGCTCCTCGTTCACCCCAATCCAGAGAAGCCCTTCGTCATCGAGGTAGACGCCTCTACCACAGGGGTAGGAGCGGTGCTCTCGCAGAAGCAGGGGAATCCAGCCAGACTCCATCCATGTGCCTTCTTCTTCCGCAAACTAAGCCCGGCGGAGAAGAACTACGATATTGGCAACAGGGAACTTCTAGCCATCAAACTGGCCCTGGAAGAGTGGAGGCATTGGCTGGAGGGTTCCAAGCATCTATTTACGGTACTCACTGACCATAAGAACTTGGAGTACTTAAGAGACGCTAAGAGATTAAATCTACGCCAAGCTCGTTGGGCGTTGTTCTTCACACATTTCCACTTCAGTATCACCTATCGTCCTGGTCCCAAGAATGTGAAGGCTGACGCCTTGTCCCGTCTATACACCTCAGAGGAAACCAATGAAGAACTGGAGCCTATTCTCCCTGAGAACATTATCGTGAGTCCCATTCAATGGTCTGAAACTTCCGTGCCCTCCTCTAATGCCCCGCTCCGCCGGGCTGCCCCCCAGGTTTGCAGTATGTCAGGAGGACTCAGCGCACTCCACTCATCCATTCATCCCACACATCTCGGGGCACTGGCCACCCAGGGGCCAATGAAACCCTCTTGCTGCTAAAGGAGCGCTTCTGGTGGCCAAATATGGCTAGGAATGTGAGAAGGTACGCACAGGGATGTCAGGAACGCACCATCTCCAAGAGCCCTTGCCATCTTCCATCTGGCAAGCTACATCCTCTGCCCGTTCCCAACAGACCCTGGTCACACCTAGGGGTGGATTTCATCACCGATCTGCCTGCCTCCAACAACAATACCTGTATCCTGGTGGTTATTGACAGGTTCTCCAAGTCCTGTCGACTGACTCCCCTCAAGGGACTACCTACAGCCATGGAAACTGCAGAACTCACGTTCAACCACATATTCAGATACTATGGAATTCCAGAAGACACCGTGTCTGACCGTGGACCCCAGTTCATCTCAAGAGTGTGGAAAGCCTTCTTCTCCCTCCTAGGTGTGACCGTAAGCCTCTCGTCTGAAACCACCCGCAGTCGAACGGGCAGACGGAGAGGAAGATCCAGGAGATTGGCCGATTCCTATGCACCTTCTGCCATGGCCACCAGAACTCTTGGAACCAGTTCCTGGATTGGGCCGAGTACGCCCAGAATTCTTTCCGCCAACCAACCACTCCAGTCTATCAACTAGGTCTGAAGGTCTGGCTGTCGACCCAGGACATCAGGATGCGTCTGCCCTGCAAGAAGCTCAGTCCCAGGTTCATTGGTTCCTTCACCATCAGCAAGCAGATCAACCCGGTCACTTATCAGCTCCAGCTACTACCACAGTACAGAATTTACCCGACTTTCCATGTTTCACTCCTCAAACCTCACCACCCTTCTGTTTCTGTTCCCACAGAGCCTGGTGCGGCAGCTGAACCCCTTCCTCTCATCCTGGAGGACAGAGCGGTGTGTCAAGTAAATGAGATCTTGGACTCCCGGCGCTGTGGTGGTCTACTGGAATACCTGGTCGACTGGAAGGGCTACGGTCCCGAGGAGCGTTCATGGGTACCTAGAAACGACATCCTTGACCCCTCTCTGCTCGACACCTTCCATGCTACTCATCCAGATTGACCTGCAACCCGTGGAAAAGGACGACCACCACAACGTCGGGGTCCTCGGCCCTCTGGAGCGGGCCGTGTGTGTGTGGGGGGGTGGTACTGTCACAGACACGCCAGGCTCCACCATCAGCCAATCACAGTGCACTCCCTCACCAGAATACTAAACACACACACCTGTTCCCCATCAGCACCTCATCACTGCAGACACAAAAGCACACCACTCACCTCAGTCAGTTGTCTGGTCTCGTTGTAACGAAGGACTCTTCATGTTGATCTCCCAGACTTCTGAAAGACTTACCAGTTCTACTCCAGCATGTTTTCCCAGTCTCCGTGCTTCCTTGTCTGTGTGTGAGTGTACCTTCATCGTGTGTTCATCCTGTCAACGGCCATCCACCCAACTATGGTCTGCAAACCTGTAAGACACTGTAAGGACTGTATCAGTGTTCAATATTCACTCCACTAAGACTCCATCTTCTACCCACTTACCTGCATTACTGTGTTTCCCGTGCTGTTCTCCAAAAAAACTACAATCTGCTTCCATATCTGTGTCTCCTGCCCTTCTGTCCGTACCAACTTGAGAGGTCAGATATTATCTTATGCATCATATGCTAATAAAGAACGTAAAAAGGAACTGCAAGCACTTTCACAATCCATATTAGATTTAGACAGACAATATTCTAAATCGCCTACAGCTGAATTACATAAAAAAAAGAGTGGACTTTCGGACAAAGTTTAATTTTTTATCTACTACTCATGCAGCACAATTAATAATGAGGACACGTGGTCTTTACTATGAGTATGGAGACAAATCAAGTCGGCTCTTGGCTCATCAGATGAAGCGTCAAGCCACCTCCCGCCTTATTTCCCAGATAAAGGACTCTAATCAAACTTTAACTAGCAGCAAAAAAATAATTAACAACATTTTTAAAAACCTTTTATTCGTCATTATATACTTCTGAATTTCCTTCAGATCCAACTGATAATTTAAATATTCCTACTTTGCAATCAGATAAGGTGGTAGATTTAGAACATGACCTGAGATTGAAGAAATTTGTAGGGCCATTATGGCAATGAAGAGCGGGAAGTCTCCGAGCCTTGATGGGTAACCTATAGATTTTTATAAGAAATTTAGGGAGAAACTTGCACCAATTCTTCATGTTTTTAAGGAATTGTTGCCTCCGACTTTTCGCAAGCATCCAACTTCCAATACCCAGAAGTCTTGTGAACACATATTTAATGTTTATTTTTTGGCCTTATTTCAGTGACTTACATGCACATACATGTTCCTCACATATTATGGTAGTGTAACGAAGCGGGACTCAGGGTAGGTTCCATTTGCAAGCTTTATTAAACAGAGTTCGTAGTCAAACAGGCAATGGTGGAACAACAGCAAACAGGTATGGCAGAGAGCAGGCAGAATCTTAGTCGAGGAACAGGCAATGGGTCAGGGCTGGCAGATAATAATCGTAAGTCCAAAACAGAGCAAATAGTCCAAAGGGCAGGCAGCAGAGAATTGTAAACGGGGAACAGACAGGATCAGTAACAGACAAGCAATCACAATGAAGAACGCTCAGAACTGCAACCAAGACCTCGCAAAGTACGTCAGGATGTGAGTGGCTTAAATAGTCCAGATAATGTGCTGCAGCTGGGTGTGGTGATTACTGATTGGTGAAGTGAGTACAGGTGATGGCCAGGGAGGATTATGGGGAAATGAAGTCCCGGAATGACTGGGAACGTGACAGGTAGCCTAGTTCGTTCTAAATACAGTGTAATGACACCTTTTCCATTAATATGTTTATGAACAACTGGCAACAGTGAATGGCACGGTGGATTGTGTTCACCGACAATGTTTTCTGGAAGTATTCCTGAGCCCATGTTGTGATTTTCATTACAGTAGCATTCCTGTATGTGATGCAGTGTCGTCTAAGGGCCCGAAGATCACGGGCATCCAGTATGGTTTTCCGGCCTTGACCCTTATGCACAGAGATTGTTCCAGATTCTCTGAATCTTTGGATGATATTATGCACTGTAGATGATGATAACTTCAAACTCTTTGCAATTTTTCTCTGCCACTGCCACTCTGAGAGGCTCTTTTTATACCCAATCATGTTGCCAATTGACTTAATAAGTTGCAAATTGGTCCTCCAGCTGTTCCTTATATGTACATTTAACTTTTCCGGCCTCTTATTGCTACCTGTTTTTGGAATGTGTATCTCTCATGAAATCCAAAATGAGCCAATATTTGGCATGACATTTCAAAATGTCTCACTTTCAACATTTAATATGTTACCTATATTCTATTGTGAATAAAATATAAGTTTATGAGATTTGTAAATTATTGTATTCCTTTTTTATTCACAATTTGTACAGTGTCCCAACTTTTTTGGAATCGGGTTTGTATAAATTAATGCAGGAAAGTCTGTTTTCTGTGGGAAAGATGCAGGTTTTCTGTGTGTCTCTTTGTCTCTGCTCTTCTCTGCTCTTCAATGTGGTACATACATACATACAAAGCAATAAAACTTGTAACTGAGAACTTCTCGGGGGATGGGGGACAGATTGGATAACTATAACAAATAATTGTGTCTGATTTGTCTCAGTCGTTACAAGAGTATCCGGAAATGTTGGGGAGAAGTGCAGTTGTACCTGGGATGGTACTAAGTTATGGCTATGCGTGGTATGTGAGGCAAAAGACCGAACGTTGAAGTCGTCTAGGTTGATGTAGGAATTCGTAAGGGTAATGAAACCTATAGGATTATTCCAGGATGGAATAGTGACTCAGTTCTCTCGACATCCATACATAGGGATGAGAGAACTGGAAAAGAAGGTATTCTTGGATACAAGATACCGGGTCTTGCCTAGTGATAGGGAAGGACTCAAGAATAGGATTCTTGAGAGGGTGGAATTCGTCAGGGACATTAAGTGGAAAGATTGGCATCATGATCTGATCTTAGCAGATGGTGAATCCATGAGATGGAATCTTACTCTGTGGTTTGAATCCATCACGAAATGTTTTCCAGAAATAGACATGAAGGCAGGGTCTATGGGAAGGTTAGCATAGGTTTCCACAGAGAGGTTAACTGTGGCAAGTATGTAGCTGGAGCTCACTGGCCATAGAAATAGCCCAAGAAGGGGGCTGGGTAGACACCCCAGATTATAACAAAGATTATAGGGGCAACCAGGATAGGACAAATGTAACGAAAGAAAAGCGTCAAAGAGAAAGGAGAAATTTGTGGAGCTTGTGGTAGCCCCTGTCAAAGAGATAAAAGATCACAAAGTGTGGGGACTTGGTGAGTCAGAGAATGTAGTTGGACTCCCTTATGTAGACACACAGGTGACAGAGGAGCCACAGGAAAAGTTTTAAATTGTAATGCATTTAAAAATAAATGTGTTAACCTGTGGACATCCTGATTTTAATTGGATTGGCGGAATAGAAGTTAAACTTCATGAGAGACCTGAAATTACTGTAGTGAAACAAGGCTCACTTTTCAGGAGAGCCCGACGGCTCGTAGAGGAGCCTAAGAACTAACCTCTGCTTACAGAAACATGAGAAGGACCTTCTCCTTGGAAAACATGGCGGGAGAGCTGGAAGAGGCCAAGGAGAACGTTAGGAAACTGAAGAAGCAGCGGCGATGCTGGAAGTTGATAAGTATATCTTTATGGTATTTATTATTGTTAGGAATATTTTTCTTAGCCTTAATAAGAGTTACCTTATAGAACTGGAAGTAATGACAAAACGAATAATATTAGCAGAAGTACAGGTCGAAAAAGAAAATATATCGGGGTATGACTGATGAAAAGAATAGAACCAAAGTTGAAAATGGAACTATAGGTTTCTGGCTTATGGTTAGACCATAATAGTTCTGAAAATGACAGTATATTATATTAAATGGTCAGGAAATTAAAAATAAAACATAAAAGGACAGTGAAAATAAAACATTGGTACGACAAAGAAGTTAAAATATTTGAGACAAACAGCTATATTGAAGAACAAGAAGGAAACAAGACAATCAAATATTTCATAAGATCCACAACTAGAATTAGCGTTAATGAAGAACTGGGAGGTCGGATGCATGTATACAGAGTCGGCTGTAAGACATAAAAGGAGTAGACTACAGAGCGTGGGAAGACGAGTAGTAAGTAAAAATATATATAACTGGATTAAAGCCAGTAAAATTTTAAATCCTGAAGGGAAATTTGTTTTGCTGACAACAGTTAAAGATCGTTATGTAGGACGTAATGGTTGGGAGTATGTGGAAAAGGAAAATTACTATGATACCACAATAAGTTTAGAATTTAATAAATCCTTACCATGGTTATGGAAGGCAAGAATGAACTTACCAAGGGCTAAATATAACCAGGAAAAAGAATCTTGGGAAGTAGATGATGAAGAAAAAACGTTTGATGTTTATTTAATTAAATGAAAATTAATAAAACATGAAAAACTGAACATGAGATTATGAAACATTACGAAGATAAAATGAAAGTAATGGATAAATGTGTTAGTGAAGAAATTGGTAAGCAGAAGCACGGCCGGAAATACCAGTATACGAAAAATGATTATAATGATTTCTTGTATGCAAGCTTATGTGATAAATCCAAAGATGTAATGGACTGTAATGATCTCGTTAATGGCACAGACTCAGAAACGGGAAACCAAACGAGTGAAAAGAAAGCTTTATCTAAAAAGAGTGGGGGAATTTTATATTTTATGTAAAATATCTTACTCAGGAGAGTACTAAATAAAAATGTTATCATTTATCTCTTTAACAAATCTCATAGTGAATTATTTTTCATAAACCTATTATCTGAAACCTGAATATTAATATATATCATATATAAGATACAGTTGCAAGAAAAAGTATGTGAACCACTTGCAGAATCTGTGAAAATGTGAATAATTTTAACAAAATAAAGAAGATAATACAAAATGCATTTATTTAGTACTCTCCTGAGCAAGATATTTTACATAAAAGATGTTTACAGATAGTCCACAAGACAAAAAAAATAGCTGATTTTATTAAAATTCATAAGAATGTTGTTACAGAATGTGTAGCTGCAGCAGGGATAAGGTGAAATCGGACTTCTACAAAACGTGGAGATTTATTAAACAAGACACAGGGGGGGGAGGGCTGGAGACCTTCATGCAGGTGCGGGGGGAGGTGCAGACGGGTACAGAGGTCCCCAGGGCGGGTCTAGGAGCTTGGGCGGCCATGGCGGGTCAGAGGCCTCACCCACATCTTCCCCACCCAAATGTCATGGAAGGCTGGAGCGGGCTCGTGGAAGGCTGGAGCGACTGGTTCCGCCCAAAAGTCAATGAGCCATTCGGCCTCCTTTGGTGAGGGCTCAGGCTGGGCGGCAGGCTTCACAGGGGGCTCTGGCGAGGCAGCGGCCATCTTCTTAGGCCATCTGGGCCTAGCGGTGGCCCTCCTTTTGGGCAGTTTGAGCTTTGGGACAGGCAGGACAACATGGGCAGACCCACTGGAGGGATACGTGGAGGAAACAGGCGATTGGCGAACTGGCCAGGTCGCCTGTGTTTCTGAGGGGACCGGATGAGGAAGATACGATTTTTCTTGAACCTCTTCAATCTCGAAATCAGAGAAAACCAGAAAATTAAGAAAACCAGATTAATAGACTCGACTAGGGAAAAGAAACAGGCAGGTTCGCTATAACGGATCGTATCCTCGTCCAGGCCCTTCAGAAAACAGGCGTTAAGTGGAGCATCTGGCCAGCCCACCAAGCAAGACAGCTCAGAAAATTCCTCCACATACCTCTCCAGCGGGCGACCGTCCTGCTTAAGAGTCCAAAGACAGTCCTCCGCTGTGACTTCTCTCTTGGGAGGCACGGGAGAGATGGGAACCAGGAATATACCCATCTTATAGAAGTCCTTGTAGTTGGGTCCGTTCTTCTGTTACAGAATGTGTAGCTGCAGCAGCAATGAGGCGAAATCGGACTTCTACAAAACGTGGAGATTTATTAAACCAGAAACAGAACAGCAACACAAGAAATAAACAGTAGCAAACAACAACAAGAACGGACCGGGAGTGCAGGGAGTGAGTCCAATATAAAGGGAGTGCAAACGATGAAGACCAGGTGCAGGGAATCCAGGGAGAGCGGGAAAGCTGATGAGGGAAGTGAATTCAGGTGTGGAACAGGGAGGAACATGGGAAATGGAGTCCGGGACAGGCGTGACTATAACATATGTGAACCACTGATTCTTAATACTGTGTGTGGGGTTACCTGGATGATCTACGACTGTTTGTTTGTTTTGTGATGGTTCTTCATGAGTCTCTTGTTTGTTCTGAACAGGTAAACTGAGCTCTGTTCTTCAGAAAAATTCTCCAGGTCCTGCAGATTCTTCAGTTTTCCACCATCTTTTGCATATTTGAACCCTTTACAGCAATGACTGAATGATTTTGAGATCCGTCTTTTCACACTAATGACAATTGAGGGACTCAAACACAACTATTAAAAAAGGTTCAAACATTCACTGATGCTCCGGAAGAAAACATGATGCATTGGGGTGAAAACTTTTGAACAGGATAAAGATGTCCACATTTTTCTTATTTTGTTTAAATATACATTTTTTTCATTTAATACAGAAGCAACAGAAGGTACTTTCATGTTTCCCGGAAGACAAATTAAATACAATTTACCTTGATCTTCAAATTCCAAATGTTTTCACCTCCCGTCTATTAATGCATCATGTTTCCTTCTGGAGCATCAGTGAATATTTGAACCTTTTTTAATAGTTGTGTTTGAGTCCCTCAATTGTCCTCAGTGTGAAAAGACAGATCTCAAAATCATTCAGTCACTGCTGTAAAGGGTTCAAATTTGCAAAAGATGGTGGAAAACTGCAGGACCTGGAGAATTTTTCTGAAGAATAGAGCTCAGTTTAACTGTTCAGAACAAGAGACTCATGAAGAACCATCACAAAACAAACAAACAGTCGTAGATCATCCAGGTAATCACACACAGTATTAAGAATCAGTGGTTCACATACTTATGAATGGGGTTATTCTAACAAATTCAGCTATTTTTTTTTTTTTGTCTTATATGTAAACATATTTTATGTAAAATATCTTACTCAGGAGAGTACTAAATAAAAAATAACATGCATTTTATATTATCTCCTTTATTTCGTTAAAATTATTCACATTTTCACAGATTCTGTAAGTGGTTCACGTACTTTTTCTTGCAAACTGTACAACATTTTGACAGAACCTCAAGTAAATTTGGTAATGTTATTTTGTTTTGTTGTCTAATGTTTTGTTTTCAGAATTGTGGGAGAAAAGTGATCTCTATTTACAAAAGCATTTCTTATATTTGAGTCCACTCCATTGTGAATGTGAGCTGTCTGAACGACTGACAGTGGGGAATTAAACAGTAAGGGCCCTATCATACACTGGGCACAATGCAGCGCCAGGTGCGACGCAAGTGTTTTTTGCTAGTTTCAGCTTGATGCAATTATTATTTTCACATCCTGCTTAAATAGCAAATGCACTCGTGCCCATTTGTGCGGCCATTGATGTGCTGGTCTGAAAACGAGGTGTGTTCAGGCGTATTGTTGGCGCGTTGATATTTTGAGGCAACTGAAACAGACTGGGCCATTGACTAACTGAAACCTGGTCTAAAGTCGATGGTGCAATATTGTTTTTGTTATTTAAAGAGCGCGTTAGTAATATGCGGGCGCACAACGCGTGTACACTCTGCTTATTACACACAGGGATGCACAGCAGCACACAAACATGCCAAATACTAAAAATAAAAGGATTAAAATGTAAAAGATTATTATTGTGTGCATAAAGATAAAAATGCTTTGCTGGAATCCGGCTTTTCCCGTAGATGGTCTGCTCACGCGCTTTAACCTCGGAATGAGCAGATCCGTTTCCTCACTAGAAGAGTTCAGTTTTTCTGCTTGCAAATTCCGCCATGTAAATAGCGAATCCGCCATGGTGCGAGCACAATTGGCTTTTAAAGGGAATGGGAGATGAGACTCTGATTGGTTTATTGTACGTTACGCCCAAAACACACCCATTACTCATTAAGAGAATAGGGACAACCCCTTTAGACCATGCGCTGGCACCGACCATTTTTCCTGTCCTTAAACTAGCAAAAGTGGATTTGGAAACGCCCTAAGGGCACTTGCGCTGTGTGCTTTGGACCATAAGTTTAGATTATTAAAATAGGGCCCTAAGTGTTTGTCAGATCTCACAACCAGTTTTGCGTGAGAACGCAAAATAGCTTTGCGAGAGAACACAAAAGTTTTGCAAAGGAACGCAAAGTTTCTCAGGGGAAGGCAAAAGCTTTGAAAAATATTTTTTCCTCCAATCCCAAATTTTTTCCACCACCATGTCCCTTTAGGGGTTCCGTAGAAATAGAATCCTTTGTAACATTATGAATGTCTTTACTGTCACTTTTGATTAATTTAATGCATCCTTGAAATTTTTATGAAAATAAAGGCCCATGTTTAATAAAAATGTTTAATAAAAATTTCACTGGTATCTAAAATTTTGGTGTCATAACCTTATTTATTACAATACAAGGATGCATGGGTCAAAAATTATTTTAATTTTAATTATTTTATTCATTTATTACTTTTTTTTTTTTGTGGTGGGGCCAATGAAAATGGAATCATTTAATTCATTGGATCGAATCTCAAATCCACTCGAACTGAGATATTGAGATATTGTGAATCAGAATCTAATCGAATCGGGACATCTTTATCTATACTCAGCCCTAGTTGTCACAAGAGTAATTTCGTTGTGCTACACAATAACAATAAAGTGCTTGAAATTGAACTTGTACTAGAACTATATTCATTGGTTTTACCCATTGTGATGTATTATTAAGGGAATATGGCCTTTGTGTTGCCTCATATTTACACTCTTGTGAAACAGGAAAACATGGCTAGACATTTACAAAAAACAATGCAGATTTATTTTCACAGCCTTCTTTTCTCATGTTTACCAAGGGTCACAATAATTCTGACCAGGGGGCATATTACAGAAATTTTCTATTTTAAGTCTTAAATTTAAATCTGACAGATTAAAATGAGAAACAAAAAACAAAAAAACAAACAAACAGGTGTGCTTTTAATTAAGTGCTGCAGAAAGAGAAGTTTTGATAATGTTGGTAAGCCTCTCACTATATTTCATGGGAGTCTGTAATTATTTATCAGTGTTTTATCATCAAAGTTCAGCATATCATTTGAGTGTTCAAAAAGACTTTCCACCATTAAACATCACTGTTCTTCATCTTGTATAATAAATGTGACGCCATTCTCAGACGGCTATTATTATGTGATTTTTACAGTTGGCTTTCAAATAATTTTGAAGTTAGGACACCAGTGGGGTGGTCTTAAAGTTAAGTAGTTCTGTAATAGCTTTTGTCCTAAATAAGGGTTCTAACTGAAATTGCCATGGTTACCAAAAGTATAAGATAAAAGTCTTTCTGTAATATGCCCCCAGGACTCTAAATGCAATTGATGGCAATACCTTGCATGCAGACTATCTTAGATTAAGTTCCCCAGTACCTGTAGGAAAAAGAGACGTTGTGTGATCTCTTGGATTAGCTCTTCAGAAACATCTTCTGGAAAAAACTTTGCCCGGAACTTGAACTGCAGAGGGTTTTCCTTTCTAACATCCTGCTGAGTTACCTGCCAACAGTTTTCACAAAAACACATTAACCCATTTAACTTTCAATCCTAAAGGAGCCCATTTAAAAAAAAAAAAAAAAAATTAAAAAAAAATTATATATATATATATATATATATATATTTTTTTTTTTATTTTTTTTTTTTATTTTTTTTTTTTCCCTTAAAATACTTATTATTGGACAAAAAATGACGTCAAGCAGTCTTTTTATCTAAAAGTATATAAAACTCTACCATACAGTGGAGGTCTCTGTTTATGGTAAATCTTGGTTTGCATGTGGAGTACTATTTCATGGCCTTTTTTGAACAATAAACTAACACTACCGGTCAAAAGTTTTTGAACGTTAAGATTTTTTAATGTTTTTAAAAGAAGTCTCACCAAGGCTTCATTTATTTGATCCAAAATACAGAAAAAACAGTAATATTCTGAAATATTTTTACAATTTAAAATAAAATTTGAATATAAATTTAAATTTTATTCTATTTTCATCAATGTTGAAAACAGTTGTGTACAATTGATGAATACAAAGTTAAAAAGAACAGCATTTATCTGAAATAGAAAGCTTTTAACTTTATCACTAGCGTTCAAAAGTTTGGGGTCAGTAAGGTTTTTTTTTTTTTTTTTGGAAATAAATTTAAAAAAGTGAATACTTTTTATTTAGCAAGGATGCATTAAATTGATCAAAAGTGACGTTTATAATGTTGCAAAAGCTTTATATTTCAGATAAATGCAGTTCTTTTGAACTTTATACTCATCGAATAATCCTGAAAAAAAAAAAAAACTGTACACGACTGTTTTCAACATTGATAATAATAATTTTTCCAACAGAAATAAACTGCAGTTTTAAATATATTAAAATAGAAAAGATATAAATATTTCACAGTATTACTGTTTGTTGCTGTATTTTGGATCAAATAAATGAAGCCTTGGTGAGCAGAAGAGACATTAAAAAATCTTACCGTTCAAAAACTTTTGACCGGTAGTGTACCTGCAAGTAGTTCTTAGATACCCTTCCATAATTTTCAGGGTCCACATGAAATTAAATTTATTTAAAAGATGTGTTTAAAAATAAGTAATACATACAGTGCCCTCTAAGTATTGGGACAGTAAAGACAAAATTACTCTGTTAGCTATGGTGTCAAGACATCTATAAATATATATAAATACCATTGAAATTAAATGTTTGTTTATTCCTAATGAATTTGCAAGATTGTTTATATCAGGAGTTTTCAAACATTTTAATGGCAAGGAGCAATCAAACAATCCCCTTGTGAAATCAATTATTGATTTATTAGGCTTACAATACAATATATAATATAATATATATATATATAAAAAAAAAAATATATATATATATATATATTATGTTATATAAAATATAGACATATCAGTTTAAATGCTTCAATTTGTTTTAATATTATATTAAATTATTATAAAGCAAATTATTATGAAGCATTTAAACAGATCTAGCTATTTTCAACAAAACGTGAACATGTGAATTCTTTTATAGTTACCTA
Organism: Elopichthys bambusa; assembly: GCA_037101425.1. Classification (NCBI taxonomy): domain Eukaryota; kingdom Metazoa; phylum Chordata; class Actinopteri; order Cypriniformes; family Xenocyprididae; genus Elopichthys; species Elopichthys bambusa. Next base: position 19,660,174 of record CM074436.1, read on the forward strand.
AACAAACCCTGAAACCCCCACACACAAAAATCTAGTTAAACTGACATCAACTGACCTCAGTTTGCACCCTACACCTTTGATGGGCGTGTCATTGTAAATGTCTCTGAGTTTTGTTACCGTGCTGTGCCGAACGCCCGCGTTATTTCCACCACCTAATCAAGCCACTCTTCTTTTAAACATGATGTTTTATTTTACATGTTTTTGCGTTTAGTGTCACCTCTCGTATTGAACTATTTGGTCCGCAAATATTAAAGTATTACTAAAGCAACAGACTTGGCTTACTGCCACTCACACGCGCTTATATCTTTCTCTTTCTATGAAACCTGTAAACCGGTTCTAACTCTATAGCGACACTAACTCTATAGCGGTTGACCAGAGCACTGCAATTATTTCTAATGTAGATTACAGTCAAATGGATTTCCCACACATTTTGCGTCTGTCCTCTGCGTGACATTTTATTCTTTCTGCGCAGCTTAGAGGAATCATTGGTTACTGTATAAACTCTCTCTTAGACCTAAATCATACATATAGGTATGTGAACACAAATACTAGCTACACATGTTGTAAAATGTGTCTGAATTCCCAAAGTTTCCAAAAGGGATAGCAATTACCATAACAGTCTTCATCTACGTCGGTTATCTTTTATTACTTGCAAAAACGCATACTGTCAAAATACTACATTTGAAGACCTTTGTCTGTGACCAATTAAAAAGTATACGTTCTATATCAAGGATGGGCAACTCCAGTCCTAGAGGGCAACTGTCCTGCAGAATTTAGCTCCATCCCTAATTAAACACACCTGTCTGTAATTTTCAAGCAATCCCTTAGACCAAGGGTCTTCAACCAGGGATCCGCAGCAGTACTGTGGGGGGTCCGCCCATTAATGCTTAATCAAATAATTTTTTTGTTAAAGTAAAACATGGGTAAAAAAACATCACACAATCAAATATAATAATAAATATGATAATTATGAAGAGCACCCTCCGTTGATGCTGTAATATACTGGCAAAAGAGATTTGGCAAACCCTCCAGTGCATTTTTGTGTTTGCGCTCTGGAGAACTTCAAATGTTTCTATTTATGTTTCTAAGTCCATAGCTGACTCATTAACACCCTTTCTCCAAAATGCTGAAGTCCAATTGAATCACGCTATTGCAATAGCACTCAAGCGCGGGAAGGCCAGTTGCTATATTGTCTTGAAATCTTTCTCCTTCACTCAAGCCTGTTGTTTTCATCGTGGATATTCGTGCCAAGAAGACAATGCCAGAAGATACACGAGTGCGTGCTGTGTCTGGGCCATGTCCATGCTGAGGCGGCAATGGAGAGGACAGACTGCCGGTTTTGTGAAGATCTGTCGATCAAGACTCTCTGTGCAAGGCTAGCATGAATTGGAAGATCTCAATCAGCTGACACCGGTCCGGGCCCCGTGTGCTTTTCGTCCTCCTTGGCCAGAGGCCACCATGGACGAGAGCATTCCCCTGTGACCCCCCTGGATGAGGAACTCTGAATATCCTCTCTGAAGCAGTGGCCCCAGAACAGCCAAAGAAAAAGTGGACAGATGGCTCCTATTTGCAAGCGGGCTGCCAGTTAGCCACCACTCAGGGACCGGCACCATTTTCCCCCGAGCTACATGAGTAGCTTACCCAGGCATGGTGCTCATCTAATTGAGCCCAAGCCCATGCCCAAGAAACCTACCTCCTCTCTGTGGTTGAGGGGGCGGATGAACAAGGTATGCCCAGTCGCCTCTTGTTGAAGAGGCCATCATGGCCCACCTGTGTCCGTCACGTTGATGGAAATCTATGGAGCCAGAATAGACTCTTAAATAATTCACGCAAAAAACATGATGCACACATGCGTAGCCAATTTCAGATGCATGAAACCTATTTCATGTGCACAAAAAACAATTCACTTGTGTGAGAGAAAAAAAAAAGCAATTTACATGCGCAAAATAAAATTAGATATTCATAAAATATTTCACAAACGCAAAACACAATTCATAGATATACAACTGCACAAAAAGTTTTGAATGTTTAAAACTTACGAGTTTATCCTCACATTCGCATGTGAATCACCTTGGGTTTGTGTGTGTTTATTTCTGAGGCTCTCCTGGCAGCACACCCTCCCACAAGAGTCATTCGTACTCTTTAGCCAATCTGATTGAAGCTTATCAATCGACTAATCATTATCACGTGAGGCGTGCCTACCTGGGTGTTACGTCATCAGCTGTCGACCAGTTCAAGTCATGCAGAGAGGTATGTGTATCCACCCTAGCTTCCACTCATTGAGATCAGCTTTCATGTTCTTTAAATAGTGAACAGACCAATTTTTATGAGCACTGAAGACGATATATGTACTTGGCATTTGTGCAACAGTAAACTCTGCATTTTTCAGGATTAAACACTGTTGCTTGACATCTACAGTCACAGACATCTTAATTCATGTTTTTTCTTTATACTTTTATATATTAATGTCTTAATATATCCAATATCCATTTAATTATTTCTGTGCTGTATTGTCATCTCAATGTTTTTAATGTCACAGGACAATGTTGTGAAGCATTAAAGGGATAGTTCACCCAAAAATGAAAATTCTGTCATCATTTACTCACCCTCAAGTTGTTCCAAACCTGTATGAGTTTTTTTCTTCTGCTGAACATAAAGGAAGATATTTTGAAGAAAGTTTGTAACCAGGCTGCTTTGGGGCACCACTGACTTCCATAGTAGGAAAAAAAAAAAATACTATGGAAGTCAATGGTGCCCTAGAACTGTTCAGTTTCCCATATTCTTCAAAATATCTTCCTTTATGTTCAGCAGAAGAAAGAAATGTATACAGGTTTGGAACAACTTGAGGGTGAGTACATGATAACAGAAATTTTCATTTTTGAGCTATCCCTTTAATTGGTAACACTTTACAATAAGGTTTCATCTGTTAACTTTTTTTTTTTTTAATGTATTAACTAACATTAACTATGAGCAATACATTTGTTACAGTATTTATTAATCTTTGTTAATGTTAGTTAATAAAAAATACAGCTGTTCATTGTTCGTTCACATTGCATTAACTAATGTTAACAAATACAACTTTTGATTTTAATAATGTATTAGTAAATGTTGGAATCAGCATTAACAAAGATTAATAAATGTTGTAGAAGTACAGTTCATTAAACATTCACTGATGCTCCAGAAGGAAACACAATACATTAAGATATCATTTTTTTTTCATTTAGTACTGCCCTCCGGAAGCAACAGAAGATACCTACATTTTTCCCGGAAGACAAATTATGTACAATTTACCATGATCTTTAAATTCAAAATGTTTTCACCCCCCGTCTATTAATGCATTGTGCTTCCTTCTGGAGCATCAGTGAATGTTTGAACCTTTTCTAACAGTTGTGTTTGAGTCCCTCAGTTGTCCTCAGTGTGCAAAGATGGATCTCAGAATCATACAGTCACTGCTGGAAAGGGTTCAAATATACAAAAGATGCTTGAAACTGAAGAATCTGCAGGACCTGGAGGATTTTTTCTGAAGAACAGAGCTCAGTTTAACTGCTCAGAATAAACAAGAGACTCATGAACAACCATCACAAAAACAAAAAACAAACAGTCGTAGATCATCCAGGTAACCACAAAACCAAGAAACAAGGGTTCCCAAACTTTTGAACAGGGTCATTTTAATAAATTCAGCTATTTTTTGTCTTGTGGACTTTATGTAAACATCTTTTATGTAAAATATCTTACCCAGGACAGTACTAAATCAAGAATAACATGCATTTTGTATGATCTCTCTTATTTTGTTAAAATTATTCACATTTTCACAGATTCTGTAAGGGGTTCCCAAACTTTCGCATACCACTGTATGACGGAGTATTTCTGTGCCAAAAATACTCTTCCAAATCCTCACGAACTTCCGAGTCTTTTTTGTATGGGCCTGTGTTACGTAAACGGGGGCGGAATTCCTTGTACGGGCACTTCTCCTGGAAGAGCACGCGCATACACGTCGACCAGAGCGAGAGAGCAAGAGCACGCCCATCGACGTGCAATTGGTTTTACAGAAGTTGTCGGCAGCGCTGCACAGGTCACAGGACTTCACAAAATCAACAATGTCACCAAAGAAGTGTATTTTTGGTTGTGAGGGAAAGATAACCTTGCTTCCCAAAGAACCCAGCCTTAAGTGGAGCTGAGAGTTTTGTGCTCACACATTACATTGATGCGCTCTCGATAGTTGTTATTAAAATAACCATAGAAACTGATAGTTGCAATCACTTTTTTATTGGTTAAAATGAATGGAGAATATCTCATGTATTTCTGTGGCTGCTCGAGCAGTTTCATAAACAAGGCCCAGTTCTACACTGGATTTACAGATCGTTCGAAACTGAAAGATGGAGCGGTCACAGCAATAATGATCCTGGTCATGAGTAAAAACAGCAGGTGGTGAGTAAAACTGCATCAAATGTCTGTTTTGTTGGCAACTGGCACATAAGTGCATATAATGTAAACAATACGAACGTAGTGAATTTATAAATTCATTATTCATCATTCACTATACGCTATATTCATTATAGTGATTCAATAGTTATCCATGGATAATGCAATGGTGTATTGCGTGTGTTTAAATATATTTGTTTAGCTGACCATTGATAGGTTGCAGCCGATCTCTACACAAAAGCTGCGCATGCTCGTGACAGCTCGCCACTCTATTCCCGCTTACACGACATGCCTACAGGCGCTCGGTTGTTTTCGGAAAGACTCAGTACAGCGTATGTATCTTTTATAAATATGATAAAACTAAAGACTTTTCGGCGATATGAAGGATGCTATACTACTCTATAGGTACTTAAGATTAACATGAGATTGGCAGAAACTGTGGGTGATACCCCCCCTTTAATGAGTCATTGAATTCATTAAAAACAATTTTTTAAATAATTCATTCAAACATTTTCCAGCATTTAGAGTCAGCAATTTATATTTTGTCAGAACCTCTAGTAAATTACATGTTATTTTGTTTGGTTGTATATTCAGAATCGTGGGAGAATCGTGATCTTTATTTGAAACCAAAAAAATCATGATTCTCATTTTATCCAGAATCGTGCAGCTCTAATAACGATAATTAGACGATATGTGTGTGTTACTGTGCTGGTACCTTGGCAGGTTTGGGACTGTCGTGGACAGCTGACTCAGGACAGTTTTTAATATTCTTTTTTTTTTTTTTTAATGTAATATTCTTCATATTCTGTGTGATGGTCAGTTCAATAGAAATGATTTTTTTTCCAATACTTTCAATTTATTTTTACCTTTTTATGGGCACTTTGAATGATACATGCATCTTCTTTTATGTCAATTTCATAAATGTAATCAAATTCAATTATAATTAAAGCTGTAAGCAGCATTTACCGGGGTTCAAGCATTTATGGCCTTTAAACACATAAAAAGGTATTATATTTTATTTAGCAAGCATGTAAACACTTCGATCATAGATGGAAAAGACCATTTACAGCCAACAGAGGAAATTTAGGGTTTTTTTAGGTTATTTTTAAAAAAAAAGGTTTTTTTAAAGTTATAGCGCCACCTATTGCCCGATCTACACCACTTTTTTTTTTTTTTTTCACAATCCGTTTTACAGCATGAGAAAAATAATAAAAATCCTAACAATTACAATAGGGTTTCAGCACTTCGTGCTTGAACCCCTAAAAATCTAAGCAATTACAATAGGGTTTCAGCACTTCGCGCTTGAACCCCTAATTAAAGCTTATCGGCATTTATCGGGGTTCAAGCTATTAAGACCTGTACGCCATCTATGGTGTTAGGGTCTAGGCCGACACGAAAGCATTTAAGATTTATAGGCTTTTGGGTACATTTGGAGATGGCCATTTTCTTAATGATCCTGTTATGGCTATCCAAATGGTAATGTTCAACAGTTTTTGATCATTCTTGACCTAAAAAATCTAGAGAATTGTACTGCAGTGGTTTTGAGGTTGAGTGAAATACCTAGTACCTTAAGGCAAACTTATAGAGAATGAGGAGATTCAACATATAATATGAATATTGTTTGTGTGTGATATGTAGCGCCACTGGGTGGCTGATTTCTTTCATACTTCACACAGACCACTAGAGTCAAGAGTCAAATAAATCCACCAAGTTTTGTTTTGATCGACCTCTGTTAATCTGGTCAGACAGGTTTTCAAACTTCATAGGCCAATGGTAGCAATGTTTTTTGAGAGACACGTTCTCATAGACAATCATCTTCGACCTTCGACCAAGACACTGCATGCCAATTTTCAAGTCAATCGGAATAACGATTGCATAGTTATAGCCATTTTCATGTTTTTTTTCCTGTTATAGCGCCACAAAGTGGACAATCGCTTTACCATCATGGCAACTTGGCAAAGACAGTGCATGCCAATTTTCAAGTCAAGCAGCCTAACTGTTGTTTTTTTTCCTATTACAGTGCCACCAAGTGGCCAAACGCTACAATTTTTTGACTGTGACCTTGGACTGAGCTTGTACACACGTGTACCATGTTTGGTGAAAATATCTCATTGCGATCAAGAGATATAATAATTTTAGTGAAAGGCAACTGCTACCTCAAACGTTTTGGCGTTCTGTTGCGAACCTGAATCACCAATCGGAATTATTTTGATAATTTTTTATCATGAGTGTTTCTAGATGATGCATGTTGAGTTTTAATTTTCTTTCAAACTTCGCACAGACCTCTAGGGCCACGAGTCAGACAGGCCCACCGAGTTTTGTCCCGATTGGCCTCCGTTAACCTGGTCTAAGAGGTGCTCAAAGTTTATAGGCCAATGGCAGCCATGTTTTTTGAGATACACGAATGTCATTATAAATCATCAAGGCTACTCAGACAAAGACAGTGCATGCCAATGTTCAAGTCAATTGGACTAACAGTTGTGTAGTTATAGCAGTTTTTATGTTTTTTTCCTATTATAGCACCACCAAGTGGTAATTCTCTGCATTCCCTGCACACCCTCTGCATCACAACTTCGAACGTCTCGTCACGAGAATGAATCACAGATCGAAATTCTTTTAATAACATTTTGCCAGGAAGGTCTCTAGATGATGTATATCAAGTTTCGAGTTAATCGGACAAAGGGCCTATGAGGAGTTGGAAAAAGTAGATTTTTCAGAAAATTCAAAATGGCGGAAATGAAATCGGAGATATGTTCGGACTCTTGTTCGTCTTGAGCCAAGGATTCCCATGATATAAGACACTTGAGTCTACGACAAACGGTTTAGGAGTTATGAGCAGTTTTGCGTTGTTGATCGCCCTATTGGCCAATCGGGGTCATACCTTGTCACGCTCTCCCCAAATTGAGACCTACCATCTGGCCAACTTTCAAGCCTCTAGGCCTTACGGTTTGGTCTGCACGATCAGTTTTACGGCGGAATAATAATAATAATAATTAAAGCTGCGAGCAGCATTTACCAGGATTCAAGCGTTTAAGGCCTTTAAGCATATAAAAAGGAATTATATTTTATTTAGCAAGCATGTAAACACTTATCATAGATGGAAAAGACCATTTACAGCCAACAGAGGCAATTTAGTAAGGAAAAACAAGGTTTTTAAAGGTTTTTTGACAGTTATAGAGCCACCTACTGCCCGATCGCCACTACTTTTTTTGGGTGTCCTCAGAGTGTGCCCATACATATGTGTGTTAATTTTGGTGAAAATATCTAATTTCGTTTTGAAGTTATAGATACTTATATATATGAGAGCATAAAATATGACCCAAGAACGTCTTTGATTGGATTTTTTTGCAACTTCCTTTCAAATTTTTGACATTTGGGCTCTCACATATAGTTAATCAGCTTAGGTTTCGTGTTTCCTACACTGGTTTCGTCTTGATTGGACTAACGGTTTCGAAGATATTTCGAGATATTTTTAAGCGCTAAATCACAACATTGCACAAACCATAAGCCGAAACCGAAGTTTGGTATCGTTGAATCCAGCAAGGTTTCAGGAGTCTAAGCATGTGATTCCCGTGAAAATAAATCGACCACACCCAAAGTTATACACATTTTCATCCAAAACCATTAAAAACATATGTTTTTAACAGTTATAGCGCCACCTATGGTCCGATCTACACAAAAATGTACATGCTTGTTTAGAGTCATATGCTGCATGTGCTCACCAAATTTTGTGAAGTTCTGAATTTTCCTTTAGGCTTTTGGGTATATTTAGCCACGCCCACTTTCTAAATGACCCTGTTACAACGACCCAATAGTTATTGATCTAGAGAGTCCAGAGAATTGTCCTGCACTGGTTTTGTTCCAATTGGGCGAAAAACCTAGGACTAGTTAGCAAAAGTAGGTTTCTCACATAGTTGTGAATAATTAATGAACGATTTGGTTGACAACATTGGTTCTTGAGGCAAAGTTGTTCAGATGAAAGAGATCTATCAAATGATATGCATATTGCGAAACACCACGTGATTACAGAGGCGTAAAACTCATTAGCGCCAACTACTGGCTGATTTCTTTCAAAATTCTTACAGACCTCTAGGACCATGAGTCGAACTTGCCCACCGAGTTTCGTTCTGATCGGCCTCTGTTAACCTTGTCTAATAGGTGCTCAAATTTCATTGGCCGATGGCGGCCATGTTTTTTGAGATATGCCAATGTCCTCATATACTATCATGCCCCCCTTTTTTTTTTTACTGTGACCAAAGATTGAGGCCCTACACGAGTTTGGTACAAATATCTCATTTCGTTCTCGAGTTATAGCCATTTTAGTAAAAGTGGCCCTTGTTGCCCCTTAGCGACTGTGAATCAAAATTTCAACTTTTTTTGATAATTATTGATATTCACACTCCAGAGAACATTACTGCACTGGTTTGGTTCCGATCTGGCAAAAAACCTAAGACTAGTTCGCAAAAGTAGGTTTTTGACAAAATTCAAAATGGCAGAAAAATTTGCATACCAGAAATGAAATTGGTCAATACAAGTTTTGTTCAGGCTCAGCTTTTCAATGATATAAGATACTTGAGTCTGGGACAAACGTTCTAGGAGTTATGAGCCATCTCACGCATTCGATCGCTGTAGCGCCACCTATTGACCGATTTTGATGATTCCAGGTATCTGAGTAGCGAGCAAGACTACTACCATATGACAAAGTCTCTAGGCCTTACGGTTTGGGCTGCCCGATCAGTTTTAGGGAAGAAGAAAGAAAATAATAAAAATCTGAGCAATTACAATAATACAAATCTTCATGGTTGAACCCCTAAAAATCAGTACAAATACAATAGAGTTTCAGCACTACGTGCTTGAACCCCTAATAAAAATCTGAGCAATTACAATAGGGTTTCAGCACTTCGGGCTTGAACCCCTAAAAATCCTAACAATTACGATAGGGTTTCAGCTCTACGTGCTTGAACCTCTAATAAAAATCTGAGCAATTACAATAGGGTTTCAGCACTTTGTGCTTGAACCCCTAATAATAAAAAATCCTTACAATTACAATAGGGTTTCAGCACTACGTGCTTGAACCCCTAATAAAAATCCTAACAATTACAATAGGGTTTCAGCACTTCGTGCTTGAACCTCTAATAGTCTGAGCAATTACAATAGGGTTTCAGCACTTCATGCTTGAACCTCTAATAAGAAAACTAATGGATACAATTATATTTGTTGCTTGGCCCCTAAATATAGCTGCAAGGAGCGATGGTGGGCCCAAGCCCGGTGGCACCGCTACTTTAGGGCAACTGAGCACAGCGGGCAATAGGCATTTAAAATGGTTAAACATCAAAGGACTATGTCAAATTCACTCCACATTTACTGTACTATAAAGGTAGTGCTATAGAGCCCCTCCTCCCTGTCCGTTTCTAAGGCTTTGCCCATGTCTGCTGGATAACAATCCTGACGTGTGTGTCGAGTTTAATGCAATTTGAAGCATGCTAAGAGTCTCAAAAGCATCCAAAACGAATATTAAAGTTTGATGCGTTGCCATGGCAACAGTGTTTGAGATATCATGATTCTTTTCAAAGGTCTACATCTGCCATGTTTTGACATTATTATGATAAAGTTTGAAGCAAATCGGGTAAAAATAAGAGGGTGCCAGTTGGTGGTGCTCTAACTTTGACTCACAATAGTCACATCCATGTGTTTGGAGTCCTACAACGAACACACAGCTGAAGTTTCATAAAAATCAATCAATGTATGCATAAGTTATAACACATTTCCTGTTTCCCTTTTCTCGCCATAAATTTGTTGCCTCGCCACGGCCTCGCTTTGCCTAGTTTTTGGACCCCGTTCAATGGGGCGCTGTCGAGCCCCCCGCCACGGCTGGGTACCTGCTTCTGCCCAGCCCTGATGGCTGTGGATTCCGATGTGTGTGCAAAGTTTCAAGAGTTTTTGAGCGTGGTAAGGGCCCCAAAAGTGCCCGAATAGTCGGAAAAAAATAAATAATAATAATCCTAAAGAAAACAGTAGGGCCTTCACCCTTTACAGGGCTTGGGCCCTAATAATAATAATAATAATCCTAAAGAAAACAATAGGGCCTTCGCCCTTTACAGGGCTTGGGCCCTAATAATAATAATCCTTAGGGGATCAAGAGGGCCCTGCGCCACCAGTGGCTTGGGCCGTAATAATAATCCTAAAGAAAACAATAGGGCCTTCGCCCTTTGGGCTTGGGCCCTAATAATCCTTAGGGGATCAAGAGGGCTCTGTGCCACCAGTGGCTTGGGCCCTAATAATAATAATCCTTAAGGGGTCAATAGGCCCCTGCGCCTTAGTGACTTGGGCCCTAATAATAAACGGAGCAATTCCAATAGGGTCCTCAGACCATCGGTGCTCAGGCCCTAATAAGACATTTTAAAATTAAATTAAATTCACAAATTAAATAAGTATCAACAAAATTAATCTTTGCAATGGAAACACAGAAGCGTCTGAAGTGACATTTGTTGCATTGACACAGACAGCTCAGAGGTGGCAACTGAATAACCTGCAGTTACAAATGCATAAATAATGTTTTGATGTTTTAAACATGAAATGTTGAAAATGAAAAGATACAAAACCGCCACTAAGTGGCAGCAAGTCACCATTAATGACTGAGTCATTGAGATTCAACCGATTCATTCAAACGGCTGATTAATTCAGGAACGAAACATTTGACTGTAATAATCTATCTTAGTCATTGAATCACAAGTCACATTTGTTATCATGCTGATATCTGGAAAAAAAATGCACTATTTGTGTGATATTTATTAACTATATTAAATGATTTATCGCACACCCCTAGTCGTGACTGCTCTTTTCTATCCTCAGTAAATAAATCAACATTATATTTTCATAATCCTCTATTTATATACAACATCTCTCATCAGTCAAACCATTGTTATGATTTCTATGGAGTTTATTAATCTAAAATCCTAACGTTGAATGGTATGCACATGAATAATTCTTTATGATGTAAACATAATGTTCACACTCGGACTAAACAGAAGTTAATAAACTATAGTTTCAACTGATCTCTAACTTTGTTTACTTCAGTAAACACAGATGAACCGATCAACTGCACATACCTCTCTGCATCATAGCTTGAACTGGTCAACAGCTAATGATGTAACACCCAGGTAGGCACGCCCTCACGGGTTATAATGATTGGTTGATTGATAAGCTTCAATCTGATTGGCTAAAGAGTACAAATGACCCGGGTGGGAGGAGGAGCACAGCCAGGGAAGTCTCAGAAATACACAAACACAAATCTAAGGTGATTTACACGCGAATGTTTTAAACATTCAAAACATTTTGCGCACAGTTGTATATCTATGAATTGTGTTTTGCATTTGTGAAATGTATTTTATGGATATCTAATTTTATTCTGCGCACGTGAATTGCTTTTTGTGAATGTTTTTTTTTTTTTTTGCGCACGTGGATTGTTTTTGTGTGCATGTGAATTAGGTTTTAATGCATGTGAAATTGGCTACGCATGTGTGCATCATGTTATTGCATGAATTATTTAAGAGTCTATTCTGGCTCCATAGAAATCCACTCCATCCCTCCCCTCTAAGTCATGTCGCACTACAGCCCACACGGCGGCAGGACATGCTGAGTCGGCCCTGCACACCCTCACCATCCTGTGTTCCAGACCAGGCTGCTGAAGTCCCTGGACGAGGAGGGCCCGGACTCGGAGTCCTTGCATAAAATGCGTATGGAAGCGGACCTCGCCATTCGCACTGCTAAGAAGGTCACTCAAGAAGTTGAGCACTGCATAGGCAGTCTGGTGGTGCTACAGAGTCATCTATGGCTCACCTTGACAGACATGTGTGACGCTGACAAGTAGCCGCTGCTCATCACTCCCATAAGCCCCAAAGGCCCTTTTGGAGATGCTGTTGCAGCCTTTTGGAGTGTTCTAAAGCCGCTTCTAAAAAGAGTTTGAATTCTTTCACCAGCCCCCCTGCCTGTTGCGGTGGGCAGAGAGAAATATTTGTGTTGTGTTGCCACATAAGAATGTTGTAATAAATGCAAAATCAAACATAACTCAATATCAGAGCTCTTTTCCTCAAATTCTATTGCGCGCCATAAGCAAAACCCCTCCCACGGGATGATTTTGGACTCACGTTCAATGATTGCGTGGCTGTCAGCGGAATGGGTTCAGACAATTTTCAATGCTCTGACCACGTTTCGGAGGGCAGAGCCATTCCCCCGAAATCTTTCCAGAGATTGTTGGGACTTATGGTGGCTGCAGCTTCAGTTTGCCGCTTGGGATTGCTGTATATGCAGCTCGGTCTGAAAGATCACATTCCACGGAGAGTGGAAGGCAGGGAGAATGCACATGCTGTCACCCTGGTTCGACAGAACCATGTACGATCAGGGTATCAGCATGGGCAGGGTGGTCAAATAAAATGTGATCACCACAGATGGGTCGCTGAGTGGTTGGGGAGCCCTACGTATGTGACGGCAGACCGGCTTTTGGAGTTTGGTCGACCGCCCAAAAGCAGTGGCATATAAACCACCTGGAGATACAGGCTGTTCATTTGGCCCTGCAAGAATTCTTATTCGCACGGACAACACAGCGGTGGTGGCATTCATCAATCACAAGGGAGGTGTGTGCTCACATGCACCGCAGAGGCTGGTGGAAAGCATGTTCTTATGAGCAGATTAGCGGCTGCTCTTGATGAGAGCAGTTTATATACTGGGCAGGTTAAACTGCGGGGAGGACATGCTTTCCAGAGTTGTCAATATCCCATTCTGCTGAGTAGAGACCTCCTGTCTCAGGCGAGGGAAACCATGTGGCATCCCAGGCCAGAGCTCTGGATTTGCATGTGTGGCAGGTTGGCTTGATAACACAATTTTGGCTTCGGTACAATACCAGAATCTAATACCTCAGTATTGATACTAAAGCTGGGGACACACTTAATGACTAGCTGAAACATTCTAAGACTGAACTCCTCACTTAAAGACTGTTTCCATCGAATGGAGCACATTTTTAGTCTTTGACAGTCAGAGAGGAGCACAAACCTAATGACTGAGTCAGTCCACTACTCAACACATTTAACGATTGGTGAGTCACGACGTGACATTCTGAAGAAATCAGCTGCGAGATCTTGTACAGAAACAAACATGGATGTCAACAGAGAGCTGCCACTACTTATTTGCAATGAGATTTTTGCAGAAAAAAAAAAAAAATACCCCTGTTGACAAAAGTTATATATCCTACATATATTTTACCATTTTATTTTTTCTGTTTAACTTTTATTAGACTAAAAGGATAAAATGATAGCTATTTAATGTTATTTTCAAAATGAGAGAAATCACTGCTTACTGTGAATTTTTACAGAATGCAGTTTTACTTTTTTCCGTCTGCAGAACAAAATGAATAGCCTAAAAACAATTATAACTTGCAATGTTATCATATGAAATAATACAAAAGAAACATCAAAAAGATGTATTTGACAAAATTACAAAAAGAAGGACGAATAATATCTGACAGGGAATGTATCTCCACAGCATAGGTGCCAGTGCCAGTCGCAAATATTAAACATGTTTAATAAAATCTTTGTGAGGACGACTGGCAACAGCTAGTTCTAAAATTAAAGACTAGAATCTTTAGACACCGCACACTACACGACTTTAAACACCGACTATAAACACAGACTGAGCGCAGCTGGAACAAACTCAGTCTGTTTGAGCATGATAAGCATCATAATAACCAACTCCAGTAAATCGAACTCCAGTGTTTTCACCAGTGTTGAGTGGATTCAGAGCAACTTAAACACATCTGATTGGCCATTAACTTCACATGCTCAACAAATACTGTATGTCTGTGATTGGCTACAGTGCTCATCGCTGCAAAAACACATTGTAAATAGAAACCTTTGATACTCTTCACAGAGCACACTTACACAAATACACACGGTATCATTAACATTATATCGTTATTCACAATAATCTCATATTTTATATCGTCAGCACTCAGCATAATTATCATGTCGAGTGAGTTTTATGTGTCTGATCCATCTTGTTCCTCTGTAGTCACATTTGCCTGTTTTGCATGTTCTCTGCTTGGTGTGCAGCCAAGTAGGAGAGCCCTGTCACCTATTCCATATCAGTGACCCTAGCTTTTTTGCAGGACCAGCTGGATGCGGAAGCTCGCCCTCTACATTAATGTAGCTGTAATGTATTAATGTATATGTAGCTGCTATAGCTATTGAGGGACGCTCAGTTGGCAAGCACACTCTATTTACAAGATATCCTCCCCATCCTCATTTGATGCCAGTCTGGAACCTGTCTTTAGTACTCAGAGCGCTGTCAAGCCCACCCTTCGAACTGCGAGTTGAAAGTGCTCTCATTTAAGACAGCTTTGCTACTCACTCTAGCATGTGGGATGCAAGTAGGAGATATGCAAGCTCTCTCTGTTGATAGTGCTTGTATGGAGTTCAGGACAAACGACTGGCCAGCTGCCAACTGGATGGTTGAGTGTTTCAACTAGGTCTGTTACCTAATCTGGGAGAGGCATGGCATTTGTTTGCATTTGCCTGATTTATGGGCTATGTATATTCAGTCCCGTTAAAGATTTGAGAGTAGTGTTTTAGTGATTTTGTTTTCAAACAGCAGGGATTTTATTTCTTTAATGTGTCAGCTATCCACGCAATGTTGAGATCTCGAAAGGGAACATCTTAGGTTACTCACGCAACCATGGTTTCCTGAGAGGAGGGAACGAGACATTGCGTAAGCTGGCATGTAAAAACCCTTAATGTCTTTGTTGTATGCTGTCGCTCAGTCGAAAGATCCAAAGACAATAGCACTCAACGCGGAATTAAATAGCGGCCGGCCTTCCCGCGCTTAAACCAATCACATTCATGTTTGTTGATCTCTAGAACGCAATGGCAAATTTGGAACGCAAGTTTCATTTAGTCATCATATAACTATCATAATGTGGTTGCTTTCTATTAATATCAAAGGCTATATGCTTAATATGTAGCTCTGTTTGACATTTTGTATTGGGGGTCCCTGCCTTATATATCTATTGCTTAAGGGGTCCTTACCCTGAAAAACAATGAAGACCCCTGCTTTAGACCCCTGCTTTTTTGTTAGGTTTTTCAGGTGTGTTTGATTGGGGAACAAGCTAAACTCTGCAGGGCTGGAGTTGCACATCCCTGTTTTCTATAGCATGGATACAATCCAGACTAGGGCTACACGATTTGGAAAAGAAAAGAAAAGAAAAGAAAAGAAAAGAAAAGAAAAGAAAAGAAAAGAAAAGAAAAGAAAAGAAAAGAAAAGAAAAGAAAAGAAAAGAAAAGAAAAAGAAAAGAAAAGAAAAGAAAAGAAAAGAAAAAGAAAAGAAAAGAAAAGAAAAGAAAAGAAAAGAAAAGAAAAGAAAAGAAAAGACCGGTAACACCTCACACTATGAATCATTAGTTAAGCATTAGTAAATAGTTAATTCATAATTTATAAAGCATTGTCCCTACATAAATAGACATTAGTAAGCAAAGCGGTTTATAAATACAGCTGTAAATGCTTTATTCTTGATTTATAAGCATATCTATATTGTGTTTTAATCATTTTTATTTTTATACTTTATTGATGGTTAATTTCTCTATCAATCATTTCTAAATTAAGTATTACATTATTTACAAATCAGTTATTTAGGAGTTGTCAGTTGTTCATAAGATCATTTAGAAAGTGTAAGTAAATTATTAATAAACTATTTAAATGTACATTTATACATACTATTTAGACATACAGGAATGGTTATCCAGTATGTTAATAAATGCTTTATTAACACATATTCCTACTGCATTTCATGATTAATTCAGATAGTTATAAAACATTTAGTAGTTAACTATTGTCAGTTAACTATGTTTTTGAGTTCATCTAAAGTGAGGACTATTTATGCCTCGTAAAGCTTTTACAAAAGAAATTTAAAGGCTCAATTCTCTTTCAATACTACACTCGTACTGCGTCGAATGTCTTATTATACATAAGACGAGACGCATATGGGGGGAAACTCCTTTTTTCTCCGATTTCTGAAGCCTTTTTCAATCATGCAGTGAAACTGCATGGCCATTGGTTTGTGAAGTTAAAGTAAACAAACCAATGACGATGCGAGCCAATGGTGAGCAAGTCTTTTGGCGGTGTATCGGGCTATATAAGTGGACATCTCACCGTGGCAAATCATCTCTTCGTTGAGACTACGAGACTTAAAGCCACCTTCACCTGCAAGCAGCTGGAGTTTGCCGCTGTTCAGCTCGCCGCTCTGTAGCAGTTTGATCAGCTCGCCTCTCCTCTGCTCGCTGCTTTCAAGCAGCTCACCGCTCTCTAGCAGCCGCCGCCCACGAGCAGCCTGCAGCTCTCTCGCCGCTCTGCCAGCTCGCTGCTCTCACAGCGCTGATCAACCCGCTGCTTCACAGCAGCCAGACCAGCTCGCCGCTCTCAAGCAGCTCTGTTCCCACGCCACTCCCAAAAGCCTGGTCAGCGCTTCGCTCCCGAGCCGCCTGCAGCATCGTACCTCACTCTTCACAAAGAGAGGTTTCACCCGGCCGTTTCTCCCACCCTGACCAGCACCCCTCCGCCATTGCGAGCGACCTGGTCTCGTTTGGGGGATCTGATGAAGAGCCGCTGGATGACAGCATGTCCATAGCGGCCTCGGATGCCGAGGACTGGTCGGGCTCGCTTCATGAGCCCACCCCCTTGCCGTCTTTGGAGCCAATCGACGCCAGGACGTCCATTGACTCTGAACTCACCCGAGTGCTGTCAGAGGCCGTCGTGCAGCTCGGTCTGGAGTGGTCTGCGCCTCACAAACTAACACGCAGCCACTTAGACGAGTGGTTTCTGCCTGGATGCCGTCACACACCTCCTCAGGGGGCAGCGCCCTTCTTCCCTGAGGTCCACGATGAGCTCACAAAGTCGTGGTGTGCCCCATACTCAGCCCGCCTACATCCTCCTGCCTCTCACACTCTCATTTCCGTTGACGGCGCCAAGCAGAAAGGTTATGAGAAGCTGCCTTCTTTGGACGAAGCTGTGGCCGCAACACCTGTGCCCGCCCGCCGCCATTGGATGGAATATGAAGGTTGTCCACCCATCCAAGCCCTGCCACACTATGTCGGCCCTTGCTAGACAAGCATACTCATCAGCCGGCCAGGCAGCTTCTGCACTCCACACCATGGCGGTACTCCAGTTGTGCCAGGCTAAGCTCCTGCGGACCCTGGATGAGGCTGGTCACAACTCAGCCACCTTCAAAGAGCTGCGCAGCGCCACTGACTTGGACCTGCGCCAAGACCACAGCTCAGGCCATTGGGCATTCAATGGCCAGCCTGGTGGTGCTGGAGTGCCACCTGTGGTTAACGTTGACTGAGATCAAGGATGCGGACAAAGCCGTCTTCCTCGACTCACCTGTCTCCCCCACTGGTCTCTTTGGTCCCGCTGTTGATGGTTTTGCTGAGCGCTTCACAGCCGCACAGAAGTCGTCCCAGGCTATGCAACACTTCCTGTCAAAGTACTCCAGCTCTGCTGCTTCGAGCCACCCCAAACCTGCGCCAGCTCAACAGCCCCCCAAAGGCTACGCCGCCAACTACTCAGCCCACGCCACGACCTGAGCACCGGCAGCACTCACGTTCTGCTAAGCGCCTCGCCCCGAAGCGACAGGGACCCCGGCCCAAGATAGTGCTGGACCCTGCACCTCAGAGGTTGGCCTGATGCCCAAGAAAGGAAGAAGAGAAGGTTAAGTCCCGCTGCTGCCGGACCACCTTCCAAAATGCCTCGCTCTATTTTCCTGTCACCCCGATCAGTTCCAGGTGCTTGAGAAAATGTGTTTGTTGCCTGCACAGAGCCTGTTCAAACGCCCTGGCAGTGCACCCCTCTTATAGCGAAAAGTAATAAAAAACAAAC
The DNA here is from genome assembly GCA_037101425.1 of Elopichthys bambusa. NCBI lineage: Eukaryota > Metazoa > Chordata > Actinopteri > Cypriniformes > Xenocyprididae > Elopichthys > Elopichthys bambusa. The sequence goes on from CM074436.1 coordinate 19,678,513, forward strand.
ATACTCAAAAAGAGAGCAAATTTTCTATCCCACCCCATATTCCACCACAGTCTCTCACAGCGACTTAGTGGCAGAACCTATCCAGCCCCTTGCCACGCAGGCCGAGGCCTGGCAGGCCATCCCTGGAGTGTCAACTTGGGTGCTGAACATAATAAAACGAGCTTATATACTCCAATTCGCTCAACGGGCCCAGTTATTCAGCGGCGTGGCCCAGACCTCTGTGGAAAGCAGAGCCTCTGTGTCTCAGACCCATCCTCAATTTCAGACATCTGAACAAGGCCTTGATAAAGCGCTCATTCAGAATGATCACTTTGAAGCAGATCTTCCCGCAAATCTGCCCTGGAGACTGGTTCTTTACCCTGGATCTGAAAGAATCTTATTTTCAAATCCAGATAGCCCCCCCATCACAGGCAATTCTTGAGCTTCGCCTTTGAAGGGGTGGCATATCAATATACGAAGTGCATGGATGTGGCTCTCTCCCCTCTGAGACAGATGGGTGTGTGCACACTGAACTACCTCGACGACTGGCTCATTCTGGCCCAGTCGGAGGCAAAGCTTATATCTCACAGATCCATCATCCTCAACCACTTAGAGTACTTGGGGCTCAGGGTCAATTTTCCCAAGAGCTCATTATCTCCCAGCCAATGTGTCTCATTCCTGGGGATAATTTTAGACTTAACCCGCATGAGGGCCGTGGTCTCGCAAGAGCGATCTCTGGCCATTCAGCAGCTGGCGGAAACCTTTATGCCCAGGGCTTCTCTGCCGTTCAGAGCATTTCAGAAGATGCTAGGTCTAATGAGCTCAGCATCCCCAGCTCTACAGCTGGGCCTTGTAGCATCTGGATGCGAATCACAAATGATCTAGTCAACTCTAAGTTTGTGATTCTGTGACGTTTGGCCCCCTTTCTGTAACTCACCACGTGGCGCCGACTGGTCGGGACCACGTAGCTTTTGGTCACATTTTATTACCTCCCAAAGAGACTAACCACAAACATAAGCCTTCTTATGGCACCTTTGGGAGCTTGACCTCCTGTTGGGCTAGAGACAGACTGGGTGACACCAGGAGACAACCTAATATACACACAAATACCTATGTAGAGGAAAAAGTCTTATAATCCAACTTATAAATTAACCATTCTCAGACAACATGACGGTTGTGTCCTTCATAAATCACCAGGGCGGGCTCTCTTCAAACCCCCTCTTCACTCTAGCTCCACCCCCACACAGTTCAGAAAATCTGGGATGTCTTGAGGAGGGCAGAGGTCAACCTCTTCGCCTCAAAAGACAATTATCATTGCCCAATATATTTCTCAAAAACCAGGGATGCGCTGGCCCATGACTGGCCCAGCCTCCTCCTGTATGCCTTTCCCCCGATCACTCTGATTCCCTTGGTTGTCAAACGAATCAGAGAGGGTGCTCACAAGGTCCTCTTGGTAGCTCCTCTGTGGAGGACCCAACCATGGTTCTCGAACCTGTCTCAGTTATCGCCTAAGAAACCATGGCCGATTCCTTTGAGGCAAGACCTCCTCTCTCAAGCGAAAGGAATGATATGGCACCCCAGACCCGAGCTGTAGGATCTTCACGTGTGGTTTCTCAATGGGAGCCTGCAAGCCTCCCCGAGAATGTCTTAAACACCATCTCACAAGCTAGAGCTCCGTCAACAAGATGTCTCTACTCCCTGAAATGGTCCATCTTTGCCGCCTGGTGCATGGCCCGCGGCGTGGATCCATTGACTTGTGACATATCACAAATATTGTCCTTCCTTCAAGACTTAATGGATAATGGCCATAATCCCTCTACCCTATGTCTATACCGTATGTAAATCTATGTCGCAGCTATAGCAGCCTCTCATGCTCCTATAACAAGGCAGTCGATAGGGAGAAACAACTTGGTTGTTCGCTTCCTTAAGGGATCCAGGAGGTTGAACCCTCCCTGTCCCCTCACGGTTCGTACCTGTGGTTCTTAGAGGTCTTAAAGGCCCTCTATTTGAGCCAATCCAGACTGCCGACTTACATCCCCTGTCGCTGAAAACCGCTTTACTGCTAGCTTTAGCATCGGTTAAGCGTGTGGGAGATTTGCAGGTGCTCTCTGTGAGCCCCTCCTGCCTTGAATTGGGGCCTAGTGACTACAAGGTCGTCCTGAAACCAAGACATGGATACGTCCCGAAGGTCCTATCCACCCATTTTAAGGCGCAGTTGGTTATTCTCTCTGCTCTTTCTCCTTCTCAGGATGATCAGAAGTCGAACCTACTCTGTCCTGTCAGGGCCCTGAGGGCCTATATTGACCTTTCCGCCTCTTTTCACCAGGCGGAACAGCTTTTTGTCTGCTTCAGTGGCCGCACGAAAGGTCTTCCGGTAACGAAGCCCAGACTTTCCAGATGGATTGTCGATGCCATAGCACTTGCTTACTTCTCTTTAGGCCTTCAATGCCCTTTAGGCATAAGAGCGCATTCCACGAGAGGCATGGCCTCCTCGTGGGCATGGTCCTGTGGCGTTTCCATTGCCGATATCTGTGTGGCGGCTGGCTGGTCCTCGCCATCCACATTTGTCAGGTGCGCTTCAGACATAGCTCCTTTCTCACTGTTGTAACTAGCTTATGTTTTTTCTGTTATGTCCACGACCATATCCGGGTATAACTACATTTAATGCCCACATATGCATCCTAGGCCCCGCTGGTGCCTTGGCTATATGGGATTGGGAGGATGACTACAGTATTTCAGTCCTCGTTGTCCGGGCCGTCCTGTCCTATAGGTATCTGGCGCAAGCCCTTTTATGCTCTGTCGCCCCCCTGTGTAGCACGGCGAGATTGAACTGTCCCCATATGCGTCTCGTCTTATGTATAATAAGACATTCGACGCAGTACGAGTGTAGTATCGAAAGGGAACGTACTCTGTTACTGATGTAGCTTTGGTTCCCTTAGATACGGAATGAGTACTGCGTACTTTGCCGTGCTACTCATGGGACGCCTCATGCTGTCGTTTTAGTCGAACAAAATCGATTTGCCATGGTGAGACGGCCACTTATATAGCCCGATACCCTGCCCCTTTTGGCAGGCTCGAGCGGGCTCGCTCACCATTGGCATTCGTGTACTTTAACTTCACGAACCAATGACCGTGCAGTTTCACTGCGTGATTAGAAAAGGCTTCAGAAATCAGAGAAAATCATATGCGTCTCGTCTAATGTGTAATAAGACATTTGACACAGTATTTGTTCAGTATCTAAGGCAACTGAGGTTAAGTTAGTAACCGAGTACGTTATCTTCTAAACAGAAAAAGGAAACAAACACAACAGAGTGATACAAAACATAGAAATATTTATTTCAAGATGAAAAAATTAAACTGTAAATCTTATTTTGTAAAAGCTTTAAGAGGAACCACCGACAACTCTTAAATAACTGGGTTGTAAATCAATTAGAAATGATAAACTGATCATTAATAAAGTATGAAAATGCAATTATTAAACACATTATAGATATGCTTATAAAGAATTTATAGCTGTATTTATAAACTGCTTACTAATGTCTTACTAAAGCTCTTACTAAAGCTTTATTAATGATGAATTGACTATTTACTAATGCTAAACTAATAATTCATAGCGTGCAGTTAAGTGTTACCAAAAAGGGTGATATTGTACTTAAGCTTATTATTATTAAGTTGGCTTGAAAAAGCCAACTTACTGATCTACTATTTGAGCTTATTATTATTATTAAGTTGGCTTGAAAGTCCTCCTAGAGCTTTAACTCTACATACTTCAAACTCAGACTAAAACTTCAGACTGTTCTGAAGTTAGTTGCTATATCTTTTCTAACTGATCTGACATACGGTATTAAAACTCGGGAAAAATCCCATTGACTTTCATTGATGGAATGTTCAAATGAGCCAAGACTCTTCAAACTCCAACTGTCAAAATTCAAATTTAAACTACGGAAGCCCATTTAGACTCAAAAACACAATTAGACTCAAGTGCCATTCTATGTACTATTTCTAATCCACTGAAACTCATTCAAACTCATAAACTCATTTAATCTATCTATCTATCTATCTATCTATCTATCTATCTATCTATCTATCTATCTATCTCATAGCAACCACCCAGAACAACTTAGCAACCACATAGCAACCAAACCATCATGGCAACAGCCCAGCAACCACACAAATCACCCTGGCAACATCCTAGCAACCAACCTGATTACCCTAGCAACTGCATAGCAACATCCTAGCAACCACCCTGAGTACCCTAGCAACCACATAGCAACACCTTAGCAACCACCCTGAGTAACCTAGCAACAGCATAGCAACACCTTAGCAACCACCTAGAGTACCCTAGCAACCGCATAGCAACAACCTAGCAACCACCCCGAGTACCATAGCAACCGCATAGCAAAACCCTAGCAACCACCCCAAGTACCCTAGCAACCACATAGCAACACCTTAGCAACCACCCCGAGTACCCTAGCAACCGCATATCAACATCTTAGCAACCACTCAGAATACCCTAGCAACCACCCAGAGTACCCTAGCAACCGCATAACAACAACCTAGCAACCACACAGAATACCTTAGCAACCGCATAGCAACACCTTAGCAACCACTGAGTACCCTAGCAACCACATAACACCCTAGCAACCGCCTTGAGTACCCTGACTCTATCAAAACTACTAAACTAAAACTTAAACTTTCAAACTAAAAACTTTCAACCTTCAAACTTTTAAAACTACTTCAAACTTTCTGGACTGGCTTTTTCAAGCCGACTTAAAGTTTGTCTTGATGAACTTTTTTATCTAGTTCTTCTTCTTCTTCTTCTTCTTCTTAGACTAAAATTTCTATCTGTCTATCTATCAAACTAAATCTATCTATCAAACTAAATCTATCTATCTATCTGACTATTTCTATCTACCTGACTATTTCTATCTATCAAACTAAATCTATCTATCTGACTATTTTTTATCTACCTGACTATTTCTATCTATCTATCTATCTATCTATCTATCTGACTATTTCTATCTATCTATCTATCTGTCTATATATCTATCAAACTAAATCTATCTATCTGACTATTTCTATCTATCTATCAAACTAAATCTATCTATCTATCAATCTATCAAACTAAATATATCTATCTATCTATCTATCTATCAAACTAAATCTATCTATCTATCTATCAAACTATATCTATCAAACTAAATCTATCTATCTATCTGACTATTTCTATCTATTTGTCTATTTCTATCTATCTATCAAACTAAATCTATCTATCAAACTATATCTATCAAACTAAATCTATCTATCTATCTGACTATTTCTATCTATCTATCAAACTAAATCTATCTATCTATCTATCAAACAAAATCTATCTATCAATCTATCTATCTATATGACTATTTCTATCTACCTGACTATTTCTATCTATCTATCTATCTATCTATCTATCTATCTATCTGACTATTTCTATTTATTTATTTATCTATCTATCTATCTATCTATCTATCTATCAAACTATATCTATCAAACTAAATCTATCTATCTATCTATTTCTATCTATCTATCTATCAAACTAAATCTATCTATCTATCTATCAAACAAAATCTATCTATCAATCTATCTATCTATATGACTATTTCTATCTACCTGACTATTTCTATCTATCTATCTATCTATCTATCTGACTATTTCTATCTACCTGACTATTTCTATCTATCTATCTATCTATCAAACTATATCTATCAAACTAAATCTATCTATCAAACTATATCTATCAAACTAAATCTATCTATCTATCTGACTATTTCTATCTATCTATCTATCAAACTAAATCTATCTATCTATCAAACAAAATCTATCTATCAATCTATCTATCTATATGACTATTTCTATCTACCTGACTATTTCTATCTATCTATCTATCTATCTATCTATCTGACTATTTCTATCTACCTGACTATTTCTATCTATCTATCTATCTATCTATCTATCTATCTATCAACCGCATAGCAACATCATAGCAACCACCCTGAGTACCCTAGCAACCGCATAGCAACACCTTAGCAACCACCCTGAGTAACCTAGCAACAGCATAGCAACACCTTAGCAACCACCTAGAGTACCCTAGCAACCGCATAGCGACAACCTAGCAACCACCCTGAGTACCTTAGCAACCGCATAGCAAAACCCTAGCAACCAGACTATTTCTATCTATCTATCTATCTATCTATCAAACTAAATCTATCTATCTATCAATCTATCTATCTATATGACTATTTCTATCTACCTGACTATCTCTATCTATCTATCTATCTATCTATCTATCTATCAAACTAAATCTATCTATCTATCAAACTAAATCTATCTATCTATCTATCACACGAAATCTATCTATCTATCAACTAAATCTATCTATCAATCAATCTATCTATATGACTATTTCTATCTACCTGACTATTTCTTTCTATCTATCTATCTATCTATCTATCTATCTATCTATCTATCAAACTAAATCTATCTATCAATCTATCTATCTATATGACTATTTCTATCTACCTGACTATTTCTATCTATCTATCTATCTATCTATCAAACTAAATCTATCTATCTATCTATCTATCTATCACACAAAATCTATCTATCAAAACCCTAGCAACCACCCCAAGTACCCTAGCAACCACATAGCAACACCTTAGCAACCACCCAGAGTACCCTAGGAACCGCATAGCAACACCTTAGCAACCACCTAGAGTACCCTAGCAACCGCATATCAACATCTTAGCAACCACACAGAATACCCTAGCAACCACCCAGAGTACCCTAGCAACCGCATAACAACAACCTAGCAACCACACAGAATACCTTAGCAACCGCATAGCAACACCTTAGCAACCACTGAGTACCCTAGCAACCACATAACACCCTAGCAACCGCCTTGAGTACCCTGACTCTATCAAAACTACTAAACTAAATCTATCTATCTATCTATCTATCTATCTATCTATCTATCTATCTATCTATCGGACTTTTCCATCTATCTATCTTACTATCAATATATCTATCTGACTATTTCTATCTATCTATCTGACTATTTCTATCTATCTATCTATCTATCAAACTAAATCTATCTATCTATGAAACTAAATCTATCTATCTGTCTATCTGACTATTTCTATCTACCTGACTATTTCTATATATCTATCAATCTATCTACCTGACTATTTCTATCTATATATCAAACTAAATCTATCTATCTGTCTATCTGGTTATTTCTATCTACCTGACTATTTCTATCTATCTATCTATCTATCTATCAAATTAAATCTATGTATCTATCTATCAGACTAAATCTATCTATCTATCTGTCTATCTGACAATTTCTATCTACCTGACTATTTCTATCTATCTATCTATCTATCTATCTATCTATCTATCTATCTATCTATCAAACTAAATCTATCTATCAAACAAAATCTATCTATCTATCTATCTGACTATTTCTATCCATCTGTCTATCTATCTATCAAACTAAATCTATCTATCTATCTATCTATCTATCTATCAAATGAAATCTATCTATCTATTTATCTATCTATCTATCTACATATCCATCCATCCATCTATCCATCTATCTATCTATCTATCTATCTATCTATCAAACTAAATCTATCTATCAATCTATCTATCTATATGACTATTTCTATCTACCTGACTATTTCTATCTATCTATCTATCTCTATCTATCTATCTATCTATCTATCTATCTATCAAACTAAATCTATCTATCAATCTATCTATCTATATGACTATTTCTATCTACCTGACTATCTCTATCTATCTATCTATCTATCTATCTATCTATCTATCTATATCAAACTAAATCTATCTATCTGTCTATCTATCTATCAAACTAAATCTATCTATCTATCTATCACACGAAATCTATCTATCTATCTATCAACTAAATCTATCTATCAATCAATCTATCTATATGACTATTTCTATCTACCTGACTATTTCTTTCTATCTATCTATCTATCTATCTATCAAACTAAATCTATCTATCTATCACACAAAATCTATCTATCTATCTATCAAACTAAATCTATCTATATTACTATTTCTATCTACCTGACTATTTCTATCTATCTATCTATCTATCTATCAAACTAAATCTATCTATCTATCTATCTATCTATCTATCTATCTATCTGTCTGTCTGTCTATCTATATATCAAACTAAATCTATCTATCTATCTATCTATCTACCTGACTATTTCTATCTATCTATCTATCTATATATCAAACTAAATCTATCTATCTATCTATCTATCTATCTATCTATCTATCTATCTATCAAACTAAATCTATCTATCTATCTGACTATTTCTATCTACCTGACTATTTCAACAACCAGAATACTTTAGCAACTACATAGCAGCACCTTAACAACCACCCCAAGTACCCTAGCAACTGCATAGCAACACCCTAGCAACCACCCCGAATACCTTAGCAACTGCATAGCAACACCTTAGCAACCACCCCGAGTACCCTAGCAACCACATAGCAATACCTTAGCAACCACTCTGAGTACCCTAGCAACTGCATAGCAACACCCTTGCAACCACCACAATACCTTAGCAACCGCATAGCAACACCCTAGCAACCACCCTGAATACCTTAGCAACACCATAGCAACAACCCCGAGTACCCTAGTAACTATCTATCTATTTCTAATCTATCTATCAATCTCTTTCTATTTCTTACCTATCTATCTCTTTCTATTTCTTATCTATCTATCTATTAAAACTACAAATCTAAAACTATTTCAAACTGAAAAGCTTCAAACTACAAGCTTTTAAAACTTCTTCAAACTTTCTGGCTATTCTTTTTCAAGCCAAATTAAAGTTTGTCTACAAACTTTTTTATCTAGTTATTATTATTATTATCATTGCTAAATACAAATATTACTATTACTACTAACCAAATAAGTTGCTGCATAACTTCATCAGCTGATTAATACAGTACTGCATGACCTGAGTTGAGTATGTCCAATAAGAGAGAGATTAAAAATGTGCAGTGCTGGGAGGCTCCAGGAATAGTTGGCACTGGTAGCCCTGGATTACACAGATGTTAAAATGACACTTTTTATGTAATGCTATGGTAAAACACTGCTTTTCACTTTCAGAAGTTTTAGGGATGCTTTCTTCTGCCAAAAAGAATGTGAAACATGTATTCTGGCTATATCATTTTCAGTTTTTAAATATATTTAAATTAATTGAAATTAATTTTACACACTCAAAGTATTATCCTATTCTATGTTTTTTTTTATGATCTCTATGAAACATATGCAGATGGGTACATATGTGAAGAAGAAAATTTAAAGCTGTTTTTGCAAGTTATCATAGAGCTGTTTATAGGGAAAAATGCAGGCTTTCACACACTTTTTGAGCAGATGGGATGGAAAGCCTTACCTTTTTATTCAGTTTTAGCCATGTTGTATAGCCTTTACTGTCCACATACTGCAGGCCAAAAAACCAGACCTCACGCAGACCCACCGTCTTCACCACCTGCAGGATGACCACGAACAAGTGAATCTTATTCAACAACATAAATCTGAAAGAGCTTTGCAAATGAAGTGCACAATGTAAGCAGCATTTTTTTATACTAGTATTAGTTCCCTTTCAAGGGAACTCGTGTTACGTCGAGAAATTGACGCTTTGGGAACGCAACGCGTGATGTCGTCATGAAGCACGTGTGAAATCCGTCCAATGGTGTGACGAGACGTCAGAAGCGGGTGACGTCACGGCCAGGAAGCTATAAAGCACACTCAAACAAAGCAACGCTAGCTTCTGTGTCTTCAGTTGCGCTTTGTGTGATCTCGTGTGTCTTATTTGGTGTTGTTTTGTCTCATCTATATCATTATCATTATCATTATGGCGGACAAGCAATTTAGATCGTGCGTTCATCCCTGCCCACGTTACATCACGGGTGGGGATACACACAATCTTTGTGTAGCTTGTTAGGGAGCGGAGCATGCTCGGTCAGCACTCGAGGGTGCTGGCTGTGAGCACTGCAATCTCCTTCCTTTACGGACACTCCGCTCCCGCCTGGCGCTGTTTGATGAAAGCGCTCAGGCTCGTGTTCCCCATGGTTCGGGTCCTGCTGCTGCCGAGGCACAGCGTCGATCCAGATCTTGGGGATTGCAAATGGACTTGTCAGAGGGGTTTGAGACGGGCCCCGCCCTATCTCAGCCCTCACCTGACAGGTCCAGTGCTTTTTCCCAGTGTTTGGAAGCACGCTTTGCGGTAGTTGGATGTGGAGAGCACTGATGTGGGGGAGAGTGAGGACTCGCCATCCCACTCTCCCGCCTATGAGGAGCTAGTGGAGGTTGTAACTCATGCTGTTGCCAAGTTAAACATCAAATGGCCAGCAGAGAGACAGGACGTTCGTCCCAAAAGTAAACTTGATGAACCCTTCCTGCCCTTTCGAGCACAGCCTCCGCGTCGGTGTCTCCCGTTTTTTCCGGATCTCCACACTGAGGTGTCGAGATCCTGGAAGAAACCAGCCTCCTATCATGTGCATAGTGCTCAGACTACGCACTATGCATCGATAGTGGGGCTTAAAGAGCACGGTTATGGGGCGATGCCTAAAGTGGAGGAGACGCTCGCGAGCTATCTCTCTCCACAGTCAGCATCGTCCCTAAAGGCCCCGACACTGCCCACCAAGCCAGTTAGAGTCACGTCTGGGCTGGTGGGCAAAGCTTATCAAGCTTCAGGCCAGGCTGCAGCATGCCTTCACACCATGGGCGTGCTGCAGGCCTACCAAGCTGAATTGTTGGGGGATATTGATTTGTCTCTCCGGGCCACTAAGGAGATGGCCAGATCTGTGGGCCATGCTATGGCAGCCCTGGTGGCCACGGAGAGGCACTTATGGTTAAACCTGAGCTCTATTAAGGACAAAGATAAGAACTTCCTTCTGGACGCCCCGCTTATGCCTCCTGGCCTCTTCGGCGACGCAGTCAATACTGTCGTCGAGAGGTTTCAGGAGGCCAACAAGCAAGCGGCGGCGTTCCAAAAGCTCCTCCCCTGTCGCTCTCACACCCCCGGGGCTGCTCAGCAATACCAGCAGCCCCAAACATCGAAAGCCAGCTCCTTGCAACAGCATCGTGCCACGCAGAAACAGAGCGTTACCACCCGTACTCCCCCTCAGAGACACGGGGGCGAGTGGTCGCTCTCAACCGCAGCCTTCGAGGGGTAGGGCGGATCTGAGGACCGTCCTCATCACCAAGAAGGCTGCGGGGAAAAAGTCCTGACGCTGCTGAGGGCAGCCCGCTCCGAAGGGAAGTGGTTTACACCTCAGTATACGGTGGCCACTTCTCTTCGGTGCCCTCAGGGGGCCGTTCTGCCAACCCTGCCACCTCGTGTGTTTCAGGGCGCAGCAGTCCCCAGCGAACATTCACCCAAATGTCCGCCCAGAAACGTAGCGGTGCTGGGGTGTTCGCTCCCTCCGAGGAGGGTCTCAGAGCGATCAGTTCAGTTGCCCCCTGCCGGTGCGCCGCCTCGGGGCGCCGAGCTGGTTGTTCAAAAGACACCAGAGGCCAGTCTCGAGAGACTGGTTCCCTTAGTAGAATATCTGACAGCATGGAAGCTACTGCCAAATATTTCTCAATGGGTCCTGCGTACAATCGAAAAAGGTTATGCCATTCAGTTTGGGTCTCGCCCACCCAGGTTTATGGGGGTCCTACCCACCGTGGTGGGCCCCGAGCAGGCTCTGGTTCTGGAACAGGAAGTAAAAACTCTATTGGAGAAGGGAGCCATAGATTATGTACTTCCCTCCGACAGAGAGAACGGTTTCTACAGCCGTTACTTTATTGTTCCAAAGAAGGATGGCGGGTTGCGTCCCATTTTGGATCTGCGTCAACTGAACCAGTCAGTTATGAAGCTCAAGTTCAAGAGGTTAACATTGAGTCACAGATCAGGTCCGAGGACTGGTTTGTCACGATCGACCTCAAGGACGCATACTTCCATATCTCCATCCTTCCACATCACAGGAAGTTCCTGAGGTTTGCTTTCGGGGCAAAGCTTACCAATATCGGGTTCTTCCATTCGGCCTAGCGTTATCACCCCGCACATTCACCAAATGTATGGACGCAGCCCTGGCACCACTTCGTCTTCAGGGCATTCGTGTTCTCAATTACATAGACGATTGGTTAATTTTGGCTCAATCGTAACAGTTAGCGGTTCGGCATCAAGATGTCGTCCTCGCTCACATGAAGAGGCTGGGGTTAAGGTTAAACGCCAAGAAAAGTGTGCTTTCTCCAGTTCAGAGAACTGGGCTTTCAACTTTTCTGGGCGTGGTTTGGGACTCTGTTGTGATGCAGGCGCGTCTTTCTCCTGCTCGCATCGAATCAATCCTTTCTACCGTAAACAGGATAAAGCTAGGCCAGTCACTCACTGTAAAACAGTTTCAGAGACTGTTGGGGCTGATGGCAGCAGCATCCAACGTGATACCCTTTGGTCTGTTGCACATGAGACCCCTGCAGTGGTGGCTCAGAACCAGGGGATTCTCCCCGAGGGGAAATCCTTTTCGCACGATCAAGGTCACGCGGCGTTGCTTACGTGCCCTGGCCATGTGGAAGAAACCCTGGTTCCTATCCCAAGGGCCCGTGTTGGGAGCTCCTTGTCGTTGCAAAACGCTAACGACAGATGCTTCTCTCACGGGCTGGGGAGCGGTCCTAGACGGATGCTCAACTCAAGGTCTGTGGGGCGGTCACCACCTCTCCTGGCACATCAACTGCCTGGAGATGATGTCTGTCTTTCTGGTTCTCAAGAATTTCCTCCCAGACCTCAGGGGCCACCATGTTCTTGTCCGGTCAGACAACACATCGGTGGTCGCCTATATAAATCACCAGGGGGGTTTGCGTTCGCGTCCACTCTCCAAACTGGCGCACCAAATCCTCCTGTGGTCCCAGGGGAAATTACTGTCTCTCAGGGCAGCATATATCCCCAGGGTCCAGAATGTCAGAGCAGACGTTCTGTCGAGGCAGGGGCTGAGGCCCGGGGAATGGAGGCTCCATCCCGAGGTGGTGGAGCAAATATGGGGGGTTTTCGGCCAGGCTCAAGTGGATCTGTTTGCGTCTCGAGAGACTTCTCACTGTACACTCTGGTTCTCCCTCACGCATCCAGCTCCTCTCGGACTGGATGCTATGGTACAGACGTGGCCGAGGCTTCATCTGTATGCATTTTCCCGGGAGTTCTAGAAAGAGTTCGCTGGGACCATGTCTGGCTCACCTTGGTAGCCCCGCGCTGGCCGGGCAGAGTGTGGTTCTCGTACCTGGTATCTCTCCTAGACGGCTCTCCCTAGGAGATTCCGATCAGGAGGGACCTTCTGTCCCAGGCAGGGGGCACGATTTTCCACCCCCGCCCAGAACTCTGGAACCTGTGGGCTTGGCCTCTGAGGGGGCCCAGCTCATAAATTCTGGTCTCTCAACCGAGGTTGTAGGGACCATTCTCCAATCTAGAGCTCCCTCCACAAGGAAGTTATACGCCCTGAAGTGGAAGCTTTTCACTTCTTGGTGCAGTGGTCGTCAGTTTGATCCAGTTTCCTGTCCCGTTGGTGCGGTCCTGGAATTTCTGCAGGAACGATTCACTGCAGGGTTATCTCCCTCTACCCTGAAGGTCTACGTGTCGGCCATTGTGGCTTACCACACACCTTCGGCTGGTTCTTCTCTTGGTAGAGATCCTCTTATTACTCGCTTCCTCCGTGGCACCCTGAGGCTGAGGCCTGCGGTACGCACGAGGGTTCCGGCTTGGGATTTGGCCGTGGTGCTCCAAGGCCTTTCCCTAGCCCCCTTTGAGCCCATTGAGGAGGTCCCAGTCAAGGTTTTGACCCTCAAAACGCTGTTCCTCCTTGCTATATCTTCCTTAAAAAGAATAGGAGATTTGCAGGCCCTTTCAGTTGCCCCCTCGTGCTTGGAATTCACACCCGAGATGGTGAAAGCTTTCCTTCATCCCAGACCTGGTTATGTCCCTAAGGTCCCCACTAATGTGGCCAGGCCTATCGTACTGCAGGCCTTCTGTCCTCCTCCCTTCAGAAATTTGGACCAGGAACGCCTTAATTTGCTTTGCCCTGTCCGGGCGCTGGATGCCTGCGTCCACAGAGCTGCCCTGTGGCGTAAAACTGAACAGCTGTTCATCTGCTTCGGGGCATCTAAGCAAAGGATGAGCAAGTGGATAGTCGAGGCTATTTCACTCGCTTACGAGTCAGCCGGGCTGCCCTCACCTTTAGCAGTCCGAGCCCACTCTACTAGAAGTATGGCGGCCTCTAAAGCCCTTCTTTTGGGAGCCTCTCTTCAGGACTTCTGTGATGCGGCAGGCTGGTCCTCGCCACACACATTCGTCACGTTTTATGATCTTGACCTTAGCTCCCCCGGGGCCCGGGTTCTCTCTGGTGTTGACGAGTCACACTAGACAGGCCTTTGTAATTATGGCTGCGTGGGTATTAACGTTCCCAAAGCGTCAATTTCTCGACGCAACGCGAGTTCCCTTGAAAGGGAACGTCTCGGTTACGACTGTAACCTTAGTTCCCTGAACGCGTTGCGTCGCCCTGCCATACTTCCGGTACGCCTGCCAGCGCTTACTTCAGACACTTTAAGCTAGCGTTGCTTTGTTTGAGTGTGCTTTATAGCTTCCTGGCCATGACGTCACCCGCTTCTGACGTCTCGTCACACCATTGGACGGATTTCACACGTGCTTCATGACAACATCACGCGTTGCGTTACCAAAGCATCAATTTCTCGACGCAACGTCTCGTTCCCTCTTCAGGGAACTAAGGTTACAGTCGTAACCAAGACATTTTATGGGATATTAAATTGGTGATGTCAATTATGAAATTTCAATAGTATCAACAATTTTGATATCATAAAAACCTTATTTAAAGCAAAAATAAATATATTGTGATATACACCGATCAGGCATAACATTATGACCACTTTCGTAATATTGTGTTGGTCACCCTTTTGCTGCCAAAACAGCCCTGACCCATCGAGACATGGATTCCACTAGACCCCCGAAGGTGGCTGTGGTATCTGGCACCAAGATGTTAGCAGCATATCCTTGAAGTCCTGTAAGTTGGGTGGGCCTCCGTGGATCGGACTTGTTTGTTCAGCACATCCCACAGATGCTCGATTGGATTGAGATCTGGGGAATTTGGAGGCCAAGTCAACACTTCAAATTTGTTGTTGTGCTCCTCAAACCATTCCTGAACTAAGGTTTCCCAGCTGAACATTGCTCAAAGCATCACACTGCCTCCGTCGGCTTGCCTTTTTCCCATAGTGCATCCTGGTGCCATGTGTTCCCCAGGTAAGCGACGCACACGCACCCAGCCATCTACGTGATGTAAAAGAAAACGTGATTCATCAGACCAGGCCACCTTCTTCCATTGCTCCGTGGTCCAGTTCTGATGCTCACGTGCCCACCGTTGGCGCTTTCGGTGGTGGACAGGGGTCAGCATGGGGACCCTGACTGGTCTGTGGCTATGCAGCCCCATACGCAACAAACTGCGATGTACTGTGTATTCTGACACCTTTTTATCAGAAGCAGCATTAACTTCAACATTAACTGCTCGTCTGTTGGATCGGCCCACACAGGCCAGCCTTCGCTCCCCACGTGAATCAATGAGCCTTGGCTGCCCATGACCCTGTCACCGGTTCACCACTGTTCCTTCCTTGGACCACTTTCGATTGATACTGACCACTGCAGACCAGGAACACCCCACAAGAGCTGCAGTTTTGGAGATGCTCTGACCCAGTCGTCTAGCCTTGTCAAACTTGCTCAAATCCTTATGCTTGCCCATTTTTTCTGCTTCTAACACAGGGGTCTCAAACTCAAATTGGCTGGGGGCCGTTGCTGTGATTGACAACTCATAGGAGGGCCATTTTAACATTCAAACACAAGAAAGTGCAACATTTCTGAACATTTTTTTTTCTCCATTTTTTGCATTCTTCAAATTTCATACTTAAAAAAAATGTAAACAGCAGTGTCTATCATTGACTTTATTTTAGCTGAAATAACATCAAAATCTTGGCAGCGCTCACACAGCTGAGCCACATTTGTCCAAGATGCCGTTTGAGCATCGGTAACGTTTATTGGTAGCATCTGACGCGTCTCGGTGGTTTAATCGTGAGCGCTTTTACTGCAATTTAGGCAAGCGCATAAGAGAAGTGCGGTGCAGCGCGCTCGTTTTTCCAGGCTTGCCTATGCCGCGGCGAGATGAAAACATCTCAACCAGATCTCTGAACCGGTTCAAGGAACGAAAACGAACTAAATGTTGACCGTAACGTAACCAGAAACGGAAAAGAAATAAAATTTAATCGTTCTGAACAGAAACGCTCATTTGAAATGGCCATTATTTTATCATTCTGTTTAATATTTTGGTTTGGCAGTCAACCAATCACGAATTCAAATAGTACAGCCTATGCAAATGTTACGCTGACACATCCAACATGAGTGAAATGCCCGCGCTCACGTTCTAAAGCGTGTGAAATGCCCGCCCTGACGCTCTCATGCTCAGCTGCCAAGTCATCATAGGTTAGGTAAGTCACAATGGCAATGGCAATGCCAATGTGTTCACACAACGCCACATCACGCACCTTCAGTGCTTCTGTGAACGGAGAAAACAGAATAAAACAATAGGCCTACGGGATAATAAAAGGGAATAGGCCTATAGGCTAAGCGAAATATTTCACTTAAAAAATTAGGTCTATTAACAAAACGATTCATTGTGGCATACTCCAAAGATCTAGGAAAGGAAACAGACATTCTGCTTGTTTTCGTTATTTGAGTGTATTTTGTAAATGTATGAATTATGTCTTGCCTTTACCTGTATGACCATAAATTACGCAGTACAGTTTACTGTCTTAGAAGGAAAAAAAATTCCAGTGGTCGCGCCGGCGCCTCACACGCACACACACAAATTCTTGCTTTGCTTACTTGATATGGCAGCTGTTAAATATTAACATAAAATATAATCAACCAAACATATAAAACGTTACACTGCTCAATTCAATTCTGCAATAGGCCTACAAATCTGCCGTCTGACCACCGCCTGACTGTGCGGTTATGTGAAGGATGATGTCCATACTGCAAATGAAGTATAAATATATAATAAATAGTTTAGCATTCGTCTCGAAAATGGGAACAGTGCCAAATGAGGTAGGCTTCAGATTCACTTTAAATTAATTTGTTTTGCATCTTATTTAGTTTTATTTCTAATAAATAAACCTGTTTATGCCCTGAATAGCAATAGAGGCTGGAATGATAATGCAAAGATTTTTCTTTACCTTTATTTAGCCTAAATAGGCCATCTGTTAACTTTAGATGTTTTGTGGTAAAATAAAATATGGCAGTTTTGTTCATAACATGAACAAAAACATAACATGTTTACAAATATAGGCTAGGCGATTTGTAAACATTTTACTTTATTGAGCTACCGATAAATTACATTATTTCTGAATAATAAAATGCAACGTATACGCGACTTAACTTTTTTCCTCTCAGGAATAGCGTATTTTTAACCATGCAACAAACATTTTAAAATATCTTGAAAAAATACTTATATAAATAAATAATTTATGAACGGTTGTTTTTCCTTTTGTTTAATAGGTTTACATTAGGACAGAATCTCGTTATAAAGATTATTGTTGGCCTAAGACGGCAAATACTCTCTTTGTTTTTTAATAAATAAAATGCTGTACGTATTATTATTATTATTAAGTAGGCTACATGCAAAAAATAAAATACAATTTTAAAAAATAGTTTAAAAAAAAACGTTATTAACCGTTATTTTTTTCTGATCAAACCGGTTTCAGAACGTTAATAATACAGAAGGAACGCTGGAACAAAAACGTTAAAATACCGATTCTGCTCGGAGTAAAAATGACTGAATTTTTTTTTTTTTTTCTCTGATCTCAACTTTTCAGAATGCTGCAAGCGTAAATGGCCGTAAATGTTTTGTGCTGGTTTGTGGCGTTAAAATAAACACTGTACTTATTTCCCTTCCTTATAAATATAACAATATAACAAATATAATTCATGGTAGTGAGGTCACTCTCCACCCCATGACATCAAAAACTGTCCAAAAATAGTGTTGTTTGTACTTGATTTGTGGCAAAAAAACAAACAAACAAACAAAAAAACACTGTAACCCCATCCTAATATATAACGAGAAAAAAAAAAAAACCCTCTTCACCCCATGTCTTCTAAACCAATCCAAAACGGTGCCATTCTTTGTGCTCGATTTGTGGCGTTTCAAGAAACTAAAATAAATCATTTTTAAGTATTTAAATGTAAGGTAGGCAATTTGTTTTATAAACACTCTGTTATACTGGTTGAAACTCTGTTCACATCCTGATAGCAATCAATAATAGAAGTGGTATGAATATCAAAACATCTTCTGTGGAAGTCTCAGGACCAAAAAATGCATTCGTATTATCCCTGCTTCTGCTGAATTATTTTTATCCCTGGTGAGGATAAAAATGTACCCCCCCCCCCCCCCCCCATCCAAAAAAAATAAAAAAAAATAATCAATGCTACTTCATCGATAGACTCTATAAAATATATGCAACACGCACGTTTAAACAACAGTAAAATCGGAACTGTCAGCGCTTCTGCTCGGGTGATGAGAAATGACACTTCGCGTTTAAGTGACATTCCTGGTTCCAGTGGCCTTAATCCATGCCTGGCTTTCAAAAAGTCACAAAGCATTTTGTGATTGTTTTGTATGAAATATTGAAATTCATAAATAAGTTTTTGGCACACCTGAACGAGTGGCGCTACGCATTGTTCTAAAATCAGGTTTTATTCTAGCATGTTCGTGTTCAACGAACACACCGACTCCTGGCACGTTCACCCCAATTGTTACGTAATTGTGGTGTATCAAACACACAACGAGGAAGTTAAATAAGTCTTTACTTGATAATCCACAGGGAGAAACACAGAATCCAGAGCAGAACATACACCAACACATTTCTTAATACAAATGAGACCCGACTAAGACCCTGACTGAACTGAACTGAACTGCACATACTAATAAACTCAAATGACTAACAGCTGTGATGAAGATGATTAATGTCCATGGATACAGACTGTGGCAGGAAACTCAAACAAAGAAACACGTGACAGAAGAAAAACAAACAAACTGACATGTGGCGAGCTAGAACCACCAAACTCAGACTAGACTTCAGACTGTTCTGATCTAGGCTAAGAATTAAGGTGAAGAATTAAGTGTGAAACCATAGGAACCCTTTAGTCTCCAGCACCACCATTTTTCAACTGCAAACTACCTGGAGTCTCCAGAAGTGCAAGGTGTCAGGATCTTAGAGACTTAGGTAAAGAATCCTAAAAAATGACCCCCACTTAATAAGAATCACAACCTGAAGTGTTGTGAAATACATGAAGACTGTTTTTTTTTTTTTTTATGGGCTTTATAGACAGACAGATTGAGATTGACTCTTGAAAGACCAGCATCACATTCTTAAACCACTGTTTGAAGAATTTATCTTCCAGAATCTGGCAGTAAGTTTTGGGAGTTCATTTTTAGATGGACTAAAAATATTGGACTAAAAACTCCCAAAACCTCCTAAGCTTATACAAAAATAAACTCCTAAGTCTCTGAGATCTTGACACCTTGCACTTCTGGAGACTCCAGGTAGGTTGCAGTTCTGGAAAATGGTGGTGCTGGAGACTAAAGGGTTCCTGATGGTTTCACACTTAATTCTTCACCTTAATTCTTAATTCTTTTGCAGTTAACATGTGTCTTTTCTTTTCAAAAGTTTTTGTCTGACCCTATTGACCCAAAAAAAAATATATGATCAGAAAATCGACGTACCTAATAATTCTGCACGCACTGTGAACAGGGAACTTCAGATAATTCTGATGAAACATAAGACTGCAAATAGATGATTCATGTGAGGAAGAATGATATTCGGAAAGAGCAGTCAGAACTACATGAAAGGGATTTCAATGAACTTTTAAAAACACTTAGAAGACTGAAAGTTCAGCCGTTCATCAGTGGACCACTCCCAGCAAGAGGAACAAGTAGGTTTTCATGGTTGCTTGGGCTTATTACATGGCTGCAAAAAAACCCTGCAACATAAAAGGGTTGAACTTCATTGACAACTTCAATCTTTTCTGAAATCAGAGAAAACTGTTTAAACAATTCAAAAATTGATGCGAAAAGCTAGAAGCTAGTTAATTATACTTAAAGGCACAATATGTAACATTTTTGGATTAGAATATCCAAACACCACTAGAACAATGTTATATATTTTGTTGACTTGTGTACATACATTATACCAAATGCTTCCAAGAATGTTTAAATCCAGAGAAATAAGCAATTTTAACCAGGACTCTGCGCATGTCCGTGTGTCATCAATGACATCATACCCGCATTACCCTTGGTTTCCAGTTTTATTTACGCTTTAATATATTATGTGTTTTATTAGACAGGTGATCAACACAGTAAGCCTTATTGTTTAAATCTCGTTTTCTTGATTTACAGCTAGTACCATGGTTTACCATGCCTAATACTGATCTAGCTTACTGCAGTGTGCAATGAGTGTCTCATAGCAGCTGCTGAGCGAACGCAGAGTAGCACTATAACAATTTTCAACACAAAAATATATCTGATATGATAAAAACAGTGCTGCTTTACCCCTCATACGAATGACCGGAAGAAACGGAAGCAGCGACTGCGGCATAATAAAAGCTCCACTGCTCTTGAGACGTGTGTCGGGCTTGTCTCTCATCATCAATCATTTCAGCGGCCTCGTTTCAGTTCTCACAGCACTTGGTCCTGCTCTGCTTCATACTACATTAACGTTAACAATCTCATCCATGAACATTATTTCTGTCCGAGTCCTGTCCTGATTCTTTTCCACTGGCTGTAGAGGTGAAGACAACACATCCCATGGTTCCATGAAGATCTCATTAAGCTACGCCTTTGTTTTGAATGAGAAACCTCTATCTGCAAAAAAATTACATATTGTAGCTTCAATAGAGTTTTAAAGATGCCCTAGAAATGACATTTTACAAAATGTAATATAAGTCTAAGGTGTCCCCAGAATGTGTCTGTGAAGTTTCAGGTCAAAATACCCCATAGATTTTTTTATTATACCATGTTTTAACTGCCTATTTTGGGGTGGAATTAAAAATGCTCTGATTTGGGGTGTGTACACCTTTAAATGCTCGTGCTCCCCGCCCCCAAGCTCACGACTCCATTAAACATTGCATAAACGATACTGAAGTTCACAATATAACTCTCAAAATGGAATACAAACTGTTGGTGATGCAGCATATCAGATCACGTAAGTATGGCATGTATTTTCTGGATGTTTGCTAACATTTGATTCTGAATGAGTTTGATAGTGCTGCATGGCTAACGGGGCTAAAGCTAGGGATGTCCAGATCCAATTACGTGATCGGAAATCGGGCCCGATCACGTGGTTTCCGACTCGATCAGAATCAGATATATATGTATATACATTCTATTTATTTTTTAACACATCTATAGTCATGTGGTGGCACATAGTTAGAGCCTTTTGACTCCACACAGAAACAGCAACGCGTGCGGCATAACATCACTTTGTAGCAGAGACGCTATTGGTTAAATGCCGGCAAAGTAGAACACGGAAGCAGCTTGAAGCGGAAAGCGTGAGTATGTCTGTGGTCTGGAGGTATTATAAAGTTGATGACAACAACATTGCCATAGCAAACTGTGAGATATGTAAACTTGGGATTGCAAGAGGTGGAAAGGAAAAGGCTACATTTAACACAAAAAAAACCCTGATACGGCACCTCAAAAACAAACACCCGACACAATACAGCAAGTTTACCCAGGCAACCCAGTCGAAGACGAGTCAGCTCACGCTGCAGGAGAGTTCGAAGAGGAGAGAAAAAATGCCAAGATAGCACAAATGATCGCAATGAGTGACCTGCTATTCGCCTTTGTAGAGAACCCTGGATTTCTTATGCTTATGGAGCACGTAGAACCTCGATTTATTTTTTTATTTGTTTACATGCCTGCCGGGTATTTTAAGTTGAGGTGCTATTTGTTTTTATATTAGCCTTTTTTTATATTTACTGTTGCACTAAAGTCCAAAAGTGAAGAATTTATGTTATTTATTACTTGATTGTTCAAGCTACCTCAAAGAAGTGCTCTGTTTGTTAACAAAGTTGTTGAATGTTAAAATAAGTGAAATTAAGTGAATTAAATAAAAAATAAGGAACATCCTGGATCTGTTTTTTCGCTCTTCTTTATTCTTTTTTTATGTATTGTAGAAGTATCGGATCGGGACTTGGTATCGGTAGATACTCAAAATCAAATGACTCGGACTCGAGGGCAAAAAAACCTGATCGGGACATCCCTAGCTGAAGCTACACACAGTCGGAGTTGAAAATGAAAATAACGACATGGCTCTGGTCTCCGTGAATACAGTAAGAAACAATGGTAACTTTAACCACATTTAACAGTACATTAATTAAGAAAAGAGAATACTAATAAAGTATAATATGGCAAATGCATACATGTAAATAATTGGCGCAGACCAATAGCGGAACTAACTTTACCCTGCTGTAAAGTAACTTCCAATTCTTGTGAAAATTTTGATAACCTGTTTGTGTGATTCAAAAGAGTATCTAAGGCTATCTAAGCAATTGAGAACAATAGGTGCGTTTACATGGAGCATTGTAATTGGTTTAAAAGTCCAATCCGAATGAAAATGTAATCGGTTTGAGAGGGATGGGATAAGCCTTTCTTTAAACCGAAAAAAAATAATGTAAACACCATGTAAACGCATTAAACCAATTACTTTGCATCTACTGTACGTCATCACGTCAAGAGGCCAGAGGTCGTCAGAATGCACAATGGCGGCAGCAAAATTAAACTTAAAAAGGAACTCAGTGTATCATTACTATGGACCTTCATCCACACGCTTCTGCTTTTCGGAGGAGGGAGGTGTAGTATTGAGATGCTCCTTAGAGATGCACAGCCACCAAAAAGGTCAGCTTCCTGCGCCGGTCTTTTCCTCATACCTTCCAGCAGTAATATGCTACAAATTTACGCTGTTGCTTGATTAAGAGCAATACTTTACATAAAATAGCGCGCATAAGAAATAATGGAACTCTGTGTTGACAGGAATAAAACGCCGCAAATAGGACATAAGCTAATATGCGCATGTCACAAAGTCATTCCGATTGAAAGCGCTGGCACATGTAAACACCATATCGAATTAGATAACGTCTCATATAAACAGTCCACCGAATCTTTCAAAAATGAAAAATAAAGACACTTTTGAAATCAAAACATTTGTATGAGAAACATAAAGCAAGGTCCTGGCTGATAAATCCGTATTATACTCAAAACAGTGGAATTTAAATTTAGACACCTTACGTTACCTGATCAAACAGCTGTTTGCCAGTGGTGTTGGGTTGGATGGCAAATTCCAGCTCAGCATCCATAGTAGTCACACGCACATTAATCTGTAAAATAGAAATTTATATTAGATTGGCTGATAGCCGTGCAATATTTTAGTGATATCAGCGCTCCTACCTTTTCACTGTTTGTATCACTCTGCTTGAAGCGACTGTCATGGTGGCCACGCAAATTCACAGTAATTTTTGCAAATACTACACTTGTTGTACGAGCTGTAGTTTTAAGAGGTTTTTTTTTCTTTTTTCTTTTTTAGGCAAGAATGTACTTGTTTAGACCTGAAATATGTGACTTATATTTCAAGAGGTATATTGGTATATTTCAAAACGCTATAAATCTATTTTGATTAATTTGAGTAAAAATGTGTTTTCTTTATCAAGAAAGTGGCAAGATGAAAACCACTATTTTCTGTTTCAAACTTTCACATAGCATCTTTAGGTTATAATAACATTAAAAATTCAAATCCAGATTTTGATTTTCAAAGATTTATTATAAAAACTGATTATTTTCCCCCCAAAATGCAATAAACCCATGACACGTCCCCAAAACCCAAACTCTTCATTTAATCATAGCGCCTATTTTACAATTTGTTTAGACGTTTTCGGAGACGCGAGCTTCAGGCTTCAGTGCATCGGGATTTGCTGCTGTGTCTTACAATGGTTAAACATGACATATCATTCATTTTGGGTAGATAAAACAGGCAAACGTTGGTTTTATTAATCTATTACTTGTCCCAGAGCAAATCGAATTGTGCTATGTTAAATTTGATAATGTAATATTAAGGCAATATTTAACTTACATCCTCTATAGCATAGCATATTGGCTACATCTAGACGGGAAATATCAGACGAAGACTCTTCCCCGCTCATCAAATACATAAAACATTAGCCTTTATAGACATTGTGTTTCTTGAACAAAGAAAACGCTGTACTTTTTTTTTTTTTTCCATCAGATCTTTATTTCCCTTTGCATTGCAAAGAAGCAGAGATCTCCAAACAGCGTGCGGCATTCACGATAGAGGTGGGGCGGATTTATGAGATTTGACTCACAGTTTGAGGATCCAATAGAGTTACTAGGTTGTCACAAGCTCTTTAAAATCCTTTTAATTCATTAAATATTTGTAAAACCCACATACAGGTGTAAAGAGTGACCAATAGTATGATTTTTTTTTAAAAAAAAATAAGTTAAAGGGTCCATTAGTGCGTAATATGGATTGAGTGAAAATTACAATAATACGCCATTAGACTGTGGTAAAACTTTACAAGTGAATGAGACTCATTCAATGAGTCAGTTGAAAGAGACTTTTAAATTGAAAGGAACTTTTGCAAAGGACGTTGCTTAAGCGCTATATGTTATAGAAAATTCTGTAAAAAAAAAAAAAAAGAAAAAAAAGAAAAGACAAATACAAAGATCGCTTTTCTCAGCGGACATTCAAACAGATTTTTATATTGGATATAATATTATGGACATCAACCTGAAGAATGAATGTTATATCAGACAACGGTAATGATCGCTCCGCTCAGGCGATCTCTCTCTCTCTCTCTCTCTCTCTCTCTCTCTCTCTCTCTCATACTGTACAAAATACAATAAATTTCAATTGTAATGATTTTAGAATTAGTAACGGAGCCATGGTCAAACTGTAAATGTGAACTTGAGATTTGAATCCATGGAGGAAGGAAGTAGTTCTGCACAAAAGAGGGTTTTAAAGACATTCCATTGTTATGTCTTATGTATTTACCCACTCGTGCCATCAAACTGTTGTATAAACACGTATTCACACTTGTAGCCATGCTATATGGCTGTATATTAGCACCAGGGCTTAAAAACGAAAAAAAAAAAAAAATTCAATCGTTTTACTCCGAGCAGAATCGGTATTTTAATGTTTCTGTTCCAGCGTTTCTTCTGTATTATTAACGTTCCGAAACCGGTTTGATCAGAAAAAATAACGGTTAATAACGTTTTTTTTTTTTTCTTTTACTTTTGTTTTTTGTTTGCATGTAGCCTACTTAATAATAATAATAATAATAATAGTACGTACAGCATTTTATTTATTAAAGCCAATAGGCCTACAATTATCTTTATAACAAGATTCTGTCCTAATGTAAACCTGTTAAACAAAATGAAAAACCACGGTTTATAAATTAAAAGTATTTTTTCAAGATATTTTAAAATATTTGTTGCATGGTTAAAAACACTGACACTATGAGGAAAAAAGATAAGTCGCGTATACGTCATATTTTATTATTCAGAAATAATGTAATTTATCGGTAGCTAAATAAAGTAAAATGTTTACAATCAGTCTAGCCTATATAGCTTTGTTTATAATGTTTGTAAACATAAATTATGAACAAAACTGCCCTATTTTATTTTACCACAAAACATCTAAAGTTAACAGTTGGCCTGTTCAGGCTAAATAAATGTCAAGCCAAAACAAAAAAAAAACAAAAAAAAAACTTTTTAAACGCCATTCCAGCTTCTATGGCTATTCGAGGCAAGAAACAGGAAAGAAATAAAACTAAATAAGATGCAAAACAAATTATTTTAAAGTGAATCTGAAGCCTACCTTTCTCGTTCGGCACAAATCCAACTGTTTCCATTTTCGAGATGAATGCTAAACTATTTATTAGGCTATGTAGGCTATATTTCACTCACAGTATGGACATCATCCTTCACATAACAGCACAGTCAGGCGGTGGTCATGGGTTGTAAACGGCAGATTGTAGGCTTATTGCAGAATTAAATTGAGCAGTGTAACGTTTTATATGTTTGGTTTACTATATTTTAATATTTAACAGCTGCGATATCAAGTAAGCAATGCAAGAATTTGTGTGTGTGCGTGTGAGGCGCCAGCACAACCACTGGAATTTTTTTTCCCTTCTAAGACGGTAAACTGTACTCCGTAATTTATGGTAATACAGGTAAAAGCAAGACATAATTCATACATTTACAAAAGACACTCAAATAATTAACGTTTTTTAAGCGTAGCCGATAGGCTTTTCCCTTTTATTTTATATGTGTTATTGTTACAGTGTCAGGTGTGTAGACACACGCACGAAGATGAATGTAATATCCAGAGTCAAACTTTACTAGAGAATCCAAAGGAGCATACAGGAACACAGGAGAAACACACTCTAACATCAAAACGTAATCAATACCCGACAACATGATCAACAGAAACGGGAACTTAAATACACAGGTGATTGAACTCAAATGAGGAACAGCTGACATGAATGTGATAGTGTCCATGGTGACAGATTGTGGCGGGAAACTAGAACAAAGGAACATGTGACAGATGAAAACACAAACAGAAAGTCCATGTGAATGTAACATTACGCCCCCTCCCGGAAAGGCGCGTCCTCGCGCCGTAGAGAGAGGGGAAGAGGAGGATAAGATGCTGAAGATGATGTAGGAGGCGGTTCAGGAGGCAGTTCAGGAGGCGGGCGGCTAACCGTGAGGAGGCGGAGAAACGGAGTCCAGGGTGGTGCAGGAGGTGGTGAAGTCCAGGAGGTGGCCTTGAACAGGGGCTGCAGGTTGTTGTGCCAGGCACCAGCCAGGGTAGTGCCCCACGGCAGCGTTGATGGAGGGAGGAGCCATGGGAGAGAGTTGCTGACGACCACCATGGGGAGGACCGAAGTCAACAACGGCGAGGATGGAGCCCACCGCGTAGTTGACGAGCTGAGGAGGTGGAGAGATGGTGACGATCCAAGCGGCCGCGACGGAGCCGCAGTGACAACCTCCTGAGATCGAGGAGGGGATCCGGAGGTCTGAAGACGCGCAGGAGCGACCGAGGGCGGAGACGGAGCCTGAGGTAGGGCGGAGCAAGCCGTAGTGGAAGGGGTGGAGGGCCAGAGAGCAGCGAATGGTCCGTAGGTCCGCACCGAAGGCGAAGCGATGTCTGACCCAGGTGGAGCCGATGTGCCGAGGGAGTCCGGCGTGGTCGGAAGGCCGATGGTCAACTCAGAGGTCGAGGGTGGAAGGAGCGCAGGCACAGGAGTCAGAGTGATGGGAGGAGGCAGCTCGAGACCATCCAAAGCTGGAGGCAGAGCTTCGGGCTCCTCGTGCCCAGGAGGAGGCGGATCCCGGCAGGCCCGAGATGGTGCCACGCTACTGAGAGGAGGTGGTATCGAGGGACTGGAGGGAGACGGAGATGACTGGGTGGCACAGATGGCTGTGGACTGGGAAACAGGCTGAAGTTCCATGAAGACATCTAAGATAAGTGGAGAGTCACTGGAATGTTGATGAGAAGGTGGGAGAGGAACGCTGGACGGGACCAGCGGGGAGACAGGCAGTTCAGGGCTGGACGGAACCAGCGGGGAGACAGGCAGTTCAGGGCTGGACGGAACCAGAGGGAGTGAAGACAGTATAGGGGTAAGACAGGATTCCTCTCCACACCTTAAGTCCAGCAGTGTCTCAGCAAACTCACTCTCAGTAGCGGGGGGTGGGCGGGGCTCATTTCCGGACCCTCGAAGTCCACCAACACTCCCTCGGCGATGGAAGACTCGGCCGGCTCACACACCTGGTCAGGTACACGCTGCTCAGGCTCCGTGGCGATGTGACCCCCGATCGCTCTTGTGGGCGTGGAGTGAAAAAGCAGGAGTGAAAAAACAGGAAACAAAAACCTGACCGCGAAAACCAAAAAGAAAAACTAAATAAAAAACGTCGCTTAAAGTTTAGGTCGGGTATTCTGTTACAGTGTCAGGTGTGTAGACACACGCACGAAGAGGAATGTAATATCCAGAGTCAAACTTTACTAGAGAATCCAAAGGAGCATACAGGAACACAGGAGAAACACACTCTAACATCAAAACGTAATCAATACCCGACAACATGATCAACAGAAACGGGAACTTAAATACACAGATGATTGAACTCAAACGAGGAACAGCTGACATGAATGTGATAGTGTCCATGGTGACTGATTGTGGCGGGAGAACAAAGGAACATGTGACAGATGAAAACACAAACAGAAAGTCCATGTGAATGTAACAGTTATGTAGGCCTATTGTTTTATTCTGTTTTCTGTGTTCACAGAAGAGCTGCAGATGCGTGATGTGACGTTGTGTGAACTTATGTTCTACATATCCTGCAATTTTCGCTGGTTTCAAAACGCACAAGCTTTGACATTACTTTACATTCATTTTCACTTAAATGTACGCCTAATGCTTGATGGTTGGTGACATATCGATAAAAAATAATGCCAGGGCATTGCCATTGTGACTTACCTAACCTATGATGACTTGACAGCTGAGCCTAAGTGCATTAGCATAGGCATTTCACAAAGAACGTGAGTGCGGGCATTTCACTCACTTTGAATGAGTCTTTAAAATAACGTTATTAACCGGTTAATGGCCATTTCAAATTAGTGTTTCTGTTCAGAACGATTAAATTTGATTTAGTTTCCGTTTCTGGATACGTTCCGGTCAAAATTTCTTTCGTTTCCGCTTTTTGTTTTTCGTTCCTTGAACCAGTTCAGAGCCCTGATTAGCACGCAGTGATTACCTACTGCTGAACCACAGCCTTGCTGATATATTAGCAATATCACATGAGTAGCCGTGCAATATGGCTGTATATCAGCACGGCTGTGATTTGGCCAAAGTGTGTAAATAAATAAGAAAAAACAATGGATAGTCTTTAAAAGCCCTCTTTTGTGAGGAACTTTCTTCCGCCACAGATTCATATCTCAAGTTGACAGTTTAACAGTTGAGCCCAAGCCTCTGTTACTAATTCTAAAACATCACTTTAGAACTAGTATCGAAGGAACGTTGCGGGTTGGTTTGAAGAAATTAGCACACTGGATCACTTGTTTCATTCAGAGCTCTTGAACGAACTTCATCATTTAGACATATTTCATCAATAGGCCTAGAAACAATCTAACAATCAAACAAGCGTTACATTAGTTTTCCATAGCGGCTCCTAGGTAGGGCAGATTCTGGGTCTTAGCACTAGTTTATGATAGCTTAAACATTTTTGCATGCTTTATATTCTAATAGCTGAATACACGCAGAACACTTTTGGCAGATGTTGAGTTATTCGCCTGAGCGTGATGCTCTAATGTTGATTGACACACACGAAAGGACACATTAAATTAAACTATTACAAGTTGTCAGTGTTTTATTTGTTACACAATACTGAGAACTCCCCAAAATGAGGGAAACCTATTTCATTTAAATGAATATGACTTTTCCAAAAGAATTAGGACTATTATCGAATTTGTTTTTGTTATTAGGAAAATTTTATATTCATCACAATAAATGGAAAACCCAGTTTTGCTAACTTTCAAAACAGCCTTTAAACTCTGTTTTTAACTATAATTTTAAAGCCTTTAAATTGTTGTTTCAATGTATACAGGTGCTGGTCATGTAATTAGAATATCATCAAAAAGTTGATTTATTTCACGAATTCCGTTCAAAAAGTGAAACTTGTATATTATATTCATTCATTACACACAGACTGATATATTTCAAATGTTTATTTCTTTTAATTTTGATGATTATAACTGACAACTAAGGAAAATCCCAAATTTAGTATCTCAGAAAATTAGAATATTACTTAAGACCAATACAAAGAAAGGATTTTTTGAAATCTTGGCCAACTGAAAAGTATGAACATGAAAACTATGAACATGTACAGCACTCAATACTTAGTTGGGGCTCCTTTTGCCTGAATTACTGCAGTAATGCGGCGTGGCATGGAGTCAATCAGTCTGTGGCACTGCTCAGGTGTTATAAGAGCCCAGGTTGCTCTGATAGTGGCCTTCAGCTCTTCTGCATTGTTGGGTCTGGCATATCACATCTTCCTCTTCACAATACCCCATAGATTTTCTATGGGGTTAAAATCAGGCGAGTTTGCTGGCCAATTAAGAACAGGGATACCATGGTCCTTAAACCAGGTACTGGTAGCTTTGGCACTGTGTGCAGGTGCCAAGTCTTGTTGGAAAATGAAATCTGCATCTCCATAAAGTTGGTCAGCAGCAGGAATCATGAAGTGCTCTAAAACTTCCTGGTATACGGCTGCGTTGACCTTGGACCTCAGAAAACAAAGTGGACCAACACCAGCAGATGACATGGCACCCCAAACCATCACTGACTGTGGAAACTTTACATTGGACCTCAAGCAATGTGGATTGTGTGCCTCTCCTCTCTTCCTCCAGACTCTGGGATCCTGATTTCCAAAAGGAAATGCAAAATTTACTTTCATCAGAGAACATAACTTTGGACCACTCAGCAGCAGTCCAGACCTTTTTGTCTTTAGCCCAGGCGAGATGCTTCTGACGCTGTCTGTTGTTCAAGAGTGGCTTGACACAAGGAATGCGACAGCTGAAACCCATGTCTTGCATACGTCTGCGCGTAGTGGTTCTTGAAGCACTGACTCCAGCTGCAGTCCACTCTTTGTGAATCTCCCGCACATTTTTGAATGGGTTTTGTTTCACAATCCTCTCCAGGTTGCGGTTATCCCTATTGCTTGTACACTTTTTTTCTACCACATCTTTTCCTTCCCTTTGTCTCTCTTAATAATGTGCTTGGACACAGAGCTCTGTGAACAGCCAGCCTCTTTTGCAATGACATTTTGTGTCTTGCCCTCCTTGTGCAAGATGTCAATGGTCGTCTTTTGGACAACTGTCAAGTCAGCAGTCTTCCTCATGATTGTGTAGCCTACAGAACTAGACTGAGATACCATTTAAAGGCCTTTGCAGGTGTTTTGAGTTAATTAGCTGTTTAGAGTGTGGCACCAGGTGTCTTCAATATTGAAACTTTTCACAATATTCAAATTTTCTGAGATACTGAATTTGGGATTTTCCTTAGTTGTCAGTTATAATCATCAAAATGAAAAGAAATAAACATTTGAAATATATCAGTCTGTGTGTAATGAATGAATATAATATACAAGTTTCACTTTTTGAATGGAATTAGTAAATTAAATCAACTTTTTGATGCTATTCTAATTATATGACCAGCACCTGTACTTACAAAATGTGTGAAATGTGTCAAGAACGTGCTGTTGAATTCTGCAGTTTTGAAAGTTTAATAAAAAGAAAAATGAATGAAGAATTTAAGTAAGGAAAAGAAAGTCATGTTTGTTCTCTTACCAAACATAAATCTATTCACAAAAGCATGTTTAAACTAAAGGATTTATAGGAACTTTTTATTAATTTTATAGCTAGTCCACATATGTACTAATAATGCCAACTAGTTACTGGCCTGATGCAGACTAATACACACACAGCTGAAGTGGATTGATATCGTCTTGGTCTGGACTGGAGTGAGGTTTACACTAGCTAAAATGAAAATAAGCGGGAAATCTGCCCCAATGGCTCACAATTACAGTGCGCTGCAGTTCCATTTTTCACCACAGATTTACATTGGAAAATTGTGGGGCGCTGTAGAGCTGGGGAGGGCTCTGAGATCGGCTGCCCCGCTTATCATACATGCCTGCTGAAGCCATATGTTAAATTTTGCCCCACCTGCCTATACAGGTGAGCGACGGCTGTTAGTTTATATCTGGACTATAAACTTTTAGCCCAATATTTTCGTATGTTTGCAACAAAGGAATAGTAATACTGTCAGCTGAAAACACTTTGTGAAGCTGTTTCAGACATATAGCTTACATGAGCACTGCACTCTCTGAATCAGCGGCAGCGTTAAAGCAGGTTTAAATTAATATTCATGGCAACACCTTAGCAACCTCCCCGAGTACCCTAGCAACTGCATAGCAACACCCTAGCAACCACCCTGAGTACTCTAGCAACTGCATAGCAACACCCTAGCAACCACCCAGAATACTTTAGCAACTGCATAGCAACACCTTATCTATCTATCTATCTATCTATCTATCTATCTATCTATCTTTTAAAACTACAAAACTAAAACTTAAACTATTTCAAACTGAAAAGCTTTAAACTACAAGCTTTTAAAACTTCTTCAAACTTTCTGGCTAGGCTTTTTCGAGCCAACTTAAAGTTTGTCTACAAACTTTTTTTATCTAGTTATTAAGTTTGCTTGAAAAAGCCAACTTACTGTTATGCTATTTAAACTTATTATTATTATTAAGTTAGCTTGAAAAAGCCAGCTTACTGTAACCCAGGTTACCATAGCAACCACCAGAACACCTTAGCAACACCTTAGTGACCACCCCAAGTACCTTAGAAACTGCCTAGCAACACCCTGGCAACTGCCTAGCAACCGCCCAGAACACCCTAGCAACATCTTAGCAACCACCCCGAGTACCTTAGCAACTGCCTAGCAACACCTTAGCAACCACCCAGGTTACCATAGCAACCACCTAGCAACCACCCCAAGTACCTTAGTAAATGCCTAACAACACCCTAGCAACCAACCTAGCAACCGAGTGCCGATTTTGCCACTGCAAGGACCATTCACATTTTCTTCAGGAAATGTACATTCTAGTTATTATTAATGGTGCTTGCCAAAGGCAAAGTTCTCCTCCATATTTATTATTATTCCACACAAAAGTTTGGCACACTACTCCTCCCGTAGCTTTTGTCCTAGACCTATGAATGAGGTGTCAAATCGACCGGCTCATTGAGGAGAGGTGTGCTATGACTTTTATAAGTGATCAGACCAACGATGTTCGCACAGTGGACGAAAAAGCGGCCAAAAAAGTCCCATAGACTTGCATTGAAAAATTCAAATTCACGAACATTCCGTCAGTCTCAGCTGTCACTTTCTCACTCACAAACACACAGACGCAGGGCCTGAGGAACCCTTTCTCTCTCACGGTCTGTCACTCATTTGACATCTGATCAAGCAGCCAATAAGTAATGACCTAAAATCTTCATCATAGCCACACCCTAGCAACCACTTAGAGCACCTTAGCAACCACCCCATAGACTTCCATCGATAAATAGATGACATGGATATAAAAAAAGGTTTAAGACTGCTAACTGTCTAGCCATGCCCTAGCAACCATTTAGAGCACCCTAGCAACCCAAACCCAAAGAGGGATACCTTCAAATCTGAACATCTTAGGGTTGGTTTATATCATTCATACTGACAAACAGCCATTGGAGTATTACCATTGGCAGATGCCAAGCCATTCCCTAACAACCAAACAGAGCACCCTAGCAACCACCCCAAAGATTTAATATTGAAAATAGATGAGTGATAAAATGAATCAGAGCATCATAGAGACATGTCTCATGCTAGCAAACTGGACTTTTAACATGCTACACATGCTAGCAGTGAATAGCTACATGCTAATAGCAATTAGTTTAGGGTTAAAACATGACACAAACAAGTCAAAATGTGCTAGCAACATGCTAATCTTGTTAGCATCATGCTAGCAACATACTAATCATATTAGCATCTTGCTGAAAACATGCTAACAGCATGCTAATGATGCTAATGAAACCTAAATAGGATGCTAAATAGGAAATAGGAAATAGGAAATGTACATTCTAGTTATTATTCTTCTTCTTCTGGACAAAAACATCAGCGTGTAACTTGTCCCGCAGCTTTTGTCCTAGACCCATGAATGACGTGTCAAAGTGACCGGTTTATTGAGGAGAGGTGTGCTATGACTTTTATAAGCGATCATACAAACGATGTTCGCACAGCGGACGAAAAAGCGGCCAAAAAAGTCCCATTGACTTTCAATGGCGAAATGTTCAGAAATTTGAATTTCAACTGTCACTTTCTCTCACACACACACACACGCAGGGCCTGAGGACCCCTTTCTCTCACATCTCTCAGTATTGATCACAGTGTCATAGAGATAAGGGGGCGGGTTAATTTCACTCAGGCAACCAATCAGTCTCTCAGGATCAATGTGAAGCTATCAAGCCACGCCCTAGCAACCATTTAGAGCACCCTAGCAACAGGTTCCATAGACTTCCATTCAAAAAGATCAAGGATATTCCTTTGGATAGAAGTGTCATAGAAACATGAGGCAGCAAACAGCCGATCACAAATCACCTTCAACACTTTACATTTACATTTAGTCATTTAGCCGACGCTTTTCTCCAAAGCGACTTACAAATGAGAATAGTAGAAGCAATCAAATCAACATGAGTACAATACAAAAACAGTACGTAAGTGCCGTGTCAAGTCACAGTTTCATCAGTAAAGTGCTCGTAGCAAGGTTTTTTTTTTTTTTAAATATATATGCAAATAGATGGAGAAAGAATAGAAAGTTGAAGAAGAAAGAGTAAAATATAAATAAAAAGTGCTATATTACTATCTTTAGCAGTTTTTTGAAAATGGCTAAAGACTCAGCTGCTTGGATAGAGTGTGGTAGGTCGTTCCACAGACCAGGAACAGACCAGGAGAAGGTCTGTGAGAGTGATTTTGTGCCCCTTTGGGATGGCACCACAAGACACCGTTCATTTGCAGAACGCAAGCTTCTGGAGGGCGCATAAGTCTGAAGTAGTGAGTTTAGGTATAGTGGTGCAGAGCCAGTGGTTGTTCTGTAGGCAAACATTAGAGCCTTGAATTGGATGCAAGCAGCTATTGGCAGCCAATGCAAACTGATGAAGAGAGGTGTGACATGCGCTCTCTTCGGTTCTTCTGGACCATTCTGGATCAGTTGTAGAGGCTTGACAGTGCATGCTGGACACTTCCTAGCCACACCCTAGAAACCATTTAGAGCATCCTAGCAATCAAAACGCAAAGAGGAATATCTTTAAATCTGAATGTCACAGAGGCATTGGGGTTGGTTTATATTGGCAAGCAGCCTTTGGAGTATCATCACTGGCAGCTGCCAGGCCACTCCCTAGCAACCAAACAGAGTACCCTAGCAACCGTTTAGCAAGACCTATATCTCTGCATCAGAGCATCGTAGAGACATGGCGGTTGGATCATGCTAGTAAACTGGACTTTCAACATGCTACACATGCTAGCAGTGAATAGCTACATGCTAATAGTGATTAGCTAAGTGCTAAAGTTGGTTAAGAACATGCCTATAAAACTCTATAAAAACTCCATAGTAACCATCTGTGACAACTAGTAACATCATAGCAACCACCCAGAACACCCTAGCAACTGCCTAACAACACATTAGCAACCACCACAAGTACCTTAGCAACTGCCTAGCAACCACCCTGGTTACCATAGCAACCGCCTAGCAACCATACAAAACACCCTAAAAACCACCTAGCAATGCTCTAGCAACCACCCAGAGTACCATAGCAACTCTTTAGCAACCACTCAGAATACCCTAGCAACCGCATAGCAACACCTTAGAAACCACCCAGAATAACTTAGCAACCACATAACACCCTAGCAACCACCTTGAGTACCCTGACTATCTATCTATCTATAAATCTATCTATCATCTGACCACTTCTATCTATCTATATATCTCATAGCAACCACCCAGAACAACCTAGCAACCACCTACAACACCATGGCAACCGCCTAGCAAGCACACAAATCACACTGGCAACATCTAAACTATCTAAACTCATTCAAACTCATCTATCTATCTATCTATCTATCTATCTATCTAAACTACTAAACTAAAAATGAAACTTTTTAAAACTGCTTTAAACTTTTCAAACTTTCTGGACCGGCTTTTTCAAGCCAACTTAAAGTTTGTCTTGACAAACTTTTTTCATCTAGTTATTATTCTTCTTTTTCTTACCCTAAATTTCCAACTCTAACTCCTCCTAGAGCTTTAACTCTACAAACTCCAAACTCGGACTAGACCTTCAGACTGTTCTGACTTAGTGTGCTATATCTTTTCAGACTGATTAGACTTACGGTTTTCCTAAAAATGCTGATTAAAACTTGGCAAAATCCCATTGACTTTCATTGAACTGTCTTGGCTGATCTGAACATTCCGTAAAACTCCAACTGTCAAAATTCATTTAATCTATCTATCTATCTAAACTCATTCAAACTCATAAACTCATCTATCTATCTAAACCAGGGGTCACCAACCGTTTTGAAAATGGGGGCTACTTCTTGGGTACCGATTAATGCGAAGGGCTACCAGTTTGATACATACTTCTGAAATAATAAATTTGCTCAATTTACCTTTAATTATGTCATTATTAATAATTAATTAATCTATGTGAAGACACTGATCATGTTAATGATTTCTCACAATTTTTCAATAACTGAATTCAACTGCCATGTTGCCACTGAGAACATCTGGTATCGGTTTCTTTGTCTGTTAGTGGGAAGCTTGGAATTGCATCTTCTAACCGTTGTAGTTGCCCCCAGTTGGACATCGGAGAGAGTGGAGATTACATCCGTTCCATATTTCTCGTTTTTAAGCACAGTTTTTGCAGTTATCATCATTGCTTCTTTGAAAACCTCCCCGTCTGAAAATGCCTTCTTTTTCTTAATCTTTAAGAACACATTTATTTGTGTAGCTCTAAATGAGGCTTTGGTTGCTTTTTGGGAGTTTTTCACCGGTCTCATGAAAAAAGACTGCTGTTTGCACAAACCCATCTTTAACTCGCGGGCTTTTTCCGCTCGTAGTGCGCTGCCCGGCGGGTAGTTAGCATGGTAGTTTGCGTGACACGTTCGGAAATGTCTCTCCACATTGTGCCGCTTTGCTGTCGCCACAGTCGCCCCGCAAATGAGACACACGCAGCAATCCTTCACAGAACTCTTCTTCCCATTCACTGTGAAAATGATGTTTTTTTTTTTTCTTTTTGTCTTCAGAGGTAAATCATCTCCTCACCTTCACTGCCGCATAGCAACACCTTAGCAACCACCCAGAATACCTTAGCAACCGCATAGAAACCACGCTAGCAATCACCCGGAGTACCCTAGCAACCACAGGCAACACCCTAGCAACCACCCTGAGTACCCTAGCAACCACATAGCAACACCTTAGCAACCACCCTGAGTACCCTAGCATCCACATAGCAACACCTTAGCAACCACCCCGAGTACCCTAGCATCTGCATAGCAACACCTTAGCAACCACTGAGTACCCTAGCAACCGCATAGCAACACCCTAGCAAACACACTTAATACCTTAGCAACCGCATAGCAACAACCTAGTGTGCTATATCTTTTCTAACTGATCCGACTTACAGTTTTCCTAAAAATGGCAATCAAAACTTGGAAAAACTCCCATTGACTTACATTGAAAATCTGAACATTCCATCAAACTCCAACTGTCAGAAATTCAAATCTAAACACACTGAAGCCCATTACACTCAATTAAGCTGCCATTCTATGTACTATTTATAAGCCATTTAAACTCATAAACTCGTCTGTCTGTCTGTCTCTAATATTTCTTATGTATTCTGCCAAGAATTTTAATTTTGGTGCATCACTAATAGAATATACATGCATGTTTAATAGATTTTTATAATTGAATGGATCATTTTGCATGGCCACACCGTTTTTATTGTTGTAAAATGATCAAGAAAGACAAAATCAAGTAATTATATTTAAAATATAATTTTATTCAGTAAATGCCTATTTGGATCGCATTTAGTCTGGACCCTCAACCTTAAGTGTGCCAAACTGAAGTAAAATGCTCCAGGATAACTCACTCTTGTGATCACTGGAACACACAAGCCTGGTGGCGATCCTTGGAAAGGACATTTACTCTCCATTCATTCTTTATCTAACACGCGCACACACACACACACACACACACACAAGAAGTAGGCACAAAGTAAACAGTGTAATATACATCAAATTTATTTGCATTTTCTATTAGCATTATTATTGAAATCTTTGTTATTTTATAGCAATGTTGAAAGCAGATTTGTATCTATTCTAAATCACAATACACAGGATCATGATAGCTATATTATGTCTGTAGTACTCTGGCTCTAACATTTGAGTGTGCACCGCTTATGAACACAGGGTCCAGAAGAGTGTTGTTTTCTGTTGTCCCGGTGCTGATTAGCTGTGTGTATCCTTTATCTTCAAACAGATTTAGAAAAGGTTTGTTGCAATGAGACAACTCATCTTCATTGAAGTCGCCACAAACAATTAGAGGCTTGAAATCGATGATCTCCAGAGATGTCAAGAGGGCGTTCAGTTGTGCAAAAAATTGTTAAATTATAACTAGGTGGACTGTAGATTACTGCAAGAAGTGCTTGTTTGGGCTTCTATCTTCAAAACCAAATATGCCAAGTCAGTAACATTTTGTGTATACATCAGAGGACAAACTTGAAAACTGTTCCTCACATAAATGGCCACTCCACCACCTTTCTTGTTTGCCAAATGTGCATACTTTGTGTAGGATGCAACGCAACAGGGCATTTGTACATGGTGTATCCATCCAGATGTAGATTTTCTGGATCAGCTGAGCCTGACAGGTGTGTTTCAGTGAGGCACAAAACATCAGCCAATAAAAGTTCATGGTGGCATTTATATCATCCATATGACAGTCCCTCTGTGTTATGAAGGATTGTAAGAGTTGAATTCAGTTTGGAGTTCTGTACAATATGTAGGATGGGCTGGATATTGTGAAAATCCGCTTTTGGCATGTTCTCTAAGGAAGCACTTATTTCTGGATCACAGAAAATTTTCTTTTCATCAAAGTCAGTGATGTGCAATCCACTGAGTGATGTTGTTCTGCTGAGTGCATGCCTGATGCTGAATAAAACTTGGCAAAATCCCATTGACTTTCATTGAACTCTCTTGGCTGATCTGAACATTCCGTAAAACTCCAACTGTCAAAATTCAAATTAAACACACAGACTCAATTAAACTGCCATTCCTATTTCTAAGCTATTTAAACTCATTCAAACTCATTTAATCTATCTATCTATCTATCTATCTA
This sequence comes from Elopichthys bambusa, assembly GCA_037101425.1. NCBI lineage: Eukaryota > Metazoa > Chordata > Actinopteri > Cypriniformes > Xenocyprididae > Elopichthys > Elopichthys bambusa. The sequence goes on from CM074436.1 coordinate 19,717,696, forward strand.
TCTATCTATCTATCTATCTATCTATCTGACTATTTCTATCTATCAAACTATATCTATCTATGTATCTATTTCTATCAGACTATTTCTATCTAACTAAATCTATCTATCTATCTATCTATCTATCTATCTATCTATCTATGTGACTATATCTGTCTATCTATCTATCTATCAAACTAAATCTATATCTATCTGACTATTTCTATCTATCAAACTATATCTATCTATCTATCGATCTATCTATTTATCTATCAAACTTTATCTATCTATCTGACTCTTTCTATCTATCAAACTAAATCTATCTATCTATCTATCTATCTATTTCTATCTATTTATCTATCAAACTTTATCTATCTGACTCTTTCTATCTATCAAACTAAATCTATCTGACTATGTATCAAACTAAATATATCTATATATCTGACTATTTCTATCTATCTGACTCTATCTATCTATCTATCTATCAAACTAAATCTATCTATCTATCTGACTCGATCTATCTATCTATCTATCTGACTATATCTATCTATCTATCTGACTATATCTATCTCTGACTATTTCTATCTATCTGACTATTTCTATCTATCTATCAAACTAAATCTATCTGACTTTCTATCTATCTATCTGTCTATCTATCTATCTGACAACACCCTAGCAACCACCCCTAATACCCTAGCAACCGCATAGCAACACCCTAGAAACCACCCCGAATACCTTAGGAACACCCTAGCAACCACCCTGACTACCTTAGCAACCGCATAGCAACACCCTAGCAACAACCCAGGATATCTTAGCAACCGCATAGCAATACTTTAGCAACGACCCAGGATATCTTAGCTGCCGCATAGCAACACCTTAGCAACCACCATAAAATTACTTAGAAACCGCATAGCAACACCTTAGCAACCACCACGAGTACCCTAGCAACCGCATAGCAACACCTTAGCAACCACCCTGAGTACCCTAGCAACCACCCCGAATACCTTAGCAACCGCATAGCAACACCCTAGCAATGACCCAGGATATCTTAGCAACCGCATAGCAACACCTTAGCAACAACCATAAAATTACTTAGCAACCGCATAGCAACACCTTAGCAACCACCCTGAGTACCCTAGCAACCACATAGCAACACCCTAGCAACAACACCGAATACCTTAGCAACCACATAGCAACACCCTAGCAACGACCCAGGATACCTTAGCAACCACATAGCAACATCTTGGCAAGCACCCCGAGTACCCTAGTAACTGCATAGCAACACCTTAGCAACGACCCAGGATACCTTAGCAACCGCATAGCAACATCTTAGCAAGCACCCAAGTACCCTAGCAACCTCAGCTATCTATCTATCTATCTACAAAACTAGCCAACTTAAAGTTTGTCTACAAACTTTTTTCTTATCTAGTTATTATTATTAATCTTCTGATTGAAAATTTGAACAGTATCTCCTCCTAGAGCTTTACAGCTAAACCAAACTCGGCTCAGACCTTCAGACTGTTCTGACTCGGGTTGCTATATCTTTTTAAGACTGATCCGACTTAGGGTTTTCCTAAAAATGGCAATCAAAACTCTGAAAAACTCCCATTAACTTACATTGAAAATCTGAACATTCCATCAACCTCCAACTGTCAGAAATTCAAATCTAAACACACTGAAGCCCATTACACTCAATTAAGCTGCCATTCTATGTACTATTTATAAGCCATTTAAAATGATTCAAACTTATTAACTAATTAACTAATCTAACAAACTAACTAACTATCTACTTACCTAACAAACTATCCAACTAACAAACTATCTAACTAAATAACTATCTAACTAACTATCTAACTTACCGAATGCCAAAACGTTTGAAGTAACAGTTGTCTTTTACTAAAATGGTTATATCTCTTGATTGCAACGAGATATTTTCACCAAACATGGTACACGTGTGTACAAGCTCAGTCCAAGGTCACAGTCAAAAAATAGCGTAGCGTTTGGCTACTTGGTGGCACTGTAATAGGAAAAAATCACAACAGTTAGGCTGCTTGACTTGAAAATTGGCATGCACTGCCTTGCCAAGTTGCCATGATGGAAAAGCGATTGTCCACTTGGTGGCGCTATAACAGGAAAAAAACATGAAAATGGCTAATCACTACGCAATCGTTAATCCGATTGACTTGAAAATTGGCATGCAGTGTCTTGGTCGAAGGTGCCATGAATGTCTATGAGGACCTTCACATCTCTTAAAAAACATTGCTGCCATTGGCCTATGAAGTTTGAAAACCTGTTTGTCCAGGTTAACGGAGGCCGATCAAAACAAAACTTGGTGGACCTATTTGACTCTTGACTCTAGTGGTCTGTGTGAAGTATGAAAGAAATCAGCCACCGGGTGGCGCTATGTATCACACATAAACGATATTCATAGCATATGTTGAATCTCTTCATTCTCTATAAGTTTGCCTTAAGGTCCTAGGTATTTCACTTAACCTCAAAACCACTGCAGTACAATTCTCTATATTTTTCAGGTCAAGAATTATCAAAAACTGTTGAACTTTATCATTTAGATAGCCATAACAGGATCATTCAGAAATGTATCTCCATCCAAAAGCCTATAAATCTTAAATGCTTTCTTGAACCCTGATAAATGCTGCTTGCAGATTTTACAAGCACCGAAGGTGCGTAGGCACCTATTGTATCTGCTGGCGTTTCTTCTTCTTCTTCTTCTTCTTCTTCTTCTTCTTCTTCTTGTCCATAGCAAATTTTGACTCAATCCCTCTAGCGCCACCAGCTGTCCAAAATTACACTCATGTTTAAGTTAATAACTTTTGAACCATACGGGTTAGAAACGGGTTTCCTCTGATTCCTTGGGTCAAGACGAATCGCTTGCACCCTATGATGTAATTTTCCGTCATGAAAATTTTTCCACCATTTAGAATTTTCTGAAAAACCTATTTTTTCGAACTCCTCCTAAGCCGTTACTCAGATTTTCACGAAAATTGAACCAGATCATCTACAGACCATGCCGACAAAAAGTCTTTTTTTTTTTTTTTTTCATATGTTTATAACTTTTACGAAAATTGAGGAACATCTTCAAAACCGTTAGTCCGATCAAGACGAAACCAGCGTAGGAAACACAGAACCTAAGCTGGTTAACTACATGAGACAGCCCAAATGTCAAAATTTTGATAGGAAGTGGCAAAAAAATCAAAAAGTCATCCATGGGTAATTTTTTATGATCTCATAGATATAAATGTCTATGACTCCAAAATGAAGGCCCAATCCCAATTCTCTTTTATACCCCTTCACCCTTCCGCTTGCCCCTTGAAACAGAGTTTCCCCTAAGAAATGGGACACTACTACTACACCCTTACACATGTCATCATACCTAGTTTCTTTTATTAGTGTCCTGTAACATTTAACCAGTATGAACAGCAATGAAGTGCGCATATCAACAGGAATCAAGCATGAGCACGTTTAACAGATTACTCACTCCCTACGTTGTTTTGCGCTGTATTTTAGATGGCGCTCGGTTTCAATTCGAAAACGTACAAGCTTTCGAGTTTCTCAAGACTGGTGAGGCCGCTTTTCCATCGGGCCAAGCTGTTTGTTTAACCTTTTCATTCCGTGCTGAGCCGGCCGGTACGGATATGGTTTCGTTTTCTACTGTGGTGCTGTGATAACGGACCTCTTTGCAAAGCAATACAAACGAGTCAGTTGCCTTGGTAACGCAAAAGTTTACATATGATATGAGATGTAAATAGCTATAAAGGATGACCAGATATTTCTTCTAACTGTATTACTCATTTGTGTTCAGATCATTAAAATAGCGCGTTTAGCAAGCTACAGAGAAACTGGCAGCCATGTAACACATAAATGATCGATCCTGTGTGGATATATCACTACCATGATCACTACACGCATTCTAGCAGCACGGTAGTCGGTGTATGCAGGAAAATTTCTCCTACCCCTTCGTTCGAAGTGTGGTCCCGAAAAATCTGGATCTATCTGGCCCTTCCCCTTACCCCTACCACTCCAGCCAAAAGAGAATCGAGACACCCCTACCCCTTCACGTGAACGCGCAAACGAAGGGGTAGGGGAAAGGGGAAGGGGTAAGGGGTAGAATTGGGATTGTGCCTAAATGAAATATTTGCACCAAATTTGACACACACATGCATGGAGTCATCCTGAGGACACAAATAAAAAAATTGGTGGGATTGTGCATCTTGGTGGCGCTATAATTGAACAAAACATAAAATTGCCATTAACTACAATACAGTATTATGATATAAAATGCTATATTATATGAATGCATTGATGTACCATTACGAAACTCCGGATGTGCCATCGGCACCATGCTCACACATTAGGTTGAGATCCTTGTGGTCAAATGTCATAATGAAATTTTAAAAAATTCGAATAGATTTATATAAATGTTTTATATAAATTCTATTGTAATGAGACTGATCTTAATTGATTCCGTGGGTCATGCTGAGAACATTGATGCCAAACATACTTTTTCGAACTACTCCTAGAAAGTTGGTCCAATTTTCACCAAAATCGAATCGTATCATCGTCAGACCATGTTGATAAAAAGGTATGGATTTCGTGTTGATAGACAAAACCGTTTTGTGCTTTTGTGCTTGGCCCTGTAATTGCTGCTTGCAGCTATATTATTTATTATTATTACTATTATTATTCTCCAAAGTGAATCGCATTTTTGAGGGTCTAAACATGCTCAAACTCATGAAACTTGATGACAAAGTTTGATGTTTCGCCATGAAACAGGAAATTGTTGTAACTCAGGCATACAATGTCCGATCTGCCCCAAACTGCACGTTTTATTTGAGTTTTCGTTGAAGAACATGTCCGTGGCTGCCTGACAAAGTTCCGGTCAAAGCGCCACCTGTTGGCAGCAGGAAGTGTGGCACTTTTAAACGATGTTGCCATAATTCTCCTGTATTTACTTGTTTACTTGCATGTCGCCCACTTTTCACTCTTTTCCTAAGGCCACCGGGTGGCGGTGAGCCCGGGTGCGAGGGCCCTTTCATTGCTGCTTGCAGCTTTAGTTTATATTAATATTTTAGATTATATTTATATTGATATTTTTTCATGTAAAACTTCTGGCGAGTAAAATAAAAAAAATAGCCAATGGTGACTCGAGCTTTAGTGTGTCTGTAGAGGGTTAAACAGTGACAGAAATTAACTTTAATTATTTAATTGAATCAATAAATTCAATAATAGAAATAAAACACTATAGCTTAACTGTTACCAATCAAATTGAATCAGTATAAACAAAATCCATTTTTGCAATGCAGAGGTGACAAGCTGCATCTGAAGTGACATTTAACTCAGACGGGACATAAATGTATTTAATCTCCAGTTACAATTGCATAAATAATGTTTTGAGATAAATGTTATAAAAATAAAACAGTGATTATAGAAAAAATAAATAAATAAATAAATAAAAAGATATTTTAAAGGGCTAGTTCACCCAAAAATTAAAATAATGTCATTTATTACTCACCCTCATGACGTTCTACACCCGTAAGGCCTTCGTTCATCTTCGGAACACAAATTAAGTAATTTTTGATAAAACCCAGTGGCTCAGTGAGGCCTCTATAGACAGCAATGCCACTGAACTTCTCAAGATCCAGAAAGGTATTCAAAACATATTTAAAACAGTTCATGTGAGTTCAGTGGTTCAATCTTGATATTATAAAGCGATGATATAACTTTTTGTGCACCAAAAAAACAAACAAAATAATGAATTTAACGATTTCTAATGATATAATATATTATATTATATAACATTAAGATTGAACCACTTAACTCAAATGAACTGTTTTAAATATGTTTTGAGTACCTTCCAGGACCTTGAGAAGTTCAGTGGCATTGCTGTCTATAGAGGCCTCACTGAGCCATCGGATTTCCTCACAAATAACTTAATTTGTGTTCCGAAAATGAACCAAGGCCTTACGGGTGTAGAACGACATGAGGGTGAGTAATAAATGATATTATTTTCATTTTTGGGTGAACTAACCCTTTAAATATAAAACTAAAACCGCCAGTAGGTGGCAACAGGTCACTCTTAATGAGCAAGTCATTGAGTTATTCATTCAACCGATTCGTTCAAAAGGACTGATTCATTAAAGGTGAAGTATATAAGATCTTTTTGTTAAAATACATTCTCTTAACCATAGGTCTTCAACTTTGCTCCTGGAGGCCCACTGCCCTGCAGAGTTTATATCCAACATGCTTCAGCTTGTGATTTTCTAACAATCCTGAAGAGCTTGATTAGCTGCATTAAGTGTGTTTGATTAGCGTTGGAACTCTGCAGGACAGTGGGCGCCCAAGAGCAGGGCTAAAGACCTCTGCATTACCACAGTTTGTTGTCCATTGACTACTATTAGTATGCCATTCATAGGTTTATCTTCCCCTAAATTTTAAATATTGAGCCACCCAACCAAGAGATCCCACAATATTAAAATATGACAATATTTCTCGTCGAAGTGAAAAGCTATTTTGCTGTATCAGTTTTACAGTGCTTGCATTATACTGTTCTGTCTTTTGGTGCGTATAATTCATACTTAGAAAGAACTGAATTGACATTACAATATGGCAGCCACGATTCTTTGATTAAATTTGAGTGTTCAATTAAAAAAAAATCTTGTGTCTTGTGACTTTGTGGTCTTCCGCTTCTGTTGCTGTTGTTCCTAAAAGCGTCAACTTTCCAATACCACTTACAGTTGACCTTAGAATATCTAGCAGATGATGAAATTTCACAAACTGGCATCCTGTCGCAGTACCATGCTTGAATTCACTGAGCTCTTCAGAACGACCCATTTTTCCCCACAAAAATATTTGTAAATGCAGACTGCATGGCTAGGTGCATGATTTTATACACCTGTGGCAATGGGTCAGATTGACACCTGAATTCAATAATTATGGACAAACGTCTCCCAAAACGTTTGTCCATATAATGTATATTTGTGTCTTTACTCACCATTTTATTGCTAAATTCTGAACTGATGATAATGATCTATCTACCATTCTCTCCAGCTCATACAAACAGACACATAAGGGAAAGGTGATCCAGTGAGCCGTCCTGCTGGGATTGAGTTACAGCATAGTTTTCAGTGGCTCTGTGTGCTATATACCACAGTCTGGCTTTCCTTTCTCCCCTCTCTTCCTCACTATCATTAATTTCTAATGAAAGCTCTCGGATGTATCACATACTATCCCACGAATACAGACATAGTTCCTTAACTGCCTCTGTCCTACACTCAGATCAACCACAGAACTGCAAAAGTCCATATTTTTATTTCCCTGCTGGCTTCCAAGCTTGCTCAACTTTTCTCTGTTCATTCTCTCTCTGGTGCTTCAACCATAGACTTCTACACGTTATCAGGCGGGGGAAAAAAAAAAACGCATTTTCATGACTAGCGGCCAACCTTGCCTTACCAATGGGCTAGATTAAATGTATAATCTTTTGGCAGATATAGGCCTTTTTATGTAAACCAAACACTGTTTTTCCTAATAATCTCACACAACATCAAGTAGGGCTGGGCGATATGACGATATATATAACATTACCACAGTATAAAAGGTCTATCATTAAAAATTGTATTATATCATGTATATTGCGGTATGTAAAAATGTAGTACTATTGACACGAATTGACATGAATGAGAATATAAAGAGTGGTACGTGATTGATGTTAAAAATAATTATAAGCACAATATATCCTGAAAAGGATCTTGGTGTGGTGCTCTTGCTGACTGTCACACTGCACAGTGTGTGCACAGAATGCTGCTTCTCTCAGAATGTTAAAAAATGTTAAAGGGTTAGTTCACCCCAAAATGAAAATTGTGTCATTAATTACTCACCCTCATGTCGTTACACACCCGTAAGACTTATAGTTCATCTTCGTAAGAATAGTCCATCCTCAAAACACAAATGAAGATCTTTTTGATGACAGAATGATCAGATTTCCTTCCATTGACAGCCTTTGTAACTACCACTTGATGCTTCAGAAACTTAGTAACACTTTATTTTAAAGGATTAGTCCAGTTTAAAATAAAAATTTCCTGATAATTTACTCACCCCCATGTCATCCAAGATGTCCATGTCCTTCTTTCTTCAGTCGAGAAGAAATTAAGGTTTTTGATGAAAATATTCCCGGATTATTCTCCTTATAGTGGACTTGGCCCCAAACGGTAGAAGGTCAAAATTACAGTTTCAGTGCAGCTTCAAAGGGCTTTAAACAATACCAGACGAGGAATAAGGGTCTTATCTAGCGAAACAATCTTCTTTAAAAAAATGATAATGTATATGCTTTATAGACACAAATGATCACATCACAGGTGTTTCCGCCAGACCGCGATTCCGTATTCTTCAAAAAGCTTATGCTGAATGTCCTACACCTTCCCTATTAAACTTACGTAAAAAAACTGGCGCCGCATCAACAAATTAATGATTTGTTCACAATTTTGCATTAGTTAAGCATGTACACAATAGTAATTAATGATTAACATATAGTAGGGCATATTAGCCATTATTTACAAATTATTAAACATTTGAAGGATACACATTTATGCTATAAATAAAAAAATAACTTAGTAATTAATAAATAACTGAATGTACAGTAAACACCTTTTAGCCATTATTTACAACTTAATAAGCCATATATTATTTTTGTGTAGTTATGTAATTATATTTCTGTGCCATTCTATTAAGCTAACTGAAAAATAAGTTAGTAATTGTTTAATTTCTGCTGGTTTTGCAGTTATAAATTGTTAAAATAGTATTATAAAGACAGTTTGACTCCCAGTTTCAAAGTGAAAGGTATATCTACATTAATTAAGGCACTTATTGAGTAATATTTAAGTTTATTGATCAGAATACGCCAATAATTAAGGCTAAACTGCCATTAATACAGTACTAATTAAGACAATTTGACCCCCTATTCTAAAGTGAACATTATCCTCATTATGGCACTTAATGAGTGATATTCAAGTTTATTGACCAGAATAATAGACTACACTTTAAAACCTTCAAATGAATAACATTTCTGTAATCTTTTAACCATTATTTATCATCTAATACTTATTTTGTTTGTCATGGGACACAAAAGGCATTTTCTCAGACACAGGACTAGAAAATACACCACAATGCAACACAATTTCACAAAAGACAAATTTAATCCGCTGTAATCCACATATTTAGAATCCATACGACTGTGAGAAACAGATCCAAATTCAATTCTTTATCCAGCAAACTTTCTCCATTCTCAACAGCGACCATAATACTTGACACGTCACGTTTCACGGCAGTGATATCAAACCGCACATTGGCTCTCCCCTGCTTCTTCACAGATTGTGACATGCCATGTGAAGTGAAGCGGAATACCATTTTCATGAACTTAAATTCTGCTATGTACCCGATGCAAAACTACTATATATCACTAGAGAGGACTGCGACAGCAGTATATCGTCATTTAAACTACCATTGGTACCGCTTTTGACATTTTCTTAATAAAGAAATTACTGTGATTACACTTTTCTGTCTGTTATGTTTTTCTTTATAGCTACATATTTTTAAGAAACTGTTATTAGTAGGTTTAGAGGTTTGAGTGGATTTAGTGGCTCAAAATATCTTTTTAATGCTATGTGTTAATGTGTTACTAAAATTGTCATTTTCCTAAATATTTCTGTCCATGAAGTTGTATATCATTTTATATTCTCTATAAAATGGTTATGTTTGGGTTTAGGGATATAACATTTACCTATAAAATGGTAAAAGGGAAATTATAAAATGCATAGTTCTGGCCCTTGATTCTGATTGGTTGAGCCGTGTTCGAAGTCAAATTCCCGAAAACATACAGCTGACCGCTTTACATGTATCGCTGCGCCACTGAGTGTGAATGTTGCTGCGTCTGTCTTAGCAACCACTCTTAGCAACTTAAACATGTTTGTTCTCAATTGATTTTGTTCATTGAAGCTCACTGCCTTATGTAGAAGAGTATTGTGAGAAAGATATCGAGTGACCGAGTGTATTACCTGCATTAAGATTTAGCATTTTCCTTCAGGTCAGTCCTATGTTCATAATAAAAAATCTGTTTGAATGTCTGCTGTGATCTTGTCCTTTTAACATTTAATGGGTTTTCCCGTGCCCAGCTGAAACTGACAGCGCTTGTCAAAGCATTTGTCATTTGCTTCATTCAATGTTCACAACAAGTTTCAATATAAAAGTCTTTGCGAGAGTGATTTGCTAATAAAGACAATCTTTGCCGCCATCTAATGGCGTAATAAATGTAATTTCTGTTGCTGTTCATGGTCAGGGACTATTTTTTTCCAGCAGAAGGAAGGCTTTTAATGATTATACTTCATGAAAATTGCACTGATACATATTTGGCTTTAATATTTGTATTGTGTGGTAGCCGCTTTATAAAAGCAATAAGCCAAGCATTATATTTATAACAGCTAAGCACGTCGTGCCTAACAATACCCATGGCTTCTTGGGGCTTATTGCTTTATTATACAGATATCTTTGATATAAAAGATTTGTAAATAGTTTTTTGTTGTTGTTTTTAAATACGTTTTTTGCTGTGAAAGCTCAATATGTTTACGCTTAAATGTTGCCAATACGTCCATGTTGTACCTTTCACCATTTACCCAAACGTACAAAAAAGTATGTTTTATGTCTGTAAAAGTTACGTATTAATACTTATATAACAATGAATGACACCACTCAATAACTGCCATAATTAATTTGAGTATAACTTTCACTTTAGAATAGGGGTCAGATTGTCTTTATTACACTATTTTAGCAATTTATTACTGTAAAACCAGCACTAATTAAACATAGTAACTAGCTTCATATTTTTCAGTTAATAGATGGTGAATCACTGAAATATAACAAGTATATTACTACACAAAAATCATAAATTGTTTGCTAAGTTGTAAATATCTAAAAGGTGTTTACTGTACATTCAGTTAATTATTAATTACGAGCTTATTTTTGCCTATTTATCACATGAATGTGGATCCTTCAATGGCTAATATGCCCTTACTATATGCTTAACTAATGTGTAATTCCTTAAAATAAAGTGTTACCAAAAACTTCATAAAGAGATCGGAAAATGAATACATATGTATCGAGCGGTTTAGTCCAAATTTTCTGAAGAAAATCGATCGCTTGTTATCACATGTTCAGTGAACATTAGCAGAAGCTCAACCTAACTTGAATAATGCACAAGAGCAAACCTCTTCCGGAAGCTCAAACATGCACGTGCACAAATTCAATTTTCATCATCTCTTCAGAAAATTTGGACAAAACCACTCGATTCATGTGGATTAGTTTTCCGGTCTCTTTATGAAGTTTTTGAAGCATCAAAGTGGTAGTTACAAAGGCAGTCAATAGGAAATCTGACTGCATTCTGTCATCAAAAAGATCTTCATTTGTCTTCCATAGATGAACAAAAGTCTTACGGGTGTGGAACGACATGAGGGTAAGTAATTAATGTCAGAGTTTTCATTCTGGGGTGAACTAAACCTTTTAGCACAATAAGCAGTGAAAAAGAACTCAATGCAGTGACTGACATGAAGCATAAGCTCATGCACAGAAAGCTGCATCTCTCAGCATGCAATTGCGAATTCAGTTCTATTTCACGTCTTATGCAATAAGATTGCAATAACCTACCCATAATGAACCAATTACTCCTGCCTGACCGATTGCATCTGTAGCTCCGTATAACTTTGATTTTAATTTCGCTAGACTGTTAACTTTTCATCCGTGCTTACTGTCTTTTTTCTCACGTTTCTAAGAATTTTTTCTAAGAATCCATCAAACAACTGTGGTTAGCCAGGATAAGTCAACAAACACATTGAGTCATGTCAACTTCTCCTGTTGTCACTTGCACTGCCTGTCACATGTTTAACATAGCCTTCTCTGTCAACAACAAGGGTTTCACATGTCAAGTCAAGTCACCTTTATTTATATAGTGCTTTTTACAATGCAGATTGTGTCAAAGCAGCTTTACAGTGATAACTGGTATATAATTTTGGCTGCACAGCAGCCCTTAAAGGGGACCTATTATGCAAAATTCACTTTTGCATGGTGTTTGGCTATAAATGTGTGTTGGCAGTATGTGTACACAACCACCCTATAATGATAAAAATCCAACCACTCCTTTTTTTTAATCCCCATAAATCATAAGCAGTGTCTCAGAACAAACCGTTTCCAGATCCCTGGCAGTGTGACGTCACATTAGCCACAGGCCCCTCCCACTAATGTTGACAGACACTGTCGTTTTAACATAGAACCGCCCTAAGCGAGTTCACAGCGAGTTTTACACAGTCTGCCATCGCTGCACTGACGAGAATGTCTCCCAAGCGTTTTAGGTATTCTATTGCTGGATGGATTAATCCACATAGCTCTTTCAATTTACTCCTGAAATCTGAGCTGCTGAAGACGAGGTGGATTTATTTTGTTTTAGAAGAAAATGCTCCCTCAATTCATTTATGTCTACGCGAATCATTTCACACCAGACTGCTTTGTGAACGTATGTTAATATAAAGGGACAATACAAAACAGAAGTTGTGCTAAAAAGTTGTTATTCATGGATAAAATGTTATTCATGCAGTAAACCGTTTGTGATCCAGCTTACAGCCTCCAGAGTGATACTGGATATGGCAGTAATGAAGGTGAGAGCACTTTATTACAGTTCATCAGAGTTGATTTACAGATATAAAGTTTACCAGTTTATTAAGCACCACCCGAAAAGGCATAAGGTCTTTAAATATTTGTTTACTGTTAGTTGTAATGAGTGTTTCTGTGTAATTCGCTGTGTATGTTGATGATAATGGGAGAGAGAGAGAGAGTTTATGGATAATATTTTAATGCACACATTTTCTAGAGTGAAAACGGACGCTTCATCTTTTGTGTGAAGTACAATAAACATACTAAAACTCATCTGTAAAACTCAAGTTTTGGCCATCATTCGGGCAGGGACCAGTACAACAGGCTTGTACTAATATAGTGGAAGAAGACAATGTAAGTTATAACCATAATTAAACTAAACTATACCTCCATGCAGTATATATTCGCAGTTTCTGACATTATAATGTGTCCTGACTGACTCCTGACACCGGAGAATCAGCTCTTGAAGCTCCGCCCTCTTAGGCCAAGCGCAGCAGCTCATTTGCATTTAAAGGGCATACACTGAATAATACCCCACAGATAATTTTTTATCTGTGGGGTATTTTGAGCTAAAACTTCACATACACACATTGGGGACATCAGAGACTTATTTTACATCTTGTAAAATGGGGCATAATAGGTCCCCTTTAAAGAAAATGGTGTCATTGTCCAGCTCAAGTAAATTCAGTATTGATTCATTCCGTTGTAAGAATCAATAGTTATTAATTTAGTAAATTTATCTATATCAGCACTGGAGTAAACAGTGATGTCATCATCCAGCTCAGTTCAGTTCGTATACAAGGGTGTCAATGCAGGCAGATCAAAACATTGCTGAATATCAAATGTCAAGTGTAAAGTGATCTAAACCATTTTCCTTTTCCCCATTTCAGGTTCCTGATTTCTCACTTTCTTTTTTCTTACCTTTAACTCTTCTCAGCTAATTTCACCTTCACTACTTTACAGAACGTTGTTCAGCTAAATTTGCAGAACTTTGTTTAATTACATCTAAATTTAATTACATTTAAACTGTTTAGCTAGAGAAGTATTCTTATATATATTGGGAATTTTTCAATAACACTTTGACCAAACTTTATGGAGGGGCACACACATAGTGTGGTCTTGAACATGCTGCAGCTATGATCAACTATGGAGTGATATCCAAATCAAATCTAACAGTTAATCACGAGTGCTATTTCAGGTCACTCTGCTGTTTTAATAACTTATTTAAGCCTTTTTATTTGTTTTAATAATAATAGCATTTAGCTATTCATTTGTTTATCCTTTCATCTATTTGATTTATTTATATTTACCCCTCTTGTTCTAGTGTGGTTTAATTTCCTCACAGAGCCTGAATGGAACCAGAGACACTTTTATTTGTGATTCTGTTTATTATTATACAAGTAATCTCAATGATTACTAGGGCATAACTATAGTCCTGAGCACCGGTAATAAGCATACTCTGAAAAGGAAAGCTGTCCTTTTTCCTTTTCCTCCTCATCTTCACTTCATCAAGCCTGTTGTGAGCCATCAGTAAGTTCAGAGAAATAATCTGGCCATAAGAACAATCTCAAGTCATTTATTACATTGCGCTTGCACCCTTTTCAGAAAATATTCTCAGAAAAACACAAATCTTAGCATCCTAACATCCACAGCTAAGATAATAAGGATACAGGACACACTTCACTAGCTAGCTACACATGAAACACAAAGCTGTATGCTATATACCTAGCTGAACCACTAAACTCTTAGCTCTGAACCCTTTGTGGTCGTGCATTAGCCTCTTGCCCTTCCTCTCATCACAAATGTGCCAAATGTTGCAGATGCTCACCTTAACCTCCCAGACGGGAGACCTGAAGGACTCACAAGCCATTGCGAGGAACACTGTTCCACCCAGAGCTGCTGACACAGAGCCAAACATAACTGGACAATGAGAGAAGAGGACTACAGCCACACAGAGTTGACCAAGGTTATCATTTCATTAGACCGCCTCATGGATCTAAAACAGAAGGTAAACAACCTCATGCAACAGATCACAGAGTCCCGCAAGGAGCGGACATGTGCTCAAAGCCTCACAGAACAGCTAGAGACCAAGGCTCAAAATAGAATCAAAACACTCCAAAAGGCTCAGACAGCTGCTGAACAATGAGAGCAGTTGGACACAGCAAACACAGGACCAGCGCAGAACTGTCATGGCAACAGCCCAGGTACCTGCCAAGCTACTGGGAGAAGCCATGGAAGACAACACCCTCAACCTGCAAACACCACAGTAGGGCTGGCTTCAGAACCTCTAACGACGTAATTTTCCCATGTCGGTTATTTTAAATCCTGTTAATACTTCCCCCTTAAAAACATATTACCACGTGTGTAGCCACGTGACTACGCCCCATCCACTCTGAACGCAGAGTCACTTTTAAAAGTAAAAAATATCCCACCTTTAATAGTCAAGCATATTTATAGTACAGACTATGAGGGCAAAAAACAAACAAAATAATTGTTCATTAATCAAGGTAAAATGTTCAATTAATTGAAGTTTTGATTTTAGGTCATAATCGTCCAGCCCTACACCAGAGGATGACCAACAGCTTCCTCCTTCACACAGGTGTCAATCAGAGGCTGCACAGCTGGACACGCCTGCCTCAGAGTTACAGGAGCTGCTGGCACGAGCAAAATCGTTCCCTGAACAGGACTCACCAGAGGAGTTCTGCGAAGAACAAGCTTCTGACTCCTTGCCCAACACAGATTGGCACAGTCGGCATCCACAAAAGCAAAGCAACAACCTTCAGACTTCTCGTGACTGAGAGGCTAACAACCACCTTCTGCCCTCCTGCCACCAGCACTAGTTCAGTCTAAAACCCTCTTCATGCTACACAGACCCCTAACCACCTGTAACAACAAGCAAACACCTACCCCAAATGAACTAACTTCAGGATGACAGGTGACCCTGTCAAGGCACCTGCTGCACAAACCCAGAGACCTGAATTTGTCTACTGTCTACATCATCCACTGTGGAACAACCACCACTTCGGGAGACACAAACAACCAGAGCCTTCCAGCCTTGTATGCCAGAGATGTCTGATCTTCCTGCACCTTCGACGTCGCTCGCTGTTGCCCATAGGAGGGACAACAATGATCAAAAAGGGGATTAGGTAATCACAGACAAATCAGACATATAAATAGTTGTTACATTTAACAAATCATTTTTAAAGTCCACTCTTATTAATGAAACATCCCCTGAAAAGAGCCACGAGAGCAGAAAAGGCCTAGGACTACCATCAGATAAGACGGTTTTATTGCTGTGAAAAAGAAGAATTGTCACGTGGAAAAGCTGAGGCCATAGGAAAGACCCATAGCCCTTAAAACAGGCTTTCCTACATTAATTTATAGATGAATCGATCTATAAATGAACATGCATCCTAGGACATTGTGTGTAGTGTCTTTTGTATTGTATTTTGTTTGTTCTACAAATTTGTATTTTGAAAATTTAAATGATTGTGTATATGATATGTCGATACATGTGCAACATATTAGTATTACAAGAATCTTTAATAGTTTCTTCATCATTTAACGCAGAAGAAATCGATTGAAACTCAGCAAACCATCAAATCCTTCTTCAGGAACTTCAACTGCTTCCACTGCAGAGGCCATGCAAGTATCATACATTTAATTAGGTGCTTTGAAAATAATAAGCTAATGGTTATAAGTTATGATTAATTATTAATATTTCCTCTTTGAGCTAATTTTGCTGTTTATTTAGTAATTGTGTAAGGCCATTTCACAATTTCAGTCATCAATTAATAAACATTTTAACTAAGGCTACTGTAACGAGTCGTCACACAAAGTGGGATCCATAAGCAGACTTTTATTTACAGAATTCGTGGTCAAACAGGCAGGGGTTAAACAGAGGCAGACAGGTATATCAGGGAACAGGCAGAATCGTAGTCGTAATACAGGCAGAAGGTCAGGGCAGGCAGATATCAATCACGAGTCCAGTAAACAATAAACAGTCCAAGGGCAGGCAGCAGAGAATTGTAAACAGGAAATGAACTGGGTCAATAACAGGCAGACAATCAGAATAGTAAACACTCAGAAATGCACACCATAGCAATACAAGACCTCGCAAAGTTAGTGAGGTTGAGAACGTCTTAAATAGTCCAGATAATGCGTGGCAGCTGGAGGTGACGATTAGCGCCAAGGTACGGGGCTTGTGGGAAATGTAGTGCGTGTGAGTGAATGTGTGAGAGTCAGTATTCTGGTGATGGCCAGAGGAGGGAATTGCGGAGATTGTCTCTGTGACAGCTACAAAGGAATTATTTAATCAAAGTTATAAACACTTTCTTTATTCGTGGACACTTTTTCTGAATGTTATGCGCAGGGCTTTGTGTTAAACAGGAATAGATGTGTCAAAAAGGACAGATAACAAATATATGTGACCTGTTGAAATATATCAATGAATTATTAAATGTTTCAAACGTTTTTCTTTTAAATAATTTGGCCATAGTAATTTGGTCACAATATTGAATATTGACACAATTGAGTATTGATGTGTTAGAAAACTAGACTCACTGTTCCCATTTAGAGTAATCATCTTTTTATTTATTTTATGGCATAATGCACAACTCATGTGTAATAATCTAAAATACTGGCTAGTACTATACAGTAAAAACTAAGCCAATTTCATGCATTGCCGTCATGTAGCATTTTACTGTAACCGAAGTCAAACAGCTGGAACATTAAGCATTTATATAATAATAATAATACAGCATTATAACATTTGATCTCGGCTAATTATTTGTTTTATTATGACATATGGTTGTTAGATCCATACTATTTTTTTTTTTCAGAGCAATCATGCTGTTTTAAGAGAAAAGAATATTTACAATAACAAAAAAAAAAAAAAAGTGAACATTTACCTACTCATTAGAACAAAAACAAGCATGAAAGTGAAACAATGTGCATCATAAAACTCTGAACTCATTTGTTCCTTGATATAACACTAAATAAAACTAAAAACCTAAAACAAAAGACCAAATTCGGAATGGATTTGAGCAAGCTTCTATCAACTTTTCAACACTTTTGCCATAGAAGTACTCAGAATCATACCAGTCTTTTCTCCAACCAAAAACTTCTGGCAGTGATCTGTTTTTGTTTTTTCATAGCGCTGAATGTCATAAGGTGATTGTAAAACACCTCACATGATTTTATGGTGAAATTTGTTATTTTCCATGTTAATCAGGTAAATTTTGATCAAGAACAATGCACTGTGGCTTTAATTCAACGTAAGCAGTAGGGCTGCACGATTAATCAAAATGAAACCGCACATGATTTGACAAAGGCTGCGATTATTTTATGCGCAGCTTGTCAGTGCTGTGCAGCTCTGTGATCAGTAGTAAATGCTGCTCCATCTAAAAGCCAGAGGGCGCTCTTACGCAGAAACTCCAAATATGCCCTGCCGAAGAAGTAGATAACACACCTCATTCCAGGAAATCCCTATGGGCATCACACTATTGCTGTAGCTGAATCAACAGAAGATTGAAATGCTTTGTTTGATTAAACATGACTTATAAACACACAACTGCCTTATTGTGTGTAAGAAGCCACATCTCAATGAAGGATGCTCAACTGTTGTTATGAAGTGAGTTGAATAAAAACATGTTTTGAAATGTTGTCTTTTGTTGGACAAGATGTTAATAAATGCTTTTCATGTCTGGAAAGATGGTTGACGCGTGTTGCTTTTTCAAATGCACATTATAAGCGACTCAAACTCGCAGTGCTTTCAAATGGATTAGCATTTGGAGCCATACTTCACTGATAAGCTGCGCAATCGCAGCTTTGCGATTTCATAATCGCACTAAGCCAAATCATTTAAGCACAATTTCAATGTTATTTTTTTAATCGTGCGATTAATCGTGCAACCCTAGTAAGCAGCGCAACATAAATTGCGGCACTGCCGCTTCTGCTTGGCGACATGCTGCCACGCCACCTCTGTGTGTGATGTAAATACTCTAATCTGTTAACATGGGCACTAAAAAAAAAAAATATGTGCTGCTTACACTGTTTATGTGTGCTTTGTTAAACCAGCCTAACAGCCTATCATGGCTTAAGTAACAAAAAAATGCTTCTTGTCTAATACTTACAGGTTTCGGCATCTTGTCTCTTCTCCTCCCTTCCCACGTAACCAAGAAAAGAAGAAAAACTTGTCCCCTATCACAGGATTGTAGACCCTTAAAAAGGAGGGGATACAAGAATAAGAACACTCCTGGCAAAAATCATAATCATGGTTATTTTTGGTCAATATTGAAATCATGATTATTTAAAGGGTTAGTTCACCCAACAATGAAAATTCTTTCATTAATTACCCACACTTTCGTTAATCTTCAGAATGCAAATGAAGATCTTTTTGATGAAATCTCAGACCTTTCTGTCTATCCATAGACAGCCTACACAATTTAAACTTTGACACTTCAAAAAGTTCATTAAGAGATAGTAAAACGAATCCATATGTACTGAGCGGTTTAGTCCAAATTTTCTGAAGAGACGATTGCTTTATATGATGAAAAGATTGAATTTAGGCTTATAGTAACATGTAAACATTCATCAACTCACACATGAGATGTGGTAAACGAAAGCTCAAGCATGTTTGCTTGAACTGTGCGAGAACCAATGAGGTTCATTCTTGTGTGTTATGCAGCACGTTTGAGCTTCCACAAGAGATTTGTTCTTGCATGTCATTCAGGTTTGGTTGAGCTTCTGTTTATGTTTGTTGATCAATGTACAGTGGGTACAGAAAGTATTCAGACCCCCTTAAATTTTTCACTCTTTGTTATATTGCAGCCATTTGCTAAAATGCACACAGCACCCCATATTGACAGAAAAACACAGAATTGTTGACATTTTTGCAGATTTATTAAAAAAGAAAAACTGAAATATCACATGGTCCTAAGTATTCAGACCCTTTGCTGTGACACTCATATATTTAACTCAGGTGCTGTCCATTTCTTCTGATCATCCTTGAGATGGTTCTATACCTTCATTTGAGTCCAGCTGTGTTTCATTATACTAATTGGACTTGATTAGGAAAGCCACACACCTGTCTATATAAGACCTTACAGCTCACAGTGCATGTCAGAGCAAATGAGAATCATGAGGTCAAAGGAACTGCCTGAAGAGCTCAGAGACAGAATTGTGGCAAGGCACAGATCTGGCCAAGGTTACAAAAAAATTTCTGCTGCACTTAAGCTTCCTAAGAGCACAGAGCACATAATCCTTAAATGGAAGACGTTTGGGATGACCAGAACCCTTCCTAGAGCTGGCCGTCCGGCCAAACTGAGCTATCGGGGGAGAAGAGCCTTGGTGAAAGAGGTAAAGAAGAACCCAAAGATCACTGTGGCTGAGCTACAGAGATGCAGTCGGGAGATGGGAGAAAGTCAGCCATCCAACCTGACAGAACTGGAGAGGATCTGCAAGGAGGAATGGCAGAGGATCCCCAAATCCAGGTGTGAAAAACTTGTTGCATCTTTCCCAAAAAGACTCATGGCTGTATTAGATCAAAAGGGTGCTTCTACTAAATACTGAGCAAAGGGTCTGAATACTTAGGACCATGTGATATTTCAGTTTTTCTTTTTTAATAAATCTGCAACAATTCTGTGTTTTTCTGTCAATATGGGGTGCTGTGTGTACATTAATCAGGAAAAAAAATGAACTTAAATGATTTTAGCAAATGGCTGCAATATAACAAAGAGTGGAAAATTTAAGGGGGTCTGAATACTTTCCGTACCCACTGTATATGTGAGTAAAAGCCTAAATTAAATCTGTTCATCATAAAAAGCAATCAAGTCTCATCATAAAATTTGGACTAAACCACTCAGTTCATATGGATCATAGTTTTTCAATCTCTTCATTAACTTTTTGAAGCGTCAAATTTTGAATTATGTAGCTGTCTAAGGAGGGACAGAAATTTCTCAGAGTCCATCAAAAAAGATCTTCATTTGCGTTACAAAGATAAATGAAAGTCTTATGGGTTTGGAATGATATGAGGATGAGTAATTAAGGACAGAATATTCATTTTTGGGTGAACTAACAAAGTCTTATTTCATGGTATGAGTAATTTTAAATATCATTGAAATTTCACAATTTTAAATATTTCCACAAAACTAATACTAGGTTAACTAATTTAAGAAAAGGCTCCTCAAAATAATTAGTATCAAGTAAACAGTCGGCAATATAATTACAAACAAACAAAGAAACTAATTACTAACAAAACAGACAAATGACTACAATGAAAATACAAATTAAATAGTGTTTTAAGGTTTCCAGGAAAATTGACTAATAGTGGTATTTACATAAGTAATAGCCTACATCAAAAAATTTAATAATCAAATGTAAAATAACACTGTACAGTAAGACTATGCAGTGTTATTTTCACATTAAATATAGATTAATCCTTATTAAAGCTACATAGGTTATTCAGTCAAGATCAGTGAGTGATTTTCCTTTGTCATTTATTGTTTGATTATCATTAATGACAGACTGCAGCAGGTTTATTAGGCTGCTGTCAATTTAAGAGCTAATGCATGGATCCAATATACTGTTACACATGCATTTTCTTTCTCAACTGTGGACGTTTACTTAAAACATAACCCGCTGTGTTTACATGAATACTCTCCAAAAAGACATTTTGACATTTTTGTGTGTACGATTTTAGGCGTGTATCCGGAGCCCATTTGGTTGTCCATGTTCAGCACAGAAAGTGTCCTTGGGAACAATGTTTCTTTTGCGGCTTAATCCCTATTTGGACGGGACTAGTTTTACAAACATAAGTTTGTCGTAAAAACAGTAGGTAATTTGCTCTGGAATTTTTACAGAGGTCATAAGAGAAAAACACAAAACATGGCAGATTCGAATGTGATTAAAATCTCAAAGTACGTCTTTGAAACACAAATTCTCTAACATTCCCCTGTAAAACTAGTCCTGTCTAAATAGGGCTTTTATGCACTTTTAATAACACTGTTTAATTGCAAACATGTCTTGCAGTTTAGCAACAGTGGACTGCATTTTACAACACTCACTAATTTAGCTGATTTGGATGTTGGATTTGGAAGGGATAGTTCACCCATGTAGGAATTAAGGGCGAACCAGACAAATGAATCTTCCAGATGATTCATTCAAACATAATTCCATACAAAACTCATTTCAACACTCCAGATGTCAAATCAACACGCAGGACCCAAAATCTGAGAATCTGTCATTTGCGGCTCCATTCAGTCTACAAAAACCCCAGCTAAGTACTTTATGGCCTTGCAAGCTTGTAAAACTTGAGCCTAGCTGAGGAAGGAGATGTCAACCCTAAGCAGTTTGTAAAAGACGGATTGGTTTGAAGAGGGCAGAGCACAAGCCCAACCAAGATAATGGCAGAGGTTGTTTGATCCCCGAAACGTAGATAAGAAACAGGCCTTCTTCTTCTGAGTGACCTCTGAGTGACACAGAGTTGAAATCCACAGAAAACCCCACAGAGACTCTTTTATATATAAACTGCAGCAAATTGTTCCAAAAACAATTCTAAACAAATCTGTGTAAAATGTATCGTATTTTTTTTTTTAATAGAAATCCTGTCTAAACTGTACTTTCCATACTCTCTGCTAATAGCATTAAAGTTAAGAGACCACAAATAACATCTGATTTATGATGAGGGGAGGAGAAAAGCCACCTCTGAAAGATGATACCTAATTGGTCAGAACTTCTCAAAGAGGTTGGACAAACACCTCAGTTTAAAAATTCAGTACACAAAGACAATATAGAATCAGACAGGCGAGACAGAGAAGATTAAGAAGAAAGAGCAGGCGATGAAGACAAGACAAAGGCAGATCAAGATCAGATGTAAATAAGAACAAGCAGCTTCATTCAAGCCATCCAGTTACTCTCATCTCACTCACTCACTTTCCTTTCTTTTACGTTTAGAGTCTTGCATTCTAGGTTAAGTTTTGCTGCAAAGATTAATCAACGACTCTACAGTCTGTGCCCACTTCAAAACTTCAAACTTAAGCCACAAGGGCACTCCTCCACCAGCACACCAGAACGTGATTGACTTCCCACGACATCAATCCGGACATGAAAAGACCTGCAGCAAATCAAAAGAACCTGGGAAACACCTTTCTCCAAGCCAAGGACGCTGACGAATCCCCATTTAAAGACACCTTCAAGTACCTTCAAGATTCTAGCTGAACTGGTGCATTGATATAAAGTCTAATAACCCCACCTAAGAGTGATAGAATGGTTAAATTAATGATTGATGGTTCATTCAGATCAGGTCTTATGAAGTGCATATACAGGTGCTGGTCATATAATTAGAATATCATCAAAAAGTTGATTTATTTCACTAATTCCATTCAAAAAGTGAAACTTGTATATTATATTCATTCATTACACACAGACTGATATATTTCAAATGTTTATTTCTTTTAATTTTGATGATTATAACTGACAACTAAAGAAAATCCCAAATTCAGTATCTCAGAAAATTAGAATATTATTTAAGACCAATACAAAGAAAGGATTTTTAGAAATCTTAGCCGACTGAAAAGTATAAACATGAAAAGTATGAGCATGTACAGCACTCAATACTTAGTTGGGGCTCCTTTTGCCTGAATTACTGCAGCAATGCGGCATGGCATGGAGTCGATCAGTCTGTGGCACTGCTCAGGTGTTATAAGAGCCCAGGTTGCTCTGATAGTGGCCTTCAGCTCTTCTGCATTGTTGGGTCTGGCATGTCGCATCTTCCTCTTCACAATACCCCATAGATTTTCTATGGGGTTAAGGTCAGGCGAGTTTGCTGGCCAATTAAGAACAGGGATACCATGGTCCTTAAACCAGGTACTGGTAGCTTTGGCACTGTGTGCAGGTGCCAAGTCTTGTTGGAAAATGAAATCTGCATCTCCATAAAGTTGGTCAGCAGCAGGAAGCATGAAGTGTTCTAAAACTTCCTGGTATAGGGCTGCATTGACCTTGGACCTCAGAAAACACAGTGGACCAACACCAGCAGATGACATGGCACCCCAAACCATCACTGACTGTGGAAACTTTACACTGGACCTCAAGCAACGTGGATTGTGTGCCTCTCCTCTCTTCCTCCAGACTCTGGGACCCTGATTTCCAAAGGAAATGCAAAATTTACTTTCATCAGAGAACATAACTTTGGACCAGCAGCAGTCCAGTCCTTTTGGTCTTTAGCCCAGGCGAGACGCTTCTGACGCTGTCTGTTGTTCAAGAGTTCAAGGAATGCGACAGCTGAAACCCATATCTTGCATACGTCTGTGCGTAGTGGTTCTTGAAGCACTGACTCCAACTGCAGTCCACTCTTTGTGAATCTACCCCACATTTTTGAATAGGTTTTGTTTCACAATCCTCTCCAGGGTGCGGTTATCCCTATTGCTTGTACACTTTTTTTCTACCACATCTTTTCCTTCCCTTCGCCTCTCTATTAATGTGCCTGGACACAGAGCTCTGTGAACAGCCAGCCTTTTTGCAATGACCTTTTGTGTCTTGCCCTCCTTGTGCAAGGTGTCAATGGTCGTCTTTTGGACAACTGTCAAGTCAGCAATCTTCCCCGTGATTGTGTAGCCTACAGAACTAGACTGAGATACCATTTAAAGGCCTTCTTCAGGTGTTTTGAGTTAATTAGCTGATTAGAGTGTGGCACCAGGTGTCTTCAATATTGAACCTTTTCACAATATTCAAATTTTCTGAGATAGTGAATTTGGGATTTTTCCTTAGTTGTCAGTTATAATCATCAAAATGAAAAGAAATAAACATTTGAAATATATCAGTCTGTGTGTAATGAATGAATATAATATACAAGTTTCACTTTTTGAATGGAATTAGTGAAATAAATAAACTTTTTGATGACATTCTAATTATATGACCAGCACCTGTATTGCTAGAAATTGATTTCATCATTTCTCTCTCTTAAAACTCATTCTTTCCTCACTTCCTGTCTTTCTGCAACTTGTGTGAATGTGTGTGTGTCTGTGTTTGTGTTATATATTAGTTTGTGTTAGAATAATCAGTAAAGTCTCATTTATATTTTTAAAGAGAAGTGTCGTGTTTTGTGCATACGAATTGAATGTCTTAAACTGATGATCTATGTTACCTTGCTAACAAATAGTGTTTTCACGATAGTTGGATATTCATATCCGCTACAGAGCTTATAGTTACGGCCCGTGAAAATGAACAAATGACGATTCAGTTGCTTGGTCAGAAAAATAAGTAACTATTTTAAAATTCCCTATGAATTAATCAATAATTTCTTTTGAGCTCATTTGCTACACCCAAAAATGAAAATTCTGTCATCATTTACTCACCCTCATGTTGCTCCAAAACTTTTTTAAAGAATGTTGGTAACCAGACAGTTCACTGTAGCCATTAAGTTCCATAGTATTTTTTTCCTGTTTGATTACCAACATTCTTTAAAATATGTTCAACAGAAGAAAGAAAGACATACAGGTTTGGATTAACTTTATAACTTTAAGCGATGACAAAATTTAAATTTTTGAGTGAATTATCCCTTTAAGTTTGGGCTTTTAGGGAGGAACGAAAGGAATGGGACATCCACTGTAAATATATGTCATTAATAGCCATAAAATAAGTAAATTAGCCAATTTTGTTTAAATTAAGGATTGCAGAAATTAGTACACCATACATTTCTGCAGGCTGCATCTTAGATAAACAGTCACTCTTTCACATAGCTTTTGCTGGCTCTGAGACACTCGCTTGGTATTTCTCCTGCTCTTTGTCTAGCAAAAAAATCCCTCATCACTAAATGAAAGCTTAAAATAAAGGCCTGATTATTTCAGGGGGCTTATCACAAGTCCATTGTTTTTGAATTTCTGCGTTATTTTCACACTTAAAACAATGATTTGGTAATCCTCTTGTACCCTCTTTTGTGCTAAAAAATAAGTCTCCTGACAGTTCTCTCCCAAGTGGTTCCATTTTTGTCAACATTAAGTCTGAGAATGATTCAGTGGGCTATATAACATTTAATAGTCAAGAAATTACATACTTACCTGTTGATCAAACATTGCCTTAAACTTACGCCAGAATTTTTTTTATTTTGTTTTATTTAGTAACTTTTAGGAGGGTGTACTCATTTTTGCTACACAATATTTTATCACTGTTACGGTTGCTTGTAGTAGAGAGCACAGACACGGACTTCAATGGTTTCACTGACAGGGCTTAGCCTAAGTCAGGATTAGACCTTAGTTCAATAAACTTTAGTGAGGACGCAAGCGGAAGTGATCTCACTCGCTCACAGAGTCTGTGTGTGTTGACTCTGCATTTGAGTTTGCCTCTGTGTTGCTTCCATGCCACATATCAGAGGTTCTGATCTTCGGTTTCGATTACTTTTTGATTAATCGTCCAGCTTTAATATTGTGTCTAAAATAGCAATATTACCTTCTTATTTATTGAACTGTTGTAATAAAAATCAGTATCACATTTGCACTCGTGCTATTTTGAACAGAAAAACAGCACTCATGTGATATTTGTTAAAATTAGCTTAAATATGACAAAAACTTTTGCCCTGTTGTTGCCCTGCATAATATTCATCAATCAACTGTATGAAATGTCAGGGGTGGGGCAAGTGCACAAAACGTTATCTTTCACTGTCATTTATATAATTAACAAGTTAAATATATATATACATATATACAGTCAAACCAAAATGTATTCAGACACCTTGAACATTTCATTCATTAATACAGTTTATTCACTATAGTTTTAAAAAAATGGTAATAAAATACGACAAGTTCTCAGAGTTAAACTGTGTCAGAAAAAAAAAAAAATCTTAATTATGTCAGATAGCACTTAAGCAAAACATGGTGTCCAAATAATTTTTGGTTCCACTGTATGAACTGTATACTGAATACTGTATGAAGAATTGTTGGGTATAATATGTCACAGTTTACTTTATTTTGCTATCCTCACTATAAATGAACTATAGTGTCCTGTAAAGTAAAGAAAAATTACATGATGTGGCGATTAATTCATCTAATTAATTGCAAATTTATTGTACTTCAAATTTGGCTGAGAAATTATCCCCAAAAGATCATCAAATAGACATTACAAAAAGTAGATTCAGAAAGAAATATTTTATATGATATTTTAATTTTTTTTTTTATCAATACGGAAATATGAAATTGAACGTACACATATGGTCATCTTATGTTTTATGAATCCCCCCAGCCCATCCGCTTTTGCCATGCAAGGCGAGTGCACTATCAATGACGCTAAACACCGCATTCTCTAGCGGTCGTCAGTGTGCAGTAGTTTAACTGCAAAACTCTCACTGTCTGGCCACTGTTACACACAAAATAGGAGAGTGGATGTCTGTTTATCACAGCTGATGTGCAACAAAACACTTCAAGGAAAAAGTTGCAGTTGATGAACGAATGACAAGGAAGCACAAAAAATGAACCCAGTTTTACTTAAATGAAAAGCGGGTTCAAATCAGCCTCCATGTCTGTTTTCAGGCCTTTCCCACTTAGCTCATTCCAGTCATATTCTTTTGAGCTCTTTTGTATTGTGTCTCATCATTTCTGTTTCTGCGTTTTGTTTTGTTTTACATCTCCCTCTTGCTGTTCTGTCTCCACGACCGTCATACGCCCCCTAATGCTGATTGGTTAGACGTTTGTTGTTGGTATGGGCCTATCATGAACTATAGGCTATATAGGCACTGAGCATCCATGGAAAAATAGGAGATATTCTCCATTCATTTTAACAAAAAAACAAAAAATAAATAAATAAATAAAATAAATAAATAAATAAAAAATTATTGCAGCTTTCAGGCACAACTTTCTTTTCATTTTTATAGTTCACTTGAGGCAGTTACTATGGCTTTGTTTAACGACACATGTCGAGTGCGCATCATTGTAATACATTAACGCGAAAGCGCAACAGTGTAATGTGCAGCACGAATCTCTCAACAAAACTTGCGCGCTCTCAATAGTGTCTTCATGGCTCTACTCTGTCTCAAATATTACGTGTGCCCTTTCGGTTATGGAGTGTGGGCACCAACCACCAGAAACATAAATCTGCACCTATTGTCAAATATTTGAATGCGTTTTGTCGTTTAAATCATGTCAATTGATCTATAACGCGCAATGGCTACCTGCCACCACTGTTCAGAGAATCGGATCTGTCGGATTAAAGCCTAAACTCACCAATTTCTCCCGAAATACATAAAAGTAAGGGGCCGCGGTGAACTGGAAAAAGAACAAAGTAAACTTTATAGTTAACTGCACAATGTGTATTTGATATAAAACACATCACCATATTTTAATTGAAGAAAGGATTAAGTCTATTATTATCACTTTCCATAAACATCAGTGTGTATTTAACAAAATGTATTTTTGGCTAGTAGCCTATTTAATGTCTATTTAAATGTCTGAATCTTAAAATAAACTTTATGTAGTTGAAAACACTGAATAGTTGTGATATAAAAAGCACCATCTCTGGCTCAGCACCAGCCAAAGCAGGAAAGCACATTTGAATGTAGCAGTGAACGTTCTGATCTTATCAGTGTTGTTTTACGCTTCAAAGGGTTCAAATCGATCGCCTTTCATATCTTGAATTTTACATTCTAACTGCATTCTATAGGCTATATCACGCAGTGAGTTGTTGCCCTGCATCATATTCATCATCAGTCAACTGTATGAAATGTCAGATGACCAATGTAGGGCAAATTATTTTTTCCATAATTAATTAATCTAATTAACACGTTAAATTCCCAGCCCCATTTAGAAACATACTGATGTATTCTCCTGCGTTTGTGTAGGTTTATACATGATTTACCTTAGAAATCTGATGAAATGCCACACACTGCCATTCCAGATGAACGTTAAATGCAATCCAAACTCACTGCATATACAGAGATGGAGTTTGAGACACTCCTGTGTTTACTGTGAATGGAGCCGCTCTGAGACGCATGTAGATAACCTACAAGCATGTAAATAATTACAACACATATTAAACCTGCAGCACAAACATTTATTTAATTGAATCACAGCTTTTGTAAATTCACAATAGCATTATGCTTTATAATGATTTTTTTAACGGTTTTATCGTGCAGCCTTAGAAAACTGTAATAATGCGTTTCATGGATTCTCGTCCGTGGAGAGCGCCACTTCTGGTATTTTGCCGGTTACTTGACAGGGCAAATTGCAATCGAGGATTTTTTTCAAATCGAGTACTCGAATTTAATCAAGGAATCGTGACAGCCCTACACTCAGCGCTGTCACATCACAACTATTCAGTGTTTTCAACCACATAATGTTTATTTTATGCATCAGACATTTAAATACACATAAGTACTAGCAAAAAAATACATTTAAAATTTGTTAAATACACACTGATGTCCATGGAAGTGGCAATAATAGTCCTTTCAATTATAATTTGACTATGTGTTTTATTCATATCAGATACACATTGTATAACTACATAGACTCTATTCTTCTCCCAGTTCACCGGTCACTTATTTTCATGTATTTTTACGTGATGCAACCCACAATGTGTGTAAAACACTCGCATATGCGACTAAATTTTCACGCTGGGCGACTAAATAATATCTATCATTAGCCATTGGCTAAAAAATTCGTAGATTTTACTCGCCAGTGTGTGTGTTAGATACTAAGTATAAGTTTAGCATAGATATATTTTCACTCGTTGAACACTCTGGCGCTTGAGAGTTTCGCTCTCCATCAAGCGATCTGTACTATTTCAGTTCAGCTCAATGGATGTGCAGCATACCTGTATTTGACATACCGCAAACTCTAGTGTAAAGGCGCATGATTCGCTGTCGCTTTGCTGAAAGCGCTGTTTCTCACACACGCAAAGAGAGAGACAGACAGAGAGAAAGACAGAGAGAGAGAGAGAGAGAGAGAGAGAGAGATTTAATTTTTTTTAAAATTTACAAATAAAGAAAATACATTATTTTACAAAATCACATCACAATTTTTGTTTTTTTGTTTGTTTTAATCACAAAATTAAAAACAAAAAAACAATTAATCATCAACAATTGTACACAAAACATCACAATTACACCAAAAGTAGAAAGATCACATGTAACTTTGTAAATTCTAAACTCAATCAAAATTCTTGCTTGAAGTAAAGACCTAAAAACAACAATAACAGCATCATTGCTTTTTTGTTCTATTTTGCTCTTTCTACTCATGTAGATTGCCTTAGTTTAGCTTGTCCAAGAATAAAGTTCAATAATTGAACCATAACATGCTTTTTTTGTACATATTTAATGTTACATATTTTATTTTAAAAATAAAAGTTTCAGGATAAAAACTTACATTAAACTTACTACACAATTCTTTCACCATTACAAACAAAGGTTTAAGTCTGAGGCATTGCATTAAAGCATGAAACAGTCTCTTTTTTAGAACAAGAAAGACAACAAAATAATTCACTGCAATAGCTCCATGAAGGATTCTCCACTGCAACTCCCCTGTTATTTTTGATAATAGTGGCTTCTACAATACTCTCCATTCAGGTCTTACCTCATCACCTACTCTCTGATCAAGTGTCTTTTTGTTGAGAATGAGCACACACATTTTATATAAATCTTTCCCTCCACATGAAGAAGAAGAAAAAAAAATGAACAGATGAAATTTTTGTTGTTGTTGTTGAAAGAAACAACCTGAACACTCTTCAAAATTTGGTTGAATTAACACAAGAAAAAGGATTTTCACTGTCAGGGACATAAGTCCCTAGAAAGAAGTCCTCTAACATTTATTCTTTACCCGTCAGAAAACGAGTAACTGAACAAACAGATCTCATTCCCGGTTTTTCAGTAACAGCTTCTACATTCTTAAAATGAGGCCCAGTTAAGCACAGTAACTGATTTAAAACAAAAACTCATGAGTCTTGTAATGGCTTATTGAATCCTGGTTAAAAAAAAATAAAAAAAAATGGATGAATGGCTCATTCAACAAACAAACAAAAAAAATGGTATGAAAATTTTCAGTCATTTGAATATGGAAAAAAAAAAAAAAAAACTTGAAATCTTCAAAAACTTAAAAACTTCTCATTAAAACCAAAATAAATATTGTCAAAGATTGACCCACTAGGTACGCAATAAGATTGATCTGGATGGATTACCTGTCTCATTACTTTAGTCAATCTATCTATAGTTTTAGAAAGTAATTTATAATCACTGCACAAAAGTGATACCGGCCTCCAGTTCTTAAACTCAGTGAGATCTTTTTTCGGAAGAAGAGTAACCACTGCCCTTCAGCAGCTCAACAGCCACCCACCTTTCAGCAAGCTGTCATTGAACACCTCCAGCAGGTAAACTCCTATTTCTGACCAGAACGTTTTCAAAAAAATCCACTGGAAGCCCATCCACACCCGGTGCTTTTCCAGACTCCATATCTTGGAGTTAGGCCACATTCCAGTTCTTCATTGGACTCTTCTGAGATCTTTGGTAGATCATCTAGGAAAGGAGATTTTCCCCCATTTTTTTGTCTGAAGTTCACTTCTGTACAGGGACAGATAAAACCAAATTGCTACCTCACAAATCTGTCTGAGATTAGATAAAGTACCATCCTCAGAATGCAGAGAATGAATTAAATGTTTTTGTCCATTTTTCTTCTCATGACCAAATAAATACTTGGAAGGTGCATCCATCTGATCAATATTTAAAAAATGAGCACTTTTTTTTTTAAATGTATCATTTAAAAGACTTAAAATGCCAATATGCACTTTTAGGTTTCACTGAATTTAAAATAAATTTACAACTGACCATATTATGATCAGCAAAAGACAAAGGGGTGATAAAGCATTTGTTAAACACATTCAAATGATGTTTAAAAACATAAAATCTGTCTAATATAGCCAATGATATATAATTATCATGTACATGAGCCCATGTATATTGCTTTTCATTACCATTCATAACCAAATGTCACATAAATCATATTTCTCAATCAAATTAAATAAACATTTGCATGAAGCCATATGAGGTCCAACATGATTCCTGTCTATATCCAGTTCAGTCCAATTAAAATCACCACCCACAAATAAAAAAACCTTTAATAAAACAATTTTTTAGCGTTGAACAGAGTATCTAAAAACAGTAACCTTTCTATAGATGCAGTTGGAGTGTAAACACAAATAAAAACAAACAAAATTTTCATAAACAGCTCTGACTTTTAACATTCTACCTTTCACAATTTCATCAATATCATACGAGATAGGTTTAAAATTCTTACTAAATAGCATAGCAACTCCACCACTCACATTTGAATAATGACTTAATACAGATACACCTCTAAATTCCTTCATCCAGTCAACCGCATTATCCATACTACTATGAGTTTCTTGTAAAAAAAAAGCTGTCTATGTTTTCCTGTTCCATTTCTTTTAAAAATTTGCTTTTTTAAATTTTTTTATTATTATTATTTGCATCATTAACATTTATAGACGCAACATGTACTTCACTAATAGTGAAGAAAAAGAAAAAGAAAAAACACAAAAAAAACACACAAAGAGGAAAAAAAATATTCTTTTTTTTTTTTTTTTTTTATCTTATACAGCATCATTTTTCAGGGTGCTGTTCATGTTCCTCACAATTTTCTTCAACCTATACACTTCTTTGTTGGTAAAGGAATCACTATGGCAAGAAGGCAGAGGACCCAGAAGCGAATGGCCAGTACAGAAACAGTTTATTCATAATTCAGAGAGAAACACAGGCAGTCTGCCGAGCACCAGCTTCTTGGATGCTCGCAGCTGGAGAACAAAAAGTCCAAATGAATAAAAGAGGAGATCCCGAGCTTGACAGAGGGCTCGCTGCAACATGGTTACTCAGTCCCGAACTAGAAGTCACAGCACCGCAGATCGCAGGTGACTAAACGATCTCAGGCTGCAGGGAGACTAGGCAGAGAACAGGTATGACGTACACAGCGGAACAAAACAGACAAGACTAAGACTAAGATTAAAGACTAACAATACGAAGACCATTAGATGGAGGCTGGTAAGCATAAAGAGCGGAGTAACACGTAAGAAAACACGTATAATAATCTGGCAAAGATTCGAGAAAACAGCAGAGAGAAGTAGCGGAGAAAATTAGAGGTGTGGAAATGATCAGCGTGAGCGCTGACTGCAATGACAAACAGCTGAGTCTAAGTAGCAATAATGACAGGAGAAAGGGAAACAGGGAGAATATCAAACCCGATTTATGACACACTAGCCATCTGACTTTTTGCTCAATCAACAAATTGCTTCAAGTCAGGAAAATATTATTGCACTCTTACACCCCTTTTATTTTTTGTTGATCTGAGGAACAATTTTATGTCCTCAAGACCATAACTGCGAGTAGTAGTTTCACTTTGCGAAAAACTCACACTGCATTCAGACGAGTCACTGTCACGTTCCGTATCTTGCATTTCCTCATTTTGTCTTGCTTATTCATTCAACTGTCTTGCTTATTTTACCATCTAGCAACTTATTTTTCATTTTTCCTTTTTGAGGAGTCTTGAAAAAAAGTTGCTCTTGTTCTGATGTTAGCTGTGCATCTTCACTCACCACACTACATTGCATACCATTTGCACCTTCCTTTTTACCTTATGAAGACGAAGCCACTGTGTCAGAGACACCCGAGCCATTAATTGTAGGTAGAACATTAGAATTTGAATCCACTTGCTCAATCTGAGAAGAAACTGATTCATCCTCAACTTCTACCGGACGATCCACAACATTCTTTGCCAAAACCAAGCCTGCTTCCTGAGCTTCCACCTCAGACTCCTTCCCATCTTTTTCTTAATTACCTTGTTCCGTTTACTTTTTCTTCCTCTACCTTAGTATTTTTATTTGGACAATTCCGAATTAAATGCCCTGTATTACCACATCCAAAGCATTTGACTTTTCCAGTAGTGATGAAAATAGCTTAGCTAAAATCGTCAATTCGAAAATTCAGTGTCAGATCTAGATCAGCATCATCCGGAATAATCATGTACACAAACCGCCTAAAAGAAACAATATGTTTCAATAAAGGCAATTCGCTACTTATTGGAATCTTTTTTTATTGGGGACACCAACTTTCCATATTGCTGTCAAAGCTTGCGTTAGAATTCCGTCACTAACAAAAGGTGGCACATTAGAGAGAATAACCTTTTTCACTGGTACTGAAATAAAGAACTGAAATAAATTCCCCATCATTAACAATTCCCCGCTCTACCAACTCATTCGCCTTGTCTACACTATCCAGAAAAAACACTGTTGCATTGTTCATTCTAGAAGCAGACAAAACACTAGCGTGTCCCACCACCCCCCTAACAGCCAAACAACATGATTTGACGCTCACCGCAAACGCCACCTTAATCGCATGGCGTCTCGTGAGTCAAGTCAAGTCAAGTCACCTTTATTTATATAGCGCTTTTTACAATGTAGATTGTATCAAAGCAGCTTTACAGTGATAACTGGTACATTATTACTCTTAAAGAATAGTGTCAATGCAGGTAGATCAAAGCACTGTTGAATATCAAATATCAAATGTCAAGTGTCCCCAACTAAGCAAGCCAAAGGCGACAGCGGCAAGGAACCCAAACTCCAACAGGTGACATCAGGTGGCAAACAGGTGTTAAAATGGAGAAAAAAACCTTGGGAGAAACCAGGCTTAGTCGGGGGGCCAGTTCTCCTCTGGCAAAAAGTGCTTTGTTACGACTCAGGTTGCTATCATAAGTCAGATAGGATCGCAACATTCAAAGTATTTAATTCAGTTCCATCCAGTTGAGGATCGTATTCATCACACCGGTATGGACGGTTGTTGAGGAGATGCGCCACTGGTTGTCATGTTGATGAGGCCTTCACAGTGGATGATCTGAGTGAACTCAACGCTGCGCTTGTTGGGCCGACATGCTTCTAGATAATGGATAGCACGCGACCCTCAAACTAAACTAACAAAACTAATAACAAATCAGGCAATAAACAATCAAAAAAGATAAGCAAAAGACGAAAAAAAAAAAACCTTCACTCACACCACGCTCACACCACTCTGTACACCCTCGCTCAGCAATCATACCGGAAGTGTGTGTGAGAGAGCCACGCAGAAATCGACAGAGCTACATGTAAATTATATTCTTTGTTGTATTTTAGTTCATTTGGAATTATTCAGCTTTTAAGAACAAGAAGAACATATGCTGGTGTTACGAGATTTTCGGTTTATACACATTTATCATTTGTTATATTGCAGAGCACAAGCTGAACTCATTGTAGACCATAGCTGAAGGTTGTTCCGCTTTTAAACTAAGTGCCTGTCATTCAGTTACAAAACGTGCATACTAATGAAAACATTATAAACTGTTACTTAGAAGTAAACAACTGTAGTTTAGGCATAAGTCAGCCGTGACGCTGAAAATATAGTTACGGACTAATGCTCGGATCCACTAATGTGCTGAAATACAAGAAGTGTGAACTAAGATTCTCAGCTGCACATGCTATTGCGCTTGTCTGGGAAACTCATGAATATTCATGTATGCTCCTCCTTCGGAAACCGAAAATCTCAGAAACCGAAAATCTCGTAACACCGGTTTCTCCGGTAGTGAGCGGAACTAATGCGCAAACTGCAATTCCATTGGCTGGCGCTCATCTATTACAGTCACTGTTTTAATTTCAGCAAATCAGTTTGAGTGAATGCTGACAATGTGATTAATATTCATGAACCCAGCAGCTCATCAATCCTTAGTGCATTGTATATTGTTATTAGTAGTATTAGTAGTAGTAATAGTAGTAGTAGTAGTAGTATCTTTTAATAATAATTACTATTATCTCTTACTATTATTTTTTTTTATACATAAACACTGAATGACCAACAATATCTTCACCACCACCAGTCCTAAATTCAGTTAAAATGACAAATATGCATTCATACATGGTTACCAAGTTTTAGTTTTAATTACTAAAGTTATATCATTAAATAGTGCTTGATTATCCCAATATCATAATGTAGCCTAATGCTTGATTGACTGATGTTAATAGTGCATGTTCAGATATTTTAAAAGCTGTGCCATTTTACAAAAGTACGCTGATTTAGTGAAATCATGGTGTTGTTCAAAATATTAATATTTCGATATGTATCGAATCAGATTCTGAAATATCTGAAAAGATTCCAATACTCCTTTCTGCAGTATCAATACACCGATACCAGCCGCACGTTCTTGCTCTCCTGTCCGACAGCGAGTTGACACGTACCCATCTCCTCTCATTCAGTCATCTCATTCACTCCGGTTAAATAGTTTTGGTGTGACCGGGTCTGAATTTCGGAGCGAGATGGCGCGTAATTCTACATATTCCTGCAGATTTCGCACTCACATTCGAAGCGCACACACATAATAAAGCCGAAACTGTTTGGTTACTAACATTCTTCAAAATATCTTCTTTTGTGTTCAGCAGAAGAAAGAAATCCATAAAGTTTTGAAACAACTAGAGGGTGAGTAAATTATGACAGAAATTTCATTTTTGGGTGAACTACAGTATTCCTTTAATGTTAATCAAACAACAAAACACACAAGACTGATTAACTTGTGCAACTTTAATTGATTAATCTCTATTTAATTTTTACAATGAAGATTATCCAGTGTTATTTTAAATTTGATTAATTTGTTTCTTTATTCAGTTTCTTACCTGAATACTACTGTTAGACCTACCTGAAAAATATAAAGCAGTCTATTTCATTTGTATATTTATTCTATTGTATTTATTTGTGCTATTGTTAGTAATTTGTTATTTGATATTATTTTATTACTGTTTACTTGTCTTTTTAAAATTCATTTTACCATTTTAAATCAAGCTTTCTTGTGCTGTGTGTAAGCTATTGCAACAAAATTACCCCATTGTAAAAACAAATACATTGAGTTAGCAAATATTTGTGAGATAATTTTAATGGTAATTGATCAACATTTATCAATCATCATATGAAGTGATTGAAGTGATGAAGAGAAGAAATTATTGATTGCCTAGACTTTCAATGGATAGACAAAAAAAAAAAACTAATATTAAAAATATCTATATGACAGTATATGCAGCATTTTTTTCCTGTGGTATTGGAAATGGTATCGAATATCTATACTTTTCAAGGTATTGTATCGAAGTAAGAAATTCTATTATCGTTGTTTTAGCAATGATATAACGTCCATATATAATTATTTCTCAGTCTCTTTATTAGAATACAACCAGTAAATTACATACAGTAAATTTAAATGCAGTATTAAAAAATAGAAAAATATTTAAAAAAAAGCTTTTATAGGCTGTGGCATGTATTTATCATGTTTATCAAAATAAAACTGATAAAAAACACAGACCCCACTACATTGGTATTTAAATAATATATGCTTATGTTGAACTTTATTCTTGTAAAAACAGACGCTGTAAGCAGTATATAAAGTATTGAATAAAAATGTCTCTGAAACATCCGTGTATTAGTCCAATATTGCATTTATTTTACTTAAAGTATGCAAACACAGCGCGTACGTCACTACGGGAAGCAGAAAGTGTCCGACTTCATGTCTCCATTTTCAGCTCATCCCCGCCTGCACGCGGCTACTCTCACCGATTGGTTGCATCCAGCCGCAGCCAATGTCGAACAGACCTATTGGTTTACTGGTTTGATTGTGCAAAGGTGTCTCTTGTCAAGTCATTAGTCTGTGTATTTAAGCCCTCATGTTTGCCATGTGTTTTTGTCAAGTATTGTCTGCACTGTTGCTGACTGTCTTGTTTAATTGTTATTATCAATTATAATCAATTTTAATAAAACACAAGGCCTACCGTATAAACCTCAAAAGAGTATGTATTTTATACGGTTGCCCCCAACTAAAGATTTTTCTAGTCGACTAGTAGTCGTCAATTTAAGCCAGTAGTCGACTAATCACACATTTATATTAATTTAATTACTTAAATATAAAGAGCCCTTTAATATATATAGTCATAATATGTAGCCTATTCCGCGCTCAAACATACTCATAAAGCATGCCACAGAGCACCAGCAAAAGCAATGATTATGAATGTGTCGGAGAAAATAGCAAGGAGACATTTTAATAAACTAGTGTTTTCTAAACCAGTGTCGGCTGCAAAGATGAAGTTGACGATGCTTACTTTTGCCATCTCCATAGTCTAGTGGATGCACCTTTCGAGAAAAATGCACCTTTCATAAGGATTACATAATCAGAGTATTTGTGATGTGATCTACAAAAACCCATAACATGGTGAAATTTTACCTATCACAGATTTCGATATCATACACGTTATCACGTATCATATTTTGACATGAAAGCTGGATTTGAGCCCTTTCCAAATCTGCTTTTATGTCTTTTTTTATAGCTTTTCTGTAGTTATGGTTATCTGAAGTCAGCTGATCGGTATGATTTTCAGCAAAATTATCTGACTCTGGGGTAAAAAAACCTAATCTTATTCAAATGGAAAACAACATTTTACCAGACTGGCGGATTATTTTGCTTGTTTTAAGAAAAAAAATCATGAGACTAGCAAAAATTAGCATGAATAGGACAGTAACTCAGTAAGTAGTGAAGTAAGTTCCCTTTCGAAAAGAAACTCTACACTGTGTTTACCGCATATGGGAAACGTCACACATGAACCGGTGTCTGAAGCCAAGTATCAAATCTCTCCAATCCTATTGGCCGGCGACAGCCTATGACGTCATCATAGCACGACCCGGAAGTATATAAGGAGCGCCTAGAGAACCAGTCAGTATCTTTTCGTCTTTCGGGACTGTTTTGTCTGTTTTGTCTGATCGCGATTTCATTAGAACCTGCATACCGCTCAGATCCAAATCTAGGCCCAGACAGACAGCTGAGGCTCATAGACAGGGCCAGAAGTCCAGTCTCCTCCACAGAGTAGGTCCCAGAGAAGGCGGGACTCAAGAAAGAAGAAGCAGGATTTAAGAGAGGTGATTGATCAAGATGCCAGCAGCGTCGGTGATTGATCCCCTCTCTGCGAGGGCGATTTACACCTGCCCTCGCCCCTTCTTCTTCCACCTCCTGTGTTTTGATTCTTTGTAACATGCTCAGACGCTTCTTAACAGTCAGGCTGATGGCTGGGCCCATGATGAATATTTTTCTGACAGCTCGCCTTCTGGCTTGATAGTGAAAGAGGCTCTTTCAGGCTTTAAGAACCCTAGATTCCATCATTCCTTGTGGAAAAAGAGGAGTCTTTGGTTTTCGAGCCACAGGAAGGTAAGCTGGGTCTATATTTATGTTTCAAAATATATTGACCTTGTTTTTTTTTAATTTTCTTCTATTTAAATTCTATTTACAAACTCACCATATATATTAATGGTCAATAACTGTAATTTATTGAAAGTCAGTTGTTTTCCGAAAAAAATGACACCTTGCACCTTGAATTTTATAATAATAATAAAAAAAAAACCTTTGTGAAAACGGGCTATTTTAGCTTTAGGTTCTAAAGGGTTAAAGGAGGAGGTGCTTTTTCCTTGGAAGATTTGGTCCCAGAAGTCTCTGAGCGGCCTTGGTAGTCCTTCTGCGGAAGGCTTCTTTGAGGCTTATAGCTCGGGCTGTTGGCCGTAGGGAATCACTGACAGCCTTTGCGTGACCCGAGGGTGAGTTGCTCTGGCGTTTCATGTGAAACTGCTAATTACATTTGTCTAGTCATCTTCGTGGCATGCACTCCCCTCAAAGCATGGCGGCGTGGGTATATCGTTCCCCATATGCAGTAAACGCAGTGTAGAGTTCCCTTTCGAAAGGGAATGTCTCAGGTTACGTATGTAACCATGGTTCCCTGAGAACAGGGAACGAGACACTGCGTTCCTTGCCATGCTCCAGGGCTGCCTGCCCTTCAGACAATAAGATACTGACTGGTTCTCTAGGCGCTCCTTATATCATTCCGGGTCGCTCTATGACAACGTCATAGGCTGTCGCCGGCCAATAGGATTGGACAGATTTGATACTTGGCTTTCAGACACCGGTTCACGTGTGACGTTCTCCATATGCGGTAAACGCAGTGTCTCGTTCCCTGTTCTCAGAGAACTATGGTTACATACGTAACCTGAGACATTTTCCGTTGTTTATCATGGGCATAGTCTCTGAACTTTTGATCACCCCTTGTACGTTTAGATAGCTCCTAGTGCACCTTAATTAATACACCTTCATTCTACGTTATGTGCTTTATTTTGATAGGCGAACTGTCTTTGTAGTGTTAAGACAGTGAAAGCTATGGGTGATTTTTTGCACCTCCGCCGGGTGTGTTCTTCACGTGCTCTCGGAATTATCGTAAATACGAGTTTCCTAGGTAAAAATTGCACATGAACGCCCTCCCAATGCGATGAGCTCGTAATCACGACTTCGGAAGTAGGAATTATCAAATTTCCAGTAGCATGTGATGATAGACAAGATGTTATAGAAAAATAATTGAATGAAAACCCAATTTTGACAAAAAAAAAAAAAAAAATTATATTCCACCTACTTTTTTGACTTTCCTGAAAATGTTCCATTGCGACATCTGACGGGTTTTCCCAGATCGCATCACATTTGTTTTCGATTTTAATTGGCACGTTAAATGTTGACATTTCAAACTTTCTATAGATACATTGTGAGGCCAGTAGCCTATACGCTGAATTTTGGTTCATTTTTGTGACGTGCTCCAGTTCACAGAGACAGAGATGGCAGAAAGCACATTCTGTTTGTTTTCTTTATTTTACAAAAGCACAACATTTTGTAGTTACTGTGAGTTTACATAAATAAAAGTAGACCCTTTACAGCAGTGGCCACAGCCACACAGAGTTTAGCTCTAACCCTAATTTAACACACCTGATCCAGCTAATCAAGGTCTTCAGGGTTACTAGAAACAAAAGCTGTGTCTCATTTCGAAGGCTGCGTCCTCCGGAGGTCGCATTCGAAGGTTGCATACGTCATTGAGGCTGTATCACTTCAGAAAAGTAAGTAGGACACTTCGAATGCGACCTTCGAATGCGTCCTTATTTTACAGGAATTCTGAGGAATTCTGTTTCCTTTCCTGCCTGTTTGTCCTACGAAAGACTTCTCGTTTAATTCTGGTTAAGGACACTCCGTATACCGCATCCTTCACAGGATGAGTCCTCAGGAGGATGCAGCCTTTGAAATTAAATGAAATGAGACACAGAAAATGTTTCACAGAAATTAATAATCTCACAAATAAATAAAATGAGATTTGCTAATAAAAACATTCACAAATATGTTTTTATGCAGGCAATTTTGCCTGCATTCATTTGTGAATCGCTTTCTGTACGTTTGTGAATTGCTTTCTGTGCATTTGTGAATCACCTCATGGATTTGTGGATTCTGAAACATTTGTAGTGTCATGACTGCAGACAAATCCACAAATAGGTCAACTCCACGCACCGACTACTCAAGCCATTCAGATAACAGCCACATTGTGCTGACCAATCGCAACACACTCTCGCCTCAATCAATCACGTTTTGCTTTACAAACGGGGACGGTCTCGTCCTGCATTGCCATTGGCTTAGAAAGGAAGTAGAGGGTTATTAAACAATGGTACAGTAAAAAGATGTTTAAAATGTAGATTTTGTTAGCCCATTATTGTGTGTCAAGCCAAGCCAAGCCAAACTATTATATTTTATGCTCCATTTAAAAATGCCAGAAAAACAGTGCTCTCTGTTATGGGGACAACGGTAGCCTATACTGGATATAGATGCATTATGGAAGCATCACGTTATTCAAGATCGAACAGAAAGCCTCAATAATTGGCTATTAACTTAACTAACTGGATTTAACCTTGTGATAAACATGCGAGTTTGCAAAATAGATGAAACTGTCGTCACACAACAAAAGCCAACAGCATTTTACAGTTTATCAATCAAACATTGACGGATATGAGCAGCAAACCAGCTATTAAACATTAGGCCCTATATAATATTTTAAACATTAATTTTTTTTTAAATTATTGTTTGTATAGAAGATATAGCTTTTTTGAATGTGTGACAGGTTGTTGAATTCCATATAGATTATGCATAAATGTAACATGTCCAGCAGTCAAACACTTGATCATACAAATATTTCAAATATCCCCCTTTTGTAAGACAGATAATACAGACCTTGTACATAAATACACCCACAAAAATACACTATATTGCCAAAAGTATTGGGACACCCATCCAAATCATTGAATTCAGGTGTTCCAATCACTTCCATGGCCACAGGTGTATAAAATCAAGCACCTAGACATGCAGACTGCTTCTACAAACATTTGTGAAAGAATGGGTTGCTCTCAGGAGCTCAGTGAATTCAAGCGTGGTACAGTGATAGGTTGCCACCTGTGCAATAAGTCCATTTGTGAAATTTCCTCACTACTAAATATTCCACGGTCAACTGTTCGTGGTATCATAAAGTGGAAGCAATTGGGAACAACAGCAACTCAGCCACGAAGTGGTAGGCCATGTAAAAAATCACAGAGCGGGGTCAGCACATGCTGAGGCGCATAGTGCGCAGACGTCACCAACTTTCTGCAGAGTCAATAGCTATAGACCTCCAAACTTTGTGTGGCCTTCAGATTAGCTCAAGAACAGTACGTAGAGAGCTTCATCGAATGGGTTTCCATGGCCAAGCCTTACATCACCAAGTGCAATGCAAAGCGTCAGATGCAGTGGTGTAAAGCACACCGCCACTGGACTCTAGAGCAGTAGAGACGTGTTCTCTGGAGTGATGAATCACACTTCTCTGTCTGGAAATCCGATGGACGAGTCTGGGTTTGGCGGTTGCCAGGAGAATGGTACTTGCCTGACTGCATTGTGCCAAGTGTAAAGTTTGGTGGAGAGGAATTATGGTGTGGGGTTGTTTTTCAGGGGTTGGTCTTGGCCCCTTAGTTCCAGTGAAAGGAACTCCTAATGCTTCAGCATACCAAGACATTTTGGACAATTTCATGCTCCCAACTTTGTGGGAACATTTTGGGGATGGCCCCTTACTGTTCCAACATGACTGTGCATCAGTGCACAAAGCAAGGTCCATAAAGACATGGATGAGTGAGTTTGGTGTAGAGGAACTTGACTGGCCTGCACAGAGTCCTGACCTCAACCTGATAGAACACCTCTGGGATAAATTAGAGCAGAGACTGTGAGCCAGGCCAACATCACTGCCTGACCTCACAAATATGCTTCTAAAAGAATGGTCAAAAATTCCCATAAACACACTCCTAAACCTTGTGGAAAGCCTTCCCAGAAGAGTTGAGGCTGTAATAGCTGCAAAGGGTGGGCCAACTCCATATTAAACCCTATCGATTAAGAATGGGATGTCATTAAAGTTAATGTGCACGTAAAGGCAGGCGTCCCAAAACTTTTGGTAATATAATGTCCAAAAAAAAATTAGATGATTAATCACAATGAAGTCTATTACATTTTGTAAACGGGGTGTTTTAATCACATAAACAGCACTTCAGCTCAATTCGAATGAAGCACCTGTGGTGGAATAGTAAGGAGCTGAGAGAGCTCCTTTCAGAATAAGTCTGTTCCCGCCCTGATTGTAAAGCAAAACATGATTGGTTGTAGCGAGAGTGTGCTGCGATTGGTCAGCGCAATGTGGCCTTTATCTGATTGGCTTGAGTATTCAGTGGGTGGAGTCGACCTATTTGTGGATTTGTCTGCAGTCATGACACTAGAAATGTTTCCAAATCCACAAATGCATGAGACAATTCACAAATGCGCAGGAAGAGATCCACAAATGCGTGCAGCGTTCCACAAATGCGTGCAGCGATCCACAAATACACAGAAAGCAATTCACAAATGTATAGAAAGCAATTCACAAATGAATGCAGGCAGAGTTGTGCTTGTGACATAACATATTTGTGAATATGTTTTTTATTAGCAAATCTCATTTTATTTATTTGTTAATTTAATTAATTTTTGTGAAACTCCTAACATATACAGTGGGTACAGAAAGTATTCAGACCCCCTTAAATTTTTCACTCTTTGTTATATTGCAGCCATTTGCTAAAATCATTTAAGTTCATTTTTTTTCCTCATTAATGTGAACATAGCACCCCATATTGACAGAAAAACACAGAATTGTTGACATTTTTGCAGATTTATTAAAAAAGAAAAATTGAAATATCACATGGTCCTAAGTATTCAGACTCTTTGCTCAGTATGTAGTAGAAGCACCCTTTTTATCTAATACAGCCATAAGTCTTTTTGGGAAAGATGCAACAAGTTTTTCACACCTGGATTTGGGGATCCTCTGCCATTCCTCCTTGCAGATCCTCTCCAGTTATGTCAGGTTGGATGGTAAACGTTGGTGGACAGCCATTTTTAGGTCTCTCCAGAGATGCTCAATTGGGTTTGAGTCAGGGCTCTAGC
Organism: Elopichthys bambusa; assembly: GCA_037101425.1. Lineage (NCBI taxonomy): Eukaryota > Metazoa > Chordata > Actinopteri > Cypriniformes > Xenocyprididae > Elopichthys > Elopichthys bambusa. The sequence goes on from CM074436.1 coordinate 19,761,741, forward strand.
TGGGCCATTCAAGAACAGTCACAGAGTTGTTGTGAAGCCACTCCTTCATTATTTTAGCTGTGTGCTTAGGGTCATTGTCTTGTTGGAAGGTAAACCTTCGGCCCAGTCTGAGGTCCTGAGCACTCTGGAGAAGGTTTTCATCCAGGATATCCCTGTACTTGGCCGCATTCATCTTTACCTCGATTGCAACCAGTCGTCCTGTCTCTGCAGCTGAAAACATCCCCACAGCATGATGCTGCCACCACCATGCTTCACTGTTGGGACTGTATTGGACAGGTGATGAGCAGTGCCTGGTTTTCTCCACACATACCGCTTAGAATTAAGGCCAAAAAGTTCTATCTTGGTCTCATCAGACCAGAGAATCTTATTTCTCAGCATCTTGGAGTCCTTCAGGTGTTTTTTAGCAAACTCCATGAGGACTTTCATGTGTCTTGCACTGAGAAGAGGCTTCCGTCGGGCCACTCTGCCATAAAGCCCCGACTGGTGGAGGGCTGCAGTGATGGTTGACTTTCTACAACTTTCTCCCATCTCCCGACTACATCTCTGGAGCTCAGCCACAGTGATCTTTGGGTTCTTCTTTACCTCTCTCACCAAGGCTCTTCTCCCCCGATAGCTCAGTTTGGCCGGACAGCCAGCTCTAGGAAGGGTTCTGGTCGTCCCAAACATCTTCCATTTAAGGATTATGGAGGCCACTGTGCTCTTAGGAACGTTAAGTGCAGCGGAAATTTTTTTGTAACCTTGGCCAGATCTGTGCCTTGCCACAATTCTGTCTCTGAGCTCTTCAGGCAGTTCCTTTGACCTCATGATTCTCATTTGCTCTGACATGCACTGTGAGCTGTAAGGTCTTATATAGACAGGTGTGTGGCTTTCCTAATCGATTCCAATCAGTACAATCAAACACAGCTGGACTCAAATGAAGGTATAGAACCATCTCAAGGATGATCAGAAGAAATGGACAGCACCTGAGTTAAATATATGAGTGTCACAGCAAAAGGTCTGAATACTTAGGACCATGTGATATTTCAGTTTTTCTTTTTTAATAAATCTGCAAAAATGTCAACAATTCTGTGTTTTTCTGTCAATATGGGGTGCTGTGTGTACATTAATGAGGAAAAAAATGAACTTAAATGATTTTAGCAAATGGCTGCAATATAACAGAGTGAAAAATTTAAGGGGCTCTGAATACTTTCCGTACCCACTGTATTTGTGGATCTCATTCTATTCATTTGTGCATACGATTATTATTATTATTATTATTTTTTATTTTTTTTGTGTGAATCTCTCTACATTTATTTGTGGATCATAATCTATTTATTTGGAAAATTGCAACAATTCTACCCCATAAAATAGCTTATCATATAATGAATTGACTGCCTGTCCGCTAATCCCTAACATGTTTTACGCTAAACAATACTATTGTTGAGAACTATATGTAGATTTTACTATGAGAAAGATGTTATTTTATAAGAGAAGGCAGAGTAGGGAATAGGGATGTAACGATTCACTCAACTCACGATGCGATATGATTCACAATACTAGTCTCACAATATGATTTTCTTATGAAATTAGATTTAAGACAAATTATAAATGAGAAAGTGTCTTTTTATTATTTCTCAGACAAAATGCTGCACATTTCTTTGTAAAAATATCTTTATAACAAAACTAAATTGAAATTTTAAAACAAATTCTAAATCAAATAAATTAATAATCCAAATAAAAGAAATCTCTTCATATGAGTACAACAAGATGTTTATTTGTTCTATTACAGGCTGAACTATCTGTAGCCATTTAAAATTAGAGGCAACCACTGCATTTAATCACGATCCCAACAAAGATGCTGCATACATGCAGAATGAGCAGCTTTTGATTTAAAGGTGCTGTAAGTATTATTTGAACAATGCTGTTGGACATTGTTGATATTTGAAATCAACCCAAACAAACTCATCCCTCTCTTGATTGCTCCACCTCCAAAACTCACACTCCAATCCTAACCACCCTGCTCCGAGTCAGTCTCGAACCCCTGGCCCGATCGCCGCTGGCATGTGAGGCGTATGCACTACCAATGACACTAAACGCCGCATTCTCTAACGGTTGTCAGTGTGCAGTAGTAACAGCAGAACTCTCACTATCTGGCCACTGTTACACACACAATGCGAGTGGATGTATTTATCACAGCTGACGCGCAACAAAATGCTTCACGAAAATAAAGCGCAGTTGATGAACGAATGACAAGGAAGCACAAAAATGAACGTATACAAGAGTAAATACAAAGCACAGTTTGTTATGTTTAATATCCTTAAACATAAACAGGTTTCTGTTAAGACATGATATTTCAGTAAACCGTAGGACTTGTTTATGAAAACTGGGCTAAATCAGACAAACGAGGTTTAAAAAAAAAAAAAAAGTCTCTTCCCTTTATCAAATTCATTATTCAAATGTGTTATACACATTTCATATACAAATCATGTATAGACATGGGTCCATGAGACTTAGAGACAAACCACTGACATTTCGAATTACTTTGAAACAGCCTCGTTTACCGAAATCACGTGACTTTAGCAGTTTGATACACGCTTCGAATCACTGATGCAAGACAAATGATTCGCACGGGTTCCAAAGCTTCACAAGGCATTCCTCAAAGGCATCCATCTCTGGTTTAAACCATTTGTGTGGTCATTTTTATTATTTCAACTTTGTTCCTCCATGCTATTTTATCTTAGTTTATTTCCCTCAAACACTTTGTTAACCTGACTATCCCTTGCAGCCAAGTTGAATTTAGTTAAATTTGAAGATTTAATTAAATCAATTTTGTCTATTTACCTTTCCTTTTAGATTCCTAAATCTATAAGGAAATTCTACTTTAATTTTTATTTCGACTTTATTCCTCCACTATGTGGCTTATTTTATTTCATTCACTTTCTTTTGTTTAAGCCTGAATATCTCTATTCAGCCAAGTTGGTTTTAATTAGATTTGAAATTTAATTAAATCAATTTGTGTATTCACCTCCCCTTTTGTTCCCTAGAGCTAAAGGAAGGACTTTCTGCTTTTACCCTGTTGTTAGTTATTTTACCATCACTAATCTTCCTTCTCTGTATAGGATTATGGTAGTTCTAGAAACTGTTGTTTCCTTAATGAGGTATAATGGGTTATAGGTCATTAACATCCTAATTCCTATCTCTTAGCTACCCCATCTCACTCCTTAGTGCAGAGTACATGACGTACGGCCACCATCCAATGCACTGTTGGTCCCAGAAAAGACAAGAAACACTTCCCTTTGTTTCTTTTCCTTTTGACCTCGAGGCATTTTGGTGCTTTTCTGATTTCATTTTATTGTTTTATTTCAGTTTTGTTTATTTGTCACCCTCATGGTGACAACCTGTGGAAAAGAACCATCAGTATTCTGAGTAATAGTTTAACGACATGTACCAGCCCAGTCATCAGTCAGCACAGCTTACAGCTGTCAACAAAGATACTCAAATCCCTTAGTTGTGACCAGTACTAAGTCTCATACTGGCTTCCCCCCTCCTCAGCTATTCACTCCCTACCTGACCCATATAGCCGTTCTGTACAAACTTGCATTTGCCTGTGTCATCTCTCTCTCGTGTCCCCAGTTTGTGTGCCAGTTTGCCTAGGACATCCAGCCCTGCCATCCAGGACCCCCTGGAGACCCAGCGGAACAATGTGATGGACACCCTTCAGCCAAAGCAGCCAACGACCTGCAATGGCAGAGCAAGGAATGGCGAGATCGGCAGCACAAGCGGACACTTGACACCCGGCCTGAGCCACAAGGAGCTTAGCCCTCCTTAGCTTCTTTTCCTTAGCTCATGCTTATATGGGCTTCCAATAGGAGGTAAAAGAACGAATGCTGCAAGTCACAGAGTTCCATGGAGAACCAACCCACTCAGCATGAGAAGGCACAGGAGAGATGCAAGGACCTTGACAGAGTGGAGCAACTGAGGTAGATCACCAGTCTTCAGGAGGCTCTGACAGCTGCTGAGCACAGAGAGCAGCTGGAAAATGCCATCAAACAAGACCTGAAAAGGAACTTTCCACTTAAAGAATGTAAAGAACTGTTTGAATTTAAAGAGATACCAAAGCTAAGGCCCTTGAAGGCCATCCGCATGCAGAGCTGAAATCCAAACACTGACTCCGCAATTCAGCAGCGTGGGAGAGAAGAGCAAATGGACCCCACAAGAAAAAATGCACCCTGATGGACTTCACAGCAGCAGCGCAAGCTCCCCCAGCCCTGCACAAAGGGGAAGGGGGGAGAGCCCGCTGCTTAGCAGACCACAGCGCCCATGCCAACATATGAGCCACCAATGTTACTGCCACAGACTCAGACTAACATGAATGGATGAAGGACATCAACAGGACCCTTGCCTCCTACACAAGTTAGTCACCTTTTTGGGGAGCACAGCTTGCCCCCAAACAAAGCCATTTATGTGACCTGACACAGAAGGCCTGTAACACACAAGGCCCCTCAGAAGGGGTTCTTAAGACCCCAGTGACTTTGAACTGCAAACACAATGCCTCCCACATAGCTTCTACAAAGGTTCCTAGTCAGCATAGGTCATGAGGCTATTAAAGTAGGTGAAAACGTGTGTTCGCAGAAAAGCAGGAGTCTGCATTAGTAAAAATATGAATCTCACTGATTGAAAGAAAACCTTGAATGAACGTGTAAGCCTCAAATGCCCATGACAGTCTATGACTATGCACGGATATGTTGAAACATGCAGATATTTGATATACACTGTTTGACTTAGCACGGCAGCGTATTGGTTTCCATGACAACGACTTGTCAAAGGAAACAATAAACCCAGATAGCACATACGTCACCATGACACCAGATGGAGCTGGTTATGCTAGCACGGCCTTGCGCCATTCGCTTAAAACACCACCCGCTTAAAAGTGGGCCTTTGATAATTCCGACACGACATTTGATACAACGTTCAATTCGCATGTAGATCACTAGTGGCTGGCTTGTTAGATGCAGATAAAACAAGAGCTTGAATTGACATCTCTGCTGTAACTGGAAGAGCCTTAACACATCTTAACATGTGTCAAATGTATCAGCAAAGTTAATCTGTTTTTGTTGAAGAAATACCAATTGCAATATTGCTTAACCTGTTTCTGATGAGTAAATCTCAGTACAGTGTTATATGGTTTGGGTGATGCTCCCCTTTTCTACAGTGAAAAAAAAAAGGAAAAAAAATTATAGCTAGATTGATGTCATTCGTCTAAACTTTGGCTGCCTCTACAAGCATAGCTACCTGTTGACCAAAACTGTGTTTCACTCGCTGAAAGGAACATCAGTATTCATGCACAAGATGGACGTAACTATGTATACTTAAACAAGCTTTGACTTACAGCAAAACTGTGTAATTACTCTTTAAACAAGTACAAGAAGTTGTTTAAAATAGAGAGAAGAGTTTACATGAGTAAAATTTGCAAATGCCTAAACATATTTGCATTTTACTGAATGTAATATCAAGTTTTTTTAAATCTGAAAGTATAAGTGCCACATTTTAACTCTATACGTAACTCATTTGTGATCAGACAGTCTTCATGAACTGTTTGAGTTGCTCTGATGTGCATTGGTTCCCATGACAATGACTTGTCACAGGAAGTACTAATTCGTCACCTTGTGACACCATATTGTAAACAAACCAAGCTAGGTGGCCAATTTCCTTTAACCACATTCCTGGTTTTCTGACTTTTCTCTTTCCTTACCTTTAATTCTTCTCAGCTAATTTCACCTGCATTTTCTCCCTGAACGCTGTTCAGCTAAATCTGCAGTTACTAGGATAGTTAAATCTAAATTCAATTACATGTAAACTGTTTAACTAAAGAAGAATTCTAGGATTTATTGACTAAACTTCAGGGAAGGACACACACATGGTGTGTCCTGAACATGCTGCAGCTGTGACCAACTATAGAGTGATCTCCAAAGCTAATCTAATTGTTAATCACTAGTGCTATTGACTATTCCTAATAGTGGCAATAGTGGTCATTCTGCTGTTTTAATCACTTTAAATCTTTTCATTGATTTTAATCATAATAGCAGTCAGCTATTTGTTTTACTAGTATCACTTCTTTCATCTATTTGATTTATTTACATTTTCCTTTTTGTTCTTGTGTGTTTTAGTTTCCCAATAGAACCACAAGTAACTAGACATACTTTCCCACTTGATTTTGTTTACAACAATTTTATGAGCCAGTTACAAAAATAATTTAAACGATTGCTATGGCATAATTTTGAGCACCACTAATAAACCCAATCTAAGAGGGAAGCGTTCCTCTTCCTTTCTCTCTTGTCATTTGTTCAGAGATCAAGCCTGGTGTGAGCCATCAGCAATTTCTGAGAAATAATTTGACCATAAGATCCATCTTAAGTCATTTATTTAACCTAGCTGCCCACTGTGCCTTCAGCTCTAAATTCTGTTTGATCTTGCATTAGTCTCTTGCTATTACTCTCACCACAAGTGTGCCAAAAATGTTGCAGAATGCTCAGCCTAATTGCCCAGATGGCAGACCAAAGGACTGGCTAGGTGTTGTGAGGAACACCCTCCTAACCAGGGTTGCTGATCACTTGCAGCACCAGAGCCAAAAGCAACTGGACAACGATGGAAAAGAACTAAAGGCAGATGACCCAGACCAGGGGTATGATCACAAAGATCTGACTAAGGTCATCTTCTTCCTGGCCCACAACCTCACAGGTTTGAAACAGGAGGTAAACAACCTCAAACGCCTGATCACAGAGTCCCACGAGTAGCTGACACATGCTAAAAGCCGCATAGATCAGCTAGAGATGGAGGCTCAGGACAGACAGAAAATCCACAGACTTCAAAAGGCTTCAAAAGAGAGCAGCCCCAACAGCTGGACAACACAAAAGATGAACTGAACAAGACACTCTTACCCACAGCAGGAGAAACACCTCCCTTCCCCACATGAAATCAGCAGAAGAACCTCCCCCAGCCAATCACAGAGGTACAAAAGGGGGGAGCCAAAGCCTTCTACTTGACACCTTATCTGCCCATTTCCTGAAATCCTCTGCAACTGCAGAAGGAGAAGGATTAATTCAGATGAACCCTGAAATGGCACATGAAGTGACATTCAAAGACCTCCAGCAACAACCTCCACGTCCTTTACACAGCAGCCATCCAGAGGCTGCACAAGGACGACTGGACATGCCTGCATTGGACCTGTAGGAGCTTCTAACGCTAGTAAGAGGGCTCCTTGAACAGTACTTACCTGAGGAGCACAGCACCACTCAGACCTGCTCAAGTCCGCACCGCCACAAGAGCAGAGGGACACTGCAAACTTCAGACGCCTTCTGACTGAGAACAGAGGTAACAAACGCCTGCTGCCCTTCTGCCATCAGCCCTAGGTCAGTCTGAAACGCTATTCACACTAAAACTCCCATAACCTCTTCCTGCAACCACAAACAACCACAAACAACCACTTGACACCAACTGACATCAGGATGACAGGTGACATTGTCAAGGCACCTGCTACCTTGACACCTGCTAAGCATGCTCAGAGACCTGAACCCTGCTACCAGCTATACCAGCGGCCAGGGAAACCACCACAACCTCCAACCCTGCATGGCAGGTGTGTGTCTGATCTCTTTGCACCTTCGACGTCGCTCGCTGTTGTCCATAGAAAGAACAACAACGATCGAAAGGGGGAATATATGTAGCGTCTGGACCAATCAGACACACAGTTATTCATTATATCTAATAAATTACCCAGAAACTCACTCTCTCACAAGTCCTGTTAATTCCATCCCCCACAACTGCAACTGCAGAGACAGAATAGGTGTCCCATTTCTATTTTACTGCTATCAGGAATGTGCAGAGAAGACTCTTCATTCCTTCTGAGAAGGACAAATAAACCCTTTTAATCCTATGTATTCTATATACAACCACATGAGAAATGTATAAACGTGTATCCAATTTTCCCTGCTCATGATTTTCCTTTTATAAGGTTTATCCTATGTATTAATTCTCTCTTTTGAACTATTTTTGTATTAATGTTTCAGAGTTGCAAAGTTATAATTACCTAAAATCACATGGGTAGCATGTTTGGTATCTACGGACATGTTCACCCTTTAAAATCACTGATCACAAGATCACTCGCCCCTTTTCCTGCTTCTTGGACGACTAAAAAGACACCTTGTTGCTGCAGGCCTCTCCAGGCCAAGGCATGTAGGCCTGCAGGCCTCAGCCTACAACCCAGCCATGTGCTTATCTATGACAGAGAGAAAGAACTTTGTTCCCCACTAAGAGTCAAATTAACAGCTTAAGTTGTTTCATAGTACTTCATCCAACGCAGAAGATACTGGCAACAACTTCGGACCGAATCATCGATTTCTCCTCATTCTGCAGATCCGATGCTCCTCAGCCTAAAGGCACCTTGCAAGTATCGTACATTTGAACACTAAACAGCGATTTAATATTAATGTGTAAACCACCTCTCAGCAAAGGTGTTTTATTACTGAGAAATCTGATGATTCTTTTCCAGACTGTCTTTGACTCTTTCCGTAGCTCTATTTCCGGCCCCACTTCCAGTTCAACTCTATCATTGCTCATTCTTACCTACGTATGTGTGTGACCTGCGTGTATGATATGTGTTTGTTAGTTTAGTTATGCGTTTGTGAGTTAGTTAATAAAGATTGTGCACAATAGATGTTTGGTTCTGACTCAGTCTGCTAATAAATTGCCTCTTAAATGATTTAGATTTTGACTACAGGCTCTGAGTAGTACTGTACAATAAGAATGTGTTTTTCCATAACCTGGAAATGAACTCTCTTTTTAGACTTAATAAACAATTAACACTAAGTGTTCACTGGAAGAACAGGTTAATTGATTGTAATATTAATTTAATGTAGCTACATCAAGTTAATCTGATTAACTTAATGTAGCTACATCAAGTTAATCTGATTAACTGATTCACATATTCATAATTAATCATAACTAATAAACAAAATTAGTTATGAAATTATTAATATTTCCCCTTTGAGTTAATTCGCTACATATTATAAAAATCTAGAAGGTCCTTCTCTCAAACATCCAATCCAATGTTTAATGCTAATATCTTGCTACAGGACAAAGACTCGTAAAAGTTTCCCTCTGAAGGGAAAACTCCTTACTGGCTCAGACACCTCAAGTGGGTGTGACATGTTCACCCTTTAAAATCACTGATCACAAGATCACAGTCTCTCTCTTTTTCTTGCTTCTCGGATGACTGGAGAGGCCTGCAGCAACAAGGGGTCTCTTCAGTCATCCGAGAAGCAAGAAAAAGAGAGAGACTGTGATCAGTGATTACAACATGTAATACAACATGGCTATGTGCTCATCTATGACAGAGAGAAAGAACTTTGTTCCCCACTAAGAGTCAAATTGACAGCTTAAGTTGTTTCATAGTACTTCATCCAACGCAGAAGATACTGGCAACAACTTCGGACAGAATCATCAAGATTTCTCCTCAGCCTGCAGATCCGATGCTCCGCAGCCTAAAGGCATCTTGCAAGTATTGTACATTTGAACACTAAACAGCGATTTAGTATTAATGTGTAAACCACCTGTCAGCAAAGGTGTTTTATTACGCAGAAAACTGATGATTCTTTTCCAGACTGTCTTTGACTCTTTCCCATAGCTCTATTTCCGGCCCCACTTCTGGTTCAACTATTAATTCGCTACAAGAACCTCGTTCCCTCTGCCAGAACACTGAAGATGTGTCATGGATGGGTCTTCTAGCATGACAATGACCCAAAATATACTGCCAAGGCAACAAATGAGTGGCTCAAAAAGAAGTACATTAAGGTCATGGAGTGGCCTAGCCAGTCCCCAGACTTTAATTCTAATAGAAAATCTGTGGAGTGAGCTGAAACTTTGAGTTGCCAAGTGACAGCCAAGAAACCTTAAGGATTTAGAGAGGATCTGTAAAGACGAGTGGACCAAAATCCCTCCTGAGATGTGTGCAAACCTGGTGACAAACTGCAAGAAACATCTTCTCTCTGTGCTTGCCAACAAGTTTTTCCACCAAGTTTTGCTTGGGGATCAAATACTTATTTGACTCACTGAAATGCAAACCAATTTATAACCTTTGTACAGTGTATTTTTTTATTTATTTTTTTTTATTTTATTTATTTTATTTTATTTTTTGCTTGATGTTCTGTCTCTATCTGTTAAAATAAACGTACCATAAAAATTATAGACCTTTGATTTGTGAAGTGGTCAAACTTACAAAATCAGCAGGGGATCTTTTTTTTTTTTTTTTAAGGGGATTATCTGCATTCTCTTGTAATTGTGTAGCCTATCTAAAGACATGGTTAGGTTTGTTACTTTTTTGAAGATTTGAATTATTATTGTGTGTAATTATTGTGTGATGTGGTTTTAAGCACAGATGCACTATTTAAACATTATCTGCACTTTTACAGAAGAAAAGTATATCTGCAACTTTTCCATTTCTGCAAGGGCTGGTGTTTGGATTTTTACTGTTTTTTGTTTTTTTGTTAGCCTAAAAAAATAGCCTATATTATAGGATAGCCTATATTATAGGAGCATATTTGATGATGGGTATGCTTTACTTTAGATCAATGTTTGTGTTTCTAAGGCTCTCAAGACTGCATGCAGCTATCACTTGTAGTCAAAAACAGTAGTGAAAGGTACTATAATGTATTTTGTCATTGATATTATTATTGCAATAAATACCAGAAAATACAGTGATAAAGTTAAGTCACCTTTATTTATAAAGCGCTTTTTACAATGCAGATTGTGTCAAAGCAGGCAGTTCTCCTCTGGCCAACAACGAACAGTGCATGATTATGATTCAGGCAGCATTACAGGTCCTAAATCAGATTGCAACAGTCAAAATATTTAATCCAGTTCCATCTAGTTGAAGATCGGATTCATCACGCCGGTATGGAAATGGTTTGTTGGGGATCTGTGCCACTGGCTGTCGTGTCGATGAGGCCTTCAGAGGGGATGGTCTAGTTGATACAATCTCTGCTGACACTTCAGGGATACAGCCCGGATCCGACTGACTACGGTGGACCTTGGGATAAACAGAGAGAATAATATTAGCGTAGATGCCATTCTTCTTTTGATGTAACGAGTACATCAGGTATAAGAAGTGTTCCTGGTCCTGGCTGACCTATTTTATGCAGCCTAAGAAAAAATATTAAAAAAAATATATTTTTGAAAATATAAATTGATAATGTGTTGTGTATGCCAGGTTAAAGAGATGCATGTGCGAGTGTTTGAGAGTGTGTCTGCTTCCCGAACAATGCTAGGAAGATTGTTCCAAAGTTAAGGTGCCAAATAGGAGAAGGATCTACTACCTGCGGATGACTTTGATATTCTAGGTATTATCAACTTGCCAGAATTCTGAGATCTAATAGATGTGAAGGACTATAATGCATTAAGAGCTCGCTCAGGTACTGGGCAGTCAAACCATTTAGTGCTTTGTAAGTAATTAGCAAGATTTTAAAATCTATACGATGTTTAATAGCGAGCCAATGCAGTGTTGACAGGACAATGTGATCATACCTCCTGGTTCTAGTAAGAACTCTAGATGCTGCATTTTGTACCAGCTGTAGTTTGTTTATCAAGCGAGCAGGGCAACTACCAAGTAGAGCGTTACAGTACTTTAGCCTTGAGGTTATAAACGCATGAAATAACTGTTCTGCATTTGTCATTGAGAGCATATGTCGTAGTTTAGATATATTTTTAAGATGGAAGAATGCAGTTTTACAAATGCTATAAATGTGGCTTTCAAATGAAAGATTGGTATCAAAGAGCACACACAGGTTTCTAACTGACGACAAAGACTTAACAGAGCAGCCATCAAGTGTTAGACAGTATTCTAGGTTATTATGTGCAGAGGTTTTTGGTCCAATAATTAGAATCTGTTTTTTCTAAATTTAATAGTAGGAAATTACTATCCAATTTTTTTTTTTTATATCGGCTATGCATTCCGTTAATTTTGTGAATTGGTAAGTTTCTTCAGGGCGCGAAGAAATATAGAACTATCATCAGCGTAACAGTGAAAACTAATGCCATGCTTCCTAATGATATCTCCCAAGGGTAGCATGTACAGAGTGAAAAGCAACGGTCCTAGTACTGGGCCTTGCGGTAGTCCACACTGAACTTGTGATCGGTGTTCCATCTCTTTGTTTACTACTACAAACTGATGACAGTCAGATAAGTATGATTTGAACCATGCCAATGCAATTGTACTAATGGCAACATAATTTTCGAGTATATTCAAAAGAATGTTGTGGTCGATAGTGTCAAATGCAGCACTAAGATCCAGTAACACTAATAGAGAGATACAACCATAAATGATGATAAGAGCAAATCATTTGTAACTCTAATGAGAGCAGTCTCAGTACTATGGTACAGTCTAAATCCTGACTGGAAATCCTCACAGATACCATTTCTTTCTAAAAAGGAACATGGTTGCGATAATACTGCCTTTTCTAGTATTTTTGACAGAAAAGGCAGATTCGGAATCAGCCTGTAATTGACATTCTCTAGGATCAAGTTGTGATTTTTTAATAATAGATGTTTAATAATAGCCAGCTTAAAAGTTTTTGGTACATATTCTAGTGACAAAGATGAATTAATGATATTAAGAAGAGGAGCTATGACCTCTGAAAGCATCTCTTTCAATAGCTACAATGCACTGTCTGAAGCGATACTGTAGTAGACGGTTGCATGGTTATAATAGGCAATATTAGACAATATCAAATATATGGTGATCATAATATAAACAACAAGGAATGATAGTAAATAGATATTCAAAACAAAGCTATAAGGAGCTACAGATGCAAACCACTCAGCAGCGAGGCAGACAGGAGCAATCGATTGCAGAGCAGAGTGCAGAGTCCATATCGCCTATCTCTAATAGCTGCGCTTACCTGCAGTCGTAAATGCAGTGATGGACAGCTGTCATTCGACTGTTGTTTGGATTTTAAGTGATTTCTCATTGTGGTGGTGATATGATAAATTTCATTGATTCATTTGATCAAAAGTAATTTCATTTTGTAAGATCATTTTGATCTCCAAAGTTCGCAAGGCAGACGACAACATTCTGTGATCAAATACAATTAACTTGTTAATACTCCATAGCGCCACCCAGTGCATTTAGTTATAACTGAGTTTTAGTTTGCATGCTTGGGATTTATCATGGATTCACTGCATTTACAGCCATCAAAGCAACAAAAAAATTTAAATAGTATTTTTATTTTTCGATTAATAATAATTAAATCATATTCCAATATTCACTATTCGTGCACACCCCTAGTCAGAATGGCCCTAAAATTCAAGATATTGGGGCAAACATGTCCCAACAGGAGCATATTTATATCATATGTTATAGTTAAGCAATATCACACAAGCAACAACTGCAATATCACGAGTGGACGTGATATTGATTTACAAATGTTAAATAAATAAGTTAATATTGTGGTATATTTTTGTCAGTTTTTGCTAAATTTTTCCAATGAAAATGTTAGCCTACCTATAAAGCCACAGCAGAACTTGTGAGTGTCCAAGCAACACAGTAGGTACCGCAAAAGCGTTTTAGATCAGACGGCTCTGTATGCTTTCAAATTGCTCTGGTGGTACACGCTGATGTCATAAGCCACTTTTCCATCACCATAAACCGCACCAGCTGGCCCCGATCAGCACGTAATGGAACGGTTACACAATGAGAACCAATGGCCTATTCATAAAAAGAGCCATTTACTTCATTACTGAATGAATCAGCCATTTTAACAAATCAAATTAATTAATTACTCAATCGCTTACTGATTTAGACATTTACCACCACCTACTAGTGGTTCAACAGATCATAAAACTCACGGTTCAGATCATATCACGGTTATTAAGTCATGGATTGGATCATTTTTTGGATCAGCACAAAAAAACAAAAACAAAATTGGGGGTGGGGGGTAACTTTGCAATTATTACTTAGACCACTTTAACTACTCCGATACCACAGCAGAAACTACTAGCCTAACTAATACATTATTAAAGGCAAGTGAACAGACTAAAAAGAACAAATACTGTACACCAATTACAAGCATAGATAAATACAACATAAAGTTACAAATATAGTATAATATATACAAGTATAAGGTCTAACTGTAGTATTCATTTTCATGTACAGAAATGTAATAAATGTAAAATGACACTGTTCACTGTATAAATTTAATATAGATTAATCTTTGGTTAAAGCTGTATTTTGTTGTTTGATTTACATGACAGACAACAGCAGGTATTTATAGGTTGCTCTCACTTTAAGAATAAGACACCATGCACTCACACATCTGACAGATACACATCAGAATTCTCACCTTGTTCAATTAAGACATAACCGAATGTGTTTACGAGAATACTTGCCGAGAGGGGTATTTTGACTGACATAATGCGTGTATGTGTCCATCCAAGTGCACTGAGGACCCGAAAAAGAAATCAATTTGAGTTTGTGAGCTATCTGAAATGCACCTCTCTCTCTGTGCGCGAGCCTTGTATGTATGTGCGTTTGTGCGCACCGATAACAGTGTGGCATGCAATACCGAATTAAATCCTCTTTTGCCTCTTCTAGTGCTGAAATAGTTTTATATCTATTTAATGTGTAAACTCGCAAGACAAAACACATGCAAACTTGAAATTGAACCACGAATCACATGCGTGCCGAACCGTAGAGCTTAGTCCGTACGAATCACTGATCAACAACGATCCGTTTAACCACTACCACCTACTGGCAGTTTTAGTTTCGTATTTAGAGTATCACATCATTAACCCTAAAAACGCCTAAAAAAGGCACACCCAAAGTAAAGTGCATACTGTTCTTGAACCAATTGAAGTATGGTTTTAGTCTCTTTTGTAAGGTACAGTGGAATGCTAACAGGTTTAAAAAAAAAAAATAAAAAAAAATCCCCAAAAGTGAAAATTCTGTTTTATTTACATTTACTCACGCTCATGTCGTTTCAAACCTGTATGACTGTCTAACCAAACTCTTTTGGTCTGTAAATATAGTAGTCAACATTTGAAGTGGATCAAAATCTTTAATCAAAGTTGTCCTAAAACTTTCTTCTTAGGACAACTTAGTTACTTAACTTAGATCCACTTCAAATGTTGACTACTGTACATCTAAATACAAATTCAGATGCAGCTTGGCCCTTGCAGCATGGCCCTTGTAGCCTAAAAGTGTACGTGTAATAAATTCAATGCTGAAAAATATTTTAGTGCTTTTCTCATTTTATAACAATAACTTTAAATTATCTTTTGGGGTAATTTCTCAGCCAAATTTGATGTGCGATTAATTAATCGGTACATCATGTAATTAATTAGATTAGAAAATTTAGTTGCTTGACAGCCCAATTTTAAGCCGTTTTCTGGAAATTTATCTAGGTTAGCATTAGAACAAGCAGCCACAGTCTGTGGTACTGCTCAGGTGTTATAAGAGCCCAGGTTGCTCTGATAGTGGCCTTCAGCTCTTCTGCATTGTTGGGTCTGGCATATCGCATCTTCCTCTTCACAATACCCCATAGATTTTCTATGGGGTTAAGGTCAGGCGAGTTTGCTGGCCAATTAAGAACAGGGATACCATGGTCCTTAAACCAGGTACTGGCAGCTTTGGCACTGTGTGCAGGTGCCAAGTCCTGTTGGAAAATGAAATCTGCATCTCCATAAAGTTGGTCAGCAGCAGGAATCATGAAGTGCTCTAAAACTTCCTGGTATACGGCTGCGTTGACCTTGGACCTCAGAAAACACAGTGGACCAACACCAGCAGATGACATGGCACCCCAAACCATGACTGACTGTGGAAACTTTACACTGGACCTCAAGCAACGTGGATTGTGTGCCTCTCCTCTCTTCCTCCAGACTCTGGGACCCTGATTTCCAAAGGAAATGAAAAATTTACTTTCATCAGAGAACATAACTTTGGACCACTCAGCAGCAGTCCAGTCCTTTTTGTCTTTAGTCCAGGCGAGATGCTTTCTGACGCTGTCTGTTGTTCAAGAGTTCAAGGAATGCAACAGCTGAAACCCATGTCTTGCATATGTCTGTGCATAGTGGTTCTTGAAGCACTGACTCCAGCTGCAGTCCACTCTTTGTGAATCTCCCCCACATGGGTTTTGTTTCACAATCCTCTCCAGGGTGCGGTTATCCCTATTGCTTGTACACTTTTTTCTACCACATCTTTTCCTTCCCTTCGCCTCTCTATTAATGTGCCTGGACACAGAGCTCTGTGAACAGCCAGCCTCTTTTGCAATGACCTTTTGTGTCTTGCCCTCCTTGTGCAAGGTGTCAATGGTCGTCTTTTGGACAACTGTCAAGTCAGCAGTCTTCCTCATGATTGTGTAGCCTACAGAACTAGACTGAGAGACCATTTAAAGGCCTTTGCAGGTGTTTTGAGTTAATTAGCTGATTAGAGTGTGGCACCAGGTGTCTTCAATATTGAACCTTTTTTCCTGAGATACTGAATTTTGGATTTTCCTTAGTTGTCTGTTATAATCATCAAAATTAAAAGAAATAAACATTTGAAATATATCAGTCTGTGTGTAATGAATGAATATAATATACAAGTTTCACTTTTTGAAAGGAATTAGTGAAATAAAACTTTCTGATGATATTCTAATTATATGACCAGCACCTGTATATATGCATACAGACTTTTTCAAAGAATTTTCTCAGTATCAGAGTTAATACTAGCTGCGGATAAAGTTGTTGGTGATTTTAATATCCATGTAGATAATGATAAAGACGCTTTGGGATTGGCATTTACAGACATTCTAAACTCTATTGGAGTTAGACAACACGTGTCAGGACCCACTCATTGTCGTAATCATACTTTAGATCTAATATTGTCACATAGAATCGATATTGATGCCATTGAAATTCTGCAGCAGAGTGATGACATCTCAGATCATTATCTAGTCTTGTGTATACTACATTTAGCCAAGGCTGCTAAACTGCCTCCCTGCCACAAATACGGTAGAACCATCACTTCTACCACTAAAGATTGCTTTATAAATAATCTTCCTGATCAGTTTCATCACCTTAGCATACCAAATAGCTTAGAAGACCTCAATGTTGCAACAGAAAATATTGACTCTCTCTTTTCCAGCACATTAGACTTCAGTTGCTCCTTTTGCGCTTAAAAAAGATTAAAGAAATTAATCCAACGCCATAATACAACAAGCACACTCGGGCCCTTAAGAGGGCAGCCAGAAAAATGGAGCGCATCTGGAAGAAAACAAAACTAGAGGTTTTTCGCATTTCGTGGAGAGAGAGAATGATTGAGTACAGAAAGGCCTTAAAACTGCTAGATCTGCTTATTTTTCAAATATTTTAGAAGAAAATAAAAACAACTATATGTATTTATTTGATACAGTGGATAAATTAACAAGAAATAAAGCTTCAACTTCTGTTTCCAAACAGCACAGCAGTAATGACTTTATGAACTTTTTTACTTTTAAGATTGACAATATTAGAGAGAAAATGTAGTATCCCTGAGGAAAAATTCTATTCATTCGCTGCTTTAGGAGAGGAAGAATAGTCTAAACTTGTTAAATCATCAAAATCAACAACATGTATGTTAGACCCTATACCAACTAAGCTATTAAAAGAGATGCTTCCAGTGGTCATAAATCCTCTTCTTAATATCATTAATTCATCTTTATCATTAAGGATACGAACCAAATACTTTTAAGCTGGCTATTATTAAACATCTCATTAAAAAACACACAACTTGATCCTAGAGAATTAGCCAATTACAGGCCAATCTCAAATCTTCCTTTTCTGTCAAAAATATTAGAAAAGGCAGTATCATCACAACTATGTTCCTTTTTTAGAAAGAAATAGTATCTGTGAGGATTACCAGTCAGGATTTAGAACGTACCATAGTACTGAGACTGCTCTTGTTAGAGTAACAAATGATCTGCTCTTATCATCAGATCTCTCTATTAGTGTTACTGGATCTTAGTGCTGCATTTAACACTATCGATCAAAACATTCTTTTAAATAGACTCGAAAATTATGTTGGCATTAGTGGAACTGCATTGTCACGGTTCGAATCATACTTATCTGACCATTATCAGTTTGTAGTAGTAAACAAAGAGATGTCATATCGATCACAAGTTCAATATGGAGTACCGCAAGGCACATTACTAGGACCGTTGCTTTTTACTCTGTACATGCTACCCTTGGGGGATATCATTAGGAAGCATGGCGTTAGTTTTCACTGTTACGCTGATGATACTCTATATTTCTTCGTGCCCTGACGAAACTTACCAATTCACAAAATTAACGGAATGCATAGCTGATATAAAAAAATTGGATGACCAGTAATTTCCTACTCCTAAATTCAGAAAAAAACAGAGATTCTAATTTTTGGACCAAAAACTTCTTCACGTAATAACCTAGAATACTGTCTAACACTCTGTTAAGTCTTTGTCGTCAGTTAGTAACCTGGGTAACCTGCTCTCTGATACCAATCTTTCATTTGAAAGCCATGTTTCTAGCATCTGTAAAACCACATTCTTCCATCTTAAAAATATCTAGACTACGACATATGCTTTCAATAACAAGTGCAGAACAGTTAGTTCATGCGTTCATGACCTAAAGGCTAGATTACTGTAACGCTCTCCTGGGTGGTTGCCCTGCTCGCTTGATAAATAAACTACAGCTTGTACAAAATGCAGCAGCTAGAGTTCTTACTAGAACTAGGAAGTATGACCATATTAGCCCAGTTCGGTTAACACTGCATTGGCTTCCTGTTAAACATCGTATACATTATAAAATCTTGCTAATTACTTACAAAGCACTAAATGGTTTAGCTCCCCAGTACCTGAGCGAGCGCTTAACACATCATAGTCCTTCACGTCTATTGCAATCTCAAAATTCAGGCCAGTTGATAATACCTAGAATATGAAAATCAACCGCAGGCGGTAGATCCTTCTCCTATTTGGCACCTAAACTCTGTCGGTTTAAATCTAGACTAAAAACACATCTCTTTAACCTGGCATACACATAGCACATTATCAATTAAAGTTTCAAATTTAAAGGATTATTAGGCTGCATAAATTAGGTCAGCAGGAACCGGGAACACTTCCTATAACACCAGTACTCGTTACATCAGAAGAAGAATGGCATATACTCTAATATTAGTCTCTCTGTTTATCCCGAGGTTTACCGTAGTCAGCCGGATCCGGGCTGTATCCAGGTGAGATCGAGGACCTGTGCCTTGACATGACCACAACGCAGCCTTGAAGTGTCAACTAGATCATCCAATGTGAAGGCCTCATCGACACGACAGCCAGTGGCACAGTTCCTCAACAAACCATCCATACCGGCGTGATGAATACGATCCTCAACTGGAATAAATACTTTGACTGTTGCAATCCCAATCGGACTTATGATAGCTGCCTGAATAATAAAGCACTGTTCGCTGTTGGCCGGAGGAGAACTGGCCCCCCAACTGAGCCCGATTTCTCCCAAGGTTTTTTTCTCTATTTTAACACCTGTTTGCCACCTGATGTCACCTGTTGGAGTTTGGGTTCCTTGCCACTGTCGCCTTTGGCTTGCTTAGTTGGGGACACTTGACATTTGATATTCAACAGTGTTTTGATCTGCCTGCATTGACACCATTGTATGCGAGCTGAACTGAGCTGGATGATGACATCACTTAGGGCTGCATGATAATGGTTAAACTGATCAGTCCCTCCAAGATTTTGCGGGACTTTTTTTCTGATTTCTGCAGCCTAAAATGACTGATTTTGCGGCAGCTTTTCTCAAAATTTGCAGCATTTCTTGTGTAGTTTTTCAGTGAGTCAATATTCTTCTAACATTTGTATTACTTTTCTGAGCTCAAGAACCACTGGTTCATTTATTTCCTATGTAACACCAAATAAAACAAACAAACAAAAAAAAAAATTATAAAATGTTATATTGCAGTGTTTCCCACAAAATTTTGTAAAACTATGGGGGCATGGTTGTCAGGTACTCTTTGTGTATTTTATGTATCATATGTATGTATATGATACAACAGACTTTGAGGAACATTTATTTGTTCATCTCTCAATCATTGTATGCTTATTGCATTAAAATTATAGAGCTTTCATCATAAAACTAAGCATATCTTCTTACCAAGACATATTATTAGGAGATATAAAGTGACAAACCCGCTAAATATTACCGAATACATTTTCATTCAGCGTCTCCTTCACTTGTTTCGTCTTGCTCCTTCAAAGTGGGCTTTCCTCTGGCTGAATGTACATTGTGATTACGTCACACGATGCGTTTAGGCCCAAAATTTGCAGAAAATATGCGGCAATTTGGAAAAATAGAGTTTGCTTGATTTTGCGGTAAATTCTGCAATTGCAGAATCACGGAATTCTGGAGGGACTGACTGATAATCACGATTATTAATCACAATTATTCTATCAAAAAGGGTGATGTAGTTATGGCCATTTTGCACGTTCTTTACCAACCTACACTTCACCCAAAAGGCCTGTAGGTGGCACGCCGACTTCATTTAACCAACTATGATAACTTCGTTAGATGGTAAATCAATACAAAACACATGGTTTTGGTGAAAGCTTTGTAATCTGTATTCACATTAGATTTTTAAAGCAACACAATTCATTTGCAAATCAGACAATCTCAATGTTCTAAAATGCTTAACATGAAAACCGCTTAACGTGGCTTAATGTACTAAGACAGTTATTAAAAGACCAAACATTACACGTTAAGTGTTTTCCTCCCATAGAAAACTGTTAAAGAAAAAGCTTAACGTCACTTAATGTAGCCTATACTAAGAGATATTAAGAGATCAAATTCTGCACAAACCAATTTTTCTGTATAGTATGCTTTATTAGTATAGTGTTTAATAAGTTTGGTATTTTAATGTCACTGTCTTAGTTCATTAAGCCACGTTAAGCGTTTTCTTTATGGGAGGAAAATGCTTAATTAAATGTGTTGAGTTCATATTCTGGACTCATCTGCTTTGCTGTACATAGTATGCTTTATTAGTATGGTGATCACTAAGTTTGGTTTGTTAATAACACTGTCTTCGTAAATTAAGCCACATTAAGCTTTTTCACGCTAAGCATTTTAGAATGTCCCTGTGGCAATATCATTTTCAACTGATTAACATTATGAAAACTGGTAAAACCTTTAGGAACTTCAAAAGATAAGGCGGCAAAACTCCTAATATTATTTCCAATAATTCCAAACTATGTTCATTTTCCTGATTGAATTGTCACATAAGTTGCAAAAGTGCATTCTAAAATCAGTTGCATTTGTTGGAATTCATCGGTTTGATCATGGCAGATTTAGTCACAAAAACAGTACAAGTGGCTTGTGAAGAAACAAAGTGCTTCTTCCGCATTTAGAGGGAGCATGTGCACAGAGTTGTCAGATTGCACAGATTAAGTAAAACACCAGGAAGACAGTATATCTTTTTAAGGGAAAAGCTCTATTTGGGTTAAAATACGATTAATCATGCAGCCCTAACATCACTGTTCACTTCAGTGCTGATATAGATAAATTAATTAAATGAATAACTATTGATTCTTAAAACCAAATGAATCAATACTGAATTTATTTAAGATGGACAATGACACCATTTTCTTTAAAAACTGCTGTGCAGGCAAAATTACAGGTGCTGGTCATATAATTAGAATATCATCAAAAAGTTGATTTATTTCACTAATTCCATTCAAAAAGTGAAACTTGTATATTATATTCATTCATTACACACAGACTGATATATTTCAAATGTTTATTTCTTTTAATTTTGATGATTATAACTGACAACTAAGTAAAATCCCAAATTCCGTATCTCAGAAAATTAGAATATTGTGAAAAGGTTCAATATTGAAGACATCTGGTGCCACACTCTAATCAGCTAATTAACTCAAAACACCTGCAAAGGCCTTTAAATGGTCTCTCAGTCTAGTTCTGTAGGCTACACAATCATGGGAAGACTGCTGACTTAACAGTTGTACAAAAGACGACTACAACTGTTGTAGAGCACTTCATGCTTCCTGCTGCTGACCAACTTTATGGAGATGCAGATTTCATTTTCCAACAGGACTTGGCACCTGCACACAGTGCCAAAGCTACCAGTACCTGGTTTAAGGACCATGGTATCCCTGTTCTTAATTGGCCAGCAAACTCGCCTGACCTTAACCCCATCGAAAATCTATGGGGTATTGTGAAGAGGAAGATGCGATATGCCAGACCCAACAATGCAGAAGAGCTGAAGGCCACTATCAGAGCAAACTGGGCTCTTATAACACCTGAGCAGTGCCACAGACTGATCGACTCCATGGCACGCCGCATTGCTGCAGTAATTCAGGCAAAAGGAGCCCCAACTAAGTATTGAGTGCTGTACATGCTCATACTTTTCATGATCATACTTTTCAGTTGGCCAAGATTTCTAAAAGTCCTTTCTTTGTATTGGTCTTAAGTAATATTCTAATTTTCTGAGATAGTGAATTTGGGATTTTCCTTAGTTGTCAGTTATAATCATCAAAATTAAAAGAAATAAACATTTGAAATATATCAGTCTGTGTGTAATGAATGAATATAATATACAAGTTTTACTTTTTAAATGGAATTAGTGAAATAAATCAACTTTTTGATGATATTCTAATTATATGACCAGCACCTGTATAAATAAAGGTGACTTGACTATTTGAATTTTATTATGTATTGTTAATTAAAAATATCAGGCATTTAATTTAGACACATAGATAGCAAGGGGATACAAATGTTCATTTCCTAATAAGTACATTTAAGTGGATGACTTAATTTACATAGAGTCAAATTGCCTTTGTCTCCAAACAAATAGCACGTGTACAGTCTATTTTGAAATTAAGTGATAGTAACACTTCAACATCTGAAGTTTTACAGTGGATTAAATACACTTTACACCCTAATTACATCTCTGTATCTTCTGTGGTTATAAATCAATGTTTACAATATTTTATAAACTGTGTAATGCATTCAATGGTTAAACCCATTTTGAAAAAAAGAAGAAAAAAAGAAGGTATTATTCAGCATCTGGCACTACAGCATAAACTGTAGCCTAGAAAGGTTAGCTCTGAAATGTAATTCATATTGAAATGTGAATAAGTAAAGGAGGCAACAGAACAGAGCTTTAAGATCTTCCGTAATTTGACCATCGTATATCAAGCTTAATTGCATCATTTTACTACTGCTGCATACACTCCTCTTCTCACTTTCTAGGATGAAATGGGCTACGTCTGCAGTTCGCTGAAATCTGCAATGCGTTAACGAATTTATACAATGTTACTAACCACACGCTACCATTTGCTTAATATGCTGAGGGATTATAATCATGATAAATATTATTATAGTATTATATATGCGTGCAGTGATCCACAAATGCACAGAAAACAACTCACAAATGTACAGGTGGTGATTCACAAATGAATGCAGGCAGAGAGTTGTGCTTGTGACATAAAATATTTGTGAATGTTTTTTATTAGCGAATCTCATTTTATTTATTTGTGAATTTATTAATTTTTGTGAGACTCCTAACATATATTTGTGGATCTCATTCTATTCATTTGTGCATACGATTGTTTTTGTTTGTTTGTTTGTTTTTTTTTTGTGAATCTCTTCACATTTATTTGTGGATCATAATCTATTTATTTGGAAATATGCAACAATTCTACTCCCATAGAGATGGTCCTCACTGCAGAACACGAGATCCAGGGGGCGGGGTTTCTCACTTTACATATCCCTAAACATACCCGTCTCCGCCCCCTGGATCTAAACCTACCCATCTCCGCCCCCTGGATCGCGTTTGTTCTGCAGTGAAGGGTTACAGGGCTGATGGCAACAACAGGAGTTAATAAACAGTCGGCGAGGCTTTTACAATGTCTCAAAAATCGTGGGGTCTCCTGTATCCACATTACACATGATGCATTCATTGTTAGTCAAGTCAAAGAGGTCACAAACACCGTCTCAATCCGCTTTCTAAACCTTAATTTATTGCCACAGACAGTCTAGAGATAACCCCGTGACATGATAGGCTCCATCTAAATTAGCTGGTAGTATTTCGCAACGTTCTCCTGATACGATATTGCCAGCGCCTTTCTTAACGTTATGAGGCCTTTAAATATCTTGTTAAAATTAGCAACTTGCTTGAAATGTTAGCCTACGCTTATCAGAGACCAGGCAGTGAGGGGGAAAGTTCAGATGAGACAAGTAGCCCGATACCCAACAAACTGTCTTGTAAGGCTGTCAAGCGCAATGTAGGCCATTAGTAAGAACTTAATCTACACGATCCGTTGAAATGTAATTGGTACCTATTGGATTTATGCACACAAAGCTGTGTTGTTGTTTTTTTTTTTTTAAGATGTCTTGGAGGACACTCCATACAAACCAGCTAAATCTATTATGCATTCTGCATCAATCAGAAAGGCTCTGACCTTAGAAGAAAACGTACCTTGGCAGAATATGCTTAAAACAAAACACACAAAATTAATCCGAAAAACTCACCTCAGAAAAGCACTGCGTTTTCTAAAATAATGAAATTTCCCCCAAGATGTAACGTTAGCCAACAGAGATAAACGTGAACGGTTATTTCCACGTCGCGATCACCATATCCAGTGGCACGCTGTTATAACGGTTATGATTACAGAACCGGAGCTCTACTACAGCCTACTGAAAGGAGATTAGGTAAAATAGTCAATATGGCCGGCGTTAGGAAGGGAGCACGAGGCGTGGTTCGATGATAGATGAGAAGGGGGAGACGTGCGCCTCTCCATGTTAGTTTGAATAGAAGTGTCAAACCCACCACTAATATTTGTATTTGCCAACATATGTAACGTTCTGTTTCCCAAATATTTTCCCCCGGATATCTACTCTGTGAAGTTCGTGTCCACATTTACATATAAAATGATTTGTAGTTTTTATTATTATTATTAAACGTATCTGCCTGTCAACCTCGGAGTAAACGCACGAAAATAACAGCAAGCGATTTGACGGCTGTAAATCATAAGTTATAGTTTGAGAGCTTAGAAAACAATACTTTTAGCCCATGTCCAAATCAGATTCACACAAATCACTTTTCATAATTTTCATCCTCTAGGGATCTATACTCTGGTTTCATATATATATATATATGTGTGTGTGTGTGTGTGTGTGCGCGCTAAATGTAGGCTAATATACTGTAGGCCAATTACTAAGTTTAGATTCATCTTAAAAATTAACATTTCTAATTAAAATTCTAAAAGAAGAACATTAGGGAAAAAGGTACTACAGCTGCCAGACAAAACCAGAGAGAAATGTATCCATATATTTTAAAACAATCTGATTAATATTGGGCACATTCAGCCAGTAAGAAAAGAAAACCTGCCTTATAGAAATCAAGAAACAAAACAAACCCATCATTTTTAATTAAATCTCCATAATCAATTAAGTCTAAGACAAGTTTAATATTGTTGTGTATTAACCTTCCTTTAATAAAACCAGATTGGGTTTCACTTATAACTTGACTCAACCTAAATTATAATCTATTAGCAAATGCAGATGTAAAAATGTTATAATCAACATTAAGTAGGGTAATTGGTCTCAGATTCTCAACAATTCTTTTGTCTTTGTTTGACTTTGGGATAAGAATGATTAACCCCTGTTTCATAGTAGGAAGTAAAAAGTTAGATTCACAAAATTCTTTTAAAGCCTTAAATAACAAATCTTAGAAGAATTTGTAAAAATTAGTAGTCAAACCATCCTAACCAGGAGATTTACCAAACTGCATTTTTAAAAAATAACAGAATCAAGTTCCTCTAACCTCAGGTCTCTTACAACAGGCATTGATTTCTTGAATTAACCCCAACTCCCTTTGCTTCAGTTCTCTGCTTTTTTGTTTACCAAACCAAATTAAAATTTCCCTTGTTTTAAATTTAAAATACTCCCATTTAATACCATTAGAAGTTAAAGTAAAGTCATCTTTAATCTCACTAATCAAATATCTTGTTTGACTACAATAATCTTTATCCTTTAAAAGTTCTGCATTAAACTTCCAATAGTCCTTCCTAACTGTACGTTTTATTGCTGGTGTCAAAGTTAATGAAATCAGACAATGGTCTGCAGAAATTGAAACATTAGTAGCAAGCTCAGAATTTTCTTCAATAATAAGCCAAAAGTCGATACGTGACTTAAAGGATCCATTAGGTTTGACCCAGGAAAACTGACTAGCATTAGGATTCTTAACCCTCCATATATCTGTAAGGGAATTTGATTGGCAAAACTCCATTTAGTATCAAATTTGTATGAAACTTCGATTTTAACTGCGTAACAACATCTGTCATGTAAGAAATAAAATCTTGTTCTGCCCACTACTGTTATAATCATAAACATTAAATAAAATAAGAAAAACACCTTCACAGTTAACCACAGCAGCAAGCCAGTGTCCATGAGCATCAAACTGAAAAGTCACAACCTTCCCAGGGAAATTGTTAAGGCATATGGCGACACCTGCTGATCAACTGGAGCCATGACTAAACAAAATTGTATCTCCCCACTGCATTCTCCTAAAAGCAGCATCTTCTTCCGTAGAGTGAGTCTCTTGTAGAAAAATAAAATGTGACTTCTGTCCCTTACAAATCAAAAATATACCTTTACGTTTTACTTTGTCCTTTAGTCCCCTTGCATTTAATGAACGAAAAGATAAACAAGATTTTAGTGAGAACATACGCCCAATGGAACTCACAGTGAACAAACAGGAAAAAGTCGATCCCAAAAAACAAACAGTTGATCCCTTTGACAGTGCCCAGATTTGGTCTCTGTAGTTTCGCTTTGAAAACTGCATGATGACCTGATGCGTACAATTTCCTTCTTTTCTGCCAATTCTATGGACCGTGTCAACAGCTTCTTTCATTTCCCAAGGCACACCAGGAGAAAACTTGGAAAGCAAGGTAATCACGTCCGCTCTAATGTTCCCTTTTGATACTACACTCATACTGCGTCTTAGTAGACGCGGTGGGGAAACTCCTTTTTCTCCGATACTGAAGCCTTTTTTAATCACAGCAGTGATACTGCATGGCCATTGGTTCGCAAGCCTGCCAGAGCTCGCCAAAATGGGCGGGGCAACTGGCTATATAAGCAGGCGTTTCGCTTGGCTATATAAGCAGGCGTCAGCTTGATCCTGCTGCTCGTAGTCGGTGAGGTGGCTTCAAGTCTGTTAGATTCAGCAAAGAGAAGTGACTGTCGTCACTGATGGAGAATAAATCAGAGATCCTAAGATCTACTACGAGCAGCAGGATCAAGCTGACGCAGCAACCTCTCTCTCGCCACGTACAGCAAGCTGATCAGCGCGCTGCTTTCAGCAGCCGGATCAGCTTGCTGCTCTCAAGCAGCTCTGATCTTCAGGCTGCTCTCAAGCAGCCCAATCAGCGCTTCACTCACGAGCCGCCTGCAACGTCGAGAGCGCTTGTGTCAGCGCTTCCTCTACTACTGTCTGGCGAATGTATCAGCGCCTGCTTCAGTTGATCGGCGCACAAGCCGCTTTTAGCGAACAAGAGCTCCTGTTTTAGCTCATCCCCTGTCGCCTTCCGTCAGGTGAGCATACAGAGCTTAGTTTTCTAAAAGAGCATGTTCTCACTGCCGTTTATTTCAAAATGTCTTTCAACCTCTCAGTGTGTTGCTCGCCAGCTCCTCCCCCGCAAGCCGTGTTCATTGAGGACGAGCACTCTCAATGCTGACAGTGCTCAGATGAATATGACGTGGCGCTCTCCCCTGACACAGGTGAGACTCATGGAATATATTCAGTCTGAAAGAGCATATTTCTCCGGTGTTTGTTGCAAAATGCCGAACCTCTGAGTGTGTCACTTGCCGGCCCCGCCCCCACAAGCCGCGTTCATTGAGGATAATCACTTTCACTACGAGAGCGCCGAGAGCGAGCTCAATACTGACAGCGCTCAGATGAATATGACATGACGTTCTCCCCTGACTCAGGTGAGACTCATGGAATATATTCACCCTGAAAGCATATTTCTCTGGCGTTTGTTGTAATATGCCAAACCTCTGAGCGTGTGTCACTTGCCGGCCCCGCCCCACCCCCGCAAGCTGTGTTCATTGAGGACGAGCGAGCTCAATACTGACAATACTCAATACTGACAATGCTCAATACTGACAATGCTCAATACTCTCACTATGAGAACGCGAGTCTTGCCCCGATGCATTCACGGACTGCTTTTTCTAGAAAGCGGCTCCTTCCCTCGTTTTCATTGTTCTCTTTCTTTCAAGCTGAGATGAAAAACAAAAGGTTACAGGGCCAAGTGAACGGGACTAAGTGAGCTCTCGCCGGTCTGTGCCCCGTTTGTCTCATTCTTCCTGCAGCATGGAATTTCCCGGTGCTGCGCGTGCTGTTAGGGTGAGTACCACACTGACAGTGCTCTGCTGAATGTAGCACTGACAGCTCTATGACATGACATTCTCCCCTATCAGGTGAGACTCATGGATTATATTTCTTTTAAAATAACATTTTCACTGGTGTTTGTGATAAAATGCAGAATTTCCGTCCTTTCCGTGTTATCTGTGAGGCGGCCATGGCGTGTGGTCGAACGAGGAAAGCAGGCTGCACATCAAATGCCTGGAGATGCTGGCAGTGAGGCGAGCCTTTCAATCTTTCCTGCCACACTTAGAGGGACACCACATCCTAGTCTGCTCAGACAGCATGATGGTGGTGTCCTACATAAATCGCCAAGGCAGGCTCTCCTCTGTGCTCCTCTTCACTCTTGTGGAGAGTCTCTTAGAATGGGCGCAGTGCAACCTGCACTCGCTAAGAGCAGTGCATGTGCCGGGCAAGCGTAACCAGGGAGCGGACATGCTGTCCCGGAACAGTGTCCCTTCAGAAGAGTGAACTCCATCCTCAAACGGTTCAACGGATATGGGATATCTTCAGGAAGGCAGAGTTCGACCTCCTCGCCTCAGAAGACAACTCTCATTGCCCAATTTATTTCTCAAAGGACAGGAATGCGCTGGCCCATGACTGGCCCAGCCTTCTCCTCTACGCCTTTCCCCCAATCACTCTGATCCCTCAGTTGATCAGGCGAATCAGAGAACACAGGCACAAGGTTCTCCTAGTAGCCCCGCTTTGGAGGAACTAACTTCTCAGCTGCTCATGGCAGCCCCATGGCCCTTTTCCCTGAGACGGGACCTCCTCTCTCAGGCGAACAGGACTATTTTGGCACCCCCAGCCTGAGCTGTGGGCTCTGCACGTATGGCCTTTCGATGGGAGCCTGTAGACCTACCCGAGAATGTTCTGAATACTATTTCTCAAGCTAGAACTCCGCCTACGAGATGCCTCTACACTTTGAAGTGGTCAGTCTTCTCACCTTGGTGCTCAACCCGCAACGAAGACCCATCCACATGTGATGTATCTTCGATACTGTCTTTCCTTCAAGAGTTGTTGGACAGGGGTTGTACCTCCTCACTCTTAAGGTCTATGTGGCAGCTATAGCAGCTTTCATGCTCCCGTAGCCGGACAATCAGTTGGCAGGAACAACTTTGTTGTCCATTTTCTAAAAGGATCTAGGCAGCTAAATCCTCCTACTGTCCCTACATGGGACCTGTCTATGGTTCTGAGAGCTCTTAAGAGCCTCCTTCTGAACCGTACAGTCCGCCTGCGCCCATCCCGTCGCTCAAAACCTCTCTGCTATTGGCTTTAGCATTGGTCAAGAGAGTTGGGGACCTACGGGCGCTCTTGGTGAGCCCTACCTGCCTCGAATTCGGCCTTTCTGCATAATTGCCTCTCAGAGCTCGGCCCCCATGGATACCACTTCCCTAACTAAGTGATGGGACCTATCCTATTCTGAGTTTTACCTTAACTTTAACTCGCTAGATTATTCAATGGCTTTGGCCACCCTGAGTTGTTGGATTAAACTACCTGCATGCTCTCAGCCCTCCCTGAGTGCCTAGGCTATGCGAGGTTTCTAGAACAATTATTCAGGGCCAGGTTTAACCTCTGCGAGTTTAACCCGCTTTTGCCTGTCTAGGCCACATCTAAAGTCTGGGTCCCGGGCTAGTAGCCTTGTTTCATTGTACTTGGTCCCTTGGGCCCTTCAAGTGCTTAGGACTAGTTACTTTGAGTCGTTCCCCTCACGGTGTGATTGTACTGGTTCCCCACCACGTCTAGCAAGATGCAGTACAAGTGTAGTATCGAAAGGGAACGTACTCGGTTACTAATGTAACCTCGGTTCCCTGAGATACGGGAACGAGTACTGCGTTGCTAGCCGTGCTATGTCGCTGCACGACTCTGGTCGTCACTTCAGTTGAATTAAACCAGAGATCCTAGGCGAAACAGCCGCTTATATAGCCAGTTGCCATGCCCATTTTGGTGGGCTTCGTCGCCATAGGCTCGCACAGCTCCGCTGTGCCATCATTGGTTTGTTTTATTACAACTTCACGAACCAATGGCCGTGCAGTATCACTGCTGTGATTAAAAAAGCTTCAGTATCGGAGAAAAAGGAGTTTCCCCACTGCGTCTAGGAAGACGCAGTACTCGTTCCCGTATCTCAGGGAACCGAGGTTACGTTAGTTACGTTACGTTAACCGAGTATGTTTTCGTTCTGTTTCTCTGGTGGACCTTTGATGCGTAAATTCCAACGTCTTTTGTAGCGATCCAATTCTCCCAACCTGATTCTCAGCATTTTCTTTTCTTTTTTTAAGATCAGAAAGTTACAGTTCCAATTCAGCTGCTTTTTGCTTGTGAACTTTCAACTCTTCCTTCAGAGATGACACTACAGTTCTCTTCCATTTTTTCTTGTCAGCTCCTCTAACTTTTTATTATTTTGTTGTCCCCCCTGAGGGACAACAAAATAAGATGTTGGGGGGGAGGGATGTCAAAGAAAGTAGTCTACCCATAATATGAAGTATTACCTATAAGTATGAAAATTGCATTACATTTACAGTAGATTTGTTCATGTTACATTATAGTCATTTTCCTTTGCGCGTGTAGTTTGCACTGTTGAGCATTATAACCAATCACACACGTTTTCGTTGAATTTAGGAATGCAATGTCCAATCAGAGGCATTGTGATTTAGTCATTACACAAATGCGGGTGTCATGAGGGTTCCTCACACTCACTGACCGAATTCTGAATCTGAACTCACGCAAATTCTCTTTTATCATCATAAACAACTAAATAAAGAAAAGAAAAACTTTGTCGACTTAATAATCATCATTACAATTTTAAGACCAATAATCAACCATAATGATTTTGTCATGACAGCTTCACCACTAGGCTAATGACAAGTTTATAGGCTTTTTACCTTATGCAATGTAATGAGCAGCATTAAACAGTAGGCCTATGTGTAAATAAACATAAATGCCATGTCAAATGCAGCTTCTGTTCCACATTTGCAGTGTAATGGCTTTAGTTAATGGTTGAAAAAAATTCATTGGTAACAGTCTGTAGAATTGTGACTGATTAAAGATACTGGTTAAATTTAGGTATTTGAACAACAGATTCAAGTAGATTTTAATAAGGTAATTATAAAAAAGGTAAAAAAAAAAAAAAAAAAAAAGGTGTATATGTAAAGACCTATATATGTGTGTTTGTGTGTGTTTGTGTGTGCTTAATCAATTGACAGCACTAATGTTAGTGCTGTCAATTGATTAAAAAAATTAACTCGATTAATCACGATTAATCACAATTAAAAACACTTAAGTTTTTATACGTTTTTATATTTTATAATGTAATAATTTCACAGTTAATCTCCAAATTAAAACAATATAAAGAAACAACATGAAGACAGTATATTTTAAATACTTGTTTAATGGTATCTTTTTATGAATGAAGGCCAGTATCACTGATACTAATACTGCTACTGATGTCTCAATGAAATTGATTTTTCCCCCAATTTTATGAATTATAGCCAATCAACATTACAGTGTAATTGAAAGCTAAATTATATTATATATAAAATATATTATTTTACATTTATTACAAATATATTATTTTACATTTATTAGGCTTCAAAAATATAACAACTTTTAATTTAAGTGAACTCAGAACAATCCTCACATAAACCCATAATAAATGTCATATTTACCTGTGCATTTCCTACTTGTCTAACAGAAAAAAACAGAAATTGAATAAAGTTACCAAACAGTCTGCACTGCATAATTTATAGCCTAAATTAAATATAGATTAATCATTATTACAGCATGTAATGGAAAGGCTATGCAATGAGAACCGTTCGGCCCAACAGTGGAATAAGGGTTGGGGCTAGAAGGGATACAGCTTAAGGCCAGATTGTCCTACTGGGCATGTGCACATCAATATTGCATCATTTTTTTGTAAATTTTTTTAAATTACTCGTAATTTTACGTTATAAAGTTTGTCTTACACAAACGCATTGATTCACTTCAGAAGGTTTTTATTCACCCCCATGAGCCGCATGGAGTCGAAGTCAAGTTGAACAAAGTAAACCCTGAATGCCACCAGGGAGGCTGACCTGGTCTAATTAAAGCAACCTAGTCTTGGCCAACAACCTGTCAGTCTCAAATCACATTCTTCAGAGAAGATATCCAGTAAGAGTGATTGCAAAAAGGCAGTTACCAACTCAGACCAGAGTGTAGAGATGGGCATCCTGGAGAGCAGGACTCAGCTTAGCGCCTTTTACCCTTACAAATGAGGGGAGTAACACTCTGCTCAACCCTAGGATCTACTCAGCACTTGATTATTTGCACTGAGGAGGCTGTGCACGCTAAAGGAACCCAACACAGGGGAGTACATTTACCAGCCTAGGGGCTGATCCTCAATAGGGAGGCCTCAGAGGGGCCTTCAACCACTGACCAGCTTAGGGAGCTAAGTACTATGCAGGACAACCCTCAAACGAGGGAAGTAGAGGGCTCAACCTAACCGTACAGTTAACTGTACTGTAGGCCCAAATCATGGAGGCCCAGGAAAGGGCCTGCAACATGACATAAATTCTACAATGTGTAGAAATACATCACAACAGCCTTGCGAAAAGCCAACATAAGAAACTACGAAAAGAAACTACAAGCTCAGTCTGCTTAAAGAACATTCATATGTGGTGGGGGAAAGGTTAAAGGGCAGCCTGTGAAGGCCACACACCTAGAACAGCTCGTTTGCTGATAAGCTAGATCCCACAAACATGGAACTCGTTCAGAATGAAACAGAGTCAAACTAGCAGATAAGACTGTAGAGTGCCCACATAACAGTCAACCTTAACACAATCCGACAAGCAGTGTACTCAGTAAAAAACACTTTTTACTCTTTAAGCAAGAGGAGTACAAACATACGCCATCACGATCTGCAGGAGGCCCAAAGAAGGGCCTACAACTTCCAAAAAGACACGTAGCGTCAGCTCGTGGCAGTGTTCTAAGCTCTAGAGAGCCAAATATGTCCGGTGAGGTTAACTAATTTAACTCGAACTGAGCCACCATTCCACCAGGCAATGTACTCAGTAAAAACACCTTTTACTCTTAAAGCAGGAGGAGTACAAACCTACACCATCATCTTTTTGAAGGAGGCCCAAACAGAGCCTGCAACTCAGAAAGACACATGTCGTGTCAGCCAGTGGCGGAATCAAAATAAACCAAACATACCACCCTGTAATGTACTCAGTAAAATAACTTTTTACTCTTTAAGCAAGAGGAGTGCAAACCTACACCATCATGTTCTTAAAGGAGGCCTAAACGGGGCCTGCAACTCAGAAAGACACGTGGCGTCAGCTAGTGGCAGTCTCCAAGCTCTAAGGGAGCCATAATTAGAACCAAACTATCCAGTGAGGTTAACTATTTAGCTCAACCTGAGCTTGATTCTATTCAACACATTCCAACAGGCAATGTACTAAGTAAAACATTTAAACTCTTTAAGCAAGAGGAGTACAAACTACGCCAACATGCTCTGAAAGAGGCCCAAACAGGGCCTACTACTCCAGAAAGACACGGGTGTCAGCCAGTGGCAGTGTCAAAATAAACCAAACATACCACCATGCAATGTACTCAGTAAAATAACTTTTACTCTTTAAGCAAGAGGAGTACAAACCTGCGCCATCATGTTCTTGAAGGAGGCCCGAACAGGGCCTGCGACTCAGAAAGACACTTGGCGTCAGCTAGTGGCAGTATCTAAGCTTTAAGGGAGCCAAACATAGAACCAAACTTATGTAGTGAGGTTAACTATTTAGCTCAACCTGAGCTTGATTCTGTTCAACACATTCCAACAGGCAATGTACTCAGTAAAACACTTAAACTCTATATGCAAATTAGACCATAAAACTAGACAAAGAAGATATTTCCCACTACAGAATTCACGCTGGCGACTGGCCAGTCATATAACATACCAACGCGCCTTCACCAGTAGCTCAGCTTAACTTTGTTTTCTAGCTCGTCTTCTTTTGACCAGTCTTCATTTGTCCGTCCTCAGCTCCCCAGCTTGAAACGCACTGGAACCTCTGCAGAACGACGTGCATCTTTGAACTACAGCATCCAAAATTGCCTATGCAAGTATAAGAAACATTTTCTTCCGCTGCATTTTAAAGCTTACATTTGCTGAACTGATTCCGTGCTGGCTTTCAACGGTTTTAACTGTCTGTAATTTGCCATTCTGTGATCATCTTTGTTTTCCCTGACTTTACTTTTGTTTCATTATATGTATGTATTCTCTGTTAGTTAGTCGTATATGTATTCGTAGTTTCACATATCCATTATATTGCTTTATTGTTTCTGTTGCTGCTCATTAAGAAAATCAAGTCACTTCTACGTTTTGATTTTTGCTAACTGCTTTATACTTGAGTGCTAGAATAGGAAGTTATTCCTCGTGGCCAGAAGAATAATTTCCTTTGTAATAGTTGATAAAGAAAAGTGGACTGATAGTTTGCTGGACAATCTAGACCAGTCTTTTTTTAAATTAACTTTAAACTAGAACTAATTTTGAACATATATACGTAGTTAATTATAATCCATTGTAATTAATTTACCATATATGCATAATTCCCTTTTTTGGTCGATTTATATTATAATTGATCATAACGCGTTATGATTTGAGATATATATATCACCCATAATTTGAGCTAATTAATTCATTAATTCGTTCAGTCGTTACAAAACATCTACTAACAAAACTTATACACCAAGCTATTGTGCTCTGAAGGAGGCGCAAACAAAGCCTTCTACTCCAAACAACACAATCAACATCTTGTGGCACTCTAAAGGGAGTTACATAAGAACCAAACTGAATAGTGAGGTTCACAAACAAACTCAACCTGAGCTATGCATTCCAACAGGCCATATACTCAGTAAAAAACACTTTTTACTCTTAATAGCAAGGGGAGTACAACCTAGTCACCATGCTCTGAAGGAGGCCAGCACAAAGCCTACTACTACAGAAAACAGGTGCTAACCTGTGGTAGCAATGGAGTTAAAGGGCCCACATTGTGTAGGGTAAAATAGAGCTAGAGCATTATCAACCCTGAGAAATGAGGGAATGCTTCACTTTCCATTCATACTACCCTGAAAATGTGAATTTCAAGGGTGGGCACTTTTCACCAAAGACAGAGACATCTGTACTGAAGCCTAGGGAACAGGAGCTAAAAGAAAGCTAACACTGTTTCACTCAAGCTTGAATCTTATTTCAAGGGGTTCAGGGGAAAAGCCTAAACAAAGTATAGAATGAAAAGCTCTAGAAAAGTGGGGCCACAGCAACACTAGCATTTTTTATTGACATAGTGATAAGGGGCCTACCACCTGAGACAACGGCACCAGGGAGACTTAGCAATAGTCTGCTACCTTACCAGCTATCTATACTGCACTTACACCAAAGGGGTAATGGGCCTTGGCCTGACAACTCTGATAAGAGGAGGCCAGAACTAGGAAACTACACTCTCCTGACAGGGGTAGTAATAAAAGGGGTGAAATTCTTCAATATATCACCTAAACCCTAGTTCTAGCCTAGGCCAGCTATAGCTGTGGGCCTATAAGGCCACACATAAGCATAGATCTGCCTGGGGCTGAAACTAAACCTCTAAAACTCTCAATAGAGAGGAGGCAACTCTGAAATAAACTCTAAAAACAAGAGCTCAGAGAAGCGAAACTCAACCCAAGTCAAACAATGTCAGGTGACCTGAAGGCCGACGCTTAACATAGATCTAACTGAAGTAAAGAGTGCCAATCTCTAATACAAACTCTAGCTATGACCAGAGGAGAAAGCTACTCTACCATATGGTGGCTGAAAAAGGTGGCCATATAGCCAACACAAAGATAACCAACCTAATGGGAACTTCAAGGCCCTAAAATCCCCTTCTATTTCTTTTACACACCCAGGAAAAGCTATACAGGAAAACTACGGTCAATATATTAAAATATATAAATATAGACCAAGCTCGAAGAACAGAGACTTACCATCACAGAAGGATGGAATCTTCACTATCAAGCCAAAAGGCGAGCCACAGAAATCTTTATCATGGGCCCAGCCCTCGACCTGATCATCAGAAGCACCTGGGTAAAAAAAATCATTACTCAGGAGGTGGAAGAAGAAAGGAGAGGGTAGAAGTAACTACCCTCATGGAGAGGAAATCAATCACCGACGCTGCTGCCGTCCGTAATTGATTACCTCCCTCAAATCTTTCTTCTTCCCAGAGTCCTGCCTTCTCTGGGACTATTACATAGTGTAAAAATACAAAATAAAATTGCATTTGGTCTGTCTTTTTTATGTAACCAGGAAAATAACATTAAATGTAAGAGGGACATCAATTTACATTTGATATATTTAAAAAAAAAAAATGTTTAAAAAAAACAAACAACTTTGCCTCCTCATTTTAAAACAGACTGCATGCCACTGACTTTATTAAATATTTCCTACATTACTCCACTAATATAGTTCACTTTATGGACTCAGAAGGAGTGAATGAAAACGAGTGAGTGAATTCGGACACTGAGTGCATTGGAAGGGCTGCTGCTTTTGCGTAGTTTGTGCTTGCTGTTTAATAACCGTTTGAAATTTAGCAAACTGGCAGCTCCAGTAGTAAGATGAAAAGATTTATCTTGAAATCTGTCATGGAAACTATAAACCTTAATTAAACAATTTAATAATCAGTTAAAAAGGAATTTATACCTGTATGATATTATGTTGTAGCCACATTGGACCAGCGGTTTGGAAAATAAATGGATGGATGAATCAGCTGCAGGCACCATCTTCTGGTCAGATGTGGGAATTTATTCGACCTCAACTCTCACAGTGCATTATGGTTATTCTCTAGCCATTGAGCGTATATTGGTTGTACGCTCGTTATTGCGGTGCATTGTGGGATTGAATGAGTGCACTTGATAACATCCACTATGATTTTGGCACCACTACAAATGCCTGTCCCCTCAAATAGTTGCCTATTTAAGGGTATAGATTTTGGACACAGCCCTTATCTCAGCTCATTTTCCATAAAACTACATAGCATTCAAGTGACAAGTGTTCCAAGTTTATCTTGTAGAATAATAGAGCTTATGTTTTTTTTAAATGACAATTTCTTTAAAGATGCAGATTGTTTGTGT
Organism: Elopichthys bambusa; assembly: GCA_037101425.1. Classification (NCBI taxonomy): domain Eukaryota; kingdom Metazoa; phylum Chordata; class Actinopteri; order Cypriniformes; family Xenocyprididae; genus Elopichthys; species Elopichthys bambusa. The sequence goes on from CM074436.1 coordinate 19,799,314, forward strand.
GATACTATTATCATCATCATCATTATTATTGTCATTAAATGTATTTATTTTATTTTTTTTCTTTATTTCATTGATATATAAATTCTTTTTTCTTTTTTTTTTTTTTTTGAAAAACTCTGGTTATGTCTGTTGTACTTCCCTACATGCTCCTTTATTCATATATTTCCACTCCCACACCCAGTTACACTTACAGTTATATACACACACACACACGCATATAATTTCTCATCTGTAAATATTGTAATTGTCTGTTTGCATAGTAAAAAATAGATAAATAAAAACACAAATTAGGATATAGTGGCATTCATTATAAAGCAGAAATGAATTTATTTAAAGCAAAACTGAATTGGGCTCAAAAATTGCATATTTTATCACCCTCATGTGCAGACTGCAGACATTTCAGAATAAGAGTCACGGTCTATTTCGGGATGGTTTATAATTATTATTTTTTCCTGGTCATTATTATTATTTTATTTACACAATAAACAGTATTTAATTTAATTTATATTTAATTCATAGTAAACTACTGTATCTTCTGTCACAGGAAGGAAAGACTAAGAACATTATTTGACACATTATTCAATATATTTTACAAGTATAAAGGTTATTATAGTTAACTAAACCTAAAACCAAAGAAATCTTTATTACTTGAAATAAACATTAACTGAAATAAAAAATAAATATATAAAAAATTGTAAACTTATTTTATTTCATCTAGTTTCTAAGCTTTAGCTTAACCTGAGGTATTAAAATAACAAACCAAAATAAAAACTAGATACCATTTCTTTCTAAAAAGGAACATAGTTGTGATGATACTGCCTTTTCAAGTATTTTTGACAGAAAAGTGAGATTTGAGATTGGCCTGTCAAGTCAAGTCAAGTCACCATTATTTATATAGCGCTTTTTACAATGTAGATTGTGTCAAAGCAGCTTTACAGTGATAACTGGTACATTATTTTGGCTGCACAGCAGCTCTTAAGGAATAGTGTCAATGCAGGTAGATCAAAGCACTGTTGAATATCAAATGTCAATTGTCAAGTGTCCCCAACTAAGCAAGCCAAAGGCGACAGCGGCAAGGAACCCAAACTCCAACAGGTGACATCAGGTGGCAAACAGGTGTTAAAATGGCGAAAAAACCTTGGGAGAAACCAGGCTTAGTCGGGGGGCCAGTTCTCCTCTGGCGAACAGTGCTTTGTTACGACTCAGGTTGCTATCATAAGTCAGATACGATCGCAACATTCAAAGTGTTTAATTCAGTTCCATCCAGTTGAGGATCGTATTCATCACACCGGTATGGACGGTTGTTGAGGAGATGTGCCACTGGTTGTCATGTTGATGAGGCCTTCATAGTGGATGATCTAGTTGACTCAATCTCTGCTGATACTTCAGGGCTGTGTTGTGGTTGTGTCATGGCGCAGGTCCTCGATCTCACCCGGATACGGCCCGGATACGGCTGACTACGGTAAACCTCGGGATAAACAGAAAGACTAATATTAGCGTAGATGCCATTCTTCTTCTGATGTAACGAGTACATCTGGTGTTATTGGAAGTGTTCCTGGTTCCGGCTGACCTAATTTATGCAGCCTAATAATCCTTTAACGGATTTGAAAAAATAAATTGATAATGTGTTATGTGTATGCCAGGTTAAAGAGATGTGTTTTTAGTTTAGATTTAAACTGACAGAGTGTGTCTGCTTCCCGAACAATGCTAGGAAGATTGTTCCAGAGTTTAGGTGCCAAATAGGAGAAGGATCTACCACCTGCAGTTGATTTTGATATTCTAGGTATTATTAGCTGGCCTGAATTCTGAGATCGTAATAGACGCGAAGGACTATAATGCATTAAGAGCTCGCTCAGGTACTGGGGAGCTAAACCATTTAGTGCTTTGTAGGTAATTAGCAAGATTTTAAAATCTATACGATGTTTAACAGGAAGCCAATGCAGTGTTGACAGAACCGGGCTGATATGGTCATACTTCCTAGTTCTAGTAAGAACTCTAGCTGCTGCATTTTGTACGAGCAGTAGTTTATTTATCAGGCGAGCAGAACAACCACCTAGTAGAGCGTTACAGTAATCTAGCCTTGAGGTCATGAACGCATGAACTAACTGTTCTGCATTTGTCATCGAGAGCATATGTCGTAATTTAGATATATTTTTAAGATGGAAGAATGCAGTTTTACAGATGCTAGAAACATGGCCTTCAAATGAAAGATTGGCATCAAAGAGCACACCCAGGTTCCTAACTGACGACGAAGACTTAACAGAGCAGCCATCAAGTGTTAGACAGTATTCTAGGTTATTACGTGAGGAAGTTTTTGGTCCAAAAATTAGAATATCTGTTTTTTCTGAATTAAGTAGTAGGAAATTACTGGTCATCCAATTTTTTATATCAGCTATGCATTCCGTTAATTTTGTGAATTGGTAAGTTTCGTCAGGGCGCGAAGAAATATAGAGCTGAGTATCATCAGCGTAACAGTGAAAACTAACGCCATGCTTCCTGATGATATCTCCTAAGGGTAGCATGTACAGAATGAAAAGCAATGGTCCTAGTACCGAGCCTTGCGGTACTCCATATTCAACTTGTGATCGATATGACCTCTCTTCATTTACTTCTACAAACTGATAACGGTCAGATAAGTATGATTTGAACCATGACAATGCAATTCCACTAATGCCAACATAATTTTCGAGTCTATTTAAAAGAATATTGTGATCAATAGTGTCAAATGCAGCACTAAGATCCAGTAACACTAATAGAGAGATACAACCACGATCTGATGATAAGAGCAAATCATTAGTAACTCTAATGAGAGCAGTTTCAGTACTATGGTATGGTCTAAATCCTGACTGGAAATCCTCATAGATACCATTTCTTTCTAAAAAGGAACATAGTTGTGATGATACTGCCTTTTCAAGTATTTTTGACAGAAAAGTGAGATTTGAGATTGGCCTGTCAAGTCAAGTCAAGTCACCATTATTTATATAGCGCTTTTTACAATGTAGATTGTGTCAAAGCAGCTTTACAGTGATAACTGGTACATTATTTTGGCTGCACAGCAGCTCGTAAGGAATAGTGTCAATGCAGGCAGATCAAAGCACTGTTGAATATCAAATGTCAATTGTCAAGTGTCCCCAACTAAGCAAGCCAAAGGCGACAGCGGCAAGGAACCCAAACTCCAACAGGTGACATCAGGTGGCAAACAGGTGTTAAAATGGAGAAAAAACCTTGGGAGAAACCAGGCTTAGTCGGGGGGCCAGTTCTCCTCTGGCGAACAGTGCTTTGTTACGCCTGTAATTGACTAATTCTCTAGGATCAAGTTGTGGTTTTTTAATAAGAGGTTTAATAATAGCCAACTTAAAAGTTTTTGGTACGTATCCTAGTGATAAAGATGAATTAACGATATTAAGAAGAGGATCTATGACCTCTGGAAGCATCTCTTTCAATAGCTTAGTTGGTACAGGGTCTAACATACATGTTGTCGATTTTGACGATTTAACAAGTTTAGACAATTCTTCCTCTCTTAAAGGAGTAAATGAATTGAATTTTTCCTCAGGGATACTACAATGCACCGTCTGACGCAATACTGTAGTAGACGGTTGCGCGGTTATAATTTTTTTTCTAATAATATCAATCTTGCAAGTAAAGAAGTTCATAAAGTCATCACTGCTGTGCTCTTTGGAAACATCAGAAGTTGAAGCTTTATTTCTTGTTAATTTAGCCACTGTATCAAATAAATACCTAGGGTTTTGTTTATTTTCTTCTAAAAGTTTTGAAAAATAGGCAGATCTAGCAGATTTTAAGGCCTTTCTGTACTCAACCATTCTCTCCCTCCACAAAATGCGAAATACTTCTAGTTTTGTTTTCTTCCAGCTGCGTTCCATTTTTCTGGCTGCTACCTTTAGGGCCTGAGTGTGCTCGTTGTACCACGGCGTTGGATTAATTTCCTTAATCTTTTTTAAACACAAAGGAGCAACTGAGTCTAATGTGCTTGAAAAGACAGAGGCAATAGTTTCCGTTGCAACATCGAGGTCTTCTAAGCTGTCTGGCATGCTAAGGCGATGAAACTGATCAGGAAGATTATTTATAAAGCGTTCTTTAGTGGTAGAAGTGATGGTTCTACCAAATTTATGGCAGGGAGGCAGTTTAGCTGTTTTGACTAAATGTAGTATACACGAGACTAGGTAATGATCTGAGATGTCGTCACTCTGCTGCAGAATTTCAACGGCATCAATATCAATTCCATATGACAATATTAGATCTAAGGTATGGTTACGACAATGAGTGGGTCCTGACACGTGTTGTCTAACACCAATAGAGTTTAGAATATCTGCAAATGCCAATCCCAATGAGTCTTTTTCATTATCTACATGGATATTAAAGTCACCAACAACAAGTACTTTATCTGCTGCTAGTACTAACTACGATAGAAAATCAGCAAATTCTTTGATAAAGTCTGTATGGTGTCCTGGTGGCCTGTATACAGTATATACAGTGACACAAATGTCAACTTACATAATGTTACGTAAAGTACCATCACTTCGAAGGAATTATATTTGAGAGACTTTTGACTAATACTATAAATATTACTATAAATTACAGCAACACCTCCCCCTTTGCCTTTCTGACGAGGATTGTGTCGATAATCATAACCTTGAGGGCTAGACTCATTTAAAGTAATGTAATCGTCCGGTTTTAGCCAAGTTTCTGTCAAACACAGCATATCTAGATTATTGTCTGTGATAATATCATTTACAATAAGTGATTTTGATGAAAGGGATCTAATATTTAACAACCCAAGCTTTATCATTTGTTTATCATTACTATCTCTATTTTTTATTTGTTGAACATCAATTAAATTTTTACCATTAAATGGGTTTGGAAGTTTTTTGTTTTTACTAATTCGGGGTACAGACACAGTCTCTATGTGATAATATCTAGGTGTAAGAGTTTCTATGTGTCGGGAATTATTTGACTTCTGTAACGTGAGGCAGCTAGCAGACGGTCGGTTTAGCCGGTCAGTCTGCTTCCTGACCTGGGCCACAGTTTGTCATGTTTCAGCTCTAAGACTATGTGCCATATTACTAGAGAGAAGAGCAGCACCATCCCGAGAGGGATGAATACCATCTCTTTTCAACAGGTCAGGTCTGCCCCAAAAACTTTTCCAATTGTCTATAAAACCTATATTATTTTGCGGACACCACTTAGACAGCCAGCCAGCCATTGAGTGATGATAATCTGCTAACTATCTCATCACTCCGACGAACAGGAAGGGGACCAGAGCAAATTACTTCTCCTGACATTGTATTTGCGAGTTCACACACCTCTTTAATGTTAATTTTAGTGATCTCCGACTGGCAAAGTCGAACATCATTAGTGCCGACGTGAATAATAATTTTAGAGTATTTACGATTAGCATTAGCCAGCACTTTTAAATTTGCTTTGATGTCAGGTGCTCTGGCTCCCGGCAAACATGTGACTATGGTGGCTGGTGTCTCTATTTTCACGTTCCGTGTAATAGAATCGCCAATAACTAGGGCACTTTCAACAGGATTCTCAGTGGGTGCATCACTGAGTGGGGAGAACCTGTTTGATGTTATTATTGGAACGGAAAAGTGGTGTTTTCCGCGGCTAGGCCGCCTCACCGTTACCCAAGTGCCCTGCTGCACGGGCTCTACAGCCGGAACCGAACAATGTACAGAGTTCACTAAGCTAATCGCATCCAAAACAGTATCTGAAGCCCTTGCGTTCTTACTATCCTCGATTAAAGTTTGGATGCGTGTCTCTAATTCTGAGATTCTCTCTGTCAGCCTGACTATCCCTACATTTATGACATGTAAATCCCTCGTCGCTGACAGAGAGAGCTATACTGAACATGTGGCAAATGGAACAGGTAACAATGCTAGGAGAGGATGACATGACTCACCGTGTTTGTAGACTGATCCGAGTTACCACAGCTGTTTGATGAGCGCGTTGAAAAAGGAGCGCGCGAGAGACTGATGACAAGTTAACAAGCTAGCGAGATGCAAACGCGTTGTAACAGCGATTTAGATTCAAAGATTTTAAGCTAGCGACGTCAGATTCATGTGGTAGGCAATATTAAATATAAGGTACTAATAATATAAGCAACAATGAATAAAAGTAAGAGATTCAAATCGAAGCTGAGCAGCCCACTCTGAGCAGCGAGGCAGACAGGAGCAATCCGATAGGAGCAATCGGACAGGCAGATGGTGATTGATCACTTCCTAGTACCTCAATGATAAGTGTGTCAGTTCCTGAAAAGTACTGAATTTTGCTCTTTCATGTCTTTTTGCACTTGAATGGTCAAAAACAGCTGAACCAAGTACAGTTGGGTGAACATAAACAGTTTGGGGAATATCAGATGTATCTATATAAGTATAGGATCTGTGTATTGTTAGAGAAATGCTTAATGCATTACAAGTTAACTAAATTAGATTTTAGTCGACTAAATCTACTGTAGATTTAGTCGACTAAAACTAGACTAAAACTAAAACAATTTCCAATGACTAAAACTAAATGGCATTTTAGTCAAAAGACTATGACTAAAACTAAATCAAAATTTGCTGTCAAAATTAACACTGATTCTGTAACGATTAGTCCAACTGAAGGTGAGTTGATGAACCCATGTGCAGTTTATTGTAATCCAAAAGTGAGCAAACAAACAAAGCAACCATTAGACTTGGACATAAGCAGACCTGACAATGAGCAGACTTGGCTATAAGCAGACTTGGCAATGAGCAGACTTGAACATGAGCAGACTTGACTTGGCAAAGAGCAGACTTGACAATAACACTCACCAACAGCAGGGTTACATAAACAATACACGACCAAGTAATATGGAGAACAAGAGGGAAGCATGACACAAACAAGCAACATGAATCAAACTATAAAACTCTTTGCTCTCTGCCTCGCTGCTGAATAATTTGTGTCTATAGAGTCCGTAGAGCTTTGTTTTGAATCAATTTATTATCATTACTTGTCTATTTTATCATCACCATATATCTGATATTGCCTATCACATTAATCTGACGTCGCTAGCGTTTAATCTTTTAATCCAAATCACTATCACAGCGCGTTAGCATTTCATCCGGGCCACATACCGCCCTTTTCTCTCGCATGCTCCTTTTTCTACGACTCGGGTCCATCAAACAACTGTGGTAAGTCGGATCACTCTACAAACACGGTGAGTCATGTCATCGTCTCCTTTTGTTGTTACTTGCACTGCCTGTCACATGCAAATTATAGCTTTCTTTGTCAGTGGTGAGATTTACACGTGATAAATTCAGGGAGATAGTCAGGCTGACAGAGAGAATCTCAGAATTAGAGACATGCATCCAAACTTTAATTGATGATAGTAAGAATGTAAGGGCTTTAGATACTGTTTTGGAAGTGAATAACTTAGTGAACTCTATACAATGCTGTAGAGCCCGTGCAGCAGGGCATTTGGGTGACTGTGAGGCGGCCTAGTCATGAAAAACACCACTCTTCTGTTCTGTTATTAGAGGTGTGTGAACTTGTAAGTACAATGTCAGAAACATTCATTTGCTCTGGTCCCCTTCCTGTTTATCGGAGTGATGAGATGGTTAGCAGATTATTATCACTCAGTGGCTGGCTTTCTAAGTGGTGTCCGCAAAATAATATAGGTTTCATAGACAATTGGAAAAGTTTTTGGGAAGACCTGACCTGTTGAAAAGAGATGGTATCCATCCCTCCTGGGATGGTGCTGCTCTTCTCTCTAGTAATATGGCACATAGACTTAGAGCTGAAACGTGACAAACTGGGGCCCAGGTCAGGAAGCAGACAGACTATAATTCCTTCGAAGTGATGGTGCTTTATGTAACGTTATAAAAGTTGACATTTGTGCTGGCTACTGTATACAGGCCACCAGGGCACCATACAGACTTTATTAAAGAATTTGCTGATTTTCTATCAGAGTTAATTGTAGCGTCTGGACCAATCAGACACACAGTTATTCATTATATCTAATGAATTACCCAGAAACTCACTCTCTCACAAGTCCTGTTAATTCCATCCCCCACAACTGCAATACAGCGACAGAATAGGTGTCCTATTTCTATTTTATTGTGGTTAGGAATGTGCAGAGAAGACTCTGAATTCATTCTTTCTGAGGACAAATAAACCCTTTTAATCCTATATATTCTATATATAACCACATGAGAAATGTATAAATGTGTATCCAATTTTCCCTGCTCATGATTTTCCTTTTATAAGGTTTATTCTATGTATTAATTCTCTCTTTTGAACTATTTTTGTATTAATGTTTCAGAGTTGCAAAGTTATAATTGCCTAAAATCACATGGGTAGCATGTTTGGTATCTATGGACTCCAACTTTGGTTTCCTATTTGGTAATTTATGTTACATGTTACTAACTCTGTGACACATTAGTATTATAAGAATCTAGAAGGTTCTTCTCTCAAACATCCAATCCAATGTCTTATGCTAATATCTTGCTACAGGACAAAGACTCGTAAAGTTTCCCTCCAAGGGGTAAACTCCTTATTGGCTCAGACACCTCAAGTGGGTGCGACATGTTCACCCTTTAAAATCATTGATCACAAGATCACATTTTCTTTTTCTTCTTCTTCTTGCTTCTGGGACGACAAAAAGACTTTTTGCTCCAGGCCTCATCAGGCCAAGGCCTGTGGGCCTGTAAGCCTAGGCCTGCAACCCAGCCATGTGCTCATCTGTGCGAGTGAGAAAGGACGCTTTCTCCACTAAGAGTCAAACTAACAGCTTAAGTCGTTTCATATTACTTCATCCAACGCAGAAGATACTGGCAACGACTTCGGACCGAATCATCGATTTCTCCTCAGTCTGCAGATCCGATGCTCCTCAGCCTAAAGGCACCTTGCAAGTATCGTACATTTGAACACTAAACAGCATTAGTGTTCAAATGTACGGTAGTATTAATGTGTAGACCACCTATCAGCAAAGGTGTTTTATTACTGAGAAATACTGAGGATTTCTTTTCCAGACTCTTTGACTCTTTCCGTAGCTCTATTTCCGGTCCCACTTCCGGTTCAACTCTATCATTGCTCATTTTTACCTACGTATGTGTGTGACCTGCGTGTATGTTATGTGTTTGTTAGTATAGTTATGTGTTTGTGAGTTAGTTAATAAAGATTGTTGTTTTTCCATAACCTGGAAATGAACATTTCTTAGACTTAATAATCAATTAACACTAAGTGTCCACTGGAAGAACAGGTTAATTGATTGTAATATTAATTTTAATGTAGCTACATCAAGTTAATCTGATTAACTGATTCACATATTCATAATTAATCATAATTAATCATCAAAATGAGTTATGAATAATTATTAATATTTCCCCTTTGAGTTAATTTCACTACATAATACTAGCTGAGGATAAAGTCCTTGTTGTTGGTGATTTTAATATCCATGTAGATAATGATAAAGAAGCATTGGGATTGGCATTTATAGACATTCTAATCTCTCTTGGAGTTAAACAACACATGTCAGGACCCACTCATTGTCGTAATCATACTTTAGATCTAATAGTGTCACATGGAATCGATACTGATGCCGTTGAAATTCTGCAGCAGAGCGATGACATCTCAGATCATTATCTAGTCTTGTGTATACTACATTTAGCCAAGGCTGCAAAACCGCCACCCTGCCATAAATATGGTAGAACCATCACTTCTACCACTAAAGATTGCTTTATAAATAATCTTCCTGATCAGTTTCATCACCTTAGCATACCAGACAGCTTAGAAGACCTTGATGTTGCAACAGAAACTATTGACTTTGTCTTTTCCAGCACATTAGACTCCTCTGCGCTTAAAGAAGATTAAGGAAACTAATCCAACGCTGTGGTACAACGAGCACACTCAGGCCCATAAGAGAGCTGCCAGAAAAATGGAGCACAGCTGGAAGAAAACAAAACTAGAAGTTTTTTGCATTTCGTGGAGAGAGAGAATGATTGAGTACAGAAAGGCCTTAAAAACTGCTAGATCTGCTTATTTCTCAAATCTTTTAGAAGACAATAAACACAACCCTAGGTACTTATTTGATACAGTGGCTAAATTAATGAGAAATAGAGCTTCAACTTCTGATGTTTCCAAACAGCACAGCAGTAATGACTTTATGAACTTCTTAACTTGCAAGATTGACAATATTAGAGAGAAAATTATAACCATGCAACAGTCTACTACAGTATCGCATCAGACAGTGCACTGTAGTGTCCCTGAGGAAAAATTCCATTCATTCGTTGCTTTAGGACAGGAAGAATTGTTTAAACTTGTTAAATCATCAAAATCAACAACATGTATGTTAGACCCTATTCCGACTAAGCTATTGAAAGAGATGCTTCCAGAGGTCATAGATCCTCTTCTTAATATTGTTAATTAATCTTTATCACTAGGATATGTACCGAAAACTTTTAAGATGGCTATCATTAAACTTCTTATTAAAAAAACACAACTTGATCCTAGAGAATTAGTCAATTACAGGCCAATCTCGAATCTACCTTTTCTGTCAAAAATACTAGAAAAGGCAGTATTATCGCAACTACGTTCCTTCTTGGAAAGAAATGGTATCTGTGAGGATTTCCAGTCAGGATTTAGACCGTACCATAGTACTGAGACTGCTCTCATTAGAGTTACAAATTATTTGCTCTTATCATCAGATCGTAGTTGTATCTCTCTATCTCAGTGCTGCTTTTGACACAATCGACCACAATATTCTTTTAAATAGACTTGAAAATTATGTTGGCATTAGTGGAATTGCATTGGCATGGTTCAAATCTTACTTATCTGAACGTTATTACTTTGTAGTAGTAAATGAAGAGATGTCATATCGATCACAAGTTCAATATGGAGTACCACAAGGCTCAGTACTGGGACCGTTGCTTTTCACTCTGTACATGCTACCCTTGGGAGATATCATTAGGAAGCATGGCGTTAGTTTTCACTGTTACGCTGATGATACTCAGCTCTATATTCCTTCGAGCCCTGACAAAACTTATCAATTCACAAAATTAACGGAATGCATAGCTGATATAAAAAATTGGATGACCAGTAATTTCTTACTACTAAATTCAGAAAAAACAGAGATTCTAATATTTGGACCAAAAACTTCTTCACGTAATAACCTAGAATACTGTCTAACACTTGATGGCTGCTCTGTTAAGTCTTCGTCATCAGTTAGGAACCTGGGTGTGCTCGTCACGTTTCTAGCATCTGTAAAACCGCGTTCTTCCATTTTAAAAATATATCTAAACTACGACATATGCTCTCAATGACAAATGCGGAACAGTTTGTTCATGCGTTCATGACCTCAAGGCTGGATTACTGTAACGCTCTACTGGGTGGTTGTTCTGCTCGCCTGTTAAACAAACTACAGCTCGTCCAAAATGCAGCAGCTAGAGTTCTTACTAGAACTAGGAAGTATGACCATATTAGCCCGGTTCTGTCAACACTGCATTGGCTCCGTGTTAAACATCATATAGATTTTAAAATCTTGCTACTTACTTACCTGAGCGAGCTCTTAATGCATTATAGTCCTTCACGTCTACTGCAGTCTCAGAATTCAGGCCAGTGGATAATACCTAGAATATCAAAATCAACTGCAGGCGGTAGATCCATTTCCTATTTAGCACCTAAACTTTGGAACAGTCTTCCTATCACTGTTCGGGAAGCAGACACACTCTGTCAGTTTAAATAAAAACACATCTGTTTAAACTTGCATACACATAACACAGTATCTACTTCTATAATTCAAATCATGTAAATTGTTAGGCTGCATAGATTAGGTCAGCCGGAACCGGGAACCGGGAACACTTCACATAACACCTGATGTACTCGCTACATCATAAGAAGAATGGCGTCTATGCTAATATTAGTCTCTTTCTGTTTTTCCCCGAGGTTTGCTGCAGCCTGCCAGATCCAGGCCATATCCAGAAGGACCTGCGCCTAGACATGACAATAACGCAGCCCTGAAGTTTCAACTAAATTATCCTCTGCGAAGGCCTTCTCCCCTTTCCTTTCTCTATGTATAGATAAAACTTTATCAAAATTATTCCAGTTCATATAGATCCGTGGACACAACTAATTTTTCTGTATTATGCGGACCAGACAAGTAATTTGGCAAATATCACTTAAAAAAAAAAAAAAAAAAAAAACTAAGACCAAGCTTCTGCGCACATACACACTCAAACACGTGTAAGAAACCCCCCATCGGTCCAAAAATGGAATCCGACGGCCTGGACAAAACGTGTGTATGTCTTTTCAGTGCTCCTGTGAAGTTCACTTAATTTCACTCGTTTAATCTGACTCCAATTTCAAATTATTATTACTCTTAGGTTGTGTTTTCAATTAGAAATTAATTATTGGTTATGTATTAATTTAGATATTTGATTATTCTGGGTATCCCATACTTTCAAGAGTCAGAGTCACACGCCCTGGGTTTGCACGGATCTAACGACACAAATTCACCAATTTCTGATTTTTAGTCAGAGGGTGCAGAGTTTACTAATGCATTTGAGTCAAACCGCCACATGCTTGTTCATACAAAAACACAGTTTTCTTAGTGGTATTTCTTTGAGATCTTCTCTCCAGATGAGCTTTATTGCTTTATTGCAGGGCGCTTGATCTCAGTTTTTGTCTTAGCAGGAAAATCAAGTCTTACACACGCAAACCTATAGACTAAACACGTAAATGAACGATGCATGAAGAATGCATTAAAGGTATTTGTTTTTTTTGTTTTGTTTTTTTCAGTAGGAAAGGTGTCATTTAAGCGGCCCCTAAAGTAATAATTAACAATTTTTACAGCGGAAGTGATTTAATCAAAAACCAACTTTAGCTCGATAATAATTTTCCTATTGTCACATGTGAAGCTGCTTTGAAACAATATGTATTGTGAAAAACGCTATATAAATGAAACATGACTTTACTTGACTTGACTTGTTGCTTGCTGAACTACTGTTCCTTATGTAAACACGACTTTCTATTTCACTCTTGTTTCAATATCCACGTAAAACATCATCCTTCTCACGCGCAAAAATGTGTTTGGTTGGGCGTTGCGCACGCTGACTGGTACAGATAGGGGACCATTTAAACTGAGCAGTGTTATCTTTGTCTGCATTTCAGTTTGCTGATAAATGGCTAAAATGTAAAGTTAGCAACACTAGAACTGATATGTTGGGTCCGCGTGTGTGAGTGAGGCGCCCGCGCGATCAATTGGATTTAATCCAATAATAAAATAAAGAAAACAAATATAACGTAAGCGTAGACTGTACGAGCCCAACTTGATGCACAGTTTTTCTCTTTTGTTTTGTTAATCTGTTAATTATTTCAGTGAAATATATTTCATGTAGTCCTATTTTTTTATTCCTTGTAGGCTATATTATTCTGTTTTTCTCTGTGTTGCAGGTGCATGATGTGTGAATCCTAATGTTCTGTTGATGCAGCCATTTGCGCATACAAAGCGAAATCCCTGGCAAGAAAAAACAAAAAAACTTTTGTGGTATTTTAAGACACGCATCTATTCTAATTTCATTTTAATTTGACATTTTAATTGTGTTGTTTAATGGTTAATTATTGGTTAGTGAGTGATTGTCGGTCAGGAAAATAATCGAAATGTTCTCATAATAGTTCTCCACCAGATTTACTATGCTGCACACGCAATTAAATTCCCGCTGACTCAAAAACTTTCGTACACGAGCTGAGACCTGACGTGAGATTTGATCGTAGCCACCGCTTACGTTCATATTGATAAATGGCAAATTTTGTTTTCAAGTTTTCTGGCGTACGATTGTTTGATAAATGAGGGCCATGGAGTTCAACTTGTATTAAGTTCTTTGTCTGCCGGTTGAACGGGAACAAACTCAATTACATTTGCAATATATTGCGTTCATATTTTTTGTATATATTTTACATGATAGTTTTTTCACATAGTTTTGTTTACATGATTTTATATAATTTTATTAATTGGTTTGCCCTCCCCGCACCTGTGGGACACTTGCTATTATACATTTATAACATTATAAATACACACAATATTTCTGTTATTACTGTATTATGTTTAATGCAGTATCTCTTCAGTTAAAACCAAAAACGCATACTGTCCACTTAAGTGGAAAATCTCTTTGAAAAATGTGTTGTTTTTCATGCACTAAGAGCAAATCCTGACTGAGGTTGTCATAATTCATGCATGGAGGGTTAATTTTGGCCATGCTAACACCCTGAGTGGACAATGAAGATTCAAAGATATGCAAGACAAGTATTATTTTTATTAGTACAATAATAGATGCAGCAAAATCATTAGCTTATAAAAATGATTTGTCATCAGAAGCTGTTGCCTTGCCTAGTCTTCGGCTTCGGCTTCACAGCCAAATATTTCTGGAGAGATCTTATGAGGTTGAGGTCTGATTCTGCTTAGAGCTAGAATCATTGGGGTTTCATATGAATAGTATTCTGGACCAATAAACACCTTCACACCATCAGTATCACAGAGGCCAGCATCAATTTTAGGGAAGGGAATAGGTCTCTCATTTTTAACAACTCGGGGTGTGGCCGCAAGATCAATGTCATACATCTTTTGACCTGGAGGAGGAAAATCAGGCAATTATCATGTTGGAAACTCAGAGACACAAGAGAGCAGGATCTTTAGATTACTAACGTAACCCCAGTTCTCTAATAACAGAAGTGAGGTATCTCACTATGGGAAATGCCTCAGGGGTGACCAATCCTGGAAGCACGAATTACACCACTTCTGTCAGTTGACAGACCAATCATGACAGTGATGTGGGAGTCCCTCCTCCCTAATATATATAGGTGCTAGTGGTCCCCAATTAATTCTCAGCATATCTCTTCTCTGTGCAGCTGCAAGGAGGGAAATGTGGTGAGATGCCTCACTTCTGTTATCAGAGAAATGGGGTTATGTAAGTAACCTTAAGTTCTCTTTCAAACATTTGTTCGGTATCTCACTATGGGATATAAACAGCTCCTGTATTGCAGATATGCTGTTTGAAGCAGACATGTCAACCAACTCAGTGACGTATGTAACATAAACACAAAGTCCGTAACTATTCTCTGAATAGAAGGGGAACCTATGTGAAGAAAAACAAAAAAACACCTCACAAATTAGTGTTTTTTTTTTACACATTTAGGATGGAATGAGACAGTGATGGCTCTGTGACAATCAGTCTATAAAATTGAAAAAGTGTGAGGCGAAACCCAACTTGGTGCCGCACATATGTCCTGAACTGACATGCCCCTAAATAGTGCCCATGAGGTAGCCATATCCCTGGTAGAATGAGCCCTCAGCCCCTCTGGAGGACAAATTCCCATGCATTATAACCTAATATAATAGCTTCCACTACTCACTGGGACCAACGCTGACGTGAAATAGGTTTACCCTTATGAGAATCAGCCCATGAAACAGATAATTGTTGAAACAAATAACTGATTTATCTTCCTTAGTTGCTGCTCACTTGTGGATGGAAGGCCAGTAAATCCATCTGTTTACAGGCAAGAGCTGATTTGCCTACTTTAGCTTTGCTTACTTTATATTTGCTTCCACACAAACGCTGGATTCGTTTTGAGAGTTACTTTCGAGTAATCCATAGCGAACTGCATACAGGAGTTATGAACAGTGTTGGGTAAGTTACTTCAAAAAAGTAATTCATTACTAATTACTAATTACTAATTACATCATCAATGTTGTATTTAACATACTTTTCTAATTACTCTGTCTGAAAAGTAATTTAATTACTCAATAAGTAACTTACTAATTACTTCTTAAAATCCCTATAAACCTTGACCGGATAGACAATAGAAAGAAAACTATTTTAATAATTTAGTCAAACATGGAATAGTTTAGCCTTTTATAGCTTTTTAAAACATTTTAACTTTATTTCACAAGTTCACACTTGCAAATAAGTCAGATAAATAAATAGTATGCATATTTGGCATGCTATCCGAGGAGAGGGCTCCGAGCTCTGTATTTGGCCCGAACCCAGAGTACTCCCCCCGTATTCTGGTTAAGTAAGATAACCAGGCGAGTGTGAGATTTGGTTAGGAAGATAACCAGGTGAGTGTGAGATTTGGTTAGGAAGATAACCGTGCAAATGTGAGGAGATGGGATGGTGGAGGGATGCTGAAAAACTGTCGAGGAACATGGGTGAGTCGACTGCGTATTTATAATGTTCTCCACTTATGCTGATTGGGTAGACATGTTGATTACTGATTGCTGACAGCTGGTTGGAATGACGTGATGATTGAAAGGATCATTTGAAAGTGCTCCTTCCGAATTTTGTTAATAAAACATCATTAAAACATTAAAAAGTTCTAATCACCTACACCTGCACCTCACCAACAAGGAACACTCAAAAGACACTTACTCCCTGCACTCATTGTCTGGTCTTGTTAGACTCACATGGATTGCTTACCTGATACTTACCAGCGTCTTCCCGTGTCTTCCTCCCATCGTCTTCTGTCTCCAGTCGTCTGCCCCTCACTGTATTCCAAACCTGCAAAAGAGATCTCTCATTATCTTCAGCTAAGTGGCTGTTTCAAAGTGCTTGTTCATCTACTTACCTGCATTCTACTATCCCTGTGTTCGTGCCTCTGTTTTAATAAACATCTGTGTACACTTACCCATCTGCTGCCGTCTGTGTCCTGACAGAAGACCAGACCACATGCAGAGCACCTCGTACACAGGTGGGGATCATACTGCGGACCCGTTTGCCTCCTTGGTCAACGCAGTGCGATCCTTACTCCCACAGCCTGCCACAAGCACTGCACCCACAGTCCCGGCTGATCTCCATCACGCCATTCGCCTTGCACTCCAGCACCCAGCACCCGCTGCTTCTTCTCCAGCGGGTTTCTTCTACAACGCTACCTCTATCTGGAAGCCTAGTCTCAGTTGTTCACCACCGAACTAGCCTGGGTGGCATTCGTCATTTCACTGCTCGCTGGACGAGCGCTACAGTGGGCTAAACCGTGTGGAGCGTCAGCGAAGAATCCAACAACATCTCTGTCTATACTGTGGGGGAGAAGACCATGTGATCGCGACCTGTCCCGTCCAACCACCACGGCCAGCGGTGAGTACTACATGAATGGGAACCTGGCCGAACATCGCCAGCACATCTCCCAGGTCCTCGAGAAGCTCGCCAACACCATCTATACCTAAAGCTGGAGAAGTGCAAGTTCCATACCACCTCCGTACACTTCCTGGGCTACGTCATAGACCAACATGGCATCTAGATGGACCAGAGGAAGGTGGAAACCATCCACAACTGGCCAGTACCCTCAACAGTCAAGGAGCTACAACGTTTCCTGGGGTTTGCAAATTTCAACGCATCTCCCAAGCTAACCGCTCTGAGCCAGCTCTGCCGGGAGGTCCTGAGGGGCTTCTCTACATTCCACCGGTCGACCATCAGTCCCTCATGGAATTAGCTCACACCTCTCCGGGCTCTGGACACCCAGGCAGTTTACGTACCTTCTCGCTCCTGCGGCAACACTACTGGTGGCCCTCCATGTCTCTGAATGTCTCCTGCTACATCAGGGGATGCTCAGTTTGTGCCGTTGCCGACACTCCTAGGAGGCTTCCGGAGGGTAAACTGGTTCCTCTATCAATACCCCGTAGACCGTGGACACATCTGGGCATCGACTTCATGACAGATCTACCATCCTCCAATGGCTACACCTGTGTACTGGTAATAGTGGATCGATTCTCCAAGGCTTGCAAACTCGTACCCCTCAAAGGCCTTCCCACTGCATTCGAAGCCGCCGCAGCATTGTTCTAGAATGTCTTCCGTCATTTCGGCATTCCCGAAGACATCGTTTCCGACCGTGGACCTTAGTTCATATCTAGAGTGTGGCAAGCCTTCTTCAGACTCCTAGGAGTGTCCATCAGCCTGTCATCCGGTTACCACCCTCAGACCAATGGCCAGACTGAGCGCAAGATCCAGGAAATCGGGAGATACCTGAGAGTTTACTGCCACCGGAACCAGGACAGCTGGAGCCAGTTCCTATCCTGGGCAGAGTATGCCCAGAATTCCCTCTGGCAGACCACCACCGGGCTCACCCTGTTCCAGTGTGTCCTGGGCTACCAACCACCACTCTTCCCCTGGTCAGGTGAGCCCTCAGAGTTTCCAGCTGTCAACCACTGGTCACAGCCTACACTCTCCAATTACAACACATCGTCACCAGATCTTCATGCTCCACCGACTCATTCACAATCCCCTGAGTTCTGATCACCTTCACCTGCACCTCATCACCAGTGACACTTTAAAAGACACTCACTCCCTGCACTCAGTGTCTGGTCTCGTCAGACTTTCATGGACTAATTACCCGCTACTTACCTGCGTCTTCCTGTGTCTTCCTCCCATCGTCTTCCATCTCCAGTCGTCTGCTCCACATTGTGTTGCCAACCTGCAAGAAAGAACTCTCATTACTATCAGCTAAGTGACTGTTTAAAAGTGCTTGTTCATCATACTCACCTGCAATCTCCATTACCTGTGTTCGTGCCTCTGTTTAAATAAACATCAGTGTTCACTCATCCCTCTGCCTCCATCTGTGTCCTGACAACTATATAATATAAAAACATTTTTTGTAACAAATAGGGATGTCACTATACTAAAAATCTAGTAGTCGGTACCGATACCACCAAAAGTGCACAATACTCGATACCAAAGTCGATACCACGGTAAAAATATATAAAAATACAAATAAAACAATGCTACATGTATATATTTTTTTCAGGAAGGTCTAATAGTAGTAAGTAAAAATACCACAGAAATTGAATAATAACTCTGCATAGTCATAACTGTATAAATTAAATATAGATTAATCCTTATTTAAGCTTTTCTTTTGTTGTTTGATTATTATTTATAATACAGACAGCCAATAGTAGACAGTAGCATGTTTTAAAGGCTGCTGTCACTAACACCTAATGGACGGAGACAATATGCTGTTACACATGCCATTTACATTCACATAACCAACACGAATATATGCCAAGACGGGCATTCTGACACAACTGTGTGTGTATTTGAACGTTTATGTGTAATAAACCGCGAAAATTTTACACTTGTGAGAGGCAGCTATGTGTGTGCGCTTGGTTGAGAGAGCACTGACTGAAGACCGTCTCTCAGAGAGCGCACAGTTTTTTCTCTCTAGGACATAGCTTACATTTTACTGTAATGTTCTTGCCTACCTGTGTCAAAAAAGTGAAGTAATTGGATTATTCCCATTCTGCAAAACAGCCGCTCGCTTCTGTCGACATCTTCAGACAGCGATTACACAGCCAACTGGTGCGAAGTTGCGAACTCACGCGCAACTGCACTACACAACGATTTTAAAGAGGCAGCGTATACTTTTACCTTCAGACAAGAAATTTAGATTTTAAAGCAATATTGATTTAAAAAGAACTGTTGAACTAATTTACAGTATGTAACACAAGTACATTATAAGTAACTGTAATTAAATTACCTAAAAATGAACAGTAATCCCTTACTTTACTTTTTCAGTGGATAAGTAATTTAATTACAGTAACTTAGTTTAATTAATTGCTAATTACTTAGTAACGCGTTACACCCAACACTGGTTATGAACCAACAAAGCGTGAAGTTCAATAACCTGCTTCGCGGTCGAAAGAGCCAGTAATAAAGCAGCCTTTAGCGAAAGGAGCTTTAAAGCAATACTATCTATAGGCTCAAAAGGGGACTGAGATAGTGCATAAAGGACCAGAGACAGACCCTACAGCAGAATCAGTGGCTTTGAAACCCTGTTCAAATGCAGCTCGGCTGAACCTCTCCCACAATTGACTCACCACCTAAAGAAGAAGAGTCCATTCTCCGTAAAGAGGATTCCCTCTGGAAATGAGATCCACTCCCACATTCATTATTCCTGGGACATGTGGTGCCAGTAATGAATGGAAATGATTTTTTCTTCCATTAATCCTCCATTAATCCTCCATGAGTTTAGGTTAATATGTTTAGTTTGATACGCTGTGAGCAGTGAGGTGGCATTCAGGGCTCTGACAGCCAGGGCAGAGGAGCGGTAAATCTTTTGAAAAAGCATGCTGGGACAGCTGGAATCAGCTGCTTGACTGGGGAAGTGTGGATTTAGTTTGTCTCAGTGTCATCTGTTTCTTCATGTAATCACAGACGAATTTGATGACGGTGAGATCAGATCTTTGTGTGGAGCACCGGCTGTTGTCAGACTCCTTGTGCATTCAAAAATCTCACTGGATTATTACAATTAATGGCAAAATGAGTGTTTGGAAATGTGAACTGATATTTCCTACTGATACACTACAACAAAAGATATAAATAACTGGCTTAAAACCCTTTTTTGGGGGTGAAAATACTGACGTGCCTAAGACTTTTGCACACTACTGTATGTTAGGGAGATGGGACTCCCACATCACTGTCGTGATTGGTCTGTCAGCTGACAGATGTGGTGTAATTGGTGCTTCCAGGATTGGTCACGCCTGAGGTGTTCCCATAGTGAGCTACCATACGAATGTTTGAAAGAAAATCAAATGCAATTATTTAATATTTGTAATGACAAATTAACACTGCCACATGAGTGTTTCTAATACAACGGCTGAGGAAGTGGTGACAAGTTTCACATCCTCTCTTCTGACTGCTGTAATCAATCTCTCTATATTTTTCCTTCTTTTGAAAAGTCATGGAAATGCTGTCATGGATTTTATCTTTTGATATGGGAGCAAATGGGAATATAAGAATTATATTTGCTGTCATCTCCTATTCACCACTATAGAAGTTTACCCGGCTATAACAACTTCTGCTTCTGAGAACCCCAGAAATGTGAAAAGGGTTCATCAGGAGATGAAAGGGGAAACAGGAACAAGACTTTCCCAAGATCTCTGTCATGACTAAAGCATCAAGGCCTGTTAGAGCCACTCCGGCATGTATCATGGTTGCGCTTTGGGGGACCCGAGTTCAAGTCCTGGCTTGTGGACCTTTCCCGATCCAGTCCCCTTCTCTTTCCCACTTTGCTTCCTATCTACTCTATACAAAAAACAACAACAAAAAAACACTAAAAATAAATATAAAAAAAGAGCCATGGCCTGTTCAAGCTCTGTTAGCCTTGGCATGGACTTGCCGACACCCACATGTTCCCCTGTTTTGACTGCACCCCCATGTTTCCCTGTTCCCCTGTGACTCTGTGGTCCCTTGCTTCGCCATATCCACATGTCATGTTCTGCCTGTCTTTGCTGTTGTTTTAAGACTTTTAGTTTGTTTCTTTGTTCCTTGTTAGTCCTTGATTGTTTCCAGGTGTGTCTTGTTAGTCTATTACCCTTTGCGTATTTTTCAGGTAAGAGCACACACCGCCATTTGTAAATTAAATGTGTTTGGCTTCCGGTGTCATTCGCTTCCAGTTATTTTTTAGTTTTACAAAACAGTTCTTTAGGCTGCTTGATATTGTAAACTGGTATTTCTTACTGTGGCAAGCAGGATGAGGCTGAGGGCCATGAGAATGGAGCAAGGCTAGTGTCATGATTGATAATGAGCTTCACCTGCGCGGCACATCGGTCTCGTATCACACGGAGGAGCTTTGGCCAATGCAACGTGGCTTTTGTTCTTTATGCTTCCAAGGCTCCTCTGTGAGATACAAGACCAGTGTGGCGTGCAGGTGACAGTCATTATCAATCACCTCATCCTGCTTGCCACACTTACCATATTATTTTAATGTATTGTCTTAATTATAAACACGCTGATTTGTACCGCATACAGTTTTACAGTTTACTGCACTTTAATATTCTGCTCGTTATTTCCCTATAGCGACTAATAAATTGGAAGTCTCACACATTCACAGAAAACACCTTACTTCCACATTGAAAAATAAGGTGGATATAAGCCATTGTGTTTCCTGTGTTCATTGTCTGGTCTTGTCCATTTCATAATTGTTTAGAGGTACTCTGTTCTGTTTACGTGGTTTCCTTGTTTCCTGATTACTGTAGTTTTGTTATTTGATTATTAAAATCCATTCCTGCATTTGGATCCTCTCTCTCGTCTCTGAGAATGTTACAGCATTATTGCATGACACAGTAAAGATCTAGTTAGAAATCACTCTAGGAAGTAAAGGGGACATTAACTTTAAATACTTATTAGTATTACATCCTTCGCTCATCTTGTCTTCACAACATCTATGTACTGTATATATACAGTTGCAAGAAAAATTATGTGAACTACTTGCAGAATCTGTGAAAATGTGGAAAATTTTAACAAAATAAGAGAGATCATACACAATGCATGTTATTTATTATGTAGTACTGTCCTGAGTAAGATATTTTACATAAAAGATGTTATATATATAATTATATATAATCCATAAGACAAAAAATAGCTGAATTTATTAAAATGACCCAGTTCAAAAGTTTGTGAACCATTGATTCTTAATACTGTGTGTGGTTACCTGGATGATCTACGACTGTTGTGTGATGGTTGTTCATGAGTCCCTTGTTTATTCTGAGCAGTTAAACTGAGCTCTGTTCTTCAGAAAAAATCTCCAGGTCCCAAAAATTCTTCGGTTTTCCACCATCTTTTGCATATTTGAACCCTTTACAACAGTGACTGAATGATTTTGAGATCCATCTTTTCACATGGAGGACAACTGAGGGACTCAAACACAACTATTCACTGATGCTTCAGAAGGAAACACGATGCATTAAGAGTCGGGGGGGACTTTTGAACAGGATGAAGAGGTCCAAATTTTTCTTATTTCTTTTAAATATCTTTTTTTTTTTTTTTTTTTCATTTAGTACAGCCCTTCGGAAGCAACAGAAGATACTTACATGTTTCCCGGAAGACAAATAAAATACAATTTACCTTGATCTTCAAATTCCAGATGTTTTCACCCCCCATCTATTAATTGAATGTTTGAACCTTTTTTAAAAGTTGTGTTTGAGTCCCTCAGTTGTCCTCAGTGTGAAAAGACGGATCTCAAAATCATTCAGTCACTGCTGTAAAGGGTTCAAATATGCAAAAAATGCTGGAAAACTGAAGAATCTGCAGGACCTGGAGATTTTTTCTGAAGAATAGAGCTCAGTTTAACTGCTCAGAACAAACAAGGGACTCATGAACAACCATCACAAAACAAAAAAACAGTCGTAGATCATCCAGGTAATCACACACAGTATTAAGAATCAATGGTTCACATACTTATGAATGGGGTTTAATAAATTCAGCTATTTTTTTTTTTTTTTTTTTGTCTTGCGGATTATATGTAAACATCTTTTATGTAACACATCTTACTCAGGACAGTACTAAATAAAAAATAACATGCATTTTGTATTATCTCCCTTATTGTTTTTAAAATTATTAACATTTTCACAGATTCTGCAAGTGGTTAACATACTTTTTCTTGCAACTGTAAATGCTGATGAATGATCTGAGGAAAATCACATATTGTCCCTACCTTGTATAAATTGTACAGTGTGCTGTTTTGGACACAAAAATGCTGCATCCACAGGACCATCGATGCCTAGTTCTTCCTTCAAAGGTTTAGGGTAGCCCTCTATGAGAGTATAATGGGCTGCTGACTTGTAGATATAGACTTGACCACCCTATTCACGTAAAACAAAAACAAAAATCTGTCACCACATGCTGAACACTTTTGAAATTGTAAAAATGAGAGAAAAAACTTTGAAATGTAAGGCTAAAATAATAGCAATGGAAATCTATTTAATCCTTAGATTATTTTGCATATTGATTTTACCTGTATGATGTACATATTATCTCCATAAGAAAAAACAGCATCCACTCCACCAGAAATTTCCTTCCATAACCTTGAAATAGGGAAGCGGTGACTGCCATCTCGGTGTGTGTCCAAACGCAAGTACATTGCATCTGTAAGTATAGTATAGTTAAATTTCTAAAGTGTAAGTTTTGCATATTAAAAAGAAAAAAAATGATTGCAATGATACTGTATTTAATAAAAGCAGAATTACCGTGGAATGCATATGATCTCCCTTTATCATCTGTGGTGACAGCATTCAGCTTGACCTCACTGCAGCGTAGTCTTCTTGCACCACCTCCATGACCTAAGGAACAATTTCGACTAGACATTGAGTCAAAAATTCAAGATAAAATGTAATTTTTAAAAGCAGAACATATAATAGAGATATACTATTTTTGAGTAAGGGGAAAGCTCAGAATGGACATGAAAACAGAGCTAAGTGGCTCACCAAATCCTTCACACCTCATGAAGTAGTTTCGAACATCCTTAGGATATGTTCCTGTCACCTCCCCAGAAACAGGATGGAATCTAGTGAAGTTGTAACCATGGAAACAGTAATAGTGCTCTAGCCAGCGAAAGGCAGATGAGCAGTTTGGCAAGTGTGTCCACATCTTCTTCTTAATTGTCTTTGTCTTGATGTCAAAGCTGTAAGTTTCATTTCCTGAAGATATTTATTGTGTTATATATTAATGGGCAAATCACATATAAGCAAAGTAACAAATTCTGAGCACACAATGCTAAGGTATACACATAATTATATACTAATCATTTAATAGATTTATAAAGCCACCCAATCTTTAAAGAATTCAATTGTCATTGTTGATGTGAATGTAGAGCATATATGATTCAATAACCTTTGAAGAACAGCACTGAATCAGTAATGCACTCTCCTTTGGGACACTCAACAGCAGCATCTAAGTGGCTGGGGATACCAGGAAACTCCTGCTGTATCTCTACAGGGTAGCCATTCTCAAGGGTGTAGTTGTAAAAGCTAAAGACTTTGTCATCCTTAATAGAAAATTGAAAATACTCATCAGCATTGAACTGTGTGTCTGTGGTTGTTATATTATAAACTGTAGGCTTGGGTTTGCACTGTGTAAACAAATATTTGAAAAGTTCTTAGCTGTGCAAAGAAAAAATGTAAGTTGATTTCAAATTGTTTTGATAAAGGTACTTTCTGTACAGAAACAGTCATGAGACAGCTATTGAGGTACTAGATGTAACACCAGAAAAAAGTAGATGTGGTCATGAACATTGGTATCATCTTGATGGTGCATGCGGAAGGCTGCATCAACATGACCCAGGTGATGATAGTCATCCAGTTCTTTGAATATGCTGCTTGAGATCTCAGCTGATCCCAAGAAACCTTTCCATAAATGGTCACCTGAATTTGAAAAATCAGAATCAGAATGCAGAAAAAAAAAACTTGACCTGGGTAGCATTTCCCAAAAGCATCGCAAGCCTAAGCCTAACTTAAGCTTACGATGCTTTTGGGAAACGCTGCCCTGGAATGGTCATGTAAGGACATTTCTAAAATATGGTGAGGAATAATAAAATACGTATTATCAAAGTAGACCTTTGAAAAAGAAAGTGTTTCCTTTTTCATCGGGAGTGATGGCATCAAACTCAATGCCTTTACACCGGTCAAGTTTGGCATCATGGTGGTCCTCTCCTTTAGAATCTGAATGTCTCTCAGGGGCATCTGTGATGATATGATTACATGATTTTATCATTCATGACATCTAGAGCATGCAGTAGATCAAGAGTAATTATACTGCAGTTGTGCATCAATTTATAGTCAAACATAACACATTTAACCCTTAACATACTATAACATAATTATATGGTGATAGTAAAGCCTCCAGTGTGGCGAGAAGAATTTAGCAATTTTTCAGAAATGTCAGAAAATCTAAAAAAAATGCAGTAATAGATTTTCATGCTTACCTTTTATCATGGCATCATGGTGGCTGAAATAAAGAAAACAAATGCAATGCTTCAAACTTTTAAGCTAAAACTATAGGTTATATGACATAACCCATAAAACAAACAGGAATTAAGCAAGGACAAGCTAAATTGCATGCTTTTGCAAATTGCTGCCTACTGATCAAATATTAAAGGATTAGTTCACTTTCTAATGAAAATTACCCCAAGCTTTCCTCACCCTCAAGCCATTCTAGGTGTATATGACTTTCTTCTTTCAGAGTTATAAATAATAAATAGTAATAAATATCCTGATGCATCTAAGGTTTATAATGGTAGTGAGCAATGAGTATAAAGCTCAAGAAAGTGCATCCATCCAAAGCAAAATGTATTCCACACAGCTCCAGGTCTGGCAGAAGCTAGATATTTTACTTTATAACTTGTTAAATATGGATATTTTTCTTACACAAATGCATTGCTTCACTTCAGAAGGGCTTTATTAACCCTCCGGAGCTGTGTGGAGTACGTTTTGCTTTAATCCTTTAAGGTATTTGTGCACTGGGCTGTGAACTGAAGGCAGCAACATAAATAAAAATGCTGATGTGGACTTTAATCAGTCAGTATCTGTGTTATTGATTGTTCTTTGTAGTGTTCTGTAACAACACAAACAACGATAGACCAAATTTAAACTTATAAGCAAACAGAGGAAATATACTGGTCAGATATGAACTAAAATAGTTTTTCATAATCAGATTTATACCATAGAAATCTAAGTATATGCAAGCGTTGTACTGTATGTAAGAGCATAGATAAAATGTTTTCTAAAGGCTATAAATAACGCATAAACAAGTTTTGAGAAAGATATAAAACCCTAAGGATACAGTACAAGAGTGCTGCGATCCAACTAATACTGTTCTATTTGTACCAATGCATTTGAGGATCTTTAGAAAACTATTTGCAGTCTTTTCTAGATAGAATGTGATATTGTATCAGATACTCACGCTGGAGCTGCGTTGCTCAAAGCTACAGCCAAGCATACATACAGAGAAAGAAACACCACTGTCATAATGAGCTGTTCACTTTATCCAGGCTAGCTGAAAAGGCACTGAAGCAGGGACTGCAGCAGGCCTTTATAGTGGTGCTCTCAGTGGGTGGATGCAATGAATGTTGGAGTGTGAGCTGTAATCCTTTGGTAAACATGACGAAATTTACTGACAGAGCTGGCCAGAACAGGGGAGAAGATTCCATTATTACAAAATCCCCATTTTAAATAATCAATCATTAACCCTATTAAGTAATAAAATAAATACAAACATGGCATGTGTCCCCCAAGGCAAAGCAGCTTAAATGCAGTCTTTGCAGCAGCCCAAATTATTATCCAATATAAGCTGAAAATCAGGCTTTTGAATAAGAAACTTGACACTTATCTGACAATAGACAGTTCTTTGGAAACCTCTGTCCCATATAACATTTTTTTTTTCCCTTTTATGTCTTTGGTTTTTGTATTTCTTTAGAATTAAACTCACACACGCGCACACAAACACAGGTTTGTTTTTGTGAATTGTGGGTACATTCCATAGGCGTAATGGTTTTTATTGTACAAACCATATTTTCTATCACCCTACACCAACCCTACACCTAAACCTACCCATCACAGAAAACTGTGCACATTTTTACTTTTTTTAAAAAAACTCATTCTGCATGATTTATAATCCTTTTGAAAAATGGGTACAGGGGGTAATGTCCTCATATGTCCTTATCAGTATGTCACAATATCACCCTGTTTGGACTTTGTTTTCTTTGTTTTGCACCATTTCCTGCCAGTCTGTCATCATATTATGCATTTCAATTCACAAGCTTGTGTGGCAGTAAGAGAGAAGTGAAAAAGGCTAGAACCATTAACATTTAAATTCCTTTTAGCCCACCCATCACTTCCCGATTAAAGGGAAATACAACTATATCTAGGGACCGAGTCTAAGTTACCAACTACGCCACCCCAGGGGCCTACTACCGGGGATCGCCCTTCACAGTCAAATACACCAGGCTCACAGGTTCGTTAAGGCTGAGTCAGATATCAGATGAGGAGGTGTCACTTTCAACAATAACAATATTTATTGAGATAATACTAATTCAGTAAAACCAATCACTCTCACACACACAGTTTACCAGTCCAGAATTGGGGTTAGCCACACTAGTCCAGGAAACCCAGCGGCTACATGTGTACACTCACACCACAGCACGCCACACCTCACTGTGAACACTGCATTCAGGCAAAAGACCCACCCCCACAACAACGGGAGACGCTGATCCTCTGCAGTGGGCCGCCCCAATTCTGAAAAAAATTGTGAAACAACCACTTGACAAAATTGTTTTAAAAACACAGTAAAACAAACGCATCACACAGTTTCCACCAGTAGGCGAGTTCACTAGGTCAGCTGATCAAAAAGACATACAAACAAAAACAACAACCTCACATCAAATACAAGAAGAAAAATATTTAAAAAAAGAAAAAAAACTTGAGTCAATCACAAAGAATAAACAACGTAGTATGTATAAGTATCACACAAACCCAGATCAAACATAAGAAAAAAATATATATAAGAAAACAAAAGCAATTCACTGGAAAACCAGATAAACAAAAACACAAGACCTCAGAAAGCCTGGTGACTGCTAGGTGGCTGATCTTCTATTGCACGCCACTTAAGACTTTGAAGTTTGTTACTCACACAGTTACAATTGATGGTAAAGGCACCACGCCACAAACATGCCAGTGTGGGCCCACTGTGGGTAAGTGTGGGTTTTCTGTGGGACAGTGTGGGCAAGGGCAAACCCTTTGGGGCCCCAAAACCCCAGTGGGTTAGCCCATGAGACCCCATAGCAGTTTTGCCCGTTTGGGCTCCCATGAGGGTTTAGTCTGGGCAACCCACAACCCCCAGTGGGTCCCACAGAAGTTTTTCACCGTGGGGCCAACATGAGAGTTTACTGTGGGCAATTCACTATGTTAACAACACAGCACAGTTAAATCATTGTTTTAAGATTAGAAGCTCAAGGCTCAGCCTTAATCAAACTAGTTTTAAACGATTCAGTAAAATGTCATAAATGTCATTACATTCAACAGCCCACACCATACTTAACTAAAACTGCACACAGTCAACAAGATAGCAAGACAAGTATTGTTTTTGCCTGTTTGCTTGTGGCAGCTGTTCCCCTGTTCCTTATAAAAAAATATTGTTGCAGTGTTTTTCTAGTGTGTAACATTAAAAAGATATATTTTTTTCAACTGTTTGTAATGATTTCTGTTTATTATTATTATTATTGGAATTATTATTGGAACAGGTTTATTCTTAAAAAAACTTAACATGAGAACAGAAGATTACACGATTAAACAAGAACAAGGATATCAACAACATCAAGGACCGACCAAGGTGTGCAGGCAAGTGAGTCAATATAAAGGGAGTGCTGAAGATCAGGTGTAGGTGCAGGGAATCCGTGATGAGCAGGAAAGATGATGAGGAAGTGAGTGCAGGTGTGGACCAGGGAGGACCATGGGAAATGGAGTCCGGGAGTGACAGGAACAATGTTAGTAACTGCATTATCACTCACAATAAGTATTTATAAAAACACAACACAGGTATTAATAACAATACAGTATTCACTTATTTGACAGAAATAAATCTGAATTACTAAAAAGTCATTGTAACTATAATATAATAACATTATAGTGATGCAGGTTGCATCTTTATAAATACATTCATGGAACCATACGACTATAAATCAGTGTAATGGATTATGAGCATGCGGATTGAGAAAGCAAATGCATGACTTATAAGTAGCCTAATTATAAAAATAATATAAATGTAATTATTACTGTTCTTATAATGCAGTATAGGTATAATGAGTCTTTATAAATATATTTATAGAATAGTAATAGTTACTTAATCTACTCATAAATAAGTATAAGTAAAATTCATTACAAGCATAGACTTCATAGAAAGTGTTACTGTATTTATTAAATAAAATTAACTTATTTGTCACAATAAATGGTTGATCATTGACTGATTTGTTCACTATTATCATTGGTATTCATCAGTGATGTATTTATTATTATAAAAAAATGTAAATATATATATATTTGTCATAATAACTGATGAATTTGATATTTTTTTATATATTTCTGAAATGGCAAAACAGAAAAAAGAAAAATTATATTATTAGTAATACGCTAGATGGCGTCATCACTTGTTAATTCAAACCAATGAGACTGCTGGAATGGGCTATATGCACGGAGCGTTCTTTAGAACTTCCGCATTAATATAAGCCAGCTCGAAAACTTCCGGTGAAATGTAATTTGCTGATGTGTTGAGCATCAGTAATGTGATACTTAGTTTATAATCAGAATATAGTCACTTAAATAGTCAGGCATAGCATTAATTTAGTTATTCAAACGTTAGACAGCATAAAAAATAAATAAATAAACACGTACCTCAGTGTTTCTCCTGGGCTAAATTCAATTCGACCATCACTTTTCACACTTTTATGTGAAAAAAAGCTTCAAAAATTAAATATTTATTGTGCACTTTAGATAGATTAATTGAATAAAATGTGAGTTTTTACAAGTGTGCTGAAATCATCGATCTTGCGCTGCACTGACTGACAGCTGCTGTGATTACAAAGGGAAAGCGCGGTGCTCACTTTCTGTCATGAATCACATTGACAAAATGTATTTTTAAACCTAGTTATTTTATAATATTTAATATTTAATCAAAAACGAAGTGAAAAACGATTAGATCAAATGGCTGATATATGCGCAAATAAATGCTACTTAGCCGCCACCTGCTGGTTAAAATGGTAATTATTGTCTTTTTTTATTTTTAAATAAGTTTTTTCTATCACATGTTGAATTTCCTACATTTTGAAATGTTCGGTTTTACAGTGTGGACAATCTCAGAAGGACGAACAAATAATGTTTGTGGTCATCACATTAAAAATAACATTTGAAGTGCTGGGGGAAAAATTCTTGTGCGTGTCTAATTACAGACATGGTGTTTTAAAATGGCTTCGTCGTTATTGCTATCAATAAAACTGGCTTATTGGAAAATTAGGTAAATGTGATAAGTGCATTAAAATATTAAAATACAACATTAAAAAGTCAGCCATTGATGGTTTTGTGTCGATGTACAGCGACTACAGAATGAACAGCTAACAGTTCACCGGAAATGCCCGAGCTGGCTTAACGACAACCAGGAAGTAACCGTGCATATAGTCCATTGCATCGCTAATAAACTGTCATTCCGAAACCATTTTTTTCTCTCCTAATCCGTGCTCACATACTGGATTTTGATATAATAGCTATAATATAGCCAAATGTCCAATAAAACTGTTCTCATTGATATATTTTATTTTTTCTTTATTTTTTTATTTTTTTGTCAGACATCAGAACGAGTATATGATATAGTGAATGACTACATATTTTGTGTAAATTATCTTAATTCGTTGAGGTTGGAAACTGGATGAACTTAAGCTCCGTGATATAGTGAGTATAAATGATAAAGCACACGAGAAGAATGGAAATCAAAACGGTCAAACTAAATTCTTTAAATGTAAAACAAAGGAGAAGCAGGTAAGTGTGGCAACACTGTGCTCATGTGTAGATCGCTCATTCACGTCAGATGCCGTGCGGTCAATGGAATGTGCTGCTGCCTGCTGCTCCTCTCAGCCACTCACTGAACAGAATAGACGCTGGGAGAGGTGTGACTGCAGCGGGAAAGTCGCTAAGGGGGTCTGAAAAGTCACTAAATCTAGCGACAAAATCACTAAGTTGGCAACACTCAAGCACAAGCTGGCGCGTGCACGGGGGGAGAGAGAGAGAGACAGAGAGAGAGGACTCTGTGTATTTCAAATGAAATCAACCATCTGAAATATTTAATTAATTATGAAAAGATATAACGGAAGTACAACATTTAAGCCATGAAATTATATTCACATTAAATATTAATGTAATAATTTCTCTTGAATGTATACATTTCATCAACACGTTCATCCATACAGAGCAATATCTGACTGAAATATTAATTCTTGTTTCTTTTTCTCCCTTTTCCCTGTGTGTAATCAGATCATTGGTTCTGCTCTGCTCTGACACCGACACATTGTCAATTTTTGCATTGGAGATTACAAAAACTTCCTTTGCACCATATATCTGTATTTTCATAAACATGTTGCTTGTTATCTGTTAATCTTTTGGGTATCACATTTTTTAAATGAAATGGTCCTCAAGTTTTAAACTGGCTTTATACCATTAAAATGTTGTTTGTCCTCTCTCTTTTCAGTATTCATTACCATCTAGTCCTGATTACAGACTACAGGCAGGTCTTCGGGATGACCAGGAACTACAGGCAAGTTGGAGCTACACTCTGCAGGCATTGGTCCTCCATGACCAAGACTGGACACCACTGTTGTAAGTGATCGATCTAGCAGTCATTCTGGATCTCTGAATTGTCATGTTTAGAAAATATTGCAGGAGATCTCAGCTCTGACCCTCGAGGACCACTGTCCTGCAGACTTATCACCAACCCTGGTCCAACACACCTGAACAAGCTAATCAAGCTCTTTTGGTTTACTGACTAGAAAGTCACAAGCAGGCAAGATTGATCAGGTGTGGACATAAACTGTGCAAGACAGTGCACTTTGAGGACCAGAGTTTAGAACTCCTGACATACTGATTAGTCAACAATCACTGATGAAAAATGAATACAGTACATTTTAATTTGTATAGATTTATGCAATACTTCTTCTCTCTTTTTCTCTTTTGTGATTTTGTGTTAACAAAAGTTAAATAAACCCAAAGGAGAGCCACTCAGGCACAGGTCACTGCATCTTTTGCTGTGTAAGTACATTTTTGACTGTCAGACACACTCTCAGTATTTGCATTTATTTTAATAAAAATTACATATTCATGCTGCAAGTTAAAGCCATCAATGATTTCTTAATAAAGACACTAAAGGGATAGTTCTTCATGTTGTTCCAAACTTGTATTACTTACTTTTTTCTGCGGAATGCAAAAGAAAATATTTTGAAGAATGTTTCATCTGTTTCATCTGTTTTTATTGTATTGACAAAAACATGGTAATTTTTCAAAATATCATCTTCCACAGAAGAAATCATGCAGGGTTGGAATGACATGAGGGCCTACAAGTTGACAAAATTTGTCTTTACGTTGTGTTGACAATTTTAGTAAATTGTTCTCATGCTCTCAGTTCATCATGCCCTCAACTTGTTTGCTCTCTGTATCTTTCTCTCTCAACAACAGTATACAATTGTTTTTAATATTAATAAACAACACCTGGAACTATATTTCAGGAACCCAAATTATTCTCAGGTTTCTCCAGTCAAAGTGCATTTAGAGGTTCTCAAAACATTCTTTGTTCCCTGGGTTGGAAATGTCCTAACCCTTGGGAAAACACAAGTGTAATGTACAATACATTTTTGTTTTTAAATTAACATTTCAATTGTTGTTGTTTTTTCTCACTTTAGATAAAAAAGCGCACAAAATAGGGCCAGGACACAGCATCCGAAGTGGAAACACCTGTTAAATCATGGGGGTGGAAGGAGCAGAAGAACCAGAAGACTGGAGATCACGCAAAGATCTACTAGTATCTGAGGGGATTGATTTATTTTATTAGAGGATAATGATATATATAACTTTGCATATTTATGAAATCTTTACCTTTATAAAGAGCATTTTTCCCCTGGTATTAAATATATGCTTCATCTTTCATTTTAAATTCTTAAATTTGATCAATAAATTAAATTAGTGTTGTAAGACACTATAGGGCCGTTACCAGTCAAATTAAATATTTTACACTGAAAAACTACAACTGCATTTAAACATTTTATTGGATTGCTTTAAATATTTTTGGAATATACAAATAAGAAATGTTGGAAAGAATGATACTTTTAAACATGAAACTAAGCTGCCAGTAGGTGGCGGCAGGTGACTGTCTTAATGAGCGAGTCATTGAGTCATTCATTTAAATGATGAAATGAAATCAGTGTCACATTTTCAATTGTGAAGGTATTCAGCATTTTCATGTGGTGTTGCTTAACATATCTTAAAAATATAAAAACTCCACATTTTGAATTTTTACAAAAATGTTTTTTTTTTTTTTTTTTTTTTACAAAAGTCTTTGTCTGTGCTGCGCTCATTTGTTGTGATTTCTCCTTGAGAGGCTGCGCGAGCCTTAACAGCGCAACCTTGTCACCGTCCGTACACTATAATATTATTCACTAGCAGTCGTCACTTACACTAAATAAATGCTGAACAATTCTCGTGTTTTTGTGATTCCCTCGTTCCCAAAAAAATCCGCACAAGTGTTAATGTCGAGCCCTGTAGTTATTTTAAGTTAATAATATTTCAGAAATATTATTGTATTTTTTTTTTCTTCTTTTTTTTAAATGCAGCCCGGATGAGCAAAAGGAACTTATTTCAAAAGCATTTTAAAAATCTTACTGACCCCAAACTTTTGAATGGAAATGTATTGTTTGTGTGTGTGTGTGTATATATATATAAATCCGACGGATTTCCATTAATTGCAGGGTTCCCGCCTGTACTAATGTCTTAAATTCACTTTTCATCATTTTAAGTCCGTAAATAGGCTTACATTTCTTAAATAGTGTAATAAATGTCTTAATTTTAGTTTTAATGGCTCTTAAATTAAGGAAAGACTAGGCGTATTCACCCTGCTGAGGGGGATGTGATCAAAGCCTGGAGTGGAGCAAAAGCACGTTCCTCTCTCCACTCTAAGCGTTCTGTAATTACTCCGCTCTTGATCCACTCCGGGTTTTCCATCCCCGCAAAGCCTTGTAAATGCACTTTCTGCAAAACAGTTGTTTTCGTTAAAGTTAGTGTAATCTACAAATTGCAATCTATAGTAGGCCTATTATTAAATAACATCAATTATAAATTTTCAGTATATCTTCCATACTTTTCCATGCGCACGAGAAGGTGGAAAGTAGAAGCAGAGCAGTTACCGTGGTAACGACTGACTCCTGCTTGTGCTCACCAGTGGAAATGTGCAGGTTAGCCTAGACATACAGAAAACACATTTTAAGATGTCTATGACTTCTAAGACTGTACGTTTTGCAAAACTGTTTGTAGACAGTTTTCCTGATGACGCGTTATTTAACAGACTCGGAGGTGTGTGCTGTCTTGTCCTCTATCTGTTTGAAATCCATGGATCACCATTACTGTGTTGCTCTTGTTCATACACAAAAGTACAAATGAATGTTACAAATAAATAAAAGACCGTCTCATATACTGATAATTTATTATTAATGTTATTTTATGATATATAGATTACACTTTTGCAGAATGTGCCATGTTTGTGTTCTCGCATTTACACGGCTTTGACCAGCGGATGTCGCTAGTGTGCCACATCCTTTTGCACGGCTGCTCTGCGCATGCGTAGAAGTTTCTCATTTTTGCGAAAAAAGTTTCTCATCATTATTATGAGATTTTTTCCCCTCCGAACATGATAAATATTAACATTAATTATAGTTTCTCATTATTAAGAGATACTAAGACTTTCTAATTATGATAAAGTTTCTCATTATTATGACTTACAGAAATATATTTTTTACTCAACTGTGGTGGAAATGGGCTTCCATATGTCTTTGCACAGTAAGCCACAGGAGACTTCAATATGGCAATAATGGCAAAAAAAAAACAAAGTTTAAAACTTCTCCCCTTTAAACGCTATAGGTCTCGACTATTTAAATAGTGTCGGTTAAAAGGGGTTAAAATATATATTTATACAAGACTGAAT
Source organism: Elopichthys bambusa (assembly GCA_037101425.1). NCBI lineage: Eukaryota > Metazoa > Chordata > Actinopteri > Cypriniformes > Xenocyprididae > Elopichthys > Elopichthys bambusa. Next base: position 19,834,830 of record CM074436.1, read on the forward strand.
AAATGAAATTATTTGAAACATATGACTTCTAATTTATTCTTTCAACAAGTGAAATTTATTGTTTTGTGTTAACGAATCTTGTTGTTTGTTAAGTATGTTCCTACTAGGGCTGTGTATTGCCAAGAATCTCGCAAAACGATACAGGGGTTACAAGACGATATATTGCGATACTGTAAGAAAGGCCATATATTGTGATATTTCTTGTTTTTTTTTTTAGAAAGAGGATCTAATTTTAGAAAAAACGGTCATAAAGAACACACCACCATATGCATAAAACCTGACAAACAACTTTATTTAATCAATACAGTATCATTTGCATTTATATCACTAAGCACTATTTTGTGCAATATAAGGGAAAATAGTAAAGTGACTGCAGTATTCTTTAGGTGTATGTTTTAAAGGTTCGCAGTATAGCAGTTTTTAATTTCTAAACTATTTAACAACTAGTGCACAGTCCATTTCATGAATGTATGTTTGTTTTATATTTAATACTGTAGCTGCTTGCTTTAAAGCAGTCTATTGTGTAAAGTGTTATTTAAATAAACATGCCTTCACGGAAGTGCTGAACAGAGCTGGTGCAAACATATCCACATCGCTATGATCAGATGCTTTCTTTCAGCTGTCACTGGTGTCATTTTTGTTGTGTGTTTATTTTGTTACGGAGAGGAAAACGTGCAGTACATATTACATATTCGATCAAACGCCTCTCAGCAGCGCGGATGGCGTGGGAATATTGTGTGAGCTCTCAGGTTCAATGCGTTTCCCGAGTTTTGGATTATAACATGGCCTATTTTGCAAACAACTGACTCTTGTCGATCTCCTTAGTGGTTTCTTTATAGTTGAAGCCAAAAATGGGTCCACACTTCAGCTCTGTATTCCGCGGGAGCAGAATAATTCTATCTTGTTGTGAGCTGGGTTTGCTAATGCTAACGCTAGCTATGCACCTTGTGCTTCTCTGGCTACCCGTCAGTTTACGTTCTGAGATGACGCTGACATCTAGCGGTTGGGTTTTATACAGTGTGTGGTTTAAACCGAACACAAACCCACAAATACTGGATGTAAATAAATGATTAAATAAATATCGACACAGTGTTTTTGAGAAACGATACAGTATCGCCAAACATAATATCGCGATATTCACGTGTATCGATATTTTCTTACACCTCTAGTTCCTACACATCTGTGCATTGTCCACAGTAAGCCCACACTTTGCCCAGTGTACCCACAGTATACCCACACTAGTGTTGTCAGGGTACCAAAATTCCAGTAGTTGGTACCAATAGCATTAAAATTTTACGGTTCTCGTTACCAATTTCGGTACCACAGGAAAATCTGTTGGAACTATTTTACTATTTTATTTAACTAGCCTATTTTAAAAACATTAAATATGATGGTAATCATACATACACATATTTGGAGCATGTGTGTGTATGTTTGTGGGTGTATATATACCTCAATGAAATAAATGTTGAAATATAAAAAAATAAACAAATGCTCAGTCCATTTTTGTAACAGATGTGCATGTTTATTTTAGCTATTCCGTCAGTGAAACAACACACTACAGCCTGTAAAACATTTTATATCGGTAAATAATGGTAACCTAAATAATAAGAAAGTTAAACATTTGTTTTTTATTTCCACACAAAGATGCGTCATATGGCCTACCGCTCTGCTTTTTTTGAGAGGGATGAGGGACACGAGCAGGAAAGAGAGTATCTATTTTATCTTCATGTTATCTCCTGATGTTATAAGCAACTGACACTTATTTTAAAAAGTATGAAGAGCTAGTTTTATCTTCAGCAGGGGCAAAACATTCAGGCTATGTTTGATTTGGGAAGCAAAACTAAAAACCACCGGAGTGTCTAAAACGTGCTATAAAAATAAACTTGACGTGCCTTATAAAGTCTAATAACAAGCACAAACTGTGTTAAATAGAAATTGACGTGCAAGCAAAAAGGTTTCTGTCCTACAGTGCTTTTTCTACTTTACCAATATAATAGGCCTAAAAGCGAACAAAAGGAAGAAGCGTTTATAATCCCCTGCGTGAGTGAAGATTTGGGAAAATAAACAGAGATTCTATGTTCAGTGGAATAACTAATGGAATATTGTTAAATTCTCTGATAATCGGGCAACCAGATCACGATTCACAAAACAGAATACAAAGCTTAAATGTATGGACGTACCTCTCTCATTTGGCATGAACCAAAATGTTTCCATAACTGCGATGTCACATTTAATTGCTAACCTGTTATTTCTTTTGTAAACAAAGTTTTGTGCTTCACTCATGTCATATTCACGTAAATACTAGCACAGCCCTATCAGTGGGTACCGAATATACCGGATACTCGCTACTCCCGGTACTACAGAAATGCTGGTATCGTTACATTTTCAAAATTTCGGTACCGACTTTGAGAAGCATGTATGCTGGGAGGCCCAAACCACAGTCCAACTGATACATCAGTTTGCAAATGTAAACAGTTAGCAAAAATAAGCAGACACCATGTAGCGACACACGAGCTAAAACTAGTTCATAACTAGTTCACATGGGTCAGTTTGTATCACGATTTGAGGGTCAGTATGTTTTACTCAGTATGTTCAGTAATAAATAGGACAGTTGTCAAATAAAGATAAAGAAAATAAAAACAAATAATCTAACTACAAGAAACAGCACAAATAAATACATGAGATCTAAGATACAAAAAATAAACAATGCTTTACAGGTTGTTTTTTTAGCTAACAGCTTTCAGTCACAGAAATTGAATAATCAAATATAAAATAACACTGCATATAAACTTCTTTGAATAATTAAAGATGAAACATTATTGATGTTACAAAAGCTATTCAGTCAAGAGTGATTTCTTCATCTTTTGTCTTTTGATTAACATTAAAAACACAGAGCAGGAATATAGACTGCTGTCCTATAATTCATAATTATAAGACATAATTCAAAATCCAGTACACTAATACCGATACACATGCCTTGTCTTGTTTTTCTCTTAAGACATAACCTACTACGTTTGTTAGGATACTCGCTAAGATTTTTGTGTGAATTTGTCCGTTTAGGTGCAAGACTTGGAAGAGAATTTGTGCAAGAGTATTTGCACGCTGTGATGCAGCTCTCCATATACGTGCTTCGGATGAACACACACAGATCTCCTCACTGCACTGATGTTTGCTTTCAGAACAAAAGCTGGCTCTTCACCCCTGTACCTAAACTCACTGATTCAGACTTACAAACCCCTCAGAAGCTTGCACTCTGAAAGGCACTTTGTGTTGCCATCCCAAAGAGGCACAAAATCACTTTCACAGACCTTTACCTGGACTGTTGCATGCTGGTAGAATAACCTGACTAACTAAAAACCATTTTCAAGAGACTGCTAAAGATGTTTATTTATTTATTTTTGTGAACACTTGACCTATTATTTCTGTTTAACTAAAAAAACAAACAAACAAAAAACCTTTCTATGCATACTGTGCTAGACTAGCTGGAAATTGTCACTCACTTATTGTTGCTTCCACTGAACTCCTAATTTAGTCACTTTGGATAAAAGGTAATTGAATATGCATAAAATAATAACAGCAATATTACAGTATAAAGCTAATAATTATATACCAAACTTGTATTTCCTATAATTGAAGTAACTTGACATACATTGTGTTATGTACAATGACTAATACAGTAAATGTGCAGGCTCCTTTGATTAAATGTATTCTGTACTATATTTTGTTAATTTAGCAGAAATTGGCTTTAAAGGTTAATATTTTTAATGTATTTCTAAGTAATTCAATTAGAGATTAGAGTTGTGATTGGTTCTGTAAAAATAAAGATGAATACTGTAAATATACAAACATTTGTTTTTGAATTTGTGCTTTTTTTTATAAATAATTTCTTAGTTATTGTACATGGAAAATCTATGTTTTAAAAGTAAATTACTGTAGATGGACAAAGCAGCTTTATAAAATAACTCATAAAAACCTTACATTTTCAGAGATTAACCTGAAAGTTCGTCATTTATGTAACTGACATAATATATCGGTTTTTCCACGGTTTAATAAATGATTATCAACAGTAATATACTGTGTTTTAATTAATTATGACTGTAAAGTATGCTCTGTATTTTTACAGTTTTTGCATGTAATTTTTTTTAAATGGTTATTTGCTGTAATTTAACAGAATCCATCTAGAAAGTCTGCTGCTAGACTGTTTCCTGTTTTTGTTTTGTTTTGTTTACACGAATGCAACACTAATATGTTGTTCAGAACACTTTTGTAAAAGTATAAAACTGATATAAGTGAAGTCAGCATGACCCTAACAACAAATGAAGATTAATCACAATGGTTTTGAACTGTTTATTTAAACCTAACAGATTAATTCACTACTAAGCACAAGCAAATCAAGAAAAAGACAAAAATAAAACCTAAATGTAACTAAACAGAGATATAGATAAAAGTTATGTACAATATTCTGAATAATCACTTGTGATTATTCCTAAACATCTAGTATAATCCCATGATAATGGAGACTGCACATCCAGTTATTTTACACTTTGTCTCTTTACATCTTTAAAATAATCAAACATATAGCCTTTGTTAGAGAACTCAATTCAAAATCAAACAAATAGATCTAGAAACCCATACTTTTTTCAAGCCAGATGAAAACTTAACAATAACAGAGGTTATAGAGATAAAACAACAATAAGATTGTCATATAAAACAAATTGGTTTAAAATATTTTAAATGATCAAATATCCTTACATCAGATCTATATTAGATAAAATAAATTATTTTTGGATATCTTGACATCTCTGAACGAGTGATTTTCTATATAGGATTTAACATTCTTACTACTTGGGTCTTTAAATGTATTAAATAGAATATAATAATCAAGCAGATGTCAAACAAACTTAATGTATTTCATTTTATAAGGAACTGATATTTAAAGTTTACTAACAACATGTAAACCTCATTTGTAACGATAAATCTTAATGCAGTGGTTCATGCTGTCTGATACTACAAGGTGGCCATCAGGCAGCACAGTAAGGCCTCTAGGGCTGCTCAGACCTTGACTCACAATAAACTGACCAACACCTACTGCAGGATAAAGTACAATACAATGCTGCTTTCCCCAGTCTGCAACCAGGACATCTCCATCTGCATCAATACAAATGCCCCAAGGACACGAAAGGACAGGACCCATGCCAGAGCAGATACCCAAGATACGGATGGTGTTCCACCCAGGTTCTAGCACCTTTATACAAGGTGCCCGTCCAGTTTCATTGCCCCTCTCAGAGACGGCCATCAAACCAGATGCCAAGCAAGTTGCCACCAGGTAAGGTCTATGGAATCCTGTAACAACTGTGCGCTCCATCTTAGCTCCTGTCTTAGGATCCAGCTTTAAGGCTGTTAAGGTACCACGACGGATATCTGCCACCAAAAACTCATCTTGCTGTGTCACAGTGACCCCTCTTGGAGCTTCCAGATCTTGCTGAGAACCTGCTGATCCTGATCCTCCAAAGGTCTGCAAAAGGCGGCCATGACGGCTAAACACTAGGAGTACACGTTCAGCAGCACAAGTAAGGGCTATTAAGCCCTTACTATTACCAGCGACATCAAAGAAGTTGCGGCAATGTCTGGAGGTGCCCTCACATGCTGGAGGAGATATTTGTTGCACAACATTTCTCTGTAGATCAGTTATCTGCACACGGACATTTCCACAGTCCACCACAAACAGTTGTCCTTGAGGAGTAGCATGAAGTCCACTGGGTAAGGTGAAGTCAGTGCGTCCTGATCCTTGCTTGCCAATTTTTTTGACCAGATGTCCAACTTTTAAAGTACTCCTCTCCTCCTCAACCATAAATAGCCCAATGTTTGATCTCTCTCCACTTCTTTTATCATTCTTCTGTTTACATCTGTTTTGCTGCATAGCTTTTCCCTCTATAGCAGACATAGAAAAAGATCTGGAAATTCCACCGGAAACCTTAGAGCAGCCTGCTGTTGAATGGTCTTTTGATTCCCAGGTCTCAGAAACTTTATGGCTTTGTTCTGAATTAGTACAGGTAGGACCCTCTGACAGGCAACGGTTCATCTTCCTCTTTAGATTCTCCTCTTTTCTGTTAATCAAAGGAAGACCCCTGGCAGAAAGATCAGCCGTAGAGATAGATTGTCTTTTTTCTCGATTCATTGAATCACAATGGCTGCTTGCTGACCTGACAATGAATGTGTAACTGGAATCAGTGCTATCTGCTGGAGAGGACAGTTGTCTTAATTCACCTGGGCATTTACCTAACTGTGCTTGTTCCTTAAAATCAAAGTAGCTGTGATAGCTTAATTTAGCACCTCTGAAATCAGACTTAGGTGGCATATTATCATTAGCATATTGCAATATTCCTCCTTCGAATCCTTGACTTCCTTCATAGTGTTTGGGTTCGTTCTCTTCAGGGGGACAAGAAAGTTCACTACTAGAAACTGGGAGCAGAGTCTTTTGATTTCCTTTGGAGAGAGGCTGTTTTCTGTCTCCATTTTGTCCAGTTACTGGCCATTTGTCCTCTGACTCTCCTCGGTTTGACACTGGATGGATAGCCAAAAACAGGTCATCTCCATGGATGTCAGAACCAGGCGATTCCAAGTCCTCATCCTGAGATGACTCAGAATTATCCCGTTTGTAAGGCAAAAGCTTTCGTGCTTTTGGGCTTGGCAATTTTACATGTTCCCCCAATGCATTCTCCTCACTTGTTGATAAACGAATCTTCCTGACAATACGAGAGCTTCCAGTATTTGTCCTGGATGACTCTTTGTCCATTCCACCCACAGCTCCATTACATGGAGTATGCAGTTGTTCAGACACAGCCACATGGTTCTCATGTGCCAACTCTCCAGAATGGATAGCACACTTGTGGCCCTGTGGTCCACACACACTAACTGGAAAACTCAGGTTGTTCTCTTGCACAACAACCTCTCCAAAAGGTATAATACTCGGCTGTGGGCAAAGCTGGAAATGTACGTTTTTTAGAGAGAGGGAGATCTCCCATGGTTGTATCAGCTCCCGAACACCCCTCAGTAACTGACTTTTGTTGGGACCATTGGGACATCTACCCCACATGTGGATCTGTTCTCTCAGTTGGACCACCTTTCTCAGCTGCCTGTCGACCAGGGACTGTCCTACCCGAGCTGCAGCTGAATTCTCTCTTTTTATCTGTTGTATATGTTGCTGGATATCCCTATGTATTTGCTCCACTCTCTCCAGCAAGTAGCGTTCTTCTCTCTGAGCTCCAAGCATAGCAGAATCCAAACAATGGTTAACTTTGTCCACTTCTGCAGTTTGCCATTCCCTTAGGTGTTGAAGTTCCTGCTCACTCTGCGATAAGTCAAATAGTGCTTGTGTTATCCAGCTAGGAAAGGAGCTGAGAGACTTGGAGGAGACCTCATATTTTTCAAAGATTGAACTGGTAAGCTGCACAGGGGTGCTGGGCACTGGTTTAGATACAGTTGCTGGAAAAGGTCTCCTGTGGAAGTGTGAACCAAGCAGCATCATTCTGAAGCAGGAAGCTGTGTACACTTCAGCTTCACTGAAAATACCTGTTGCAAAATGAACAAAAAACAATGCAAGTGCAATGTTAAACTCTGGTGACAAAATACCACACACATACCAAATACCAGAGCTGATACATAACTGATTTTTAAAAAAATGTATTATTTATTTATTGAATCCTCTGATAACAATAGAAATTAAAGCTGCAAGCAGCGATGAAAGGGCCCTTGCACCCAGGCTCACCACCACCTGGTGGCCTTAGGAAAACTGTGAACAGTGGGTGATATTCATTTAAACGGATAAATAGAGGATAAATATGGCAAAGTCATTTTGATGCACCACACTTCCTGCTGCCAGCAGGTGGTGCTATGACTAACTGAATATTGGCATATAGATGTCTTCAGGCCAGGATTCTCATCACACATGTGAAGTTTGGGGCAGATCGAACATTGTATGCCTGACTTACAACAGCTTCCTCTTTCATGGCGAAACATCAGACTTTGTCAGTCGCCATGGACACGCCCTTCACGAAGGCCTTAAGATCAGACTGACCATATATGATGTGCTTCTAGTTAAATCTCTATGTGGAGTTAATCACAGTGTAAAACATGTAATTTCCTGTTGCCTGCCGGTGGTGCTATGACTGTAACGGAATATTGCCATGTAAATGTCTTCAGGTCAGGACTGTAATAAAACATGTGAAGTTTGGGACAGATCAGACATTGTATGCCCGAGTTACAACAACTTCCTGTTTCATGGTGAAACATCAAACTTTGCCAGGCCGCCACAGACACGGCCTTCAGCGAAAACCCTAGATCTTCGCAATTTAACGTCTCAAAGGCCTTTTGATTAGACTGACCAAATATGATGTTGATCTGATTAAAGCTCTAGGAGGAGTTTGTTAAAGTAAAACGTGTGAAAATGGCAAAAACTGCCAACATTTTGCAGAGAAAATATTTGTTCCTGTTGGGTTTATAGATTTTGCACCCAGGGGCTTTTTTGTAGGTATTGGGCTGTTACATCTGTCTACCGAATTTCATACCTGTACGTGAAACGTAGCACGATGGGCGCTTGATTGAAATTTTGTACGTAACGCTATTGAGCCATTTTGCCACACCTAATTCTGAAACCCATATCAGATGTAAATTTTCACCACTTCTGACGCGTGTGCAAAGTTTCATGAGTTTTCTAAGCATGTTTAAGCCCTCAAAAATGTGATTCATTTCGGAGAAGAATAATAATTGGCAGAGCAATTACAATAAGGTCCTCACACCATCGTGCTCTGGCCCTAATAATCCTAAAGAAAACAATAGGGCCTTCGCCTTTGGCTTTGGCCCTAATAATAAACAGAGCAATTCCAATAGGGTCCTCACACCATCAGTACTTGGGCCCTAATAAATGCTAGTTATTGTATGCCTTGGTTGCTTCGTTCTCTGCTGGAGAGGTTATCACTTTGTAATACAGTCCTCTGTAGTTTCTTTTTAGAAGAACACTAGCCTTCTGTTGAGTCACACACATTTCACTGATAACCACTGGGGGTAACTGAGAACTAGGGCAGTCTCACAAAAGCCTTTAGTCTTCTGAGTTTGACAACTGATACCACAGACATGGTAACACTCTGTGTGTTTATGGTTTCTTTAGTGTCTGTGCAATATATGACATGCAGATGTAATTTTCATATGTTTACAGACATATATTTATCTAAATGGTTATGGAATCTCACACATCATCAACCCGGTGCATTTACCCTGTCTGGCAAAAAGTACTCTTTCTGCAATGAAAGGTGAACGGTATCAGTTTACAGAGGCATTTTGGCAAAAAACACTCCTGGAAACATTTGATCCCAGTGATTAAATGAATGATAATATCAGCTAATTCATTCACTGAACTAAATACAGTTTTATGTTTTGTCTTGTTTTATTCATGTAGAATAAATATATTATATAAACAAGTGAAACAATCATAGTGACATACTCTGAATCAGGTCACATCATCAATCAACAACTACAAAACGACACAAAACACTTAGGAACACATTTGTTTGACTATTGACCATTGCAATTCAGGGACAAAAGAGACCTGAAAATCCAAATCTTTCATGTGTGTGGTCACTTGGGTCCTGTCATATTCATTCACATTAAAGATGAATGAGAGCTCAGGTTGCTAACCTACTAAAGCTCTTGCATAGCATTAGTGACCAGAAATGTGAAATAAACATTTGTTTTTATAATATAAATGAAAATAAATCACATTTTGATAAGGGACTAATTGCTTTAAGTTAAACAATAGTTTGGAAAAAATACAATATAGACTATATTTGCAAATAAGTGCTAACTATTGTAAATTCTGTACTTTTGCTTGTCTGTTTTGCTTTGTCTGTTATTTTGAAAAAAATTAAATCATGTACCTTTAAATATTCTTAAACCAAAATAGAAAAACCCCATTGAATTAATAAATATTCAGTATATATAATTTCATTAATAAATAGTACTACAAAATAAAGAGATGTTTAACATATCATTAATGTAACTTACTAGAAACTGCAAAAATTGTTTTGTTTTTTTATCGAAATTATTATTATTTTAAATGAGAGACAGAAAGAAAGAGGGATAAACATCTTACCTGAGTACAGGTGTCTAGAGTTCTGTGTTTACACAAAGAGCCCCTCCTTCATGCACTCTCCACCCACATTCCTATAAAGAATTCTCATCATGTATTCTTGACAGGGGCGTTTCCTTTGAGGAGGGGCATGGGCGTAGAATACAAACTGGGGTGGGGGGTGCACTTTTAACAAAAGTGTTAAAAGTAACATAAATTTGTCCCCCACACTTTTTTCGGGCAAGTGTATTCACATAGAAGCCAATGTGAATAAATCTTGATTTAAATTCAAAGAGACAAAATAATCTATGCATGACCTGTCATTTTATTATTAGCTAAAATGAGGCGATCTAAAAATTAGATCAATGGACCGGGCCACGCGACTGACTTGACATCGTAGGGCAAAGCGTGTTTACTAGTGCGGAGTGCCACGAACGGACAGCACGGCGCGAGCTCTGTAACAGCGCGCTGTTTCGACCCATTCTCGGTGTGAATGGCTTCCCATACAACCGTTACTATGGGAAGCCATACACACTGAAAGTGGGAGGAAACATCATGCTGTTACAGAGCTCAGTCGTGCAGCCCGGTCCATTGAGCCGTGCTGATGAGGACATAGCGTGGCTCAATGAACCGGGCCACGCGACCGACTCGACATCACAGGGAAAACGTGTTTACTATCGCGTAGCGCCACTGAATGGACAGCGTGGCGCAAGCTCTATAACAGTGCACTGTTTTGTCCCATTTTCGGTGTAAATGGCTTTACAACTGTAATGATTATCCGCCATTGCCTAAAAGAGTTTGTGAGACATGCCAAATTAAACGGATGTGTGGCCACAGCTTACTTTTCAAGTGAAATTAACTCTCATCATCTACTGAAATCTTTTCTCATTTCAGTAATGCGTATAAATGAATTTCACTGAGGTTGATGAATGTTTTTCGTTTCACTAGTGTTTGTAAGAGGCTTTTCAGTTATACATATGAATGAATTTCACTAAGGTTGATCAATGTTTTCACTAGTGTTTATAAGTATTTTATAAACTGGTATATAATTTTGGCTGCACAGTAGCTCTTAAAGAAAATGGTGTCATTATCCATCTTAAGTAACATTCCGATGTAAGAATCAATAGTTATTAATTTAGTTAATTTATCTATATCAGCACTGGAGTAAACAGTGGTGTCATCATCCAGCTCAGTTCAGTTTGCATACAATGGTGTCAATGCAGGCAGATCAAAACACTGTTAAATATCAAATGTCAAGTGTCCCCAACTAAGCAAGCCAAAAGCGACAGCGGCAAGGAACAAAAACTCCAACAGATGACATCAGGTGGCAAACAGGTGTTAAAATGGAGAAAAAAACCTTGGGAGAAACCAGGCTCAGTCGGGGGGCAAGTTCTCCTCTGGCCAACAGCGAACAGTGCTTTATGATAGCTGCCTGAATCATAATAAGTCCAATGGGATCGCAACAGTCAAAGTATTTATTCCGGTTCCATCCAGTTGAGGACTGTATTCATCACGCTGGTATGGACGGTTTGTTGAGGAACTGTGCCACTGGCTGTCATGTTGATGAGGCCTTAACAGTGGATGATCTAGTTGACTCAATCTCTGCTGACACTTATGACACTGCTGACATGTATGACTACGGTAAACCTCGGGATAAACAGAGAGACTAATATTAGCGTAGATGCCATTCTTCTTCTGATGTAACAAGTACATCTGGTGATATAGGAAGTTTTCCCGGTTCCGGCTGACCTAATTTATGCAGCCTAACATAAGTTGATAATGTGTTATGTGTATGCCAGGTTAAAGAGATGCGTTTTTAGTCTAGATTTAAACTGACAGAGTGTGTCTGCTTCCCAAACAATGCTAGGAAGATTGTTCCAGAGTTTAGGTGCCAAATAGGAGAAGGATCTACCGCCTGGCATTGATTTTGATATTCTAGGTATTATCAACTGGCCTGAATTCTGAGATCGCAATAGAAGTGAAGGACTATAATGCTTTAAGAGCTCGCTCAGGTACTGGGGAGCTAAACCATTTAGCACTTTGTAAGTAATTAGCAAGATTTTAAAATCTATATGATGTTTAACAGGAAGCCAATGCAGTGTTGACAGAACTGGGCTAATATGGTCATACTTCCTAGATCTAGTAAGAACTCTAGCTGCTGCATTTTGTACGAGCTGTAGTTTATTTATCAAGCGAGCAGGGTGACCACCCAGTAGAGCAGTAATCTAGCCTTGAGGTCATGAACGCATGAACTAACTGTTCTGCATTTTTCATTGAGTGCATATGTCGTAGTTTAGATATATTTTTAAGATGGAAGAATGCGGTTTTGCAGATGCTAGAAACATGGCTTTCAAATGAAAGATTGGTATCAAAGAGCACACCAAGGTTCCTAACTGATAACGAAGACTTAACAGAGCAGCCATCAAGTGTTAGACAGTATTCTAGGTTATTACGTGAAGAAGTTTTTGGTCCAAAAATTAGAATCTCTGTTTTTTTTTTGTTTTTTTTAGTAGTAGGAAATTACTGGTCATCCAATTTTTTATATCAGCTATGCATTCCGTTAATTTTGTGAATTGGTAACTTTTGCCAGGGCACAAAGAAATATAGAGCTGAGTATCATCAGCGTAACAGTGAAAACTAACGCCATGCTTCCTAATGATATCTCCCAAGGGTAGCATGTACAAAGTCAAAAGCAACGGTCCTAGTACTGAGCCTTGCAGTACTCCATATTGAACTTGTGATCGATATGACATCTCTTTGTTTACTACTACAAACTGATAACAGTCAGATAAGTATGATTTGAACCATACAGTGCAATTCCACTAATGCCAACATAATTTTTGAGTCTATTTAAAAGAATGTTGTGATCAATAGTGTCAAATGCAGCACTAAGATCCAGTAACACTAATAGAGAGATACAACCATGATCTGATGATAATAGCAAATCAATAGTAACTCTAATGAGAGCAGTCTCAGTACTATGGTGTGGTCTAAATCCTGACTGGAAATCCTCACAGATACCATTTCTTTCTAAAAAGGAACATAGTTGTGATGATACTGCCTTTTCTAGTATTTTTGATAGAAAAGGAAGAGTTGAGATCGGCCTGTAATTGACTAATTCTCTAGGATCAAGTTGTGTTTTTTTTAATAAGAGGTTTAATAATAGCCAGCTTAAATGTTTTTGGTACGTATCCTAGTGATAAAGATGAATTAACGATATTAAGAAAAGGTTCTATGACCTCTGGAAGCATCTCTTTCAATAGCTTAGTCGGTATAGGGTCTAACATACATGTTGTTGATTTTGATGATTTAGACAATTCAACAGCTGCGCTCCATTTTTCTGGCTGCTTCCTTAAGGGCCTGAGTGTGCTCGTTGTACCACGACGTTGGACTAATTTCCTTAATCTTTTTTAAGCGCAAAGGAGCAACTGAGTCTAATGTGCTGGAAAAGAGAGAGTCAATAGTTTCTGTTGCAACATCGAGGTCTTCTAAGCTGTCTGTTAATGCTAAAACGATGAAACTGATCAGGAAGATTATTTATAAAGCAATTTTTAGTGGCAAAAGTGATGGTTCTACCATATTTGTGGCAGGGAGGCAGTTTAGCAGCCTTGACTAAATGTAGTATACACGAGACTAGATAATGATCTGAGATGTCGTCACTCTGCTGCAGAATTTCAATGGCATCAATATCGATTCCATGTGACAATATTAGATCTAAAGTATGATTATGACAATGGGTGGGTCCTGACACATGTTGTCTAACACCAATAGAGTTTAGAATGTCTGCAAATGCCAATCCCAATGCGTCTTTATCATTATCTACATAGATATTAAAATCACCAACAACAAGGACTTTATCCGCAGCTAGTACTAACTCCGATAGAAAATCAGCAAATTCTGTAAAGTCTGTATAGTGTCATGGTGGCCTGTATACAGTAGCCAGCACAAATTTTAACTTACATAATGTTACATAAAGCACCATCACTTCTAAGGAATTATATTTGAAAAACCTTTGAGTAATACTGTAAATGTTACTATAAATTACAGCAACACCTCCCCCTTTGTCTTTCTGACGAGGATTGTATCGATAATCGTAACCTTGAGGGCTAAAGTAATGTAATCATCTGGTTTTAACCAGGTTTCTGTTTCTGTTTCTGTTTCACAGCACATCTTGAATATTGTCTGTGATAATATAATTTACAATAAGTGCTTTTGAAGAAAGGGATCTAATATTCAGTAACCCAAGCTTTATCATTTGTTTATCAGTATTATCTCTGTTTTTTTATTTGTTGAACATCAATTACATTTTTACCCTTAAATGGGTTTGGAAGTCTTGCCTGGGAGGTTGCTGGGGCCGGCGAGACGGTCCCCAGTCTCTGCGAGGGGGAGCTCGACTTGCTACACTCTGTTTTTCAACCTCCCTTTTTGAAGGACCGGGTTGGGGCTGGGTGCCTGACGGCCCCTCCCCCTGAGTGTGGTGAGAAAGAAACTTCACTGTTCACGACTGTATTTACCGAGTCACCGAACCGGACACTGGAGCATCAAGGAGGAAGACGCAGTCCTTATAATTGATGCCAGTGAGATTCAGCCACAGGTGCTTCTCTGCACTAAGAGACTCTGTGAATGCTTCTTAGTCAATGGTGGCACCCGCACTGGTATCTGGTATGACTGGATCAGTCTGGTATGTTTGTAACACCACCATGGTGTGCAAAGCAGCACCAGCCTGACCTGCAGCTTGGAAAGCTTTTCCCACAAGCACTGAGGTGGATCTACAGGGCGTTGTGGGGAGGGTAGGTTTCTTAAGTGATGATGCCGATGCAGACGAGAGATAGCTCCACAGAGGCCTATGCTGTTCCTAACCAGGAGGCAGGGACAGTGACGGATGTCCTGCTGGAAGGTATGTTTGCTCACTTTGGGGTTCCCACTGCACCACCAGTTGGGCATCCGGAAGACAAGGACAACTCCCCTACATCCCCAGAGTGATGGGTTAGTAGAGAGGTACAATCAAACACTGGCCACCCAGCTGGCCCTGTGTGTGAACCAGGATCAAAAAGACTGGGATCTTCAGTTGCCAATGGTGCTGCTAGCAACTCGGAGTGCGGTGCAGGAGACCACTGGATGTACGCCAGATCTCCTCATGCTGGGCAGAGAACTGCAAACCCCATCTTCACTGTTGATGGGTCAACCTCCAGATGCACAGAGAGCCCCGCCCGGATTGGAGTATGCCTATCAGCTACAAGACCGGCTGCAGTCAGCCCATGAAGAAGAGGCAGAAGGGACATTCACCTAAACTGGACTGTACCTGGGTAGGACCCTGTTACATAGTGAAGAGGCTTGGAGAGTCGGAAGAGGCCTGGGGGACAGACAGTGGTTTTACACCGGGACAGGATGGCTCCATATCTGGGAGAACAGCAACTGTTCAAGAGCAGAGGACAACGGCAGACCGCTGAGGCGACCCACCCTGCGGATGGATGAGCTGAACACGCAGCGCCGGACAAGGGGGCAGTGTGGCGATGTTTATTCTCTGTTATAAATGTGTTTACTTGATTCACCTGCTGTTGGGAGGAGGTGTCCGGGAGGGAAAGAGTGAGGAGGGAGGGGCAAGCGCAGCGAGCGGGGAGTGAAAAAGAAGTGAGTTGGACGTGAGCGGGGTTGAAGAAACGTTAGTCAAGCTCTTTCTGCGTTTTGTTATTTTTGGGGAAAGTTAAGACACCTCCTGATACCTGCGTTTTAGTTTGTAAACATCCAGGAAATAAACCTCAGCCCGTGCTTGCAAACCGGATTTTTGCTTCCTGTCTGTTTCTCCTGGGAAAGTGCAAAACGTCACAATATGCTAAACACAATATGATTAACTTTTTATAAATTGCTAAACACATTAGCTAATTCTAACTATATTTATAATACTGTTAAATTATGTATATTTAATCTATTAAATCAACATTTCAATTACACTATGGGAAAATGTCCAATCTTTCCACCCAAGTTTATCTCCAGCCCTAATAAACACACCTGAACAGCTCATCAGGGTCATTAGGATCAGTTAAAACTTCCAGGCAGGTGTGTTGGAGCTAAACCCCTCTGAACTATGGCAATTACATAAATCTCAGTTCATTTTCTGTGAAACTACATAGCATTCAAGTAACACGTTTAAAAAGAGTTTAGGTTTTCTTTAATGAAAATTTCTTTAAAACTGCAGATCCACCTTATGTAGACCTTAATCTTTTGAAATATCACAAAATATCCATGTCAGTCACTTTCTCAAACACAAGGTATAGTTTTTTTTTTTGTGATTGTGTTTCAGTGGAAACAGGCTAAACTGAATGGAGATTAGTTACATTCCTCAAATTTAATACAGATTCAGAAATATGAATGATTACCTGATTAAGCAGTAATGAGGGAGTAGGAGATAAGGCATGGGACAGCATGAAATGCTGGGCTATGTGTAAAGTATGATATTCTTGCTCACATTCATGTCACTTGCTTCAAGAAATGTTGTTGGAACTTTAATCATAAAATTCCTAATGAATATTACTAAGGCAAGACGCATGCACTTTTTAAGAATTTAGAAAACGGATGGTTTATTCAAACACTTTAATAACTTTTTTTAAATAAATATATCTTTTCAAGTCAAGTCAAATGCAAATAACAAGCACAATAAACAAACAAACAAAAGAATAATAAGTAAGATGCACAATTGTTTGAAACCCAGAGAAGTCAGGTGGTTCAACAAACGACACCACTGTATTGTTTGCCCCTGTGTTTTCTCTCGAAGGAGGAGAAATTGATTAGACTACTGAGAAGTGCACATGCAAAACCAAAATGGGCGTTTACCAGTCAGTGGCCAATTTCACACTACAATGGATGTTTTTCAACCATTTTTCAACAGACTTGCTAAAATTATGAAGGCCCACCCCTAAACCAAGCCCCCGGTGGATTAGAGCAAATGTGGTAAAAGCCAATTGTGGTTTGAAAACACCACATTATATTATATATAATATAATATTGAACATTTTATGATATATTTACTTTATTGAATGTGTGTCTAAGTTTATGTTGTATGTAATGTCTGATACATGTTTTGGAAGAAATGAGTGAAATGAGACAACTGTCTGTAGAAAGAGTTTTATTAGTAAATGTAAGAACAGTTTTGGACTTGACAGAGCATAGAACTGAGAATGTGTTCGCATTAATTCCTGTCCTGTCTTTAATAAAACTGCAGATGTGGTCCATGAAGCCAGTGGTTTCGGGGAGTTCTTTTTGGTATGAGACGAAGTCTCACCTACAAATTTGGTGCCGTGACCTGGATATCAAGCGATCAGCCATCGCAGGTCACCAGGAAAAGTCATCTCCATCGACAAGGCAAGTCAGCAGAACTTCAGGGGTAGATAAGCAGTGTGACTTAAACATGGACAGTTATGGTTTTGCACACAACAAAACACAAGAACATATGTCAGATGCAGATGTTAATCCTGCTCCCAGAGGTTTTCTACTGGAATGGGGAGGGGGGTCCAGTTAAATAGTATGCTAGAACAAAACATGGTGCCTACTCCAGTACGCCCCTCAACTAGTAGCACAAATATGCAAGGCATGAGTAAAGACACGACGGTGCCTCATGGAGAAAGATTATACAACTCCCCAGGGGGATAACAAGTGAATCAGTGGCAAACAATGGCAGATTTAATGAAGCAGCTAGGTAGTAAAATAGGAAAACAAATTGCTGCAAACCTGAGATCTGCAGGGCAAAATGCTCAAAGAGATTATGTAGATGCCCAGCAGCCTTCACTCCAGAGTCAAGATATCAAAGAACCTCCTACCTTTAGAGGTGATAAGACAGATCGATGCACCATTGGTGAATGGCAAGAACTGATGCAATCTTATTTTAACAAGAAGGGCTGCAGTTCATCTGAACAGGGCCAAGAGATTCTCGACAAGCTAATGGGCCATGCCAAAGACGTTGTGAGAACATGTATTCGCAACAATCCCCTGACTGATGTGGCTAGAGACCCACATGTCATCTTTTCTATTCTAAGACAACATTCTGGAGATGCAATTTCCTCCACAACACCTTTGAGAGACTTTTATGAGACCTTGCCAAAGCAGTCAGAGAGTGGCTTAGATTACTGGATCAGACTGAATAAGGCCGTTGACCAAGCTGATGAATCTACTCTCCCGAGCTCTCCTCGGGAGAGTAGTTTCTCTTCTAGAGCAGTTCCTTATCCAGCAGAAGGAGCAAGAACAGAAATCTGAACAGGGCAAGCTCATGTCTGTAAACTCTGCAGTCCCCTGTAAAATATGTAGAGCTCAAGATCATACAACAAAGGCTCACTGCTTTAAGGAGGGGCTGTGTTTTAGGTGTTTCAAGATGGGGCACAGAGGTTTTGAATGCCCTGACACAGAAAATCTGCAGTGCGAGGGGAGCAATTTGGGTGTCAGACACACAAAGTCCCATTGGCTGTTCATGCAACTAATAGTGACCACCTAAGTCAAAACAGTGCAAGTGAAGTAATTGCAGTTCAGCAAAAGACTCCCTGTGAAGTTCCAGAAGATACCTACCAGACAGTTAATGATGAAGATGATCTGTTCTATGCTCCAGTATTGGTTGAAGGGAAAGTTAAACTATTAGCCCTCGTCGATAGTGGATCTGTTACCTGTACATTGAGTAAAGCAGCTGAATGCACACTTAATTACTGGAACTTGATCTGTGCAGATTCAAGTAAGCCTACCAGAAAAATACTTATTGGCTGTGGAGGGAATGAAACAAAACCAAAGTGTATATATGAGTTGAGTGTGGATATACTTGAATGCAAAATGACAATCAGCTTTATAGTTGTTCCAGGTCAAAAAGATGACATGATAGTTGGATCAAATGTCATCAGGCATGTGACTCGGCAGATGAAGAAAACAGGGTGGTACTGGAAAAGCCTATCTCAACCAGTTCAAGATAATAGCCAAGAACCCCTGCTTAATGTGCTTTCTAATGTTGACCGCTGGCATGCAGATAAGATACCACAGAAAGTTGGCACAGTAGTGTTGACATAATGTGTTACACTAGTGCCACAACATGAGCATTTGGTTTGGGAAAGGTTAAAGGAAGAAGTTCCCTTCTCTGTTGGCACTGTAATGCTTGAACCCTCCACTTCCCGTTCTGCACCGAGAAATATCATGGTAGCTTGGAGTATTTGCCCACTCTGGGGTGATAAATGGATTCCTATGAGAGTGATCAACATGATTGACTGTCCCATTGTTTTGCGCCGCAATACTAAAATAGCAAATGTGCACCCATGCCTCGCGCTAGAGGAGCTAGATCTCACTGAAAAAAGCACAGAATACCAGCAGGAAGGAGTTCACCAGAATATTGTCCAAGTTAATGAGCTTAATAAGAAAAGCAAGCTGCAGGCTGACTACAAAGTCAAGCTGAGGTAATTGGGGCTGGCAGAGATTGACATTGAGTCTTTTGAAGTAAGTGATTACTGGAAAGGGGAACTGGCTAACCTCATAGTACAGTATGAAAGTACTTTCTCTCATGACAAGTTAGATTGTGGTGAAGTAAAAAAACACTGTTCATTGGATAAGACTCAAAGATGAGAAGCCTTTCCACCTGCCTTACAGAAGGGTTCTGCCCACACATTACCAGAAGTTGACAAACATTGGATGAGATGGAGGAGCGTGGTATCATTCGAAAATTGAACAGTGAATGGGCCTCACCCTAAGTTTTAGTCTGGAAACCCTCTGAAGAACTAAGGATCTGCACAGACTTCAGGTGGCTTAACCAAAGTACAGAAAAGGATGCATATCCTTCAACAAATAAAAAATAGAGATAGTAATGATAAACAAATGATAAAGCTTGGGTTGTTAAATATTAGATCCCTTTCATCAAAATCACTTATTGTAAATGATATTATCACAGACAATAATCTAGATATGCTGTGTTTGACAGAAACTTGGCTAAAACCGGACGATTACATTACTTTAAATGAGTCTAGCCCTCAAGGTTATGATTATCGACACAATCCTCGTCAGAAAGGCAAAGGAGGAGGTGTTGCTGTAATTTATAGTAATATTTATAGTATTAGTCAAAAGTCTCTCAAATATAATTCCTTCGAAGTGATGGTACTTTACGTAACATTATGTAAGTTGACATTTGTGTTGGCTACTGTATACAGGCCACCAGGTCACCATACAGACTTTATCAAAGAATTTGCTGATTTTCTGTCGGAGTTAGTACTAGCAGCAGATAAAGTACTTGTTGTTGGTGACTTTAATATTCATGTAGATAATGAAAAAGACTCATTGGGATTGGCATTTGCAGATATTCTAAACTCTATTGGTGTTAGACAACACGTGTCAGGACCCACTCATTGTCGTAACCATACCTTAGATCTAATATTGTCATATGGAATTGATATTGATGCCGTTGAAATTCTGCAGCAGAGTGACGACATCTCAGATCATTACCTAGTCTCGTGTATACTACATTTAGTCAAAACAGCTAAACTGCCTCCCTGCCATAAATTTGGTAGAACCATCACTTCTACCACTAAAGAACGGTTTATAAATAATCTTCCTGATCAGTTTCATCGCCTTAGCATGCCAGACAGCTTAGAAGACCTCGATGTTGCAACGGAAACTATTGCCTCTGTCTTTTCAAGCACATTAGACTCAGTTGCTCCTTTGCGTTTAAAACAGATTAAGGAAATTAATCCAACGCCATGGTACAACGAGCACACTCAGGCCCTAAAGGTAGCAGCCAGAAAAATGGAACGCAGCTGGAAGAAAACAAAACTAGAAGTATTTCGCATTTTGTGGAGGGAGAGAATGGTTGAGTACAGAAAGGCCTTAAAATCTGCTAGATCTGCCTATTTTTCAAAACTTTTAGAAGAAAATAAACAAAACCCTAGGTATTTATTTGATACAGTGGCTAAATTAACAAGAAATAAAACTTCAACTTCTGATGTTTCCAAAGAGCACAGCAGTGATGACTTCATGAACTTCTTTACTTGCAAGATTGATAATATTAGAAAAAAAATTATAACCACGCAACCGTCTACTACAGTATTGCGTCAGACGGTGCATTGTAGTATCCCTGAGGAAAAATTCAATTCATTTACTCCTTTAAGAGAGGAAGAACTGTCTAAACTTGTTAAATCGTCAAAATCGACAACATGTATGTTAGACCCTATACCAACTAAGCTATTGAAAGAGATGCTTCCAGAGGTCATAGATCCTCTTCTTAATATCGTTAATTCATCTTTATCACTAGGATACGTACCAAAAACTTTTAAGTTGGCTATTATTAAACCTCTTATTAAAAAACCACAACTTGATCCTAGAGAATTAGTCAATTACAGGCCAATCTCAAATCTCACTTTTCTGTCAAAAATACTAGAAAAGGCAGTATCATCACAACTATGTTCCTTTTTAGAAAGAAATAGTATCTATGAGGATTTCCAGTCAGGATTTAGACCATACCATAGTACTGAAACTGCTCTCATTAGAGTTACTAATGATTTGCTCTTATCATCAGATCGTGGTTGTATCTCTCTATTAGTGTTACTGGATCTTAGTGCTGCATTTGACACTATTGATCACAATATTCTTTTAAATAGACTCGAAAATTATGTTGGCATTAGTGGAATTGCATTGTCATGGTTCAAATCATACTTATCTGACCGTTATCAGTTTGTAGAAGTAAATGAAGAGAGGTCATATCGATCACAAGTTGAATATGGAGTACCGCAAGGCTCGGTACTAGGACCATTGCTTTTCATTCTGTACATGCTACCCTTAGGAGATATCATCAGGAAGCATGGTGTTAGTTTTCACTGTTACGCTGATGATACTCAGCTCTATATTTCTTCGCGTCCTGACGAAACTTACCAATTCACAAAATTAACGGAATGCATAGCTGATATAAAAAATTGGATGACCAGTAATTTCCTACTACTAAATTCAGAAAAAACAGATATTCTAATTTTTGGACCAAAAACTTCCTCACGTAATAACCTAGAATACTGTCTAACACTTGATGGCTGCTCTGTTAAGTCTTCGTCGTCAGTTAGGAACCTGGGTGTGCTCTTTGATACCAATCTTTCATTTGAAGGCCATGTTTCTAGCATCTGTAAAACCGCATTCTTCCATCTTAAAAATATATCTAAATTACGACATATGCTCTCGATGACAAATGCAGAACAGTTAGTTCATGCGTTCATGACCTCAAGGCTAGATTACTGTAACGCTTTACTAGGTGGTTGTTCTGCTCGCCTGATAAATAAACTACAGCTCGTACAAAATGCAGCAGCTAGAGTTCTTACTAGAACTAGGAAATATGACCATATCAGCCCGGTTCTGTCAACACTGCATTGGCTTCCTGTTAAACATCGTATAGATTTTAAAATCTTGCTAATTACCTACAAAGCACTAAATGGTTTAGCTCCCCAGTACCTGAGCGAGCTCTTAATGCATTATAGTCCTTCGCGTCTATTACGATCTCAGAATTCAGGCCAGCTAATAATACCTAGAATATCAAAATCAACTGCAGGTGGTAGATCCTTCTCCTATTTGGCACCTAAACTCTGGAACAATCTTCCTAGCATTGTTCGGGAAGCAGACACACTCTGTCAGTTTAAATCTAAACTAAAAACACATCTCTTTAACCTGGCATACACATAACACATTATCAATTTATTTTTTCAAATCCGTTAAAGGATTATTAGGCTGCATAAATTAGGTCAGCCGGAACCGGGAACACTTCCAATAACACCAGATGTACTCGTTACATCAGAAGAAGAATGGCATCTACGCTAATATTAGTCTTTCTGTTTATCCCGAGGTTTACTGTAGTCAGCCGGATCCGGGCCGTATCCGGGTGAGATCGAGGACCTGCACCATGACACAACCACAACACAGCCCTGAAGTATCAGCAGAGATTGAGTCAACTAGATCATCCACTGTGAAGGCCTCATCAACATGACAACCAGTGGCGCATCTCCTCAACAACCGTCCATACCGGTGTGATGAATACGATCCTCAAATGGATGGAACTGAATTAAATACTTTGAATGTTGCGATCCTATCTGACTTATGATAGCAACCTGAGTCGTAACAAAGCACTGTTCGCCAGAGGAGAACTGGCCCCCCGACTAAGCCTGGTTTCTCCCAAGGTTTTTTCTCCATTTTAACACCTGTTTGCCACCTGATGTCACCTGTTGGAGTTTGGGTTCCTTGCCGCTGTCGCCTTTGGCTTGCTTAGTTGGGGACACTTGACAATTGACATTTGATATTCAACAGTGCTTTGATCTGCCTGCATTGACACTATTCCTTACGAGCTGCTGTGCAGCCAAAATAATGTACCAGTTATCACTGTAAAGCTGCTTTGACACAATCTACATTGTAAAAAGCGCTATATAAATAAAGGTGACTTTACCCCATCAAGCAGATGCATTTGCATCATTAGAAGGAAACTGTTAACACCATGGATCTAACATCGTGCTTCTATAACATTCCAATTCTGGCTTAGAGAGCATAATCTGAAACTGGCACAAAAGAAGTGCTATTTCTTGAGAAAAGTTTTTGGGACATATTGTAACTGAAAGTGGCATAACAACTGATCCAGCAAACGTGTCCACAATCAGTGACATTAAATCCACAGATCTCAAGGCTGTGGAAATAAAATTTGTTGTTTATTTGTTGTTAAAAAAAAAAGTGACTCTCTATCATGTTCTGATCTAGCCCTTCACATTTCCCTACATTTGTGAAATTCAAAATTCACCTCTGCAGTTCATCAATTCAAGACACATTAAAAAAAAAAAAAAAAAAAAAAAAAAAAATTCTAATAGAAATGTATAAAAAAAATGCTTGACAGTTTATGACAACTAGTTCAACCATTTAATGACTTATGCAAGGAACTAATGCCTAGATGTTTTAAGGGGTAAGACTATTCAACAGGGAACCATATCATATATTTTGATTAATGTGACATAAGCAATTGATAAAGTAGGAAACAGCAGACACTTACATAATCAATTGCATGAGTGTACCAAAGCATTTTCGATTTGTTCCACTGAATGAGAAATTGCTTTTATAATGTAGCCTATACAAGACTAGATGATATGGCGGTTGAAGAAAATTTCAGTAGTTTTGAGAATTTCAGTTGTCAAATGCACCAAAGCGACTAAGAAAAACTGTAAAACTGCACACCTAAAATTGAATGTATACATAGAAACCCTTTGATTAGTGATTGTTTCTGTAAAGTCTTTTTTTAGGTCATGTCTGATAATAAAATAAAAACACAGCAACACACTTCTACAGAATGTAAAGTATTTACAAGTTATATAGATAATATATTTTCTAGAAAGGCATGCCTCAATATTGACTTTTAAGGGGTACATACCTTCAAAACAACCAAATCAGTCCCATTTTTTATTTGTGTGTGTGTAGATAGATAATTTTACAAATGTCACAAAATCTTATTCAACTGAGATGAAGGGAACAATGTAGTTTTAATGAAGGAAACAGACCCCGACGGCCATATGAGGGTAAGAGCAATTGTCCACAATTGTAATGTTAAATATTCATTCAAAAACATTCTAAAGGCTCTACTGAGGCTTCACATGACATTACCTGGATATTCTGTTGATTTCCTGTGAAGAAGGATAAAGAGACTGGTATAATGGTATTGGCAATAACAATAATTAACAATTTAATCATTTGGAGTGTTTTGATAATATAACCTAGGTCAAATTAAGATTATGGAATGTCTATATGGACAGTATGTCTGCTCTTTAAGAAGTAAAACACTCACAAGCACATGGATTCAGGAAAAAGGTGTGTATAGCCTTTTTTTTGGTGTGTATTGCCTGTAATGTCCATTTATAGTCTTTACACATCAGCTTGGCTCCTTACATGGTTAAAATTACTAATTTCTAGACGCTGACGTCACGTCAGGTCGTCACGTGGGTCACCCGCTCAGTTAGACGCTCAAAGTACAAGACGTTTGGATAGACGTTGGGTTTGACGATCGATCGGTCGTTCAGACACTTGATTCTGGCACGGAGTATGCTCTATAATAAAGGTACCCTTTCAACAGACCCTCCCTGTTCTTCTGAGTCTCCCCACGAGTAAGACAGAAACAGATCAACCAAGTTCTGGGTCTCAACTTTGTAAGGAGTGAGACATTAACAGATATACCGTTATGAGTCTCGGGCCTGCGAAGCTGAGACACTAACAGATACGCCGTAACATTCTAAGCCTATGGTTCATATAGAGAGACAACAACAGACCCCATGATCTGAGTCTACAGTTTGTGAGGCAGCAACAGATACGACCACGTT
The DNA here is from genome assembly GCA_037101425.1 of Elopichthys bambusa. Taxonomy (NCBI): domain Eukaryota; kingdom Metazoa; phylum Chordata; class Actinopteri; order Cypriniformes; family Xenocyprididae; genus Elopichthys; species Elopichthys bambusa. The sequence continues at coordinate 19,860,285 of CM074436.1, forward strand.
CTAAGCCTCCAGCCTGTAAGGAAAAAGACATTAACAAACACTGCGTTGTTTTCGTCCAGCGAGACAGTAATGACTACAGACTCCATGTGGAACGTAAATAACTTAACCAAACCTCTTTCCAGAGATTTTGGCGTTGTTGTATATTATCAGTATATGATTTTCTCATTTACATTATACGTAATATAGCTGATGTTTAGTTAATAACAAATAATCTTTCTTTTATTTGTTTGGTGCATAATAAGGTTCTCCACCTTATTATTTTCAGAGGAGCAGTTATCTTTCCATAAAATAACGTAACTCTTCCATAGCCACATCCAACTTAATCACTTGTATTTTATGTATCTTATGCACTTTATTCCTTTATCATTCATGGTCTTCATTTAGTAGTTGTGTTAGTTATTCTTGTTTATCTTTTGTTATTAAAATTTATTTTATTACACTTGTGTCTTTCTTGTGCTGATAATACAGAAGAGGCTCTACAAGTTAGCAATCTCACCAATCTTTCAGATAAATCAGCTGACCACTTTACATTAATTCTAAATTAATGAAAAGCCCCTGTTGGGTGTGTTCTCATACTACCAAGGTAAAAGACCTTGACTGGTGCCCTGAACTAGGAGAGGGGGGAAGTGGTCATCTGATGTACTCATAACCACACCTGAAGTGACGTGTGATCCAAAAATCACAATGTCAGCGGTGACGTGAGTACTAATCCCTATTTTACTTCGCATCCTTGGATGGGCGAAAGTAAAATCACTACACAACGCTGAACTTACTTAAGCTGGACAATGACACCATTTTCTTCTAGAGCTGCTGTACAGCCAAAACAAACTTTGTTGCATTATTTTCCTGTTATCACTGTAAAGCTGCTTTGAAAGAATCTGCATTGTAAAAAGCGCTATATAAATAAAGGTGACTTGACTTGACTTTGGCTGAAAGAAGAAAGTCATATACACCTAGGATGGCTTGAGGATGAGTAAATTATGGGATAATTTTTGGGTAAACCTTTAATAAATATGACATTATAAAGTGTATTAATTTTTTTCTAAAGTCACTGACTGTCACAGTTCCCTGCGTTCCCGGACTCCATTTCCCATGATCCTCCTGTTTACACACCTGAACTCACTTCCTCGTCTTCTCCCCATCATCACCGATCACCTGCACCTGGACCTGATCATCTGCACACCCTTTATAATGGACTCACTCCTCTCACTCCTTGTCTGTTCTTATTGTTATGTTTTGCCTAAGTGTGCTTTGGTTTAGTTGTTCTGTTATCCTTACTTAATAAACCTGCTTCTATTGATGTCCGATTGTGAATCATCCTTGCTGCAACTAGCCTATTGTAACACTGACACTGTGACACTGTCCAACAACGACAGCAGGTTAAAGTTAAATCGGTGGCAGCGCCTTACTTGGCTTCCCTTGGGTTTTTGTACATGCTCCACTGCAAATACAGCCATGGTCAAAAGCATTGGCAGTGACATACATTTTGTTTCGCATAAAGACAAAGTTTGCTGCTTCAGTATATATGGAATTTTTTCACATGTATATATGGTATATTGGAAAACAATGATAAAAATATCAGAACACCACTTGTTCTGGATCATTTATTTTTGCTATTGATCCTAATTCCAATACCTAGTCATGTAGATTCTGTTTTAAAAATGGTTGCCATAGTAACATTCCAAGAGGGTTAAATTCAGTTAATTGCCTCAGTTAAACGTAGTACAACCTAGAATAAACTTGAAGCAGCCACTCATCTTGTGATCCTCTGTGGAAAGCATTGTCTGTAAGTTTTATGATTAATTTGTATTCAGTTTGTTACATTTACTATTTATAAAGCTGTGTAATGTAGACTTTCAGACATTTAAAAACTATATACACCATAAATTCATATTAGTGTTATGTTGTTAAAGATAACTAAGTAGTTCCATTATATTTCCATCTCCTTTCTGTAGTTTCATCATATTCATCGTGGTGTGGAATAAAGCAGCAGCCCACATACTGGAAAGAGTTTATCTATCTGTCTAACTTTGGGAAGAGAGACACCATAGTGAGGGTCAAATACCACTGATTTCAGCCATGGAATCACCAGTTGGATCTTTATTTTATTTATTTTTTCTACAGCAGATACATATTTTGCCATTTTACATATTTACCACTAGATGTCATTATAAGGCAAGTTAAATAGTTTCAGCAACTAATCTGTACTTCCATTTAGAAATATTTTGGAGAATTATTAATTCTGTAATTTAGGGGAAGAAGGAGGAAATTTTAAGTCTTCAACCACGTCTTTTCTAAACTCATTAAATCATTTCTGTATTTTGCAAACACACAATGGGCTATGTTTAAACAGTTCATATTAAATACACAACAGATACACTTGGTTAATTGGATAATTGACTGATCATGAAAAAACCGCTGTGCAAAACATTTGGCAAGAAGTTTTTGGTAACACTTTCTATGAATCCTGTATTTATTATGCATTATAAGGGTATTCTTAATACATTATAATGCATGCATTATGTCTTATAAACAACATTATAACATGTTGCATCATCTGATAAATAATCATAACAATAGTTACAATATGATATACAATAAATATGGACAAACCCAGGGATTGGGTTGTTTTCACCCAGCCATTTTTTTCAACCAATTTTGGGTTTGTTTTAAGCCAGCCATATAGTAATATAGTAAACGGCATGTTTTTGCTCACCCCCATATTTTTAGCTGAAACTTCACAGACATTTGACCAGACCACAGACTTATATTACATCTTGTGAAAGAGGGCATAATAGGTGCCCTTTAACCCAACCTGCTGGGTTTGTCCATATTTAACCCAGCTTGGGTTGTTTTTAACCCAGCATTTTTTAGAGTGTATAATACATTGCTGTTTGTGGTTATAACTTTCAAGATTATAATGCATTATAACACCAGATGAAGCCTGCATTCATAATGCACCATAATGGTATTCTTGATTCATCATAAGGCACATATAATGCCTTAAGCTTATAATGTGTTGTATCACCTAATGACAATCCATAACACCAGTAATAATACTTACCTCTCTGTGGTTATAACTATTAAGAGTATGATGATTTATAACACACAATAAACATAATATTATCCACTTAAATTATAGAGTAATATATATCCCATAGTTTCATATTTTACTTTCCCAAGTTTCATCTTGACATTGTTTACTAAAGATCTGCACAGTATATTACTACATCTTATAAGTGGTCTGTAGCAACTCATAATGTAATAACTGCACATAATGTAAAAACTGCACATAATGTAATAAGTATTACATTATTATTGTAATACAATGCTCATAATGTAATTTTCTCAAAATGTAATAAAATCTTGAGCTCATAATGTACTAACAATTTTTACATTATGAGAAATGTATTACATTTTGAACTCACCAAAAACATCTCATATTTTCATAATTGTAATAGCTTTTAAACCATAAAAAATAGTACTACTACTACTACTCCTTCTGCTTCTTGTAGACATACAGTATACATACTTGTAAATGACAAACAGTGTTAAATACCAACACTGTAAAAATGTTGTAAAAAAACAAAATCAAAAACACAGTATCAATATAGCAATGATGTTTTATAAATATTAATTAAATATTTTTTATATATATATTTTAAAAGCTTTTACAATTATGAAAATATTACATGTTTTTGGTGAGTTTATAATGTAATAAATTTCTTATAATTGAATTTTTTTATTATATTATGAGCTCAAGCTTTTATTACATTTTAAGAAAATTATTACATTATGAACTCACCAAAGACATCTCATATTTTCATAATTGTAATAGCTTTTAAAACATAAAAAATAGTATTCCCTTACAGTACATTTTTAAAAATCTAAATCCAGTCTTAAACTACCCGCAAAATTCAACATTTAAATATTCATGCAATAATCATTATTCTCATATTTTTATTAAACATAAAGCATGGTATTCCTTTACAGTAAATTTTAAAATTTACAGTCTTAACCTGCCTACAAAATCTACCAGATTATTGATTCTACTACTACTACTACTATTATTATTATTATTATTATAACTACTACTACTACTACTCCTTCTGCTTCTTGTAGACATACAGTATACATACTGGTAAATGAGTGTACAGTGCATACAGTGTTAAATACCAACACTGTAAAAATGTTGTTAAAAAAAAACAGTATCAATATAGCAATGATGTTTTATAAATATTAATTAAATATTTTTTTATATTTTAAAAGCTTTAAAGAGCTATATTTGAAAAATTACATGTTTTTGGTGAGTTTATAATGTAATACATTTCTCATAATTTTTTTTAATTACATTATGAGCTCAAGCTTTTATTACATTTTAAGAAAATGATTACATTATGGACATTTTATTACAATAATATTATAATATTTATTACATTATGTGCAGTTATTACATTATAAGTTGCTACAACATGTTTTTTGTGAGTTCATAATGTAATAAATTTCTCAAAATTGTTATTACATTATGAGCTCAATATTTTATTACATTATAAGAAAATTATTACCTTATGAACATTGTATTACAATAAAAATGTAATACTTATTACATTAGGTGCAGTTTTTACATTATGTGCAGTTATTACATTATGAGTTGCTATTTTTTTAGATGGCTCCTGAGATCTGAAAACCTTTGAAATTCTGTTATTTGTTTTTCTCTCTTGTTTTAAACAGTACCTCAGCACACATTTTGACACCAGTGATAACAAGGGTGAGTGGACAAATACTGAAAGTAATGTGTCCCATTTCGAGATATATAGGGCTGTGTGAGTTGAAGTGACTTTAGCTCTGCTCTTCAGGGTTGATAAGATGGACTACCCAGAGTGTCATAAGTGAACATTTCCTTGGGTCTTCCAGTTCTTTGAGATCGTCTTACTTCTCCATCTCTTGTCTTGTCTATTTCTCTCTCTTTTCCATGTTCAAACACATGTTCTTCCACTCCCACTTGCCCAGCATTCATTTTTCTTTGGTCTCCATCCAGCACCTGCAACTTTGAGTCTGGGCTGGGTAACTGATCCTCTGGACCCGACTCACAGGCAGTTGGACGAAGACTAGACAGATCTTAAGGTAACACCGGTACAGTTTCAGTGTCCCTTTGTGGAAGTTTTACCAGTTTGTAACATGGAATTCTCCTAAATGCTAAATCCAAGCTTCAGTGAACAAAATCAATAGAGAACAAACATTTGTTTACGTTGTTAAGAGTGGTTGCTAAGACAGACACAGCACCATACACACTCAGTAGCGCATTGATATTTATGTAATGCGGTCAGCTGTATGTTTTTGGGAATTTTACAACGGCTTTGAACACGGCTAAACCAATCAGAATTAAGGGCCGGAACTATCCGTTTTATAAAATCAATTCTGTACTGGACAGGCAACCAATGGAGTGAGGCTAAAACCGGTGTTACATGCTGTTTTTTAAGAGTGCTTGTTAAAAGTCTAGAGGCCACATTTTGAACCAGTTGAAGATGTTTTAACAATACTTGGCTAACATCCATATACAGTGAGTTACAATAATCTAGTTATACAGAAATGAAAGAATGAATAATCCTTTCAAAATCACTAAAGGACAAAAATGGTTTAATCTTTGCTATTGATCTTAAATAGAAGAAACAAACAAGATTTGACTACTGAATTGATCTGTTTATCAAATTTCAAAGAACTATCAAATTGGACACCAAGGTTCTTCACTACAGATTTACAGAAAGGGGCTAACTCGTCCAAATCAAAAGAGTTTTGAGTGTCAGGGACCCCGAACCAAATTATTTCAGTTTTGCTTTCATTCAAATTCAGAAAATTGTGTGACATCCAAGGTTTAACTTCATGTAAACATCTCACTAGTGACTCAAAAGAACTTTTGCCGTGTTTCTGCAAAGGTGTCATATGCGTAACAATGAAAAGATACTCCATGCTTATGAAATATAGAACCTAAGGGTAAAATATATAATGTAAAACAAATTTGGGCCAAGAATGGATCCTTGTGGAACCCCTCTAGACTAGAAGTCTTCAACACTGCTCCTGGGGACGCACTGTTCTGCAAAATTATTTCCAACCTGCTTTATCACACCTGCCTGTGATTTTCCAGTGATCCTGAAGAGCTTAATTAGCTGGATCAGGTGTGTTTGATTAGGGTTGGAGCTAAACTCTGCAGGACAGTGGGTCCCCAGGAGCAGGGTTGAAGACCTCTGCACTAGACAATGGGGCCATTTTAGAATACTGTTGACCAAAATTAACACTCAGAGGTCGGTATTCACGCCAGCGATACTGCATAGTTTTTTTCTTACCAGGGCGAAAGAGACTAAAAATACTTTAGATACTTTAGATACTTTAGATAAAAATAATTTTGGATGTACAAATAAAAGTTATTATTGAAAACTGTGGAATGTCTTCTTTTATTTGTGTACACTCAGTTAAAAACAAAATGTTATGCTTTTTGCAAAATAAAGAAAACTAATATGATGCATGATCTGTTGTCTCCCTCTGAATGAAGTCCATTCTGATATTCCTCAGAAAAACTAAATTAGTGAATACTTATCACACAAACATGATGTCACAGAAACGCCAGGCTCCACCGTCACCCAATCACAGCGCACCCCGTCCCCAGAATACTAACCACGCACACCTGCACGTCATCAGCACACTCATCACCAGCAGTATAAAGGACTCTCTTTCACACACGCTCATTGTCCGGTCTCGTTAGCATCTTACCTGTATGCTTACCTCAAGGACTGGATTACTTACCTGTCTTCAGTCTGTCTCCTGTGCTCCTCCTGTGTGCTTCGTCTTCGTGTGTGAAGTCCAGCTCCGTTGTTGTGTCTGGAAACCTGCATTCAGCCATCCTCCTTCACCTACAGAACAAAGGACAGTATTCCCACTCCATTTATCACCATTCACCTAAAGATTTGCCATTCACTCACCTGCTAAAGTGTTGTTCTTCTGGTTGTGAAAGTAAACACCTTACTTTATTACACCCAGTGTCTCTGCCCTTCTGTGATTGTAACACATGTCTAAAGAAACGTTGAAACGTTGAAATGTCAGGTTTTAAATCATGTAAGTCAAATCGAAAACTAATATTATCTATTTATGTAATCTGTTTGAAAACAGAGAGATGTCAGTCATTCACAAGTCAGCTCATTATTCACTAATGTGGCTAAACCCACAGAGCGTGCAGAGCTTTCGAACACAAATTCTGAGGCGATATATGCAACAGAGAGTGAACGCCCGCATCAGCTTGGAAAAATGCACCAAGTTTAGTCAGATTCGTGTACATCATTTTAAGATGCGATGAGGAATAATTCTGTAAGAATTTACCTCAGAGGAAGAGCACTTTCAATTTCATTTCGATCGTGGATCAACTTGATGAAGCTCCCACTTCGTGTGACGACTCGTTACAGAAGACCTCGCCGTCCCAAGATCCAGCGGCTTTCTCCCATCTGTGTGCTGCGGTGTCGGCCCAGGCCAGCCAACTCGCCACCCACCAGCATCAGCTGAATCGTCTCACCTCTCTCACGGAGGAGCTGGTAAAAGCCTTGCAGAGTCTCCACACCACTGCTCCTGCCGCAGCTGCCATTACACACGCGGCAGAGACGCCATCTCAGGGGAACCCCTGCCTGTCGCTTCCTGAGAAATTTGACGGTGATCCAGCTAAATGTAAGGGATTTATACTGCAATGCTCTCTCTTTATCAATCAGCAACCCGCTTTATATACCACGGAGGCAGGGAAGATTGCTTTTGTCTGCTCACTGTTGGGTTGGGTGATAGCAGTGATATGTCCGGTGCCCAGCGGACGGCCATCTATTGCCTCCACTGTTAGAGAGGAAGAGCATTAAGTCAAAGCAATGCGGTGGAGTTGAGCAAAACCTTGAGACATGGCAAAGCCCTGGAGTGGATTATGGCAGTGTGGAGAGAGAATAGATCAGCCTTTCCGTCATTCGAAGCTTTCTTGCGAAGTTTCAAAAGAGGTTTTCGATCACCCCTGTGAGGGTAAAGGGTCTTTTTGACCGTCTTTTGGAACTTACCCAGGGGAGGAAGACGGCGGTGGAATATGCACTCACTTTTCGCACACTCGCTGCACAAACCAACTGGGTGAGTGATACTGTAAAAGTACTGTTTTGCAGAGGCTTATCACATGAATTACAGGCAGAAATCGCATGCCGTGATGAGGGCCAGAATCTGGATCAGTTTATCAAGTTGGCAATTCAGATTGATAACCTCATTCGTTCCAGAAGATCCTGTCATCATCGCAGCGTACAATCTTCACCACCCACAGCCGTTAAGAACCCAGAGGCCATGCAGGTGAATTCCTATCATCTTTCTGTGGAGGAGAGGAATCGGAGAATTATGCAACGTCTTTGTTTATACTGTGGTCACCCCGGTCACATGAGAAATGTCTGTCCTGCCCGTCCCAGTCCCGAGAAGCCGAGGCCGGTGAGTGCTATCAACCAGAGGCCAGATCTAGATATGTCTGTTACAGTACCCATTACTCTCACAGTTAATAATCAACTAATCACAACCACTGCATTACTGGACTCAGGTGCTGCGGGTAACTTCATGTCTCAAGGTTTTGCTCAACTCCACCGCATTGCTTTGACTGAATGCTCTTCCTCTCTAACAGTGGAGGCAATAGATGGCCGTCCGCTGGGCACCGGACACATCACCGCTATCACCCAACCTCTCATCATGAGGACAGGCGTGCTTCACACAGAAACCATCCATTTCTTCATCCTACCCACGTCTACAACATCTATCATCCTGGGATTACCCTGGCTACGCAGTCATAACCCGCAAATCTCCTGGAGAGAAGCCCAAATCACACAGTGGAGCGACGCATGTTTGTCTCACCCATCTCCTCTCTCTGTCAGATCCGTCCAGACTGTTGAATTTCCTCCTCCTGTCACCAACCTACCCGTTGAGTACAGCGATCAGGCCATAGCTTTCAGTAAGGTGCGTGCTTCACAACTCCCTCCACACCGACCATACGACTGTGCTATCGATCTCATTCCAGACTCAGCACCACCCAAGGGCTGCATCTTTCCACTCTCTCACCCGAGTCAGAGGCCATGAGGAAGTACATTGAGGAGGAACTGGCGAAGGGTTTCATCCATCCTTCCACGTCCCCTGCTTCTGTTGGTTTCTTCTTTGTGCACAAGAAGGATGGTGGTCTACGGCCCTGCATCGACTATCGAGGTATATGATATAACCATCAAGTTTAGATACCCACTACCTCTGGTCCCCGCTGCACTATAACAACTACGCACCGCCAAACACTTCACCAAACTCGATCTCCGCAGTGCTTACAACCTCATCCGCATACGAGAGGGAGATGAATGGAAGACCGCTTTCTCTACTGCTACTGGACACTATGAATATCTTGTTATGCCGTTCGGGCTAGCCAACAGTCCGTCTGTCTTCCAGGCTTTCATAAATGACGTCTTCAGGGACGTCCTCAGCATTATTCATGAAGATTCACGCCTCTTCGCATATGGGCTTCCTAAACAAAAAGGTTCTCTCTATGGGCGGCTCCTGATGCCCAACAAAACCAAAACTAGACAAAGTCCAGGAGGATGGTGGAGCAAACGCATCGCAAGCATCACTACGGGAAGCAGAAAGTATCCGACTTCACATCTTTTCTGCTCCTCCCCGCCTGCACGCAGCTACTCTCGCTGATTGGTTGCAGCCGCAGCCAATGCTGAACACACCTGATAACAAGGAGCACATGGTAAACAATAGGTGTGTTCGACATTGGCTGCAGCTGGATGCAATCGATCGGCGAAAGTAGCCATGTGCAGTTGGGGAGTAGCTGAAAACGGAGACGTGACGTCGGACACTGATTCCCGTAGTGATGCTCACGCTGCGTTTACATACTTTATCACAGCTGAAGTTAAATAAATGCAATATTTGACTAATACACAGATGTTTCAGAGACATTTTTTTTCAATACTTTATATACTGCTTACAGCATCTGTTTTTACAAGAATAAAGTTCAAAATAAGCATATATTAAAATACCAATGTAGTGGGGTCTACGTTTTTTTTATCAGTTTTATTTTGATAAACATGACACAATATAACATCGCGACTTTAACTTTAACTGTTATAAAAATACAGATTTTTGAGCATTAGTGGAACTACCAGAATTAGTGGAAGGTTTCAGAATAAACATGAAACGCACAATCCAGCCAATCGTGGAACAGCTGTGTCGTCATCAGAGCTCTTGAGAAACTGCGCCGGTCATGTGAAGCCATGTGACACACAAACTACTTCTGAATAGGATGTCTACTTCATAAATATTATGAAAAATATGGAAATATTTGGTTCAGATCACTCAAACCATATACCGTATGTAAATTGAAGTCCTTATATGTTCACCAGTGGAGCATGGATGTCATCTAGTAAAAAAAATTGGTACTGCACCAAAAAAAAAAAAACCTTACTGAAAGTTCTTTTTTTTTTTTTTTAAGATATCAACCTAAAATTTGGCTCAGAACAAGTTCAGATATCAGATGTTTTGATTTTCTTGAAATTTTAGAGTGGAACATGTTTTGTAAAATTCATATTTTATAAAAAAATATATATAAAAAAATATTTCTATATTTTAAACTTCTATAACTTTTTTTTATTACTTTATATTTTCAAAATTTGAAAATAAAAGTTGTTAAATTCAGCAAGACGCTGGCACTTCAGGATTAGAGTTGAAGAGCTCTGACATACAACACAGAAGAATTTTTGTATTTTGGGTCTGTACAGTTGCTTTTGAGCTGCCTATATGGGTCAAATACGAACAGTAAGATCGTATGAAATTTCTGTATGCAGATTTCACAACACATCAGCGTATTTAGACTTTGCATGCGGGTTCATGACCCTAAATGAGAAAAAGTCACAAAATTTCAAGAAAAACAACATAGTATTTCAAATAACTTAAAAAAATAAATGATAGTTAATTTTTACCATCTGTGGCTGACAAAACATTTTTCAGTATTGAAATAAGTGGGAAAAGCTATTTGTTTTACCTTCACAAGGATAGTTAAAAACCAACATAACAAAATATAATTAAAAAAAATCTTATTATTTTGGGTCTGTACAGTTGCCCTAGAACATTAAAATATGCGGGACAAATTGACCCACAAACATCACGAACATAACAGTGAAGAAAAGTCACAAAATATATATAAAAAAAATAAATAAAAAAAAACATAGGTTAAGTGGCATTTCAGTCAAGTCAAAAATCGAAATGGGTCAAATTGTCCCGCAACATAACATGAGGGTTAATAAGCACAAACAATCAGATGTCACACCTCTCTTCATCTCTCTGCAATGGCTACCACTTGCTGCTCGCATCAAGTTCCAAGCATTGACACTTGCTTACAGATCTACCACAGGCTCAGCACCCTCCTACCTCCACTCACTCTTACGAGTCTACATCCCTACCAGAAGCCTGTGATCGCTAAATGAGTGAAGGCTCATGGTACCATCACAGAGAGGCACAAAATCGCTCTCCAGAACATTTTCGTTCACTTTTCTTTGCTGGTGGAATGATTAACATTAACATTATTTCCAGTATAGAATATTTCAAAATAATATACTGTCTGCCTCATTCTGTAATAGAAAGCCACTTCAGATCCCAAATGGAATTTATTTCAAAAACTTGACTGACAAGTGATGAAGTGAGTTTGGAATAAAAACATTTAATGTTTGGTGTGTTTTGCTTTTCAAATGCACATCACAAGTGACTTAAACCCACAGCGTTTGCAGAGACTGCAGCATTTACTGAACCGATAAAGCCCCTCCTCACTATGAAACATTATTGTTTAGCACATTATAAACATCTACATTTGAGCAGATATCCACGAACATGGTATTTCACAGTAACCACTGGTCTAAACATTCTAACATAATTTTGTTACAGTGTCAAGTCAAGTCACCATTATTTATATAGCGCTTTTTACAATGTAGATTGTGTCAAAGCAGCTTTACAGTGATAACTGGTACATTATTTTGGCTGCACAGCAGCTCGTAAGGAATAGTGTCAATGCAGGCAGATCAAAGCACTGTTGAATATCAAATGTCAATTGTCAAGTGTCCCCAACTAAGCAAGCCAAAGGCGACAGCGGCAAGGAACCCAAACTCCAACAGGTGACATCAGGTGGCAAACAGGTGTTAAAATGGAGAAAAAACCTTGGGAGAAACCAGGCTTAGTCGGGGGGCCAGTTCTCCTCTGGCGAACAGTGCTTTGTTACGACTCAGGTTGCTATCATAAGTCAGATAGGATCGCAACATTCAAAGTATTTAATTCAGTTCCATCCATTTGAGGATCGTATTCATCACACCGGTATGGACGGTTGTTGAGGAGATGCGCCACTGGTTGTCATGTTGATGAGGCCTTCACAGTGGATGATCTAGTTGACTCAATCTCTGCTGATACTTCAGGGCTGTGTTGTGGTTGTGTCATGGCGCAGGTCCTCGATCTCACCCGGATACGGCCCGGATCCGGCTGACTACAGTAAACCTCGGGATAAACAGAAAGACTAATATTAGCGTAGATGCCATTCTTCTTCTGATGTAACGAGTACATCTGGTGTTATTGGAAGTGCTCCCGGTTCCGGCTGACCTAATTTATGCAGCCTAATAATCCTTTAACGGATTTGAAAAAATAAATTGATAATGTGTTATGTGTATGCCAGGTTAAAGAGATGTGTTTTTAGTTTAGATTTAAACTGACAGAGTGTGTCTGCTTCCCGAACAATGCTAGGAAGATTGTTCCAGAGTTTAGGTGCCAAATAGGAGAAGGATCTACCACCTGCAGTTGATTTTGATATTCTAGGTATTATTAGCTGGCCTGAATTCTGAGATCGTAATAGACGCGAAGGACTATAATGCATTAAGAGCTCGCTCAGGTACTGGGGAGCTAAACCATTTAGTGCTTTGTAGGTAATTAGCAAGATTTTAAAATCTATACGATGTTTAACAGGAAGCCAATGCAGTGTTGACAGAACCGGGCTGATATGGTCATATTTCCTAGTTCTAGTAAGAACTCTAGCTGCTGCATTTTGTACGAGCTGTAGTTTATTTATCAGGCGAGCAGAACAACCACCTAGTAAAGCGTTACAGTAATCTAGCCTTGAGGTCATGAACGCATGAACTAACTGTTCTGCATTTGTCATCGAGAGCATATGTCGTAATTTAGATATATTTTTAAGATGGAAGAATGCGGTTTTACAGATGCTAGAAACATGGCCTTCAAATGAAAGATTGGTATCAAAGAGCACACCCAGGTTCCTAACTGATGACGAAGACTTAACAGAGCAGCCATCAAGTGTTAGACCGTATTCTTGGTTATTACGTGAGGAAGTTTTTGGTCCAAAAATTAGAATATCTGTTTTTTCTGAATTTAGTAGTAGGAAATTACTGGTCATCCAATTTTTTATATCAGCTATGCATTCCGTTAATTTTGTGAATTGGTAAGTTTCGTCAGGGCGCGAAGAAATATAGAGCTGAGTATCATCAGCGTAACAGTGAAAACTAACACCATGCTTCCTGATGATATCTCCTAAGGGTAGCATGTACAGAGTGAAAAGCAATGGTCCTAGTACCGAGCCTTGCGGTACTCCATATTCAACTTGTGATCGATATGACCTCTCTTCATTTACTTCTACAAACTGATAACGGTCAGATAAGTATGATTTGAACCATGACAATGCAATTCCACTAATGCCAACATAATTTTCGAGTCTATTTAAAAGAATACTGTGATCAATAGTGTCAAATGCAGCACTAAGATCCAGTAACACTAATAGAGAGATACAACCACGATCTGATGATAAGAGCAAATCATTAGTAACTCTAATGAGAGCAGTTTCAGTACTATGGTATGGTCTAAATCCTGACTGGAAATCCTCATAGATACTATTTCTTTCTAAAAAAGGAACATAGTTGTGATGATACAGCCTTTTCTAGTATTTTTGACAGAAAAGTGAGATTTGAGATTGGCCTGTAATTGACTAATTCTCTAGGATCAAGTTGTGGTTTTTTAATAAGAGGTTTAATAATAGCCAACTTAAAAGTTTTTGGTACGTATCCTAGTGATAAAGATGAATTAACGATATTAAGAAGAGGATCTATGACCTCTGGAAGCATCTCTTTCAATAGCTTAGTTGGTATAGGGTCTAACATACATGTTGTCGATTTTGACGATTTAACAAGTTTAGACAATTCTTCCTCTCTTAAAGGAGTAAATGAATTGAATTTTTCCTCAGGGATACTACAATGCACCGTCTGACGCAATACTGTAGTAGACGGTTGCGTGGTTATAATTTTTTTTCTAATATTATCAATCTTGCAAGTAAAGAAGTTCATGAAGTCATCACTGCTGTGCTCTTTGGAAACATCAGAAGTTGAAGCTTTATTTCTTGTTAATTTAGCCACTGTATCAAATAAATACCTAGGGTTTTGTTTATTTTCTTCTAAAAGTTTTGAAAAATAGGCAGATCTAGCAGATTTTAAGGCCTTTCTGTACTCAACCATTCTCTCCCTCCACAAAATGCGAAATACTTCTAGTTTTGTTTTCTTCCAGCTGCGTTCCATTTTTCTGGCTGCTACCTTTAGGGCCTGAGTGTGCTCATTGTACCATGGCGTTGGATTAATTTCCTTAATCTTTTTTAAACGCAAAGGAGCAACTAGTCTAATGTGCTTGAAAAGACAGAGGCAATAGTTTCCGTTGCAACATCGAGGTCTTCTAAGCTGTCTGGCATGCTAAGGCGATGAAACTGATCAGGAAGATTATTTATAAAGCGTTCTTTAGTGGTAGAAGTGATGGTTCTACCAAATTTATGGCAGGGAGGCAGTTTAGCTGTTTTGACTAAATGTAGTATACACGAGACTAGGCAATGATCTGAGATGTCGTCACTCTGCTGCAGAATTTCAACGGCATCAATATCAATTCCATATGACAATATTAGATCTAAGGTATGGTTACGACAATGAGTGGGTCCTGACACGTGTTGTCTAACACCAATAGAGTTTAGAATATCTGCAAATGCCAATCCCAATGAGTCGTTTTCATTATCTACATGGATATTAAAGTCACCAACAACAAGTACTTTATCTGCTGCTAGTACTAACTCCGATAGAAAATCAGCAAATTCTTTGATAAAGTCTGTATGGTGTCCTGGTGGCCTGTATACAGTAGCCAACACAAATGTCAACTTACATAATGTTACGTAAAGTACCATCACTTCGAAGGAATTATATTTGAGAGACTTTTGACTAATACTATAAATATTACTATAAATTACAGCAACACCTCCTCCTTTGCCTTTCTGACGAGGATTGTGTCGATAATCATAACCTTGAGGGCTAGACTCATTTAAAGTAATGTAATCGTCCGGTTTTAGCCAAGTTTCTGTCAAACACAGCATATCTAGATTATTGTCTGTGATAATATCATTTACAATAAGTGATTTTGATGAAAGGGATCTAATATTTAACAACCCAAGCTTTATCATTTGTTTATCATTACTATCTCTATTTTTTATTTGTTGAACATCAATTAAATTTTTACCATTAAATGGGTTTGGAAGTTTTTTGTTTTTACTAATTCGGGGTACAGACACAGTCTCTATGTGATAATATCTAGGTGTAAGAGTTTCTATGTGTTGGGAATTATTTGACTTCTGTAACGTGAGGCAGCTAGCAGACGGTCGGTTTAGCCAGTATGTCTGCTTCCTGACCTGGGCCACAGTTTGTCATGTTTCAGCTCTAAGACTATGTGCCATATTACTAGAGAGAAGAGCAGCACCATCCCGAGAGGGATGAATACCATCTCTTTTCAACAGGTCAGGTCTGCCCCAAAAACTTTTCCAATTGTCTATAAAACCTATATTATTTTGCGGACACCACTTAGACAGCCAGCCAGCCATTGAGTGATGATAATCTGCTAACTATCTCATCACTCCGACGAACAGGAAGGGGACCAGAGCAAATTACTTCTCCTGACATTGTATTTGCGAGTTCACACACCTCTTTAATGTTAATTTTAGTGATCTCCGACTGGCAAAGTCGAACATCATTAGTGCCGACGTGAATAATAATTTTAGAGTATTTACGATTAGCATTAGCCAGCACTTTTAAATTTGCTTTGATGTCAGGTGCTCTGGCTCCCGGCAAACATGTGACTATGGTGGCTGGTGTCTCTATTTTCACGTTCCGTGTAATAGAATCGCCAATAACTAGGGCACTTTCAACAGGATTCTCAGTGGGTGCATCACTGAGTGGGGAGAACCTGTTTGATGTTATTATTGGAACGGAAAAGTGGTGTTTTCCGCGGCTAGGCCGCCTCACCGTTACCCAAGTGCCCTGCTGCGCGGGCTCTACAGCCGGAACCGAACAATGTACAGAGTTCACTAAGCTAATCGCATCCAAAACAGTATCTGAAGCCCTTGCGTTCTTACTATCCTCGATTAAAGTTTGGATGCGTGTCTCTAATTCTGAGATTCTCTCTTTCAGCCTGACTATTTCCCTACATTTATGACATGTAAATCCCTCGTCGCTGACAGAGAGAGCTATACTGAACATGTGGCAAATGGAACAGGTAACAATGCTAGGAGAGGATGACATGACTCACCGTGTTTGTAGACTGATCCGAGTTACCACAGCTGTTTGATGAGCGCGTTGAAAAGGAGCGCGCGAGAGACTGATGACAAGTTAACAAGCTAGCGAGATGCAAACGCGTTGTAACAGCGATTTAGATTCAAAGATCTCAAGCTAGCGACGTCAGATTAATGTAGTAGGCAATATTAAATATAAGGTACTAATAATATAAGCAACAATGAATAAAAGTAAGAGATTCAAATCGAAGCTATACGGAGTTACAGACGCAAACCACTCTGAGCAGCGAGGCAGACAGGAGCAATCGACCTAAATATGTAAACGGTCATATTACTTTTATACCATACTTTTATATTATAGGGCATAAAAACATCCTTGTGTCATACATTTATATTTATTTAGCATTGGAAGGTTGCCTACCTGTCTTTATTTTATAATTCAACATGTTTCAACATATATGATATGTTATCATTATCAGAGTGAGGAGCTGATTGACAAGATGATTGCGGAAGATGTTTGCAATATTTTGGGATTAAACCCAGTGCTAATAGGGAACCTGCAAATGATTAGCTGTATTTTTCATTAAGAAAAATAACCCAACATTCAAGCAATTGCTGCCACTGAATTGGAGTTAATTTGAAAGTGAAAGTAAAATATGCATGGCTGCATGGACATGCGTGTCTACTGGCACTGATTCCTATGGAAGCTCAACTTCAACAGGAATTAACTGAAAATGTCTGCTCTGCACCATTATGAATGCCTGTGCGGCCATGCACATTTTACTTTAGCTTTTAAATGAGTGATTTAAAAGTGAGGTGCGAGAGAGGGAATCCCCCCAATCCCAGTGATACCGGTATTACCGGTGTTGTCTCACATTGATTAACCAATGGGAAAATTTTCCAACCATCACAACCCTAACACACAAACGATTGAGAGACTGAAAGGGAAAACATGTGAATACAAGACTGAGTACAATACAACAACAGTAATAATGGATACCATTTCCTAGGGATATGCATGTTAATTTATAGAACAGTCTGTCTATAAATTAATGCAGGAATGTCTGTTTTCAGTGGGAAAGATGCAGGAAAGATGCAGGTTTTCTGTATGTCTCTTTGTCTCTGCTCTTCCATGTGGCAACCAACATTTTTTAGCGCAATAAAACTTGTAACTGAGAACTTCTCGGTGGATGGGGGACAGACCCCAGAGTGAGCTTTAAACAATTATTGGTTAACTATAACAAATAATTGTGTCTGATTTGTCTCAGTCATTACAATCCAATCCATTGCTCATCTACTTGGCATTCATTTTGTTAACATCCATTTGTGTAGTAGTTTGTAGTTTCTGTTTGATTATTGATTCAGTCTTCTTAGTAGTTTAGTAATTTTCCTTAGTTGTTTAGTCATTTTCCTTAGTAGTATTTAGTGAGTGTGATATTTTACTCTTGTATATCTTTTTTGTTAATAAATTCATTTTTATTGCAAACTGTGTCATTATGGTGTTGATAATCAGAGGCTCTACAAGATCGCCCAAATCTCGCTAAAGCCTTCAGATTGGTCAGATGACAAACTTCCTCTAATTTATATAATTCTAATTCAGTCAGTAATCTTCGAAGATTGTTCTTTATTGTCAGGGTGAGATTCCTTGGCTGGTGCCCTGAAATATTGGAAAGAATCCTCTGACACTCTCACACTTACCTTTCACGAGTTCACACTTGCAAATAAGTCGGATAGATAAATAAATAGTATGCATATTTGGCATGCTGTCCGAGGAGAGGGCTCCGAGCTCAGTATTTGGCCCGAACCCAGAGTACCAAAGTGCTCCTCCTGAATTTTGTTAATAAAACATCCTTATGTGATGTGTGACCAAAAACTTAATATTAATACAAAATATTAATATTAAAATTTAACACCAATTCCTACATTTGTGGTGCTCTCATGTGAGGCTAATCCAAAATCACTATACAAGACAAGCATTTGTAGTTAAAAAGTATTAACTAACTATTAACTAACATGAACTAACCATGAGCAATACATTTGTTACTGTATTTGTTAATCTTTGTTAACGTTAGTCAATAAAAATACAGCTGTTCATAGTTTGTTCATGTTACTTCACAGTGCATTAACTAATGTTAACAAATACAACTATTGATTTAATAATGTTAAGGTAATATTAACAAAGATTAATAAATGCTGTGGAAGTGCAGTTCATTATTAGTTCATGTTAACTAATGTCGTTAACTAATATTAACTAATGAACCTTACTGTAAAGTGTTACCAAATTTTTATTTACAAAAAAAAAAAAAAAGACGTATCATTTCGCTAGACAAGACCCTTATTCCTCGCCTGGGATTGCTTAGAGCCTTTTGTGCCCACTGAATCTGCAATTTGAACCTTCCACCCGGTGAACCCCACTGAAGTCTACTATATGGAGAAGAATCCTGGAATGTTTTCCTCAAAGACCTTAATTTCTTAAGAATTGAACATCTTGGATGACTTGGGGGTGAGTAAATTATCAGGAAATTTTTATTCAGAAGTGAACTAATCCTTTAAGTACATATCAGATCCCATACTTCTTTACTTTAACTTGAGTATAAAAGTGTAGTCAGTACTTCAACTTTTACCAGAGTCTTTTTAAACATAAGTATCTGTACTTCTTCTTGAGTGAAGGATGTGTGTACTTTTGCCATCTCTGTACCCAGTCCACAAACAAAAAGAAAAAAAAAACTCCTACATTACCACATGTTGTTTGGGAGGGTTTCAAGAAAAATCCTCATTGCTCATCCAAAAACAATCTCCAGCATATTCAGTTGTCAGACACTACTGGAACTTCAAATGGGACCGGCTTGGTCAGATAAAAACAAACAAAAAGCATACCCATCAGATGGGTTTGGTGCACACATGGATAAAAAGTACCCCATGCCCACGGTTAAATATACTGCTGGCTGCCATTGCGGCTTTTCACACTCCTATAAGTGATGGGCCGCTGGGGAGCTGGTCATATGTTTCCTACGTGGTGCATGGAGAATGAGACCTGTGACTCGAACTAGAGTCCCAACCTGGGCTCTGGCAGTAGTGCTCAAAGGGTTGTTGCTGCCCCCCTTCGAACCTCTTGAGTCAACATTAGCAAATGACACTTAAGATGGCTTTTCTCCTTGCTATTACATCTCTTAAGAGAGTGGGACATCTCCAGGCTCTGTCTATATCTCCCTCATGCCTGGAGTTTGCCCCTAGGGGAGTTAAAGCTATTCTGCATCCTAGGCCAGGCTACATGCCTAAGGTGCCATCCAATTTAGCATGATCTACGGTTCTGCAGGCCTTCCATCCTCCACAACATGTGTCACCAGAAGAAGAGAGACTTTATCTGCTCTGCCTTGTCAGAGCATTGAAAGTGTATATACAGAGGTCTTCTCAATGTAGGAAATCAGATCAGTTGTTGGTGTGCTTTGGGTCACCTAAGAAGGGGCTCCCTGCCTCTAAGCAAACGATTAGCAATTGGATCGTTCAGGCTATTGCCTTGGCCTATCAGGTGTGCAACCTCACTTAATTTTTTGCCTTGAGGGCTCATTCTATTAGGGGCATGGCATCCTCTAGAGCCCTTCTCTCAGGAGTCCCCCTTTAGGAGATCTGTGATGCGGCTGGCTGGGCCACTCCGCACACCTTTATCAGATTTTATAGTCTGCACCTCCCTTCAATGCCAGGCGCATGGGTGCTCTTATCCTAAGTTGTGCCTGGTCTCGGCTTCACACTAGGACAGATGTGTTTCGGTGTGGCATAGTGGGTATTCATTCCCCTCAAAAGGGAACGCCTCAGGTTACGTATGTAACCCTTGTTAACTGAGAAAGGAACGAAACACTGCGTCCCTTTGCCACACCTCCTCATGTCTGGGAGGGACTTGCTTCATCGCAACTCTGTTGTGTGCCAGCATCCCTTTGTAGCTTCTGTGTATGCTATCACGTTACGTCACGATGCAACACTAATCAGGATTGGAATTGTTTCATTCATGCTTAAGACGCGCTACGCTAAGGGGCGTTCCCCATAGTGTAATTACCAACGTAGTGTCTTGTTCCCTTCTCGGGGTTAGATACGTTTTGCTGCGTCCACCCTGAAAGCTGGTACATGGTATGGACTATTGTCTCACAGAGATGGTTAAGGATTACATTTCCATTCATTGGAGATGAGCAGACAAGTACTCCCTACTCTCCCAGTCAGGCGAGGGGTATGTTAAAAAAAAAAAAAAAAAAAGTGAAATTTGTAGAGAGGGCTGCAGATATGGCAATGTCCTCCATTCTGATCTAGGTCTCAATCAGGGCCATGAGGTTGAGACCTGAATGAATAGTAATAGATGTAATGAAGTCTGCTTTGTTTACAGTTCAAGAGACCAATGGGAAAAGAAAATAATGTACTAGAGAGCATGGGGAATATGCAGGTTGTTAGGATTGCACTGCCTCCAACGTGTGACATGTGATTTATAAGTGTTAGTACTAATATTAACTGAAACAGAACAGATGTGTACTTATTTAGAAACCATGGAAACAAACTAGGGGTATGATCAGTAACCAAGGAAACTAACAATGAATGAGAACACATGCAAACAGGAACAGGAAAAAACAAACTAAAACACAAAGAAACTAAAGACATAGAAATAACTCTGACAGTCTTCACTGTATAAATTAAATTAAAGATTAATCCTTGTCAAAGTTACAAAAGTTATTCAGTCATAAGCAGTGGGTGATTTTCTTTTTGTCTTTTGTTGTTAATTGAACATTCAGGACACAGACAGCAGTAGGCTTATGTCAATAGCAAAGAAAATAGACTTTTACTTTCTTTGCTAGTGACATATCTGACCAAACTACAAGTTTCCAGCGATGTCTCTAAAAAAGAAAAGCTTTTGACAAGTCTTTGCCACTGTGCACTCAATCCACTCCACCCATTTTTCTTATCAACTTGTGAACAGCTGCTATGCATGAATATTTCATTTGTTAAATACAAACCCGATTCCAAAAAAGTTGGGACACTGTACAAATTGTGAATAAAAAAGGAATGCAATAATTTACAAATCTCATAAACTTATATTTTATTCACAATAGAATATAGATAACATATCAAATGTTGAAAAAAGTGAGACATTTTGAAATGTCATGCCAAATATTGGCTCATTTTGGATTTCATGAGAGCTACACATTCCAAAAAAGTTGGGACAGGTAGCGATAAGAGACTGGAAAAGTTAAATGTACATATAAGGAACAGCTGGAGGACCAGTTTGCAACTTATTAGGTCAATTGGCATGATTGGGTATAAAAAGAGCCTCTCAGAGTGGCAGTGTCTCTCAGAAGTCAAGATGGGCAGAGGATTACCAATTCCCCCAATGCTGTGGCGAAAAATAGTGGAGCAATATCAAAAAAGGAGTTTCTCAGAGAAAAAGAGTTTGAAGTTATCATCATCTACAGTGCATAATATCATCCAAAGATTCAGAGAATCTGGAACAATCTCTGTGCATAAGGGTCAAGGCCGGAAAACCATACTGGATGCCCAGTATGATCTTCGGGCCCTTAGACGGCACTGCATCACATACAGGAATGCTACTGTAATGGAAATCACAACATGGGCTCAGAAATACTTCCAGAAACCATTGTCGGTGAACACAATCCACCGTGCCATTCGCTGTTGCTGGCTAAAACTCTATAGGTCAAAAAAGAAGCCATATCTAAACATGATTGGTTGGTTTACGTTGGAACCATTGGTTCTTATCATAACATATGCATAAAACAGAAATCATACACACAACAGTTTGCAAGACAGTTATAATAATGTCATAGGATGCATGTTCATTTATAGATCGGTTTATCTATAAATTAATGCAGGAAAGTCTGTTTTGAGGACTATGTGTCTCTTTGTCTCTGCTCTTCCATGTGGCAACCCACATACTTTGGCGCAATAAAAATTGTAACTGAGGCCCCATGCACAGTCTGGTCTTCTCGGGGGATGGAGGACAGACCCCAAAGTGAGTTTTAAACAATTGTTTGTGAAACATAACAAATAATTGTGTCTGATGTGTCTCAGTCATTACATACTCCTCCCTTTCGATCATTGTTGTCCCTCCTATGGCAACAGCGAGCGACATTGAAGGTGCAGAAAAATCAGACACATCTCTGGCACACAAGGCTGGAAGGCCTTGATGGGCTCTAGTTGTTTGTGTCTCTTGGGGTGGTGGTTGTTCCATGGCGGGTGATGTAGACAGTGGACAAGCTCATGTCTCTGAGCTTGTGCTGCAGGTGTCGAGGCATCCAGTGCCTTGACAGTGTGTCACCTGCCATCCTGGGGTCAGTTAGTGGTTGGTGGTTACAGGAAGTGGTTAGGGCTCTGTGTAGCATGAAAAGGGTTCCCGGCTGACCTAGTGCAAGTGGCAGGAGGTCAGCAGGTGGTTGTTGGCCTCTGCTAACAACAAGTCACAAGAAGTTTGAAGGTTGGAGCGTGGCCCTACTTTTGTGGCAGTGCCGACTTGAGCTTGCTTGAGCTCTGTTGGGCGAGGAGTCGGAAGCTTGTACTTCATGGTACTCCTCAGATGAGTCCTGTTCGTGTAGCTGTTGTGCTCGTGTCAACAACTCCTGTTACTCTTAGGAAGACGCTTCCAGCTGTCCTCGTGCAGCCTCCGACTAACACCCGTGTGAAGGGTTTGGAGGAGGATGTTGTAGTTGACGGCTGTGGGACGTCCTGTCAAGTCAAGTCACCTTTATTCGGCTTTTTACAATGTAGATTGTGTCAAAGCAGCTTTACATTGATAACTGTTACATTATTTTGGCTGCACAGCAGCTCTTAAAGAATAGTGTCAATATAGGCAGATCAAAGCACTGCTGAATATTGAATGTCAATTGTCAAGTGTCCCCAACTAAGCAAGCCAAAGGCGACAGTGGCAAGGAACCCAAACTCCAACAGGTGACATCAGGTGGCAAACAGGTGGCAAACAGGTGTTAAAATGGAGAAAAAACCTTGGGAGAAACCAGACTTAGTCGGGGGGCCAGTTATCCTCTGGCAAACAGTGCTTTGTTATGACTCAGGTTGCTATCATAAATCAGATAGGATCGCAACATTCAAATTATTTAATGCCACTGGTTGTCATGTTGATGAGGCCTTCATAGTGGATGATCTAGTTGACTCAATCTCTGCTGATACTTCAGGGCTGCGTTGTGGTCGTGTCAAGGCGCAGGTCCTTGGTCTCACCTGGATGTGGCCCGGATCCGGTTGACTACGGTAAACCTTGGGATAAACAGAAAGACTAATATTAGCGTAGATGCCATTCTTCTTCTGATGTAACGAGTACATCTGGTGCTATAGGAAGTGTTCCTGGTTCCGGCTGACCTAATTTATGCAGCTTAATAATCCTTTAACGGATTTGAAAAAATAAATTGATAATGTGTTATGTGTATGCCTGTGGGGTTTGCAGATTGAGGGTGCTGTCTTCCATGGCTTCTTCCAGGGCTTGGCTGGTACCTGGGCTGTTGCCATGGTGACAGTTCTGTGCTGGTCTGTGCGGCTTTGAGCACATGCCCGCTCTTTGCGAGACTCTGTGATCTGGTGTGAGGTTGTTTAACTTCTGTTTTCAGATCCATGAGCTAGGGCTAAGGAGACGATACTCTTGATCAGCCTGGTGTGGCTGCAAATCTGGCTTGGATCATGTGTTGTTGATCCTCTCCTCTCATTGTCCAGTTGTGTTTGGCTCTGGTGCTGTAGGTCGTCAGCAGCCATGATGGTCCATGTCAGTCCTTTGGGTCTCCAGTCTGGGAGGTTAAACAGAGCATCTGCAACATCTTGACACACTTGTAGTGAGAGAAAGGGTAAGGGACTAATGCATGACCCTAGGTAATGAACAAGCTAAGAATATAACAGCCAGCTTGTTGTTTCCGGCATAGCTTGCTAGTGAAGCGTGTCTTCTATGCTCACGACCTTAGCTATGGATGCTAAGATTTGTGTGGTTTTGAAAATGTTCCTGAAAGGCGTAAGCTGAGATTTAATAAATGACCTAAGATGGTTCTTATGGTAAGTTATTTCACAGAATCTCCTGATGGCTTGCAATAGTCTAGATCCCTTACAAAGTGAAGAAGAGAAGAAAAAAAAAAAAAAAAGAACAGCTTTCCTATTCAGACTGTGTTTATAGCTGGTGCAAAGAACTATAGTTATGCCCTAGTAATCACTGAGAATACTTGAATAACAGGGTCATAGGACTTGTTGGGAATAAACAAAATCACAAATAATAGTGTCTCTGGTTCCTTTCAAGCTCTCTGAGCAAACAAATACCTCACTAGACAATAGGGGTAAATGTAAATAAATCAAATAGATGAAAATAAGAAATAATAAAAATAAACGAATAGCTGACTGCTTTATGATTAAAATCAATAAAAAGATTTAAAGAAGTGATTAAAACAGCAGAATGACCAGAATGGTATTGGGAATGCTCAATAGCACTAGTGATTAACCATTAGATTAGCTTTGGAAATCACTCTATAGTTGGTCAAAGCTGCAGCATGTTCAGGGCCACACCCTGTGTGTGTCCCTCCATGAAGTTTAGTCAACGTGCTATTGAAAAATCTCAATAAATCCAAGAATTCTTCTTTAGCTAAACAGTTTACATTTAATCAAATTAAAATAGTAATTGTAAATTTAGCTAAACAGCGTTCAGGAAGGGATGCACTTGAATGCATGTGAAATAAGCTGAGAAGAATAAAGAAAGAGAAAATGTGAAATAAGAAACCAGGAATGTGGTTAAAGGAAATTGGTTTAGATTACTTCACACTGCACACACACAGCTGTAGTTAAAGGCTTCAAGTAAATGATACTAACCGCTACTGTAGAAGTTATTAGTTAGCTACACAATATGGCGTCACAAGGTGATGAATTAGCACTTCCTGTGACAAGTCGTTGTCATGGGAACCAATGCACATCAGAGCAATTCAAACAGTTCATAAAGACTGTAACGACTGAGACAAATTGACACAATTATTTGTTATAGTTAACTAGTAATTGTTTAAAACTCACTCTGAGGTCCCCCCATCCCCTGAGAAGACCAGCCTTTTGCAAGGGGCCCCAGTTATAAGATGTATTGCGCCAAAATATGTGGGAAGAGCAGAGAAGAGCAGAGACAAAAAGACACACAGAAAAACAGACTTTCCTGCATTAATTTATAGACAGACTGTTCTATAAATGAACATGCATATCCCCGGGAAATGGTATCCATTATTACTGTATGTTGTATTGTACTCAGTATTGTATTCACATGTTTTATGATACATTTAAGGCAACTTCAATTATGCCATGTTTAGTGTCTATGGGTTCATATCGAGAAGATTTAAATGCTTGTGTATACAATATGTCGATACCTGTGCAACACATCAGTATTACAAGAACCTTTAATAGTTCCTCTTTAACAACTTAGCCATTTTAATCATGCTCGGTCATAAACGGCCTGACAGTAGGAATGTTGTCGCTCGGAGGTCCTACCCATTTCATTGGTCAGTTCAACCCTTAGGGGTGTGACTTCTCCCAGAGCTTAAAGCCAGCATACAATGCTCCTCCCGCTCTCTCTTGCTTTTCCGACAACTCAGCGATTGCAGGGGCTGCCTGTGGGCCTGTGGGCCTTTGGGCCTGGGCCTGACCTGCCCCCTAACCATGTGCTTGACTAGGAGAGGCGGAACTCTTTCCCCACTAAGAGTCAAAAACAGCTCAAGTTGTTTCATATGTCTTCAACAAATGCAGAAGATATTGGTTACATCTCCGGACCGAATCATCAAGGATTTCTTCTCAGCCTGCAGATCCTCAGCCTGAAGGCATTTTGCAAGTAACATACATCTGAACACTAAACAGCGATGTAGTATTAATTTGTAAACCACCTGTGTCAGCAAAGGTGCTCTATTACTGAGAAAACTGATGATTTTTTTCCAGATTGTTTTTGACTTTTTCCCATAGCTCCATTTCCGGTCCCACTTCCGGTTCGACTCTATCATTGCTCATTTTTACCTATGTATGTGTGTGACCTGCGTGTATGTTATGTGTTTGTTAGTTTAGTTATGTGTTTGTGGTTTAGTTAATAAAGATTGTGCACAATACTTGTTTGGTTCTGACTCGGTCTGCTAATAAATTGCCTCTTAAATGATTTAGATCTTGACTACATGCTCTGAGTAGTACTGTATAATAGGAATGTTGTTTCCCATAACCTGGAACGAACAGGTTAATTAATTGTAATATTAATTTTAATGTAGCTACATCAAGTTAATCTGATGAACTGATTCACATATTCATGATTAATCATAATTAATAATGATAATGAGTTATGAATAATTATTAATATTTCCCGTTTCAGTTAATTCGCTACAAGACTGTCTGCCCATTTCAGATGAGTAATTCATAGTTAAAATGTGGCACTCATACCATTAGATATTCAAAAATTTGATGTTACATTCAGTAAAATGCAGATATGGTTTGGCATTTTGGTCACCAGGTAGATATACTTGTAGATGCAGCTAAAGTTTAGATGAATTACATCAATCTAAACTATAATTCCTGAGGCTGTTACACTGTAGAAAGGGGAGCATCACCCCAAATTACATTTACATAACACTGTACTGAGATTTACTCATCAGAAACAGGTTAAGCAATACTGCAATTGGTATTTCTTCAACCAAAGCAGAATAATCACTTCTGGTACAGTTTACATGCCGCTGAGCTGAGATACCTTCATCAAAACAGCTTTAAACATCAATTTACGCTTTAATACTGAAATTAGTTTTTCTTTGCTAAAATCAGATTAACTTTACTGATACCATTTGAACATATGCTAAAATAATATTTTTTTCTGTTACAGCAGATATGTCAATTCAAGCTATTGTTTTATCTGCATCTAACTAGCCAGCAACTAGCGATCTACATGAGTATCAAATGTCGTGTCAAATGACGTGTTGGAATTATCAAAGGCACACTGTTAGTTGGACAGTGGTTTAAGCGAGTGGCGTTAGGCCGTGCCAGCTTAACCAGCTCAATCTGGTGTCACAGTGGCGTATCTGGAGTTAGCATTTCCTTTGACAAGTCGTTGTCATGGAAACCAATGCGCTGCCGTGCCAAATCAAACAGTGTATATCAAATGTCTGCATGTTTCAAAATATCTGTGCGTAGTCATAGACTGTCATGGGCATTTGAGGATTACACATTCATTCAAGGTTTTCTTCCAGTCAGTAAAATTCAAATTTTACAAATGCAGACTCCTGCTTTTCTGCAACCACACATTTTCACCTACTTTAATAGCTTTATGCCCTATGCTGACTAGGAACCTTTGTAGAAGCTATGTGGAAGGCACTGTGTGGGGGCAGTTCAAGGTCAATTCTGAGGGACCTTGTGTGTTACAGGCCTTCTGTGTCGGGTCACATGAATGGCATTGTGTGAGGGTAGGCTGTGCTGCCAAAAAGGTGACTAACTGGTGTCAGAGGCAAAGGTCCTGTTGGTGTCCTCCTTTCATTCCAGGTTTGTCTGAGTCTGTGGCAGTAATATTGGGACTTTCAGATCTGCCCTGCTTGGTGTCGAGGGCAGCACTCAACCCGCGTTCAGACTTCTGGGTCTGAGAAGTCTTTTATGCTGGCTGGTTTCAGCTGCTGGTAGTCTGATTGGAGGTTTTCTGGCTGCTGAGTCAGAAATCGTCACGATTCTGGCTGAATGTGATCCAGAACAGAGAGTCTGTCTTGGTGGGTCACACAAGTCAAAAACTTCAGGCGAAAATTAATGTCTCATATGTTGGCATGGATGTTGTGGTCTGCTAAGCAGCGGGCTCTGGCCCTTCCCCCCTTTGTGCAGGGCTGGGGGAGCTTGCGCAGCTGCTGTGAAGTCCATCAGGGTGCATGTTCCTCGTGTGGTGCATTTGCAGTTGGTTGGACTGTTTCAGTTCTTTTTGGACCACAACGAGTTTGTCTCCAACGCTGCTGAATTGCTGCGTCAGTGTTTGGATTTCAGCTCTGCATGCGGATGGCCTTCAAGGGCCTTAGCTTTAGTGTCTCTTTAAATTCAAACAGTTATTTATGTTCTTTTTGTGGCAAAGTTCAACAGCTGTCGGAGCCTTCTGAAGACTGGTGACTTCCCTCAGTTGCTCCACTCTGTCAGGGTCCTTGCATCTGTCATGTGCCTTCTCACGCTAAGTGGGTTGGTTCTCTGTGGAACTCTGTGGCTTGCAGCATTCGTTCATTTACATCCTGTTGGAAGCCCGTATGAGCATGGGAGAAGATGAAGCTCTTTGTGGCTCAGGCTGGGTGTCGAGTGTCCGCTTGTGCTGCAGATCTCACAGTTCCTTGCTCTGCAGCTGCAGGTCGTTGACTGCTTTGGCTAAAGGATGTCCATCACACTGTTCCGCTGGGTCTCCAGGGGGTCCTGGATGGCAGGGCTGTAAGTCCTAGGCGAACTGGCACACTTGGGGGAACACGGGAGAGAGAGATGGCAAGGCAAATGCAAGCTTGTACAGAATGGCTATGCAGGCCATGTAAAGAGTGAATAGCTGATGTGGGGGAAGCTAGTATGAGACTTAGTGTTGGTGAACACAACTAAGGGGTTTCAGTATCATTGTTTGACGGCTGTAAGCTGCTGATGACTGGGCTGGTACATGTCGTTAAACTATTACTCAGAATACTGATGGTTCTTTTCCACAGGTTATCACCCTAAAGATAACTAATAAACAAAACTGAAATAAAACAATAAAATGAAATCAGAAAGGGAAGCAGGCTAAGCAGGTGTCACTTGTTCAAGTAATTGCTGCTGTAAGCTCATAAGCCTATGGTTAGACTATTGCTAGGCTAACAGAGAAACACCAAACACCTCAGGTCAAAAGGAAAAGAAACAATGAGAAGTGTTTCTAGTCCTTTCTGGGCCCAACAGTGCATTGGACGGTGGCCGTACTTGGCATGTACTCGGCACTAAGGTGTGAGGAGGGGTAGCTAAGAGATAGAAATTAGGATATTAAGAACCTATAACTCATCATACCTCATTAAGGAAACAACAGTTTCTAGAAATACTGTAATCCTATAAAGAAGAGTGAAGATGGTGGTGGTAAAATAACTAAAAATAGGGTAAAAGCACCTTAGCTCTAGAGAACTAAAAGGGGAGGTAAATACACAAATTGATTTAATTAAATTTCAAATTTAAATTACAAATTTAATTAAACCCAACTTGGCTGAATAGAGATATTCAGACTTAAACAAAAGAAAGTGAATTAAATAAAAGAAAATAAATG
The DNA here is from genome assembly GCA_037101425.1 of Elopichthys bambusa. NCBI lineage: Eukaryota > Metazoa > Chordata > Actinopteri > Cypriniformes > Xenocyprididae > Elopichthys > Elopichthys bambusa. The sequence continues at coordinate 19,890,200 of CM074436.1, forward strand.
AAAAAAAGAAAATAGAGGAATACAGTAAAAAATAAATAAATTAGAATTTCCTTATAGATCTAGGAATCTAAAAGGAAAGGTAAATAAACAAATTTGATTTAATTAATTTTTCAAATGTAATTAAATTCAACTTGGCTGAATAGGGATATTCAGGCTAAACAAAGAGAGTGAAGGAGATAAACTAAAATAAAATAGAATAGGGGAAGGAGGAGGAGGTTGAAATAATAAAAACGACCACACACAGACACAAATGGTTTAAACCAGTGATGGGTGCCTTTGAGGCATGCCTTGTGAAGCTTCGGAACTGTGCAAATCATTTGTCTTGCATCAGTGATTCGAAGCGTGTATCAAACTGCTAAAGTCACGTGATTTCAGTAAACGAGGCTTCGTGATGCGTCATGATTTGCGTCATGCAAAATGATTTGAAACTTCATTGGTTCGTCCCTAGGTCTCATGAACCAATATGATTTGTATATTAAATGTGTATAACACATTTAAATGACACATTTGATAAAGGGAAGAGAGATATTTAAACTATCTTGTTTGTCTGATTTAACCCAGCTTTCATAAACGAGCCCTATACAGTTTACTGAAATATCACATCTTAACAGAAACCTCATGTTTAAGGATATTAGATGATTTGTTGATCACCTTTAATTGATTACAACTTCAATAAAACATTTGTGAATGGTTCATTAAAGATGTCTCGTTGAGTTAAGTTTTCGCTGCATTTACTGTTCTGACCAGCAGGGGTCACCAGTTTGTGGCGCTTTGAGCAGTTCGAAACAGTGAATCGTTTGTGATGCAATTGATTCGTTTGATTCAGAGCTTCACAAAGCTTTGTATCCCCCCATCAATAGTTCAAATCAAAATCTCTTAGTCTAAAGGGTCCCAGAGTCTATGAGTCTCTGGTTCTAAGGTTACACTTCACGCTCGCACATGTCTTGGTGTTAGCAGGGTGCTAGAAGCTTTTAGTCGAGGTGAAGGGTTTTAATTTGTAGGGCATACGTGTAGGGTTGCTAAAGAGCTAGCTTTGGCTACACGCGGTTGTTGTTTGCACAACGGTCTGTGACCTGGGTATTGTTATCAGGCCATCAGAGATGGTTATGCGTTGCCAAGAGACCAATGCCAACTTGCAACACAACTCGAAGGGAGCAGGCTCGGGCCCTGCTGCGAACAAGCATTGGGAACTCTAGCGTGGTCAGTCAGTCATGATGTATTGCACACATCTCACAAATCACAACAGCACATCACTTCACAGACAATGGTGAATTACTAGTTAGCTAGGCTAGAATTTACTCCACAAATTCGACGTGATTGTTTCATATGAGCGGTCCAGCACATTAATATGAATACAATGATGTAACAAATAGTATCGCCTAGATCACTAATTACAAATGGTGTAGTGAGATTTCTTCGTCACGCAGGTCAATTTATGCTGCTTAATATGAGGTTACTTCGTCAGGAAAAGACTTATGCATTTAAAGCTGAAAGTTTTTTTTTTTTTTTTTTTCAGATCAGATCAGGTTAGTTTATTCTGTCAGAATCTTTCGTTATTTCCATCAAAAAAAGGCTTACACTCATTTAACAACTGAAATTATGATTTCTTCGATAATTTCAGGTTAGCTTCTTTGTACAATTTAAACATGAATTATAGCATCAAGGAACTTTTGAAGGAATGTGCATTCAATCTATAGTTTTGCTTATTTTATCAGGAATTTGTACGTGCATTTATAAGATGTTAATAAAGCTTATGGAACAACAAATGATTGATTACTGTGTCCGTCTGCAAACAATTGTTTAAAATGATGCCTTTTGTTCTCCACCAAATCCTGTAGCAAATTAACTAAAAGGGGAAATATTAATAATTATCCATAACTCATTATGATTATTAATTATAGTCAATTATGAATATTTGAATCAGTTAATCAGATTAACTTGATTAAAATTACAATCAATAAATCAGTTCATCCTGTGAACACTCAGTATTGATTATTAATTCATTCTTAGAGAATGGTATTTTTCATGGCCACAGAAAATGTATTCTTTTTAGCATTTACAGTGCTTTGTAATAAGCATTTACAGAGCAAGAAATAAGATCTGATCATTTAAGAGGCAATCTATTGCAGACGGAGAGTCAGAACTGAATATGTATTGTGCACAAGTTTTATTAACTAAATCATAAACACATAACTAAACTAACAAACACAAACATGTTACGTGTGGTTACGGTAGAGATGAGACGTTCACGGAAATCCACAATTAAGGGTATTTTTTTTACAATGAAGGACAGTAACACACAACCAAACACAATAAACTAACAATAAGAACAGACAAGGAGTGCAGGGACTGAGTCCATTATAAAGGGTGTGTGGATGATCAGGTCCAGGTGCAGGTGATCGGTGATGATGGGGAGATGACGAGGAAGTGAGTGCAGGTGTGGAAACAGGAGGATCATGGGAAATGGAGTCCGGGAACAGAGGGAACTGTGACAAAACACAGGTGGACCTGACCAATTAGGAATGTCTGTAGCGGGAACTTCCTTTGTGGGGGAGTTTATGGCTCTTGTCTTTGAGTGTGGTTAAACTGAGTTGTTTTGAAGAAACTATTAAAGATTCTTGTAATAATGATATGTTGCACAGGTATCAATATATCATATACACAATCATTTAAATCTTCAAAATACAAACTCGTAGACACCAAACTTGGTATAGGTTGGTTTACGTTAACCCTTGGTTCTTATCATAGAATATGCATAAAACAGAAATCATACACACAACCGTTTGCAAGACAGTTATAGTAATGTCATGGGATGCATGTTCATTTATAGATCGGTTCATCTATAAATTAATGCAGGAAAGTCTGCTTTTGTCAGGACACAGACGGAGGCAGAGAGGTGAGTGAAACACACAAGTTTCGGATCCGGATGTTCGGCATGGAATTGTGAGAGGAGCGAGGGGTCGAGGATGTCGTGATGGGTAGGAACGTTCTTCTGGGCCATAGTGCTCCTAGTCAATGAGGTATTCTAGTTTTGGACCCCGTCGTTGGGAGTCGAGGATCGCCCACACCCGGTAGATGTTTCCTCTTCAGCGAGTTCAAGAGGAGGAGGTACCGCATCGCCACCGGAATCTGTGGAAGGAGAGGGCATAGAATCAGTGTCGGGTTTCAACAGTGAGACATGGAATGAAGGTGAGATGTGATACTGTGCTGGAAGATTGAGATGATGGGTGACCTTGTTGAGCTACTTCTGTATGGTGAATGGACCTATGTACCGGGGACTCAGCTTGCGGCAGGGCAGTCAGAGACGAATGTCCCATGTCGAAAGCCACACCTTCTGGCCAGGTTGGTAACAAGGAGTGGGGCCCCTTCTGGTGTTGGCATGCCGCTTGTGTCTCCGAACTGCCTGCTGGAGATGGACGTGGGCTGAGTCCCACACTCTCTCGCTCTGCTGGAACCAGTGGTTGACAGCTGGAACCTCCGAGGGCTCACCCGACCAAGGGAAGAGAGGTGGTTGATAGCCCAGAATACATTGGAACGGGGTGAGCCCAGTAGTGGTCTGCTGGAGGGAATTCTGGGTGTACACCCTCCAGGGTAGAAACTGGCTCCAGCTGTCCTGGTTCCAGTGGCTGTACAACTTCAGGAATCTCCCGATCTCCTGGATCTCGCGCTCAGTCTGGCCGTTGGTCTGAGGGTGGTATCCAGACTACAGGCTGACAGACACTCCTAGGAGCTTGAAGAAGGCTTGCCACACATGGGAAATGAACTGGGGTCCACGGTCGGAGACGATATCCTCTGGGAGGCCAAAATGCCTGAATACATTGCGGAACAGGGTTTCCGCGGCTTCAAATGCAGTGGGAAAGCCTTTGAGGGATATAAGTTTGCTTTGGAGAAACGGTCCACGATTACCAGAACGCAGGTGAAGCCATTAGATGGTGGTAAGTCTGTTATTATATCAATTTCAAGGTGTGACCACGGTCTGCGTGGTACAGGTAAGGAAACCAGTTTTCCTTCCGGGAGCTTCCTAGGAGTGTTGGCAATGGCACAGACTGAGCATCCTCTGATGTAACAGGAGATATCCTGAGTCATGGAGGGCCACCAGTAGTGTTTCCGCAGGAGCGAGAGGGTACGTGAACTGCCTGGGTGTCCAGAGCCTGGAGAAGTGTGAGCTAAGTCCATGAGGGGCTGACGGTGGGCCGGTGGAACACGGAGAAGCCCCTCAGGACCTCCCGGCGGAGTTAGCTTGGAAAAAGCTTTGGTTGATGGACCACTGGATAGGGCTTACGATCAAGGCTGGAGGGAGGACAGGTTCGGGATCTGGATTCCCAGGATCAGGCTGGTACAGATGGGATAAGGCATCAGCCTTGCAGTTCTTGGTTCCAGGACGATAGAAGACAGTGAAGTTGAATCTTGTGAAGAAGAGGGCCCAACGGGCTTGGTGAGGGTTGAGGGGATCACAACATTCAAAGTATTTATTCCAGTTCCATCCAGTTGAGGATCGTATTAATCACGCCGGTATGGACGGTTTGTTGAGGAACTGTGCCACTGGCTGTCGTGTCAATGAGGCCTTCACAATGGATGATCTAATTGACTCAATCTCTGCTGATACTTCAGGGCTGCGTTGTGGTCATGTCAAGGCGCAGGTCCTCGATCTCACCTGGATACGGCCCGGATCCGGCTGACTACGGTAAACCTCAGGATAAACAGAGAGACTAATATTAACGTAGATGCCATTCTTCTTCTGATGTAACGAGTACATCTGGTGTTATAGGAAGTGTTCCCGAAAGAGATGCGTTTTTACTCTGGATTTAAACTGACAGAGTGTGTCTGCTTCCTGAACAATGCTAGAAAGATTGTTCCAGAGTTTAGGTGTCAAATATGAGAAGGATCTACTGCCTGCGGTTGATTTTGATATTCTAGGTATTATCAGCTGGCCTGAATTCTGAGATCACAATAGATGTGAAGGACTATAATGCATTAAGAGCTCACTCAGTTACTGGGGAGCTAAACCATTTAGTGCCTTGTAAGTAATTAGCAAGATTTTAAAATCTATACGATGTTTAACAGGAAGCCAATGCAGTGTTGTCAGAACTGGGCTAATATGGTCATACTTCCTAGATCTAGTAAGAACTCTAGCTGCTGCATTTTGTACGAGCTGTAGTTTATTTATCAAGTGAGCGGAACAACCATCCAGTAGAGCGTTACAGTAATCTAGCCTTGAGGTCATGAATGCATGAACTGTTCTGCATTTTTCATTGAAAGCATATGTCGTAGTTTTTAAGATGGAAGAATGGGGTTTTACAGATGCTAGAAACATGGCCTTCAAATGAAAGATTGGTATCAAAGAGCACACCCATCCTAAATGACGACGAAGATTTAACAGAGCAGCCGTCAAGTGTTAGACAGTATTCTAGGTTATTACGTGAAAGCGTTTTTGGTCCAAAAATTAGAATCTCTATTTTTTCAGAAATTAGTAGTAGGAAATTACTGGTCATCCAATTTTTTATATCAGCTATGCATTCCGTTAATTTTGTGAATTGGTAAGTTTCGTCAGGGCGCGAAGAAATATAGAGCTGAGTATCATCAGCGTAACAGTGAAAACTGACGCCATGCTTCCTAATGATATCTCCCAAGGCTAGCATGTACAGAGTAAAATGCAACGGTTCTAGTACTGAGGCTTGCGGTTGTCACAGAGACGAACTCCGTGATTCCCTCCTCTGACCATCAGAGGGTGCCATCACCTGAATACTGACACTCACACATTCACACACACACTACATTTCCCACAAGCCCCATACCTTGGCGCTAATCACCACACCCAGCTGCTGTGCATTATCTGGACCATTTAAGCCACTCTCAACCTCACCGTCATTGCGAGGTCTTGTATTACTATGGTTTGCATTTCTGAGTGTTTATTATTCTGATTGTCTGCCTGTTATTTACCCAGTTTGTTCTCCATCTACGATTCTCTGCTGCCTGCCCTTGGACTGTTTATTGTTTATTGGACTTGTGATTGATATCTGCCTGCCCTGATCTTTTGCCTGTATTACGACTACGATTCTGCCTGATCCCTGCCATACCTGTTTGCCTCTGTTTGACCCCTGCCTGTTTGACCATGAGACTTGTCAATAAAGCCTGCTTATGGATCCCACTTCGTGTGGCAACCCGTTACAGCGGTACTCCATATTGAACTTGTGATCGATATGACATCTCTTTGTTTACTACTACAAACTGATAACGGTCAGATACGTATGATTTTAACCATGACAATGCAATTCCACTAATGCCAATGCCTTTTCGAGTCTATTTAAAAGAATATTGTGATCGATAGTGTCAAATGCAGCACTAAGATGCAGTAACACTAATAGAGCTAACACTAATCAACATGATCTGATGATAAGAGCAAATCATTAGTAACTCTAATGAGAGCAGTCTCAGTACTATGGCACGGTCTAAATCCTGACTGGAAATCCTCACAGATACTATTTCTTTCTAAAAAGGAACATAGTTGTGATGATACTGCCTTTTCTAGTATTTTTGACAGAAAAGTGAGATTTGAGATCAGCCTGTAATTGACTAATTCTCTGGGATCAAGTTGTGGTTTTTTAATAAGAGGTTTAATAATAGCCAGCTTAAAAATTTTTGGTACGTATCCTAGTGATAAAGACGAATTAACGATATTAGTTTAGACAATTCTTCCTCTCCTAAAGTAGCGAATGAATTGAATTTTTCCTCAGGGACACTACAATCGCGTGCACTCTGACGCGATACTGTAGTAGACGGCTGCATGGTTATAATTTTCTCTCTAATATTGTCAATCTTGCAAGTAAAGAAGTTCATAAAGTCATTACTGCTGTGCTCTTTGGAAACATCAGAAGTTGAAGCTTTATTTATTGTTAATTTAGCCACTGTATCAAATAAAAACCTAGAGTTGTGTTTATTTTATTCTAAAAGATTTGAAAAATAGGCAGATCTAGCAGTTTTTAAGGCCTTTTTGTACTCAATTATTCTCTCTCTCCACGAAATGCGAAAAACTTCTAGCTTTGTTTTCTTCCAGCTGTGCTCCATTTTTCTGGCAGCTCCCTTTAGGACCAGAGTATGCTTATTGTACCACGGCGTTGGATAAATTTCCTTAATCTTTTTTAAGCGCAAAGGAGCAACTGAGTCTTATGTGCTGGAAAAGGCAGAAGCAATAGTTTCTGTTGCAACATCGAGCTCTTCTAAGCTGTCTGGTATGCTAAGGTGATGAAACTGATCAGGAAGATTATTTATGAAGCGATCTCTTAAGTGGTAGAAGTGATGGTTCTACCATATTTATGGCAGGGAAGCAGTTTTGCAGCCTTGACTGAATGTAGCATACACAAGACTAGATAATGATCTGAGATGTCGTCACTCTGCTGCAGAATTTCAACGGCATCAATATCAATTCCATTTGACAATATTAGATCTAAAGTATGATGACGACAATGAGTGGGTTCTGACACGTGTTGTCTAACTCCAACAGAGTTTAGAATGTCTGTAAATGCCAATCCCAATGTGTCTTTTTCATTATCTACATGGATATTAAATCACCAACAACAAAGACTTTATCTGCAGCTAGTACTAACTCCGATAGAAAATCAGCAAATTCTTTGATAAAGTCTGTATGGTGTCCTGTTGGCCTGTATACAGTAGCCAGCACACATTTCAACTAATTAATAATGTTACATAAAGTACCATCACTTCGAAGGAACTATATTTGAAAGACTTTTGACTAATACTGTACATATTACTATAAATTACAGCAACACCTCCCCATTTGCCTTTCTGATGAGGATTGTGTCGATAATCGTAACCTTCAGGGCTAGACTCATTTAAAGTAATGTAATCATCCGGTTTTAGCCAGGTTTCTGTCAAAAACACAGCAAATCTAGATTTTTGTCTGTGATAATATCATTTACAATAAGTACTTTTGAAGAAAGGGATCTAATATTTAACAACCCAAGCTTTACCATTTGTTTATCAGTATTATCCCTATTTTTTATTTGTTGAACATCAATTAAATTTTTACCATTAAATGGGTTTGGAAGTTTTTTGTTTTTACTAATTCGGGGTACAGACACAGTCTCTATGTGATAATATCTAGGTGGAAAAGTTTCTATGTGTTTGGATTTATCTGACTTCTGTAACATGAGGCAGCTAGCAGACGGTCGGTTTAGCCGGTCTGTCTGCTTCCTGACCTGGGCCCCAGTTTGTCATGTTTCAGCTCTAAGGCTAAGTGCCATATTACTAGAGAGAAGAGCAGCACCATCCCGAGAGGGATGAATACCATCTCTTTTCAACAGGTCAGGTCTGCCCCAAAAACTTTTCCAATTGTCTATAAAACCTATATTATTCTGCGGACACCACTTAGACAGCCAGCCATTGAGTGATGATAATCTGCTAACTATTTCATCACTCCGACGAACAGGTAGAGGGCCAGAGCAAATAACTTTTTCTGATATTGTACTTGCGAGTTCACACACCTCTTTAATGTTAATTTTAGTTATCTCCGATTGTCGAAGTCGAACATCATTAGTGCCGACGTGAATTATAATCTTTGAGTATTTACGATTAGCATTAGCCAGCACTTTTAAATTTGCTTTGATGTCAGCTGCTCTGGCTCCCAGAAAACATGTGACTATGGTGGCTGGTGTCTCTATTTTCACATTCCGTGTAATAGAATTGCCAATAACTAGGGCACTTTCAACAGGATTCTCAGTGGGTGCGTCACTGAGTGGGGAGGACCTGTTTGATGTTCTTATTGGAACAGAAGAGTGGTGTTTTCCGCGACTAGGCCGCCTCACCGTTACCCAATTGCCCTGCTGCACAGGCTCTACAGCCAGAACCGAACAATGTACAGAGTTCACTAAGCTAGTCGCATCCAAAAACAGTATCTGAAGCCCTTGCATTCTTACTGTCCTTGATTAAGGTTTGGATGCGTGTCTCTAATTCTGAGATTTTCTGTCAGCCTGACTATTTCCCTACATTTATGACATGTAAATCCCTCGTCGCTGACAGAGAAAGCTATACTGAACATGTGACAAGCAGAATACAATACAATACTAGGAGAGGATGACATGACTTACCATGTTTGTAGACTGATCTGATAATGGACTCTCCTGTCAATAAAGATATTCTTTAAAGCACTCGTCGCTCCATTTGAGAATCTCCCCCATATTCCACTGAATGTCTGGCTGGTGTTGTGTGAGCCAGGATGATTTCCGCGGTGGATCCTTCCAGCACCATGAATGTGATCTTCTCCGTGTGCAGACAGCCAATGCGGAGAATCAGTGCTGGATGTGACCACGGCCCAGCAGCTTTCCTTGGATGGTTTCTATACGGAGATCCTGTTGGCAGCGTTTACGACATACATATAGTTTCTGGAGAATCTGGTTGCTGATGAAGTTCCCTGTGGAGCCGGAGTCGATGAGGGCTTGCACTGAAACACAGACATGAGAATTAAGAATTAGTACAGTAGTTCTAGTAAGGGGTGCAATCCGAGTGGGCAATTGGATGGTACTCACCGCTGGGCGTGGTGGTCGGATGGAACAGGCAGCGATGTAGTTTGTGGGTGACGGATGGTGAGGCGGGCAGAGGATTGGCAGTGGGAGTGTGGAGCGCACATGCTGAGAAGCGTTGAGCCACGTGGATGGTCTTTTGGATTCAGTTTTCCAACCCCACAGTGTTATCATACACAACCATCAATTGCTTTATGTGAGGATTCAACCCCTGGCGGAAGGCTGTTATCAGGGCCGTTTCATTCCAGCCACTAGTGGTCACTAGCGTACGAAACCGGAGGGCATACATACTCACAGTATCATCACCTTGACGTAAGTTGAAGATTTGGTCATGTACTGACAGATCAGTGGTACTTTGACCGAATACCTTTCGGAAATGGCTGAAGAAAGCGGCGATGGTGGCTGTTACTGGGGCGTTGGATTCCCAGAGGGGTTGAGCCCATTGTAGCACTCGTCCTGAGAGTAAAGAGATGACGAACGCCACCCAGGCGCACTCAGAAGAGAAGGGTTGAGACTGAGCTTCTAGATAGAGCAAGCACTGAAGGAGGAACCCACTGCAATCCTCCGCCATGCCGGAGTATGTTGCTGGACTGACAGAGGCAGCTGGCGAAGAAGCGGTGGGTGCTGGTTGAAGGAGTTCTTGGCGGACGGCGTTTACGAGATCATCCGGGACTGTAGGTGAAGTGCTTGTGGATGGTTGTTGTAGTGAGGATCGCACCGCATCAACTGAGGTGGCAAACGGGTCCGGGGTATGACCCCCGCCTGTGTCCGAGGTGCTCTGCATGAGGTCTGGTCTTCTGTCAGGATACAGACGAAGGCAGAGAGGTGAGTGAAAGACACAAGTTTATTAAACAGAGGCACGGACACAGGCAGACAGTGGATGCAGGTGAGTAAATGAACAAGCACTTAGAGTGGTGACTTAGCTGGCTGAATAACAGAATAATGTCTTTGCAGATGCTGGAGAACACAAGGAATGGAGAACTAGAGACGGAAGACTACAGGATGGGAACACAGCAAACTCAGGGGATTGTGAACGAATGGGTGAAATGTAGAGATCCGGTGACAATGCATAGATGTTGGTGGGTGTTGGCTGTGACTCCGTGACAGTTTTAAGGACTATGTGTCTCTTTGTCTCTGCTCTTCCACGTGGCAACCCACATACTTCGGCACAATAAAACTTGTAACTGAGGCCCCTTGCACAGTCTGGTTTTCTTGGGGGATGGGGGACATACCCTAAAGTGAGTTTTAAACAATTGTTTGTTAAATATAACAAATAATTGTGTCTGATTTGTCTTTGACCTATAGGAATACGATGCCTATCACCACATTCATATATATATGGTCCATTCAGTATTATCAGCAGCTTTATCGCATTGCTCAGGAGCTACTTAAATGGCGAATTCGGCGGGCGAGACCACTATGAATTGTGTAATCCAGAATTTAGCAAATTCACACGGATTTCACTTCATGTTCAAGTTCTTGAACAAACACACTAAAGGGGAGGATATCAAGAAGGAGATAAAGAATCTACATATATCTCAACGTCTTTACAAAGCAAAGCTAAATCCAGCTGCTTTTAGTGCTTCCCACATTTTGTGGATGGGAAAACATAGATTGCGATACCTGATGTGATTAAACGCCACACGTTTCAAAGTTAAATGTGGTGCTGTTGTGTGTTCTACCTGCTCACGCAGCACTCAGACTGCTTCTAAGTGGCTTGCAATCAATGTAGGCAATACTATACTGCACGTTCATGCCAAGCAATTGCTTATGCTGATATGACTAATGCTGTTAAACACTGACAAAAGTAATCGCTGCTCTCCCTGCTCTCATTTATGCTAGGCTGCATGGATGGGCAGGGAGTTTTTGCCCAGAACAGAACCATACCACCAATCCAAACTAAACGCTAACTGCCAGTCATCTTTGACAATAGTGATCCTGACAAGCTTGCATCAGCTGACACTCAGCTGATTCACATTGACCTATAGGAATACGACGCCTATCACCACATTCATATATACATATGGTCCATTCAGTATTATCAGCAGCTTTATCGCATTGATCAGGACCTAATTACCCTCCTCCGTCCCCAGCTCTTCCTTTGTCCAGTCAGGACTTGCCCTTCTCATATTTCTTTTGATCAAACCCATTCTTCAATTACGTTGTTACATGAATTATTGTCATTAAGAAAATTATTGATATTGCAAAACTTGGTTCTGTTCAGTTTACCCTAGGGGGTTATCGCTGCTCTTGTCTATGCTAGGCTGCATGGATGGGCAGGGAGTTTTTGCCCAGAACAGAACCATACCGCCAATCCAACCTGTATGCTAACTGCCAATCATCTGTGACGATAGTGATCCTGACAGAACTGGTATTAGTGTGGGTGCAACCCTACAAAAAAAAAAAAAAAAACATTTTGGAACTTGGTTAAATAAATACTTTTTTATAATAAGGAGGATGTTTCAAGTTGTGAAACTTGCAGGATGTTTTAATGGTACAAAGACCACTTATATGTGAAAAGTTCAAGAAAAGATTTTTAGATTTTTCATGTCATGACCCCTTTAAATCTCATTCAGATTTTGTAAAAGGAATGGTCAGAGTGTTAAGCGAAGGTGTTGTTTTTAGTGGTCCTTTTGATTTTTACCTCCATATATTGAATATTGGATATTGGCTGGCTGATGGAAACCTCTGTAAATTGCAGACAATTGGAAGAAAAAATTCTATAGAATTCTATAGAAGGCCCCTTAATAAATGCCACACTGTCACTCACTGAGCAAATTATTAAATTTGTTTCTGTTTAGGCTGAATCTACTTCTATGTAAACTGGAGTAATTACATACTTTTCAAATACATAAAGAACATATATATAGAACAATTTTTTGGACAGTACTTGCTTTATAGGCAAAACAATGAATGATGCAATCTGATACTGGTATTGCGTAATACATTATATGAATTGCATCGTGTTATTCCTAGAAATAACATGATGCAATCACAATGAAATTTACATCAATCTGCTGAACAAATTGCCCTATATCAGCTCTAGAAATCATACAGCAGCAAAACTCATTTCCTGGAGGGCCACAACCCTGCAGAGTTTAGTTCCAACCCTGCTCCTACACAAATACCTGTAGGGGAGCGCGGGGCACAAACTAACACATTGTAACACACATGGTTGGTTGATGTCATGTCTTTTCTCGATTGTTTGCTGATTGACTGCTCCTGTCTGCTCGCTGCTCAGTGGTTTGCGTCTGTAGCTCTGTATAGCTTTGTTTTGAATCTCTTACTATCATTCCTTTTTGTTTATTTTATCATCATGTAGCGACTGAGACAAATCAGACACAATTATGTGTTATAGGTAACCAATAATTGTTTAAAGCACTCTGGGGCCTGTCCCCCATCCCCCGAGAAGTTCTCAGTTTTATTGTGCTAAAGAATGTGGTTGCTACATTGAGAGCAGAGAAGAGACACAGAAAACGTGCATCTTTCCTGCATTATCCCCACAGAACACAGACTTTCCTGCATTAATTTATAGACAGACTGGTCTATAAATGAACATGCACATCCCCAGGAAATGGTATCCATTATTACTGTTGTTGTATTGCACTCATTGTATTCACGTCTTATGATACATTTAAGGTAACTTCAGTTATGCCATGTTTAGTGTCTATGGGTTCGTATCAAGAAGATTTAAATGCTTGTGTATGCAGTATGTTCATATCTGGGCAACACATCAGTATTACAAGAATGTTTAATAGTTCTTCTTAAAAACTCAGTTTATCAGTTGATCTTGCTCTGTCGTAAAAGCCCTGACAGGGGGTGTGTTGTCACCTGGAAATACAACATCATTAGCCACATCAATCCTAAGAGTTTAAACAGAGGTTAAAACCTAGAGCATTAACATATTCATAATTAATCATCAAAATGAGTTATGAATAATTATTAATATTTCCTCTTTCAGTTAATTTCGCTACAAATTGGTGGAGAATGCGGGCATCATTTTAAACTATTGTTTGCAGACGGACAGAGTAAGCAATCATATGTTGTTCCGTAAGCTTTATTAACATCTTATACATGCACGTACAGATCTCTGATAAAATCAGCAAAACTGTTGCTTGAATGCGTGTTCCTTCAAACGGCAGAAAGTCCCTCAATGCTATAATGCATGTTTAACTTGTACAAAGAAGTTAACTTGAAATTATCAAAGAAATCATAATTTCAGCTGTTAAACGAGCGTAAGCCTTTTTCTGATGACAGAATCGCAGATTATCAGCGCGTACAAATGGTACCAGAATAAACTTAACCTGATCTTGGGCGAAGAAACCCCCACTTTCAGTTTTAAATGCATAAGTCTTTTTCTGACGACGAAATCGCAGATTAGCAGCACATACAAATGGTACCAGAATAAACTTAACTTGATCTTGGGCAAAGAAACCCCCACTTTCAGTTTTAAATGCATAAGTCTTTTCTTGACGAAGTAATCTCAGATTAAGCAGCATAAATTTACCTGTGTGACAAAGAAATCTAACTACAGCGTTTGTAATGGTGTTCTGGGTGAAGTTCCTCAGCCGCCGATTAATAAGGCCTTATCATTATTTGTTATGCCATTGTATTCATATCAACGCGTTGGACAGCTCATATGAAACAGTCGCATCGAATTTGTGGTGTAAATTCTAGCCTAGCTAACTAGTAATTCACCATTGTCTGTGAAGTGATGTGCTGTTGTGATTTGTGAGCTATGCGTGACCACGCTAGAGTTCTCAATGCAGACTTACAGCACAGTTAGGATGCTGCTGTATTCTGATTGTGCTGCGAGCTGGCATTGGTCTCTTGGCAACGCATGACAACAGAGCGTGTGAGCAGACACCTCTAAAAGTCTAATAACAGCACCCACGTCACAGACTGTTGTGCGAACAACAACTGCATGTAGCCAAAGCTAGCTCTCTAGCAATCCTGCACGGATACTCTACAAGTTAAAACCCTTCACCTCAACTAAAAGCTGTTAGCATCTTGCTAACACCAAGAAACGTGCGAGCGTGAAGTGTAATATTCAAACCAAAGACTCTGTAGGCTTTGGGACCCTTTAGGGACTTTGATTTAAACTGTGATGGGGAATGCGAAACTTTGTGAAGCTCCGAATCATTCGACTCATTTGCGACACCAACAATTCACTGCGTCAAACCGCTCAAAGCGCCACAAGCTGGTGACCCCTGCTGGTCAGAACAGTAAGTGCAGCGAAAACTTAACTGAACGAGACATCTTTAATAAACCATTTACAAATGTCATTTACAAATTTGTGTCTTTACCTCCCCTTTTGTTCCCTAGAGCTAATGGAAGGACTTTCTGCTTTTACCCTATTGTTAGTTATTTTACCATCACTAATCTTCCCTCTCTGTATAGGATTATGGTAGTTCTAGTAACTGTTGTTTCCTTAGTGCAGAGTACATGAAGTACGGCCACCGTCCAATGCACTGTTGGTCCCAGAAAAGACAAGAAACACTTCCCTTTGTTTCTTTTCCTTTTGACCTTGAGGCATTTGGTGTTTCTCTGTTAGCCTAGAGATGTATTGAGCTCACAGCAGTAATTACTTGAACAAGTGAAACCTGCTTGGCCATATCTCCTAGCAAAAACTAAATTAGGTAAAACCCTCTTTTCTTCCTTTCCCTGGTTCTGATTTCATTTTATTGTTTTATTTCAGTTTTGTTTATTTGAAAAGAACCATCAGTATTCTGAGTAATAGTTTAACGACATGTACCAGCCCAGTCGTCAGTCAGCACAGCTTACAGCTGTCAACAAAGATACTCAAATCCTTTAGTTGTGACCAGCACTACGTCTCATACTGGCTTCCATTCACTCCCTACCTGACCCACATAGCCGTTCTGTATGAAACTTGCATTTGCCTGTGCTATGTCTCTCTCGTGTCCCCATAAGTGTGCCAGTTTGCCTAGGACAGCCAGTCCTGCACAACGGGGGTAGGGTAGAGCCTGCTGCTTAGCAGACCACAGCGCCCATGCCAACATATAAAAACATTAAATTTCACCCGAAGTCTTTGACTGGGGTGACCCACCAAGACAAACTCTCTGTTCTGGAGCACATCCAGCCAGGATGGCAACGCTCTCAGACTACTAGCAGCTGATAGCAGCCGGCTTAAAGGATTTCTCAGACCCAGAAGTCTGAACACGGATTGAGCGCTGCCCTCGACACCAAGCAGGGCAGATCTGAAAGCCCCAAGGTTACTACCAAAGACTCAGACTAACCTGAATGAATGGAGGACACCAACAGGACCTTTGCCTCCTACACCAGTTAGTCACTTTTTTGGGCAGCACAGCCTGCCCCCACACAATGCCATTTATGTGACCTGACACAGAAGGCCTGTAACACCCACAGGCCCCTCAGAAGGGGTTCTCAAGACCCCAGTGACTTTGAACAGCGTATTGGTTTCCATGACAACGACTTGTCAAAGGTAACGCTAACCCCAGGTAGCACATACGTCACCGTGACACCAGATGGAGCTGGTTATGCTAGCATGGCCTCGCACCATTCGCTTAAAACACCATCCACTTAAAAGTGGGCCTTTAATAATTCCGACACGACATTTGATACAACGTTCGATTCGCGTGCAGATCACTAGTGGCTGGCTTGTTAGATGCAGATAAAACAAGAGCTTGAACTGACATCTCTGCTGTAACTGAAAGAGCCTTAACACATCTTAACATGTGTCAAATGGTCAGCAACGTGAATCTATTTTTGTTGAAGAAATACCAATTGCAGCATTGCTTAACCTGTTTCTGGTGAGTAAATCTCAGTACAGTGTTATATAAATGTAGATTTGGGTAATGCCCCCCCATATATAGTTAAGATTAATGTCATTCATTTAAACTTTGGCTGCATCTACCAGCATAGCTACCTGTTGACCAAAACTGTGTTTTACTCACTAAAAGGAACATCAGTATTCATGCACAAGACGGATGTAACTATGTATGCTTAAACAAGCTTTGACTTACAGCAAAACTGTGTAATTACTCTCTAAACAAGTAAAAGAAGTGTTTCAAGTAGAGAGAAGAATTTTACATGAGTAAAATATGCAAATGTCAAACCATACTTGCATCTTACTGAATTTAAGTTAGAATTATGGAAGTATAAGCGCCCAATTTTAACTCGATGCGTAACTCGTTTCAGACATTCTTCATGAACTGTTGAATTGCTCTGACATGCACTGCTTCTCATGACAACAATTTGTCAAAGGAAGTACTAACTCGTCACCTCGTGACATCATATTGTAAACAAACCAGGCTAGGTGGCTAAGCTAACCTCACCTAGCGGCCCTTCAGCTCAGGCTAAGCTAACTAATAACTTCTACAGTTAGTGGTTGCATTATTTACTTGAAGCCTTTAACTACAGCTTGTGTGTATGCAGTGGAAACTGATCTAAATCATTTTCCTTTAACCTCATTCCTGGTTTCTGATTTTTCACTTGCTCTTTCCTTAACTTTAATTCTTCTCAGTTAATTTCAAGTGCACTTACGTACTTTCCTTACTGAACGCTGTTCAGCTAAATCTGCGGTAATAGTTTAATTAAATCTAAATTTAATTACACGTAAACTGTTTACCTAAGGAAGAATTCTTTGATTTATTGAGATTTTTCAATAGCACGTTGACTAAACTTCATGGAGGGACACACACATGGTGTGGTCCCGAACATGCTGCAGCTGTGACCAACTATAGAGTGATCTCCAAAGCTAATCTAATTGTTAATCACTAGTGCTATTGACTATTCTCAATACCAGCTCATTCTGCTGTTTTAATCACTTTTTTTATTGATTTTAATCATAATAGCAGTCAGCTATTCGTTGTTACTAAGTATCACTTCTTTCATCTATTTGATTTATTTACATTTTCCTTTTTGTTCTCGTGTGGTTTAGTTTCCCAATAGAACCACAAGTAACGAGACATACTTTCCCTCTTGATTTTGTTTACAACAGTTGCTTTAATTTTATGAGCCAGTTACAAAAATAATTTAAACGATTGCTATGGCACAATTTTGAGCACCACTAATAAACCCTATCTAAGAGGGAAGCATTCCTATTCCTTTCTCTCTTTTCAGTTGTTCAGAGATCAAGCCTGTTGTGAGACATTAGCAAGTTCTGAGAAATAATTTGACCATAAGATCCATCTTAAGTCATTTATTTAAGCTAACATTTATTTAACCTGTGCCTTCAGCTCTAAATTCTGTTTGATCTTGCATTAGTCTCTTGCCCTTACTTTCACCACAAGTGTGCCAAAAATGTTGCAGAATGCTCAGCCTAACTGCCCAGATGGCAGACCAAAGGACTGGCTAGGTGTCGTGAGGAACACCCTCCTAACCAGGGTTGCTGAACACGTGCAGCACCAGAGCCAAAAGCAACTGGACAACGATGGAAAAGAACTAAAGGCAGATGACCCAAACCAGGGGTATGATCACAAAGATCTGACTGAGGTCATCTTCTTCCTGGCCCACAACCTCACAGGTTTGAAACAGGAGGTAAACAACCTCAAACTCCCGATCACAGAGTCCCACGAGGAGCTGACACATGCTAAAAGCTGACTCCAGGGTGACAGGTGACACACTGTCGAGGCACTGGCGGCGAACGAACAGGAGACCTCGTTGGCAGAGACCTGAGCTTGTCTACTGTCTACATCAACCGCCATGGAATTACCACCACTCCAGGAGACACATACAACCAGAGCCTATCACAGCTTTCCAGCCTTGTGTGCCAGTGGTGTGTCTGATCTATCTGCACCTTCAATGTCACTCGCTGTTGCCATAAGAGGGACAACAACGATCGAAAGGGGGTAATTATGTAGCGACTGAGACAAATCAGACACAATTATGTGTTATAGGTAACCAATAATTGTTTAAAGCACTCTGGGGCCTGTCCCCCATCCCCCAAGAAGTTCTCAGTTTTATTGTGCTAAAGAATGTGGTTGCTACATTGAGAGCAGAGAAGAGACACAGAAAACGTGCATCTTTCCTGCATTATCCCCACAGAACACAGACTTTCCTGCATTAATTTATAGACAGACTGTTCTATAAATGAACATGCACATCTCCAGCAAATGGTATCCATTATTACTGTTGTTGTATTGCACTCATTGTATTCACATGTCTTATGATACATTTAAGGTAACTTCAGTTATGCCATGTTTAGTGTCTATGGGTTCGTATCAAGAAGATTTAAATGCTTGTGTATGCAGTATGTCCATACCTGGGCAACACATCAGTATTACAAGAATGTTTAATAATTCTTCTTAAAAACTCAGTTTATCAGTTGATCTTGCTCTGTCGTAAAAGCCCTGACAGGGGGTGTGTTGTCACCTGGAAATACAACATCATTGGCCACATCAACCCTAAGAGGTTGGACTTTAAACAGAGGTTAAAAGCTAGAGCACAACTCTCTTCACTCTCTTTTGCTTCTTCTTCTTGCTTCTGGGATGACAAAAAGACTTTTTGCCTGGAAGGCCTGTAAGCCTAGGCCTGCAACCCGGCCATGTGCTCATCTGTGAGAGTAAGAAAGGACTCTTTCCCCACTAAGAGTCAAACTAACAGCTTAAGTTGTTTCATATGACTTCATCCAACGCAGAAGATACTGGCAACGACTTCGATTTCTCCTCAGTCTGCAGATCCGATGCTCCTCAGCTTAAAGGCACCTTGTAAGTATCGTACATTTGAACACTAAACAGCGATTTAGTATTAATGTGTAGACCACCTATCAGCAAAGGTGTTTTATTACTGAGAAATACTGATGATTTCTTTTCCAGACTCTTTGACTCTTTCCGTAGCTCTATTTCCGGTCCCACTTCCGGTTCAACTCTATCACTGCTCATTTTTACCTACGTATGTGTGTGACCTGCGTGTATGTTATGTGTTTGTTAGTATAGTTATGTGTTTGTGAGTTAGTTAATAAAGATTGTGCACAATAGATGTTTGGTTCTGACTCCGTCTGCTAATAAATTGCCTCTTAAATGATTTAGATCTTGACTACATGCTCTGAGTAGTACTGTACAAATAGAATGTTGTTTTTTTTCCATAACCTGGAAATGAACATTTCTTAGATTTAATAATCAATTAACACTAAGTGTCCAATGGACGAACAGGTTAATTGATTGTAATATTAATTTTAATGTAGCTACCTCAAGTTAA